>JAQNBH010000001.1:32709497-33309497 GCA_028752905.1 Cladorhizidae sp. MBARI D1340-BT2 | reverse complement strand
ACTTCATGGTATGGACTATATAGCTCAAAGGATAGGTCTCTCTGTGTACTTTGTTTTGATACTAAAATATGTTTCATCGGTATAACTATAGGCAAGTTACTAGACCTTAAAATGGAGGGACCTCAAAAACCTACATCCCCAAACGTATCCAGAATACCTCCAGATTGCAAAAATTGAAATTGGTACGAGTGGCTAATCACCTTTTTCATTAGGTGTTAAAATTTTTACGTGGTCAAGCACGCTGGTGGAAAATTATTTTTAACAATTTTCAATGTAATCAATTTTCCACCCACGCGCCCGTACTAACGCCTAATTGAATTGCATGCTCTAGGCCTAGCTAAGCTGATTAAGCATCTGCTGCACAGTTTCACTGCAAGAAAGTCATCAGTAGGTTTACTGAGATGCCATTTCTTGTGAGAAAAGTTTACAGCACATAATTATCGTCAAAACAACAACCAAACAAGTGATAAGTAGCTATGCATGTAAAACTTGTTAAAGGATAAGATCTTGGATTAGTTAAATTTGCTCAAAATACACAATTCTGAGTATATTTGTGAAATATGAAACAAATTGATAGGAGAAAGCAAAAAATGAAAGAAAAATATATTGTACTGGAAAGAATAAGTATGTAGCTATGCAATGATTGCTGAAGCAAAATAGCAGCTGCTTTTGCCAGATGCAGTATGACCCCACACAGAACAGATTAAGGTGGCTTGTCATACCAGATATACATCTGATCCAGATGTGAAAAAAGCTGACATGCATGCTTACTGTCATGAGAGATGTCGCAGTAATCCAGAAAGGAAAAGGTTGACATGACTGTTTACCCTCGGACAGGTATCACATTTGTTGGAACCTATTGATAGTGTCATAGAACAATATGTGCAAAAGGCTAAAGCTAAACATCTATGCTGACAATGTGGCTCTTGAAGCAATGATAAAAGACTTCAAAGAGCAGCTTGAGCATTGTTGCTCTAATTCATGTAAAGCGGTTGATAAACGAAGGTCTTTGAATACACAATAAGCATGCTGGGTCCATACTCAGTGCAAGTAATGAAAATACAACAAAAAATTAGTTTCAAGTGTGAAGGCGACTTTGGTGAGATGTATCTATTTGCCTCCTCTGAGCCATTTTTATGACTGAGACACTAAGATGCAGACACAATGAGTAAATGCATATATTTTGTAAAAGAAAAAAGATCCAAAACACCTGATGATAGATTGGTGATATATCCAGTGGTATTCTGCATAATGCAAGACTCGCAGTGCCTATCAAATAAATGTGATTGTTACAGATATTTGAGAAACAAGACTGAGGCTTGTCTCCTGTGACGGTGGCTGTCCAAATCATTACAGTGATGATTGCTGAAATGCTTGATGTAGACAGCTTGAGATAGTCAATCACATTATTGTAGATCGAATGGGTCACACTCTTGCAGAGCAGAGAAATAAAAAGCTCTGGGCAAGAATAAAATGCGCCAGCCCACAAACCATTAATTTTGTTGGTGTAAATAACCACTAGGATGAAGCTTTAGTGCAAATGGCATTATTTGACATTTCATTGCATCCTGTTCCAAATCCTTTTTTCTTTCAGTCTTCTCTTTCTTTGCCATCTTTATATTTCTTTGCTTTACTTTCATACATATATATACAATATCTTAGTGGAGATTTCAGGACTCATTATGCACACGCATGAACCACCTAGTGCAAAATAACCAACAAAATAATGTCAACAAGCCATTGTCTCAAGTTTTTATAAAAAAATAATTTTTTCTCCTCCAGATATTTTTTTTGTTGAGTGTAAACAGGGTCATTAATTTATGGATGGACTTGTTTCAAGTTCGGATTTTTGCAATTGATGCCTAAGCATTAATCGACCTCATACATCAAATGAGTTGAATGACCACTGGTGGTTTCATGGAGGGTTTATGCACTTCTGTAACCCATTTTTTGGTGCTTGGTCAATTGTATGTTTCAATGACAGGAAGTGCAGTAGCACTTTCAGAATGCTCTGGTCTGCATCTACACATTCAGTGTTGTGTGCATTTTTGAGGTGATGGCAAACATCACTACATGATGATGAGTCATTGGACTCTAGTAATTACCAGCGCTTGATGACCATGATCAAGAAGATATATTAGAAACACATATGCACTCATATCTCATTGCACACAAATACACCCACTTCTCTTTTTCAGCCAGTACAGGCGTGCAATCATCATCATTTCCAGAATGATAATGCAGAACTGATCATTCATGGCAAAATACTGGGTCAGTACAGAGGTCTTCTTGTTATTTTGTGAAGGATTCCCTCTGGAATGAAAATATACTCAATTCTGCTATTTTAATCATCAGTATATACGAAGCATATTCATAACTGTGGCTTCCAGAGTAAACCCACCAAGTGTTGAACAATGTTAGCTTCTTTATAAGCATAGTTCTGTTTTCAGCATAAGCACTGCCATTCTCACTTGCTGTCCAGCCAGTTCTTCTTCCAATCAAGTTGCTTGTCACCTTTGCAGATTTAATAAGCCCGCATTATTTAAGGCAGATGTCCGTCTACAATGGAGGACAAAGAAACAAATAAAGACATATAGATAGAATAGAAAAAAGAACCGAGAGAAATGTTAGTAATAAACATATCTGAATATCTCTACTCTTTAACTCAATATGGCCATATCGTTGTAAAAAAGGTAGACACCTTCATCGACTTTAGCAATCAGAATACCTGAAATGTCATCTATCCCTCTCAATCCAGCAAGCTAGATTTGGTTAATAGTCGCTACAATACAGCAAGTAGCTTTGCCTACTTCAGTTTACGGTATGCAAACTCTGCACAAATTGAACAACTAGAGTTGACAGGCTTCAGTTAGACAGGTTATCAAAACTTTTGTGCACAAGCAACCAGGTGAGCTAATCTCACGAGTGTGGAGTGCATGTGTTGCGCAAGGCAATAATTATTGGAGTAACCCTAAGTTAATAAATTACCATGGAGAGACTTTGAGGATGGAATGACATACACTCCAGGATGCCGATTCAGATAGAGGAGTTTGCTACGTCAGTCAGGTTGCTACGTCAGTCAGGAGGGTGAAGATGGAGTGTGGTGAAAGGAAAGTCAAGAGGGAGAACAGAAAAACTATCAAGACAAGCCATACAGGTATTGAATCTTTAACTTACTATTCTAGAAGGAGGTCAAGATCTGTGAAACACTGCTTTACTTCCTCCACCAGAAGAGGCATTCTAGGGGTGCTTGTAGTACCTGAGTTCACAGGGAGAGCGAGCGAAGGCGTTTGGTATTGTCGCACTGGACTTCCAGGTAACCTAGCTACTGGAAGCTTCAAGGAATGAAATGAAGACCAGGGTCCAGCGCCTGCAACAGAAGAACGCGGAGACTTGAGGACTACATCTTCTCCCCCTTCCAGACAAGAGCTGGACCTAGAAAAAAAGAAGAAAAAAAAGCTCATCACAGAAGGTTGTCATCCTGATATCTCCAAGTCTTGGTAAACGACCCTTTACCAATAACGGTAGTGGGGACTATACCTGAAATTGGGGGAGGGGGGGGGGGGGGGGGGGGGGGGGGGACGTCTGTTGATAGACTGCCCATAACTTTTTAAAAAATAATTGCTCTGTGCAAATAATTTTATGCTCATATTGTTCCATACATGCAGAAACATCAAAGGCATTAAAAAAACTGACCACTTCTGCCCCAACACCTCCCTCTCACCCACTTCCAAACCAAAAGCTGTTAATTGGTCTGTGGTTTGCTAAGCCAGCAGCTGTCAAATGAGCAAGACAAAAATGCAATAACTAAACTGGAAGAGTAGGGTATTATGGGCAGTCTAAATCAATCTAAATCAACAGACGTTCCCCCCCCCCCCCCCAGTTTCAGGTATAGTTCCCACCTCACTTTAACGCCACTACCTTCCTGCTCATAGTACCTTCCTGCTCATAGTAATAAATAAATAAACAAACAAATAAACTAACAAATAAACAAATAAACAAACAAATAAATAAACAAATTAACTAAAAAACACATTCAAGATGTCCATCTGTAATCGATGAAAATCACTATCAAGTTTTCCACTCTTAAACCCGTTGTCCAGCTCTACATTTGGTTGCTTGGGAAAGGCCTGCAATCGTTGGTCCACGACAAGAAAGGGACCTGACCAGGTTGGGATGTTCAATAGCTCTGTGGACAATCAAATATTTGATCATGGCTACTGAAGCATTGTTGAAGAATACTGCGATAATTTTTGAGTTTACACATAACTTTGGAATGCAATGAGATATACTGCAATCCCTTTTACTTCTTGATTCGTTAGCTTTACTTTGACACCAAGTATCAGCACCTCGATGACAATCATCGAGTCATCCCTAAAAATACAGATATGATAGAACAGCTTATCAGACTACATCTGAATGATGCATTTTGAGCAATCAGATATCTACCAGAACTGCACTAACTCACTGAGATCAATGCCACCACCTGGCACATCACCACCTGGCACATCACCACCAATCCTTTCCAAGGAGCTGCCTTCCTACCTCTTTCTTACTACTGGGCAGGATTTCAAGCAGGAGCATTCCATACACATCTTTGACAACACTGATCTGCAGCACAACATCTCCCCCACGCACTTCCATGATTCTGAGCTGGAGTATGACTACCAGAATGCCAGTAGGATTTTCTCGTGGGCCTACAGATGCGGATGCTGCCTTGAAGTATCGAGACCCCGAAACTAGCAGCCAGGTGTCTTCTGAGGCCCTTGCCAAATTCTTTCCCATTAACCACCTTGACACCGACAAAGAACAGTGTTGCCCTAAAAAAACATTGGCTGATATTGAGGAGCACTGGCCTCAGTTTGGTGTTTCAGTTCCATGATGGCACAAATGCAAGAACAATGTGTAGCTACTTCTTGGTGATGATCAAGCATTTCCTAATCCCCATAGACATATTAAGTCACATACAGGAGAAACATAGGGGAACAATACCACTTCCTCGCTCAAGTGTGAGAGAAGGCACACCTTGAATGTATTTTCTCCACGCATATAGAGTGTTTTACGCAAAGATGATATGGATTTGCAGAGGTTTTGAAGCCATAATTCCTCATGCAGGAAGTTGCAGTTTTCATTCTTCCAGGCAGCCTTTCAGGAAATGCATTGGCAAATTCATTGGTTAAGCACACAGGTAGCTAGGTTACCATGGTCCTGTTCGAGTTTCTCTCTGTTCTTGGTTCCCTTAGGCTGGCGGGAATTACCACCACCATCTCTGGATGAACATAAAAGCTGTAGCTTCCACCAGAGGAATGCATGTGCAGCATGGCCTCTCCTCTCCAAAGCTTAAAAGGAGTTCCTTGTGGAGTATGACTGCAGTTATCCTGCAGATATCTCTAGAAGATCTCAATAATCTGGGCATGCCCAGAAGAAGAACATTTCCAAACCCTAAGCCACAGTATGAAATGAACTTCACCCCTTCCAAGACTCCTCTTGGCAATAAAGTAGTTCAACACAGGTGATAGGCCTTACTTTGAACACTTCGAACTGAAATAGCTGCACTGTTTTTTTAAAAGATCAGCCAGTATGTAAAGGACTTTCTTTCTTGGAAACCACAGCTTCACCAACTACTGATGAATGACATCAGGCTTCTGTGGCATGTTCACAAGAACACACAGCTTTCAGACAAGCTCAAACCAGGTGATGGAGTCGAAGTCAATCTTTAGGACTTCCTGGATAGAGGCGGCATATTGTTCTTCAAGGAAACCATCCCACCACTTTGTATTTCAACAACTTCAGCTCTCACTACCTGACGTCATTAAAAAGAGGGCCAAGAGGATAGTTACCATTGGAAACAGAGATCCATGACTATTTCATCTAGTCATGTGGCTGGTACAGTCTTCTCTCCCTCCAAGATAGGATGCATTGCTACTCAGGCATAGACATCTTGCTGAACTTTAATTTATGGCTGACATAATGAGCATATTGGTGGCTGTTTTCACACACCTTATGTTGACCGACCATTTTTTCTGTCTTTACATATGTTTGCTAGGGAGAAGTGCTAGCTGCACACTGTAGCTCTCTAGAGTAGAGTGGCCCATTGTGTCACTCTGAAAGCTGTTTACTAGAATGGTCAGGACAAGCTATTGGCTCACTGTCAGAACTGTAACCGTTCTATTTCTAGGTTCATCACCATTCACGAAGTGCAAGAGTGTCTTGAGGATGTGCAGAATGGAAGAAAGAATGTGCCATCTCTGGAATGCATAGTACAGCCCCTGGGTTAGGGATATATAGCAGAATCTTAGAAATGTGGGGCAGGATTCCTGCTGCCATCTCCAGAGCTTACAAAAACAAGTAGTATAGCAGATCTAACTTCCCATCCCAGCATGAAATATCAAACTGCAACTGGCTCAATGACAAAGCTCTTGATGAATTGCACCACCAGACCAATCTGTTGAATGACACGGTTGAGAGACTTATCTACAAATATGCATTGACCGCTGAAGGTGTACCCTGTTCTATAAGGAGAGGAACCCTATCAGGAAATAGCTTGTTGCGCTTTGTGCAGACACCTACACACATGACCAACATGGCTACAGCTGCTGCAGGATGATCCTTGGTCCGAGTTCAAAGGAGGTGTATAGATGCTTGCCTCAAGACATGGAGAAACCATTTGTTGTGGAGAAATTGGTGTGCATAGAGATCATGTTGAAGGAATTGAACCCTTACCGAGAGGCTCTTCAACCACTATATGCTGCATGGTTTACATCTAAATGACAACCATTCCATTTGTAGCGATACAAAATCCTCCCAATAACTTGTCTAGAGGAAACAACACATCACTAGCTCCACACAACATCAGATATAATGTTATTGCCACTATAACCTTCTTTGACTGCAATGTAGCCAAATATGATGGCATAAGGGTTCGCACAGTGGGTGTAGATATAGGAAGGATTTAGATGGAGATTCAATGGACTTTGATGAAAATAAGTTATCCAAATTATGATAGTAAATTCTAGGGCATATAATATACTTGGTCAGATACCAGCATCAAATATATGCAGAAGCTTCATCAGAATAAAAAAGGTGATGTAATCACAGGGCCAATAAATCCAGCAAGTGATCAAAGCCCTTGTGATATCCTTCACATTGTATGGCAGAGTATCCACTCCATTCAGATACATTAGCTTCTTGATGTCCAGTGGTATGAATGAATGCATGCCATAGATATGTTCTTGCCTTTGCAGCATTTTCATATCAAACCCTTAGCATTGCGCTCCCAGAGACGATCACTTTGATGTTTGTACATCTTATGACATAGACCCACAAACTCAGTAAAAGACATGCGCCATGCGTTTATCCTTCATCTTCCCTGTCACTCTTTTGTGCCATACTGTACACTACAATTTATGGATCTTCCCAGTAGTTACTGCTGTCACAGGTGAGCATCTCAAATATATCATTGCACACATTCTTGGCCAGGATCTTCATCACTAGCAAGTCAGCGTCAGTTTAGAGGAGCTGTCTTCATTCCCCAGTGGACTCCTTCACTTAGTTGTAATGAAAATTATACTTCAAGTGCTTAGAGAGATCTAGGATGCTCATCCCAACGTAGAACGAGCAGATAAGTATGAGTCTAGTCTTGTGCATGTGGATTGCACTGCAGTCTTATCAAAGCTGTTTCTTTGAGCAACTGTGGGTTCTGTGATGAGTCAGTGCAGTTCTCTTAGATATTATATACCAGCTTCATTTCGATGTCTCTCCACAGGTTCTCCATGGTCTTACCAAATATGCTGTTGTTCATGAGCTTGAAAAAGTCCTTCTAGAATATGCTCTTGTTTATTTAGCTCAGTGTTCCTTTGAATGTGTGTCACTATCCTTGGGCTCTAATTGAACCTTGAAGCTCAGTGAATCTTTTCAACTTCATGTATTGGAGTACATAACATTCTTTATCGCAGAAATTGGGCACTAGAAACATTACTTGTTATGGAAATTGGATACTAGCTTTTAAAATTACGCTCTTCCTGGACAAAAAAGTCCTTGCTGCCTTCTGGACCAATATGCACTTGTGGATGTTAATGGCATTGTATGCTTTATACAGCTCTTTGTTACACAAGTGTTAACCCCAAGATGTAACACTTTGCTGTTACCAACTATTAAAGAAATGTTTGGCCTACTATTTACAATCACCATGTGGCAGATCCCCTCACTGCATGGCAGCACAATTTTTCTGCCGTCAATTTATCCATGTTGCCAATATAAATCAGAACAATGCCAGGTGCTTGGAATGTGTAACTATGACTTTCGGACCAGAAAGAAGTGTCCGTATGTAGCCATCATGCATCTGCTACGGCTATTTTTGAGGCATGATCTGTCCACCTATAGTGAGGCATGAGGATCATTCGGCCAGTGCCACACTTGGGGCATAGGTCTATGAAGCCATTGTTCACCTACGCCGATAGTGGAGCACACACAGATATGACAGGAGAATGATCAATTCAGCTTCTAGTGGCTACAAAGTCATCATGAGTCTCTGCTGTAGTTGGGGTATGCGTGACTAAGATGAGGTCTTAGTTGAACTTTACTGAGATCTTCATGGGAATTCCCAGGCTGATAAAAAAAGGTGGGGAGGTGGGAAGGGTTAACCCACTACAATTTACGAGGTCCAGTGTAACACTGAATCATCTGGTCTTTACGTGAAACCCCCAGAGGCTTCCCACTTGGTCGTGTTTACTTGCAGAGCAATACTCTTACCAGCAGTAGTTACAAGCTATTTTCGTGCAATACTAGAATAACTTTGCTCGATAAATGAATGACGACCAGTAAGTTTTTTTTACCAACCTACTACGAGTATTCCTGTAAGATCAAAAATATGGAACTCTTCTACATGAGTATGATAATTGTTACTTTAAATTATGTTGGCATATGGCCAATAGTTTCGACGATGCAGGCAAAGAGCAAACAATACTTCTAGTGTGAGTGGGCAGCAACATACCACTTGATAATGAGCTCTACTTTATGCGTTACGGTAATGTGGGATGATGAATTCTGAAAACAACTGTATGGCTAAGATTGGTATCTTCAATCCGGTGAAATTCTCAGATTGGACAACACCAATAACTCCAATCCCCAAATGTCTGTTTATCTGGATGTCAGTCACCCTGTTGCGTTGTAGGAACTGGGGTATTTCTGGAAAGGACAACTCTCTAGATTGGAGTGAGCCAGGGTCCACCTGAAATGCTTGAAGTGTGCCAGTATGCTCCTGTCTATTGAGTTTACCTAGAAGGGTGAGCCTCCCCCGGGCCCGAGTATTTATCCCTAGGAGAGGAATCCCCAGGATGATTAGTGGGTAGGTCTCCCACTGGGTGGCATGTCTGCCTGGAAAGAGTGCAGCTCATATTGACAATACGTAAGTGGATCATCCATCGAGTACTCTATGGCTTCTGAGGGTAGCTAGGGGTGACCATCTAATGGAAATATGCAGAATAGGTCAGAGTACATCAAAACTGACAGTCTCTATACTACTACATAATTCAGGGTGGCACAGAACCGGCTGTCTGTATATATACTCTCTCCCAGGACAGCAAGCCTCTCACTGAGGTGCCTCTAGTGTGAGGCTCTTCAGTGGGTCAGATATGGGTAAGTGGCTCCATACATAACAATGTATGTATGGGTGGAACCTTTAACATGTACTGGGGTGGTCCAGTAACCTCCTCATGAAACTACTGCTGGTAAGTCTAAATGTAGTATATATATGGAATGCCGAGGTCTCAATTTGCAGCTAAAGGTGATGCTAGGATGGAAATTATGGGAGAGTCTGGCAAGTCTGAATGTGTGGCCAGATGTGGAAGCTGTACACTGAATGTGTGGCTACGGGTCTAAAATGAACCTGAGGTCTAAATGGGATGCTGAAGTCTGAACATGAAGTGAGGTCTGAACGTGAGCTTGAAGTCTGAATATGAGGCTATAAACTTGTACGAAGATACAGCAGTGAAGATAGTCCCGGTATCCAGCTCATCCTGACAAACTTGTACATAGGTGGGTGGAGAATGGCAGCTGAGGTAGCTATGTGTGGGACTACAAGTCTAAGTAGGGATTTTAGTCAAGTTACCCCGATTCACATAACAGGCATCATAATATGGAAGGCAAACAAACAATATGTTATAGTTGAGGCATTTGGTGCACCTTATATGCATACATATAACGGAGGAGAGATATGTTCAGACCCATAGCCAGGTTTATTGAGGTTTTTTAAATTATTAGCAACACTGAACCACAGCCATTTTCAATGTTTCCCATGATTTTTATTTCGTACCACACCTGACAGTCACAAATTGGCCAAAACCAAATCGCTCAGTTCCATACTACTATATACAGCCATCCTTGTGGAGTTTCTACAGGTAGAATTCAGTCTCACCTTTCACAAAAACCCAGGTCAGAGATTGAGGCTGATTACAGGAATTTAATATTCAAAGATGAGAATCTTGTGGCAGTGCAGAAGGAAACTGCATTTACGCTGTGCACTTTGGTAACCAGTGACAAGGACATTGTTATAATGCAGATTTATGTATACTGTAATAGCATCCTTCATCAATTGTCGAGTATGTAATATTCTCATTACATTTTCTCCAGAACCCCCTTTCCTCGGGACAAAGTAGTAAACTGATGTTCAATTATATGTTTATATATGTATGTATATGTGTGTGTATGAGAGGGAAGGTAGAGGGGGAGTAAGTAAATAGATTGCGTAGAAACACAAGACAAAAATGACACGGGACAAAAATCAGGACAAAAATGAAAAATATATGTTTAGGATAAAAAATAAATGAAACAAAATTTACCAAACTAAACAATAATACACAGGTATTATCAGAGTCCATTAACACTTAATTAACACCATGTAAATTATAAAAGTAAATAAATAATTACAACTGCATACATTTTAGATTAGAAGTAACAGATAAAGTAACACACTCAAACACAAATAACCAACAAATAACAGCAAACAATCTAAGGCAAAGTCCCCCAAATAGCTGCAGCATTCCCCGCTGAACTTCGACGGCCACATGCTGCAGCAGAAAGGACTGTGACTTCGGCTCCTCCAACTGGTCTGCGAGCCGTTGACCAAGGTCATTTAAAAACGCTGCAACTGCAGGGCCCTACATCTTAATGGCCAGAGGCATAAATAGATAAACAGAGTCCAACTCTTTATACTTGGTCCTCTTGTGGTGCTCATCTCGGTGGCCACGCTCAACACTAGCCAAAGCTAAATGGGATTGTGCATAGTCTGTGCAGTAACATCCCATACTAGTGATCGGCCACACTTCCATGGGACCAAACTGATGCCATTCGACCGTTTGTGATCTAAACACTCCATTGGGTTTGAGTCGAGATAGGATTTTTAGCAGCGTCCAAAGCCTTAGATAGTGACCCTGGCTTCTACGGCAACTTAGGCCATGTGTGCCTTTAACATCAACCCGTTCACCACAATGGCAACACGAATGGGGTTGAACTAGGGGTGCAACTATCCTTCCCACTGCAATCCTAAGTACCTTGTCCTCCATCCTTAAACCTAGAGATGCCATTGGGATGGCATTGAGCCAAGCACCAGATTCTTTCCATGCCACAGCTAGCAAATGTGCACAAGAAGTTTTAGAATGAGCATCACTTAGCAGCTGATGAAATGTAGCCTGAACTAAAGGGGTATCCCAAGCTCTCTGCTGAGAGGACTTACTTCCTGCAGGGGGTGAAGCATTGACGTTGACTCCACATGTCAAGGGCATAATCCTGAAAAGTACACTGCACAACCAGACAACCTTTCCGGAAGGATCTGATGGATAAGATCAGAGCAGGCAACAGCTGATGCAAGGCAGGCAGACAGTGCCAACTGCACCCCAAGACCACTAAATCCACTGGAAGTGATGCCTGTGTCCATGCACAATCGCTAAATTCAACGTTCACTATCTCACTCACTATTCCTCTTTGCAGCCTGTCAAATGAATGTAGTAATGGAGAAGGGAAGGAAGGAGATGAACGTAATATATGGGAATGCAAAAGGCATTTGGAGGAGATGCAATGCATCATGAGCATGAAGATAAAGTCTCTCCCCCAAAACACCCAATGCATCTATCTTCTTCCCAAAGATTGAATCTGCTCCACCAATCGGTGAACCCAAAAGGGTGGATGACTCTGGGTTCACTACCAAAAGACCAGGAATATCCACTAGTAAGGAACCCAGAGTAGTATGGTCTTGGCATACCACTTCGCACTTACTTTGGTTTAAAGAAAGGCCTGCATTCTGAGCTAGAAGCTCCACTCTCCGAAAGTCATGCACTATGTCCTCTCAATTTCCACCTAATGTGATGTCGTCCAGGTAAGAGATGCAAAGTTCTGACTTTAGGTCCTCTACTACTGAGTGCAAAACAACGCTGGGCCCAAGGGATCACCTTGTTGTACCCCTTCCTTTGACTCTATCACACTATCTCCAAAGAAAAGGCTTGTTGGAGAACCATATGCTGAGGTAATAGCCGTAGAGCCAAATTCCTGACAGCTTGGAATATTTTATCCCTGCGTAAACTATTAAATGCATTTCTGAAGTCCAATTACAGAAGTGCACTATCGAGATAAGATTTTGCACATAAATTCTAGCTGCATGAGTAGCAGCTTCAGCACCCTTGGGCACACCAAATCCTAGCTGTAGGGGGGGGCTAGTACAGAACTAACAGATGTCTTCACTCGGCTAATGGCACACTTAGCAGCTAGTCTGTGGAGGGTACAACCCACAGCAATGGGTCTAATACCCTCCACCCCGTTTTGATATAGCAATTAGTGATGCACCAAAGATAAAAGGGATTATGAATTCAGGAGTGTCACCCTGAAGAATGTTGTTGATGAATGCAGATAAAACTTTGAGTAATTGTTTGCCACCCTCACCAGACCCGGTCATATACTTCAGATGCTGAGGGCGAAGACCATCTGGGCCACCTGAGGAACCATTAGGAAATTATTTGATGGCTCTAGCTACCTCCTCCCCTGATATATTTATAGCAGGGTCTAAAACTTCTAAGGATATTTTTCCTTTAGAATAGCTAGAGTATCATCATTACATTCTGCTCGAGTCTACCGAGTTAGCAATACGCACTGCACTCTTATAGTCACCCTCCTCCAATTTGGATGAAGCCCTATTAGCCAAAAGACCCATGGGTGATTTCAGAGATTTACAAAATATTGGGCTGCTAGTCCCCACAGTGCAGGCTGATTCACCATTAATAATCCGGTTAACTTGAGTGGCTAAGCTTCTGTGCTGACCACCTCTCCTTGGTAATTATAAGCAGCGAGAAGGCAAGTAAATTAACCTAGACCATGCAGACATGTCGCTTAAATCAGCTCTTACTTGATGCAAAATGGCGACCAATTTCCAAGCAGCACACTCTCGAGATGCACATGGTAACCTTTTGAGAATCCTCACTGAGGATAGATTAGGCGGACGGAACGTGTCTACGTGGTGGTTGGCTTTGAGCCGCAGAGGACAGGGCCACCGGACGAGATCGAGAGCCTTGACAGCGATCGTTGATAGGAACATGAACACGGAAGAGCCCCAATCTAGTGACAAGCATCCAACGGTTGCATACAGGACAAATATAGCGACCATTCCTAGGGTGACTTCCAAGCCTCTTTCCCCCTCGGCATCGCTGTCGACTAAACCAGGTTCTCCTCCACCAACCGAGGCCACCAAATCGCCACGTTGTTCACTGGAGCTGACATTTTTCATTATTCACACTCAACATACTCCAGCACTGTATTGCTCATGGCACAAGGACAACAATGCTCGGTCTGCTGGTGTAGTATAGAAAAATTTCCTTTTCAAAAAAGGGGGGGGGGGGGGGGGGGGGGGGGCTAATGGTTTGGTGTTGAATTAGATTTCCGGATCACTATATTATAAATTGGGCATCACGAGAAACTATTTGTTAATGATATTTACAGATTAGAATATGAAAGTGTATCCTGCTCATGTCCAGGTGGCACAGCCCTCTGTCCCCGACTTAACACCCAATACAGAGACATTTTAACATACAATTTAGCACTCATTTAATAGAGAACAAACTGGTAATGCCTATAGTTCACTGCTTGCTGCATCACCCAGTGGATCCCTCCAATTTACCTGACAGAACTCGATCTTCATGGAAAGGTTCAGCATCTCAAACACCCTCCCACCACCATTACCAACATCTTATTCAAAATTCTATCAGGATCAGAGCCTTCCCGCTCTTTAAGCACTCAGGACTGTCTTCTCCTCCCAAGGTTTTCTCAATATTTTGCGCATCACTTACAGCAGTTATCTTCTCCCTCACTACCCTCCCTAACCTTCATCATCTTAATTTTTATTTCCTCCCCCTTCCAACTCCATAACAATTTGCAACTCATATGACCCTGCTTCTTCTCCACTTCACTGTTTTCTTAGCCCCTTGTAATCGCCAAGTTGCCTCATGTAAACTCACCTTTTAATTTCTTGCAAGCACTTCCCAGCATAAATTAGCCTTCCACATCAATCACTCTCATCTCTTCATAACTTCCCATTCCTTCCTCAGCTATAGCCAAGACCTTTCCTTTTATCTACTCCAAACATCATAAACTATACTTCCCCCAGCTCACTTACTTCCTCTTCCCCCATGTCAACATTTCTTTCCTGATATATACTCCTCCCTGTCTAACCTGCATCTACTCTCTGTTTATACCCATCTATACTTCCACCCTTCCATACATAACCACATCCACAGTTTTTCCATATAGCATGTCATCAATAACCAACTTCCCAAGTCCATCTGCTCAGCACTTCTTACAACATATCTAACTCCCACCGAGCCCAACAGCATCTACCCTTCACTGTTTGGGTGAACTTCTGTTCTCAATCTATTCCAGCATTAAAGTCCCCCATCACTATAGCCTTTGTCTTCATCTTTCCCTCCACACATACAGACTCTCCATCTCATCTACTCTCATTCCCGATGGGTTAACAAAACTTCTATCTTAATTTTTCTCTTCCTATTCCTCCTAGACCCCCGATTCCTAGTAACAGTACTCCCACACCTTCACTAGCCCACCTTCTCCTCTCTACTGGTGCCATACCACACGTACTCTGCTGCACTCATATCCTCCTTCTGAAAAACAAACAGTTATGCTCATCAAACCTCTTCAACACAATCACTATTATCTTCAAATCATCTCCCTTGACAACTTTCCTCTACAATTTTAATTGAGCTTGGTCAGATTTCCGATTTGGTTGTGGACAATCATCTGGTCCACTCACCCTTCCCAGTTCCCAGATGTGTCCCCCACACCAATCCTGTTGGACGACTTTGCTCTTTGTGCTCCTTTCACTGATGACTCTTCTTTCTCAACTCCCCATGGTGTCTGGTGGAGTGCCTTCCTGGCAACCTATACCTAGCAGGTTGCAATGTATGTGTTCTGAATTGGCTCTTTCTCAATTGTATTCCCAACTTCTCCTCCCACCACCACCTTTTCCATACCAATTCATCTCCTTGAGTACCTTCACCAGTGGAAACCCTTTGCCTGCCAATCCTTATACTGCTGATCGATCCTGCATCATGTCAGCAGGTTCACCCCACACTCTCCTTTGCTGGTACAATCCTGGATGAGCGGCTTTCCCACCACTTTGTTCTCCACCCATTGCCACAACCTCTTCATCTACCTTATCATCGTCAGTGCCTCTATCCTTCACCTTTTCATTGTTAGTGCCTCTATCATTCACCATCTCAGCTTGTTCCCCCATGTTTTTTATCACCTCCAAAGAGGTTTAGATTCCTCCTCAAGACTTTAACTATTCCACTAGGTTTTCCAACTTTATCTTCCATTTGATGCCTACCCCTTATGCGAGGCGGCTTAATTAATTAGTCTTTGAGGTTTTCTCGTTCGATGCATTCCGTAGTATATTGAAACTGGGTTTGGTAGATGATTCTGCAAGCTTTATGGTATGAACGTATCAGAAAATCGAGGGGAGAACAGTTCTTGGAAAATCCATACCCTTGCTGGTGTAAAAAAGAAATTTTGGCTCTATGTTCTAGTTTGCGTACTTATCGTTGTAGTGTGGACTGGACTTTCCCTGCCAACAGTATTCTTCAGTTTATCAACATCTGAGGTAAGACCCTGGGTATTTTAGATTGCTATGAACTTCTGGCTAGTCTTCAAGTCGACTATGCAATTAGCACGCAGAAACATTACCGCGCAAAGTGACAAAGGAGGCCCAACAAAACTATACAATAACAGAGAGTACAATTGCACAATACACTAGACTAGAGAATGATAACATAGATAGTAAACATTAAAAAGTGCTAGTTTGTTGACAAATTAAACCAGAGGCAGTTACTTTTTTAAAAGGGGGCCATAAAAGTCTAAAAAAACTTGTTTGCCACTTTATAGCTCCATAGATTCTGCAATCTTTATGATATGGACTTGATATACAGCTCAAAAGATAGGTCTCTCTGTGTGCTCTCTTTTAATACTAAAATATTTTTTATAGCTATAACTATACCCAAGTTACTGGAGCTAAAGTGGGGCTACCTCAAAACCTGAATGCCTGACATTTCCCTCCAGATTATGCTCGAGAGTGAAATTAGCACCAGTGGCTAGAGGAAGCCCTACTCCATACAACGTCATTAGGCGCTAAATTGAGTATGTGGTCAAGTGTGCGGTTGGAAAAAGAAGCGACACGTACTTCAGAGTTTTAGCGCCTAATGAAAAGAACACGGGACTATAGAGAATAGACTGGTGCACTGCCCGCAATCGGCTAACTCAGGCATTCAGGTTTTGAGCCCCCACTTTAACTCCAGTAACTCGGGTATTGTTATAGCCATCAAAAAATTTCAGTATCGAAAGAGAGCACTCAGAGCGACCTGTCTTTTGAGCTATATATCAAGTCCATACCATGAAGCTCGCAGAATCTATGGAGCTATAAAGAAGTAACCAAACTTTTTTTTAACACTTACACTACTGTTATGTATTTGTCCCCTTCCCCCCTTCCCCCCTAATTAAAGTCCTAGAAGCCCCCCAGCTCACAGACGCTTGATGATGTCCAATTAAGAATGTTTGTCCACTGACCACACAGCCCTTTGCTCTGAGCTAGAGTGGTGGCTATCTGCTTGCCATGAGCAGAACATTTCAAAAGATCTGCCATTGTAGGAGGATCCTCTCAGGCTCTTCCAATCTTCAGTGTACTCTAAAACTCTAAAGGATGTGACTCTAGGCACCACATGAACAATCACCAACCTGTTCAGCCAATGCTACTAACAATCATGTAGCTATAATTATAACAAAGCTTCATAACTCACTTTCATGACAAAATATTGTAGTACTTTTTTTTAGTTGTCATTACATAACAATACAAAATAACTATGGTTGACATTTCAAAGTCTCAAACTTAACCAACACTATACAGGAACCTGTGGCAGTATTAGAGATTAGCCAATCAAGGAACTAGATGTAGTTGCAAGCTCTTGTCAGTCTCAAACTGGAGATCAAGCCTATTAGATCAAGCTATAGGTGGTCAGTCATGTTCAACAGGTCGATATCAAAGTTGCCAACTATTGGCAGAAGCCATTTAAGTTCTAGATAATGCTCACGAGAGTTCCTGAAAGGTGGCGGGGAGAGGGAGAAGTCGAGAAGCTCACAAGCTAGAGAGCTAGCTAGAGTGCTAAAGCATGTTATTAGGCAAATAATTCTGGTAGCAAACAGTGGACCACCACAAGGGGCAATCATCTAGGAGGTGAGGTGTGTACAGTATACTATAATAATTTAAGATGATGATTTATATGTTTAATGAATATATTTAATGATTCATGAGATAGAAAGAAACGGCTGTCTGTATTTGTCTATATATACAACTAAAGGACTATATTTGCTGAGCTGTCCATTGGCATGTTTGATTGTAGGTAAGTAGAAAGGAATCTGTGACATCCTTCCTACGTAGCTATGGCATCTTAAAACTACAGAATTCTTAGAAAGCTCAGCAAATATGGAGTCTTTTGGTGGTAAATTTATCCTGAAGAGGTACATATTATATGCAAACCAGTTGTCACTCTTATATATATATGACTTTCATTGATCTTAATCTTTCTCCCCAAGATGACCATTTCGTTCTTCATATATATATATCAGTGGATGGTTTTTGGTGGGGGGGCTGACCTTTGACCTTTGCAGTAGTAATCTTGGGTTTCAGATGGGGCTCCATGCCGACTTCATTTTACAGTTGAGTGCACACAAAATTAATTTGCAAAGGTAATGCATATAATAAATTATACAAAAAATTATAATAAATTATACGTGCCATTAATATGCTGCACTTCCAGTGTTAGATAAAGTAAAACTGTGCCTGAGGTTTGAACTATGTAGACTAGTAAGTTATACATCCACTGCCTGACAAATCAAAAAGCCTTGACCAGATGCAGGTTTAATTGGCAAGGTGCTCAACTGCAGTAGCTCATATGCATTGGCTTTACTCAGTGTGCATTGGCATTTCTAGATTACCTCGCTATTAAGATCCAGATGCATTGCTTGCCAGGAAAATGATTGTGCATTCTGAGAGAATTACAAATTGAAATTGAACAAACTGGCAGTAGCCAGTTATAAAACAAAAACTTTCCAAAATAATTTTGGCGTCGGGTATTTGCCAATACAAATTCTTTTGCAACAGAAATGAGATCAAGGGAGTCAGTTAGGTGCTTGTGAATGTATAGTAGGAACAAGTTGTTGAGGCGTTGGGATGACATTGTGCTCCTTAAGTATGTTTTGATGAGGCGGAGGGAAGAAAACGATCTCTCAGCAGTAGCACTCGTCACAGGAAATGTTAAATGTATTCTGAGAAGTTTGTCAACCTTGCTGAGCATATTCTTTATAATGTTATTCTGGTTCAATGCATCAGAATAGTTCTGACATATGTCACTTTTTTCACATTGAACACCGAACTAGCAAAGGCTGTATTGATGACATCTGGCAACATCTAAAACTGGATTTTTAGACGAGGAATATCTATCTTTCCTTGGCAATATCTGGCAATAACTTCTGAAATTTCAGGCACAATTTGATGATTAGCAGCCTTCATCAGTAAAGACTCCACATCACAGACAATGGCTAGATCAGATTGATCAAACCTTTTCTCAATTTCCCCACATGCCTGTTCAAGAACTTCAATGTAGGCATGGCGATACCTGTCTTCAGGAGATAAATGATGATGCGGTAAAGCCCTGTCATCAATTCTTCTCGGTATTCTTCTGTAGCGAATGAGGACTGGTCCATCTGTCAAACCATCTGATGACCTCAAAACACCTTGGTAAAAAGTAGTAAAAGCTGCATCAGTGCACAAGGATGTGTAATGAGATTTTAGAAGATTAGCACCTTTGATTCCTTCAGCAACTGTGGTGTCCTTTGCCTGAAGGTTAATAGAAAATTGCTCAGCAGCTGCAAAGACTAAATGAGCTAGCTTCAAGATAAACAATGTATTAAAAGACTCCATTTGTGTCAGTAAAACTTTTCCTTTTGCTGCATATTCATCATGGCCTTGCTGGATGATATGAAGTGATGACATGAGAACCCTGTAATTTTTCAGGATGCTGTCAATGGCTGAGTGACGAACTGTCCATTGTTGTTGTATCATTGTTATATCATTATTATTTATTACTATTGTTATTATTATTTATCTTTTCATAAACTATAATGGTGATTTTCAGCTGACTTCACAAAGATTTTGTGCTCAAGTTGGTTTTGACGAACAAAGTCTTCGGTATTCATTGGTGAGAAAGATGAAGACTGAAAGAAATGGCATAAAAACCAAATTGAACCAACTTAATTTTTTTGTTGCAGTTTATGTAAAACCACATGCAATACATGTAGCTACATCGCTACAAGTTAGAAATAATGTCACAGAAAATTCATGATTATAATATTATTAGGCTTTCATAATTTAATCTCATTTAGATATCATCTAATACCAGTGACGCTAATGCTTCTGACAGTGACTTTATGTGTTCAGCACCACTCCAGTATGCCACGACTAATGGTATCTGCCTAACAGAATTTGCCAACATTCTGACATTCTACAACTGTCCACTTCATGGAAATGTGTTAGTGGTGAGGAATGAAGAGGCTACAGCTACAGAATTGATTAACATATTTAAATATCTTGGAGCAAGTGCGGAATGCATAAGTAAAGCTTCTCCATTTTTGTGCCTGCTTCGGTTTGGGCTGTGTGGTGGTTCAGAGGTCTCCATCCAGCCTACCACAAGTGAATGTGAAGAGATCAGAGATGCATTATGCCTACAGCAGTGGATGGCTGTTCAAAGGCTTGGCATTGTCCTCCCAGACTGTTCGATGTTTCCTGCTGAGGCTTTATCCTGTTCTTCTCTAAATGACAGTCTCTCTACAAATGTAACAGGTGTGCTAATATTTCATATTATAAATATACAGCTATACTTTTCTAGATGTATTTTGTGGGATATTGAATTTTAAATTTCCCACATAATTGTATTTCTGATTAGGAAATATATGTTACTAGAACATTCTGAAAAACACGTTTTCAACCAGTTTCATTTAGTGAGAGGTTACATCCATAGTATCAAGATTGGCATGGCTATGCTGGTCTTCTTCACGTTGACAACCATTTTATGGGGGGAAAAAGACTCTCCCTCTCTATGTACTTCTGCCTAAATACAAGAGGGTGCTTGTGTGCAAATGCATCGAAGTTCCAGGAATAAGGAAAATGAGACTGGTAGCATTTTTGTCTTCCTCTTAGCCCTTACCTTCCCTCCCCTGTTGCTAAATACAACACTAAGTACACTGTCATGAGTTGTCTGTCAGTATGTTATATGTGTGTGTCTGTTCAGACAAAACATTCTTACTTATCCTTCTATTATATGTCACTGCAACATCAATAAGGGAATTATTGTATTTCACTGCCAACAAAAATAGCTGATATGCCATTCAGAGGCAAATCCGAGGAGACATAAAGGACTGAGGGAGTCCGGATTTTACACTTGTTATATATACAGTGGAACCGCACTTATGGGCAGTGTGGGACCAAGAGGTGCCTGTAACTTTGAAATTGCCCGTAACTCTGGGTTTGCACCTTATTCAATCAAGTACATGTATGTGTGGCTAAACACTGGTCATGTTCACAAACACTTTATTCTGTCTGCAATATACCCTGCAATAAACTATATTTACAGACCATGTGTATATTAGACCGCACCAGGAAGCCATAAATGCAAAATATCCCCCTTCCCTCCAACCTGCCCCATAGACGTACGAGTAGGATAAGCAGTTCCACTGTAATAACAACTCTCAGTTTACTACTAGATACAATGACTTTCTCATAAAGGCTAGCTGAAATGTTGAAGTAAATACATTTTAGTGTATTATCAAGAAAGTCATTGTACGAAATTATTTACTTTTCATATTGACAAAGATAATTATTGACAAAGGTACCACTTAAAAAAAATTTGACACAATTACCCCCTCCTCTCCTTCCCCCCTACCCACTTTGAATCTGTGTTCATCCGGCAGGCCTGACTTGTAAATTATTTGTTAGGCAACTATGGCTCCGCCTAGTTCAGGTCGTACAGTTAGTGGTCACACTGAGCCTGTGCAAACCAAACATCATTCAAGCTCACTTACTTCCTTGTCAGGTGAGAGTATAGAAGCTATTATATGCCACTGAGTCACTGCACCCAGACAGCAGGTTAAGATAATCTCAGGCAACACCAGGGCGCAAGTGTTCTACACTCTTGTTTCTACTGCTTTATTGTTCTTGTTGTTATTTCTGTTGTCTTTGCATTTTGTCTTTTCATTTTGCCATTTAGATCTTATAGAAAAGCATCGAAATGGTACCACTGTAGCAGACCTGGAGTGCAGTGAAGGTTTTTACAAAGAAAATGGTTCAAGTATCTGCACACCAAGTTGTTCCACCTGGATGCAGAGCAGTTATGGAGTGACCATATTCAGAGATGTGGTGAACTTCATATTTTCATTTCTTGGATTTCTAGCAGCTGTAGTAGTAACCGTAATATCTTGTTTAGCACGCAAGAGAATGTGAGTTAATTTAAATTGGAGATTTGAAGGTTGTTCCACAAAGCCTAGTTTTATGTTGCATTGTGTTACACTGCATCATGTAGTAGTGATATATAACACAATTCATAATATTGACTTTGAGCATGATTCTGCCATTAATGCAGATCAACTTCAGTTGGAATATACATTTACATATTTGTGAATGAGAAGTTGACTAGTTACCTAACCTGCTAGAATAGTATAGCCATGAGCTGCACTACATCATTATTAACTTGGTGTATAGTAGAACCTGGATTATCTATATAGACTCCAGTTATCCCACAAGGCTAGCATGCGCTTGCCAGGCGAAGGACCACCCAACAATTATAGTCCAAGCAGCTGCTGTTGGTCTAGTCTTAATACAACAAGAGAGTTGATGCCTTTTGGCACTTTCCACTTTATCACTAGAGTACATTTAAAGCATATAGTGTATTGTATCTGTCAAACCTAAGATCACAAGTTATATGCTTGGTGGTAGCTCTATGATCAGGACATTTTGGTAAAGTATGTATTGCATTTCCATTAAATGCGGACATCATGTTATTCCGTGAAGCGGACAAAAAAAATTTGCTACGAAGATCTAGTCAAGTACCATGTCTTGTTTGTAATTTAACCTCAAAAGTTTTTGTTGTCAATGCAAGAGATTACTTGAATAGCATGTATACATGTTTAAACTGGTGTCTCTGGATTTATATCACCTTTGTTTAGGCCTTATACCTTCAAATTGTTTCACTCTTTGTAACTTGAGCCACCTTATCAAGTTTTTCTCTCACTCACAGAGTAGGACAACAAAAAGATGTGAAGCACTAAGGCAAAACTAGGTCAGTGTTTTATACTCCAGTAAAATTGTATAATGGTGTGAATGATTTATTTCTGATTCTTTTTATAAGCTTCTTTCTACCCATCATGGCACTTCCTTTGCCAAGTTTTCTAGCACTTGTTACTTCACATAAAAATACTCTGCCATACCATGTAAAGAAACTTGACTCATCCAGCTGGTGGTGCATACATTCAGGGTGCCTATTGAGACATTGTTCTTGTTTTAACTCTTTTCCCAATGCAAGTTGTTTGTACTTCAAAGAGTGAAGTCTATCCCAACAAGTCCTTGAAAAGCCCACTAGCCATGTTTTTAAGAGACTACCTTGAGATTTCTTCTGTCTAGCTCATTAGATTTCTCCAAGCATAATATACCAGACTAGTGCCTTCTTCCACTGACTCATACAACTATTACATTCTTCACTCCCATCTACAATTATAGGTGTGCATTATTTAGAATGTTGTTTAGTTAACAAAATTCTGATAAGTGATGATTTTTGTGCATGTGGTTTGAACTAGAGAGCTGAAAACCATAAAAATTGCTGGTTTCACGCACAGCTTAATATGCCAATGTTTGTCTATTAGTTGCAGTAGCCAATCATCTTTTCTTGAGAACTCCTTTTTCCCTGGAAAAATTCTGCTGTGCCTTTATGTGTTCTGCTTTTGCCACAACCGATCTTCCCAAACTCCTGGACACCAAGTTCAGTCTCCTCAGTTGCAGTAAGTCCATGCTCCTGGCTTCATGCCATGAGTTATCTAGCCAAGATGTCTGTACTGTCATGCACAATGACTGCATGCTGAACAGGTCAACCATCCTTAACTGCTACAAGAGCAGTTTGCACGACTCATCTGACCATTGCTTTCTTTCCTTGCTCCTGGATGTGGTCAAAAAACCCTGGAGCAGACTATGATCCTGACCTTCTTCCTACCAGTGGCATCCTAATGGAAATAAAAAGATATGTAACTATCTGGATAAAATAGCTATTTTGCAATCAATCTGTGAGTAGTCCTGAATCATTATGGCTCTAGTCAGCACATCTAAGACAAAGTTATCTAGCAAGTGCAATAAACTCAGCGAAAAAAAGAAACGAGAAGCCTTATTAGACAAACGGCTATTGCTTGATGTCAGGAAATGTCCAGAAAATTGCATATATGAGAGACATAAGTATGCCGATAATTCTGCAGTGCCATAATTGAGCAATGCAGCTTACACTCTCTGTACATGCAGCTAGCCTTAGTTAAGCTCTGGTAGTGAACAAGACATACTGTTTTCTATCTTTCTGGTGTGTAGCCTCATATCTGAGGACTTGCAGTGAAATCTGATTTCCTCCTTGGAAGTTATTATTATGTATTATTATTTTCAGCCTGCCTGCATTGTTAATATTGAAATTCCTTGTTTTCCCTACTTCACATCATGTCAAATGATATACAGCGGCAGATCAAGATTATTTAAAAGAGGGAGGAAGGTCGGATAACGGAATGGAGGGAGTTTGCTTAGCGTGCAATTTCCACCAAAACAAATGATTTGTAGTGGATTAATTTTTTCAACCAGAATTACTATTGTGCATATCACAAGGTGAAGGATAATGACGAGCTTATGATCAAAATAAATATTAAAACAAACAACAAAAACAAAACATGTGAAGGAGACAGCTAGCTCCATCCACACCCACACATCATTGAAGGAGACAGCTAGCTCCATCCCCACCCACACATCATTGAAGGAGACAGCTAGCTCCATCCACACCCACACATCATTGAAGGAGACAGCTAGCTCCATCGCACACCCACACATCATTGAAGGAGACAGCTAGATCCATCCACACCCACACATCATTGAAGGAGACAGCTAGCTCCATCGCACACCCACACATCATTGAAGGAGACAGCTAGCTCCATCCACACCCACACACATCATTGAAGGAGACAGCTAGCTCCATCCATACCCACACATCATTGAAGGAGACAGCTAGATCCATCCACATCTACACATCATTGAAGGAGACAGCTAGCTCCATCCACACTCACACATCATTGAAGGAGACAGCTAGCTCCATCCACACCCACACACCATTGAAGGAGACAGCTAGCTCCATCCCCACACATCATTGAAGGAGACAGCTAGCTGCATCCATACCCACACATCATTGAAGGAGACAGCTAGCTCCATCCATACCCACACATCATTGAAGGAGACAGCTAGCTCCATCCATACCCACACATCATTGAAGGAGACAGCTAGCTCCATCCATACCCACACATCATTGAATGAGACAGCTAGCTCCATCCACACCACCCACACATCATTGAAGGAGATAGCTAGCTCCATCCACACCCACACATATTTTCGAAGGAGACCGAAGGATACAGCTAACTCCATCCACACCCACGCATCGTTGAAGGAGACAGCTAGCTTCATGCACACCCACACATCATTGAAGGAGACAGCTAGCTATATCCACGTCCACCCATCGTGTATTATGATTGTGATGTCCCCAAAACTAATTGGTGTTTTAGACTTAGATACTCAATTTTGGTATTTTCAAGTTTATGAATGAAACTTGCAGAGAACGTACATCTCAGGCTTGTACACTACATATGTACTTTTCACATAATAAAAGTAATTAAAAAAATATTCTACTTTGATGCTAGTTCTTAACATAGGTAAGTGCTAAGAGCACTAAATAACCTGATGTTAAAGTATTCTAATTAAGTAATTTCCCAAGTTATTATTGAAATATTCGCATTATTTTCATTATCACAGGCTTATTTTCCCAGCTGTCTTTATAGTCTACATGAGTATTGATAACTTGGCTGTGTGTAAGTGCTGTTTATTGTTGTTTTGGGTTTGTTTAATTGTTACCATATAAATATTTCAGCTATCGTTTTGATGGTCGGCTTTATGGGACATGAGAGTCTCTTCTGTTCCTCTAGAAGTCTAATTGAAAGCAGGATGGAAGTAACTCCCTTTTGTGTCATATCAGGTATGATTATATTCAACATGTATGACTAATGTCCCCTTTTGGATCTCATAATGATATCTGGGTTCACTGTTTTAGGGGAGGAAGAATTTTAGGGGTAGAAGGGAGATTACATTCTAAATCATTAGATTCTTTACTCTGTGCACTTGTGTGCACTTGATTATTATAATTCTATCTGTTTTGCCATCCAAACATTGTATTTTGTGTAGGTATATATTAATCATGGAAGTGCAATTCTTTCATACATTTCCATTAAGCTAATAATAACTTCTACAATTATTATTTTATTATTTCAAGCTCCACCTGCTGAAAATATGTTCTAACTGCATATTTAAATAGTTCGTGTGCATTATTAGAAACATGCATTTTGAGAAAGCACACAATGGAGGAGTTAGGGAAAGAATCAGACTACTGAGCATGACATTAGCTCATATTGTTCAAGTTGTGTATTGCGATGCATGAGAGAGTGCTTTCCCCCAGCAACAGATGTTCCTTCTATATGCAAGCATATTCCTACCAAATGCTACATCTTAATTCAGAATGACTTGCCCCTTTCCTGCAGATAGCATCACACGATTTTTCAACATGAATTTAAGGAATCAGTTGAATATTATAACCGGCAGGGATGTGTGTGTTTGTGTGTGTATGTGCGTGAGTGTGTGTGAGTTTTTATAGGTTTGTTTCAGCAGAATTGGAATTCTGTGTGTGATAATACATGCTCTGCAGACAGTGGACTTTATCGCTGAGTAAGAATGATGAAGAAGCTATTGTTCATGAGCAGATACCCTGTATAACTCCTTGGTTAGACCTTGCCCTTGTTTAGACCATATACCATTTACTACCCCAAATGAAAGAGTACATGCCCTAAATTACCCCCAATAGATATGAAACCTCTAGAGGAAATTATCTGTCTGGAGTGGGCGGAGGAAGCTTAGCAGTCTGTTACCATTGAAGTGATAATCAAACTTCATAAATTGTAGAATTTCAGTCAAGACCGATACCACTTGATGGGTCACATGATAAAGATTAGGCAAGTATCAGACAGTGCTCCAGCAAATATTGCCAGCGAGATGGCCAAACTCCACAGAAAACACATCAGAGAAACCGATGATGGCGATTTCCTCACAAGCAACAAAACAAAGAACACTAAACTAAAATAGAGGATAGCTAGAGCATGAACATTGCTGTAATCAAAAACTTTACCTGCCCAAGCTTAAGTGATCTCGTGCAATTATTGTGTACATGCATGTTAGTATTTTAAATAATGGAGCACACCTATGCTCCCTTGAGTAGTACACATTGCCAGGCAGCTGATGAAATGAAATGAAAATGCACATCAATGCCAGGTAGCTGATGAAATGAATTAGAGTGCGCATTCTAATCCAGGAAATAAGTAAATTAACTGTTCTCCTTTTAAATCTTGGTAGACCAATTTAGTAGTCTTCTGCTAGAGGGAGAGGGAGTGCCCCCTCATGCCCTGTATAGTCAATAGCTTGTTGGATATAATCACTGTTTGTATTTGATTCATTCTGCAGGGATTGTGTTAACCTATGCATACTGTCAAATGTCACTATGGTGGCTATTCCATACAGCTACACTCTTTTGGCATGTTATGTTTCCATTCCACGCTCAAACCTTTGAAGCAACTGGAAAGAACAAGTATATTCACATAACATGCATCATAGTTGGAATTTTTCTTCCACTAGTCCCCATTGTAACTGTAATGGCTGACTTTGCAGTGGATCTTCACAAACAAAATCAAAATTCCACCTCCCAGTTAAGGAACAGCTTGTTCTTGACAGGAGGATTGGGTTTTCAACCTACCACATACCCTACTAGTATGTGTTTGGGAAGAATATCATATGCTAATTGGTATAGTTTTGTCCTGATGATAAGCATCATTGAGGCACTTGGATGTTCCCTTCTCATCATCATATTCTGGTCTGTACACAAGGGTCACATCAAAAGAAAGCAAATGCAGGTTACTAAACATAGCATTTAAGTCATACTATGAATGATAATATTTTTCTTTAATATAGCAAGGTGTCAGCAATGGAAAACTAGGATATCAATTCTCATTTGGAAAAGCTGAGAAGAAGCTACTCTTTATGCTCTGCTACTTTGTACTTTCAACTTTTATATACCTAATGGATTTTTTTTGTTAGATAGAAATTTTGAACAATTTTTGTATAGTTTACTAAAGTACTTTATCTGTGAGCAAGGGGGTCATGATCCAAGCAACCCATGCAGTCGTTCTGATATTGAAAGGAATGGCCTAGCATTGTTTGGAATTTTGACATACATTTTCCTGGCCTTATTTCCAGTTGTGAACCTGTTATATGCTGTGAATATTCAAGAATTAAGGCAATTATGGACACGGATTCATGATTCATGCATAACCCACTAACATACTGCCATTTCCACGACAGGAAACACTGTTGCTATAGCATATTGAATGTAGTGTTGTGTCTGTAGTAAGTTGTATTTATATTTAATTTTTGTAATACTCTCCATTTAGTTTGACCCTTATTATTAAAAAACGGATGCAAAAGAACAGCTTCTTGCACCTTAAGTAGTGGATTTGGTTGATTTAACCTCCAACAATAATTATGCCGTAAATTCTTTGTTAAGGAATTCAAAGTTGTAAAAAAAACTCACCCATTAATATCGTGAAATTCATCTTCAGGGATCCATCTACATCTATCTACTTTCCCCACACATATAACTTGCATGCAATCTTATAATTTTAGTATAAGAAGACTTCAAATTTTCCCAAAAAATTGCAACCACTAATATCCAATTCTAGGTTCAACAAGACAGCATAATTAGTAAAATATCTTATAAACCACACTCATGTGTGCACAATATTGAGTCTAGCTGAGCTGATTCAGCATCTGCTGCACACAGTTTCACTGCAAGAAAGTCATCAGTAGGTTTACTGAGATGCCATTTCTTGTGACAAAAGTTTACAGCACATATCGTCCAAACAACAACCAAACAAGTAACTACTCATGATAAGTAGCTATGCATGTGCATACTTTAGTAAAAAACTTGTTAAAGAATAAGATCTTGGGTTAGTTAAATTTGCTCAAAATACACAATTCTGACAATGAAATGTGACATCTTCAAGAAGCAGACAAATTGATAGGAAAAAGCAAAAAACGAAAGAAAAATATATATTCACTAGGGAAAGAATAAGTATATATGCAATGAATGCCAATGCAAAATAGCAGCTGCTTTTGTATTTTACCAGATTCAGTATGAAAAGATTAAGGTAGCTTGTCATACCAGATATACATCTTATCCAGATGTGAAAAAAGCTGACATGCATGCTTACTCTCATGAGAGATGTCGCAGTATTCCAGAAAGGAAAAGGTTGACATGACTGTTTACCCTCGGACAGATATCGCAGTTGTCATAGAACAATATGTGCAAAAGGCAAAGCTAAACATCTATGGTGACAATGTGGTTCTTGAAGCAATGATAAAAGACTTCAAAGAGCAGCTTGAGCATTGTTGCTCTAATTCTTGTAAAGTCTTTTGATAAACAAAGGTCTTTGAATGCACAATAAGCATGCTGGGTCCATTCTCAGTGCAAGTAATGACAAAAAATTAGTTTCATATATGACGGCGACTTTGGTGCGATATATCTATTTGCCTCCTCTGAGCCATTTTTATGACTGAGACTAAGATGCAGACACTGTCTTTGCAATGAATAGCAAGTAAATGCATATCTTATGCAAAAGAAAAATCTATCAAAAGACATGGGTATCAAAACACCTGATGATAGATTGGTGATGTATCCAAAAGGTGGAAGTATTCTGCGTAATGCGAGACTCTCAGTGCCTATGAAATAAATGCGATTGTTACTTTAAAGCAGATATTTGAGAAACAAGACTGAGGCTTGTCTCCTGTGATGGTGGCTGTCCAAATCATTACAGCGAATGATTGCTAAAATGCTTGATGTACAGGTTGAGATAGTCAATCACATTATTGTTGATCTAATGGGTCACACTCTTGCAGGGCAGGGAAATAAAAAGCTCTGGGCAAGAATAAAATGCGCCAGCCCACAAACCATTGTTGGTGTAAATAATATAGCTTACCACTAGGATGCATTCAAATGAGAGAACAGTGAGAACAGTGACCAGTGACCCCTCCTATATACCCTGAATGGAGTACCCTACCAAAGTTTGTTGTGACCTATCTAAGCAGGTACTATATGACAGGTGTTGCAGTATCTGGAGACCTTCGTTTAATTCCGAGAGTCACTTTATTCTAGTTCTTGGTGACTATAATTTATAGTGACCTATCCGGTATGGAGTGACACTCCTGTCGATAATTGATGGTCGTCTGGGAGGCAGTTCATTTGAGCACAAATAGTACTAGATTTCAGTGAGGTGAATAAAGCATCTGTGACTAGTTATGCCAAGATGTTAGTTGTGATGTATCTGAGGATGGAGTGTAGGTTGCTGCAGTCTGGTGACTTCCCTTTAAAATGACCCTGGGGGTCACTGTATCCTAGTTCTCAATGACCTCAGGTCACCAAGTACTAGGATACAGTGACTCAGGGAGTCAGTCTCTGATCTTAGTAAATAGTGATTTTCTTGCAGGGAACGTAAGTGAATTATCACCACTAAAGCTTGGCTTCACATGTTTTCCTTATCATATTCCATCTTTTCAATAGCATTACCTCTGGCCATGTGGAATGAAAATGTAATAACAAAGTTACTACACTTCATGTTAACAATAGAACATTGCTAGCTATGAGTCAATGATGACCTTATATTACTTCCTGTCCAAGACAAATCACAGCAGTTGCCATTGACATGAATTTGGATTATAAATATGAAAGGTCATCAATTTGTGCCTGCCTGAGGTTAATTTCATACTGACTACTCTATTTAGGAAATATTTTATCTCTTTTCCTTGAAAATGCCTGGTAGTTGGGAGTCTAGGGACATTTCAAATGAAATTGATTGGGCATAAGATCCAGTACCTTGAAAGCATGCTCTGCCACAAGCAACACAAGTGTTCATCTTGCATCAGGAACTAGAACAATAATATTTTTAATGATATTATATAATATATATATCACATTCATTGCAGCTGTGGGAAAGTCTATGCATTGGAGAACAGAGGAGGTTGGAGACCAGAGTAAAAATAACACCGTGGATGCATGCCATAGCTAAGCATTCATGGAACCACTACCATCCTTGTTGTGAGAAAACTTCAAATGAAGGGATTTTCTTGTGAAGGAAGCTCTGCACATCCACCTCAAACCCAAGGATCAAAGCTTCAGCAGAGATGTGGGGCTTGACTACCTGTAGTTGCTGGATCTCAACTATCAAGACTATGCACAACCACACCCACTATTAATTGTTGCCATGGCAGAAGTAAACAATTTATCATGCATCACCTTGATGAAGGCCAAACCATATCTATTGATCGACATTGGACAAATAATACTTTGGTTAGAAAGAGCAAGGAAAATATCTGTTAATATATGACATTTATGCATAAATAATCCTCCAGACTTTGCTAACTGCATCATATCAAATGCCAGAAAAAGTTGACTTATGCTTAAAATAGTGAACCTAATAAAATCCAGGTAACTATTGTTATCACAGTCATTTTGGTGATACTGACAATCTTTAGGGGGGGGGGAAATCCACAATTACTTTGTTTGAGCTTATGACCATTTCCAAAACAAGCGATAAACAATACCCTTCTCAACAATCAATTCACTTGATGTTTCGGCTAGACGGTCTAGCTTTCATCTAGCCAGAAACGTCAAGTGAGAAAATTCAAGTTGATTATTGAGAAAGTCATTGTCTACATTGTCAACTGAGAGTTTGTTGGGAAGAATACTATCTCAGTCAATAGTCCCAAATACTAAGCATTTTGTGTAGGATGGGAAATCCTATATAGCTGCTTGTAAAATTCCAGCTAATTAGATGGACTTGCTATTTTCTCTTTCACATTTATTATTATTGTAAACTTATGACAACCTGGAATAGTGATGGGAAATTATGTAAGTTGAAGGAAGATACCAAGAGCTGGTGGATCCAGAAGGTATAACAGTCTCCAGAGGGTCTAACTAATGGTTTGTCCTCTGTATAAAGTCAGCTATGGCCAAGCTAAACTCTGGAAGAAGTAGCAAGTGGACACCGCTAGTGAAGCCCCTAGTTGCTGACGGTAGAAGTGTCACTCCTCGAGCTCGCTACTTCACCAGGACGAGGATAAGATGGGATGGTGGGGGTGTCACAGAATCCTAAAGGAGTCACTGAATCCTAGTACTCAGTGACTGGGGGGTCACACTAGGATTAGGTGACCGACCAAATACTGGGGATCATCAAATCCTCCAACAACAGAAATGGCACTGCTAGGTAGAATTGAAGAATTCAATCCTGAGACAGAGGACTGGTGACAATATGTCGAGAAGTTATGGGAAGCGGTGAATCTAAGCAGTCAAGAGACATTCAACCTAGGTTCTTTCTGTGATCGGTCCTGGACAATACAAACTAGTCTCCTTTCACCTGTTAAGCCGACTGAGAAAACCTCTGAGGAGTTAGTCACAGTCCTTATGAAGCACTATAGTCCACCTCCTTCTGAGGTATTGCAGAGTTTCCATTTCTTTTCTAGAGTAAGACAACCTGATGAACTAGTGTCTGCATTTGTTGCAGAATTGCGAATGCTGGCAGAAAATTGTAACTTTGGGGATGTGCTTGAAAGAAGGCTGTGGGACAGAATTGTATGTGGTATTAGCGATGATGCTCGCTGCAGAGAAGTTGACTTACAACCATGCTCTGGAACTGGCACAGGGTACCGAAGCAGCAGTAAAAAACCAGCGTGAATTGAAAGCCACACTGAAACCCTTCACTCCGATGAAGGCTGAGTCAGTACAGAAAGTTAGGCAGTGGAGTGCTGTTTATGAGAAAGAAGCTAAACCGATCATTTCCCACCACTGTGGAAAGCCGGGGCACCTAGCTACTGTGTGCTGATTCAAGGACAAGACATGCCATAACTGTTAAGAAAGTACATATCACTAAAGTTTGTCGTAGTTAACCAAAGTCCCAATGCTCACCTGGGATGAGAAGCAAGAAGGTGCATAATGTCCTAGAGGAGTCTCTGAAGGAGACTCTGAATATGCTGAGTTACCCTGGTGAGTGGGAACAGTGGCCAATGTTGAACATAGAGGTGAGCGAGTTGGACCAATTACAGTAATTGTCAAACTTGATGGTAAAGAAGTTACCATGGAAATAGATACGGGCGCTTCCATTTATGCCTGGGAGAGTGTACTGCAAGTTATGGCAGGGAGGGGCCTTGATAGCACTGAAGTTAAACTTCAAACCTATTTGCGGGAACCCACAGGAGTTGTGGATAGTACTATGGTACAAATAGAGTATGGGAATCAGACAGCTAAGTTGCCACTAATTGTTGTCCAGGGAAATGGCCCCATTCTGTTAAGGCAGAAGTTGGTTCCATAAGATAAAGCTCAACTGGAGTCAGATCCATTACATGCAGGTAGCCTAAATTACCAGAGGGTTATAAGGCCAAGATTGAAATAGAGCCTCATGCAAAACTCCGCTTTTCTAAAGCTGGAACAGTACCATATGCTCTGAGACAAAAGATTGAGCAGGAGTTAGACAGATTGGTCGCCAAGGTGACACTGGAACCCATTGATTGGGTGGTACCTATTATTGGTGTAGTAAAAGGGACAAAAAGTCAGTATGAATCTGTGGAGATTTCCGTACCACAGTTAATCCTGTCTCACAATTAAACCATTACCCAATTCCTAAGGTCGAAGATCTATTTGCAACACTCGAAAAAGGAGGGGTGTTTTGCTAAGCTAGACCTCAGGAAAGCCTGCCCTTAGACAAAGAATCCCGAAGTACGTGGTTATTAATATGCATAAGGGTCTGTATCCCTATACTAGATTGCCATATGGGATTACTTCAGCCTCAGGCATTTTTCAGGAAGTCATGGAACAACTGTTCCAAGGTCTACTGGGAGTCACTGTCTATCTGGACGATATTCTCATTTCATGGAAGACCCAAGAGGAACATTTGAGTTCACTAGGAGAGGTCTTGAAGCGGTTGGCAAACCTCCGGGCCAAGAAGCAGAAGTGACAGTTTCTAGTGCCTTCCGTGTCCTGCCTCAGACATCTGATCGATGAGGATGGGTTACACCCATTGTCCAGCAAGGTGAAGACCATTCAAGATGCGCCTAGGCCCAAGAATGTGACATACTACGGAAAGTTCCTACCCAACCTATCAACTCTCCTTACTCTACTTTATCAACTCCTACATCGAAACACCAAGTGGAAGTGGTCTTCTGCTCAGGAGAAAGCATTTCAGAAATCGAAGAAGGCTAGTTCATTTAAACTCCAACCTTCCCATGGTTCTCACTTGTGATGCCTCCCAATATGGCATTGGAGCAGTTTTGGCTCACAAATTTTCTGATAGACCAATTGGTTATTCTTTATGCACACTAAACGCAGCAGAAAGAAATTACTCTCAATTGGAAAAGGAAGGTCTTGCTTGTGTCTTTGGTGTGAAACGATTCTTCTCTTATTTATTTGGTCATCCATTCCAGATCATCACTGACCACAAACCCTTGTTGGGTTTATTGAGTGAATACAAGTCTACTTCCCCTCAAGCTTCGGCAGATGGTCATTGCGTCTCTCTATATTTGATTATCACCTTAACTTTCCGTAGGACCACTGCTCATGCTAATGCCAATGCGCTATCCTGTTTACCCTTGCCTGATCAACCGGCTATCGATCAACTTCCACCAGAATTGGTACTGTTGTTTGAGCATCTATCTGACTCTCCTATGACTGCTAAGCAAGTCCAAGAATGTACCAGCAAAGATACAACCATGTCTACTGTGGAACAATTTGTTCTATGAGGTTGGCCGACTTCTATTGAGTCTCACAGATATTTGCAACCGTATTTCGACAGGAAGTCAGAGCTTTCAGTATCCCAAGGTTGTTTGTTATGGTGATCTCAAGTCATCGTCCCTAAGTCATGTCAGGATTCAGTGCTACACCAACTACATGAAGGCATCCTGGGATTGCACGCATGAAGAGTCTCGCCAGAATGTACGTCTGGTGGCCAGGTATCTCAAAAGACATTGAGATCACAGTATGCCAATGTCAACAGTGTCAGTTGCATCAATCTGTGCCTCCTGTTGCACTGTTACAACCTTGGAAATGGTCTACAAGGCCTTGGGCTGGAATACATCTAGATTACGTTGGCCCAGTAGATCATCATTGATGTGCACTCCAAATGGTTTGAAGCAGTATGTACAACAAATGCAACATCCACCACCGTAATCGAAGAATTGAGAGAGAAGTTTGCTCAATTTGGAATACCAGGGACTATCGTGACCGACAACGGACTTGTTTCACAAGTATAGAATTCAAGTCATTTTTGAGTACTAATGGGGTTAAACATCTTACCATGGCACCATACCACCCCACCTCTAATGGGCTTGCTGAGTGGGCAGTTCAGATCATTAAGAGAGGTCTGAAAAAGAACAACCAAGGAACTTTTCGTACAAGGTTATCTCATGTTCTGTTTGCATATCGCCTTACGCCTCAAAGTACAGTCTCACCTGATGAATTGCTACTTGGCAGATGTCCCAGATTGCTATTTAATTTGTTATGTCCAAATACAACAGAGAGGTAGAGAAGCAACAAGAATTGCAAAAGAGTCAACATGATGGTTGTTGCTAAGGAGAGTGAATTTAGTATTGGTACAAGAGTTTGGGTCCTTAATAGGTAAAGAGGGGACAAGTAGTTGCCGCGAGTTATTGTGAGTAGAGAAGGTTCAGTTATATTCCAGGTTGAACTTGCTGGGGGTAGATTTCATAAATATCATACTGTCCAACTGAATATTTGTACTGTTCAAGTTGAAGTACCTGAAGTACAATAAGGATAAAAAACCTCAAAAGTATAAAGGCAACTTCGGTGTTCATATCACTTTGCCTCCTCTGATTCTGATTCTACATACCATTACCTGACAAGACTGCAAACTATAAAAGAATAGGGTATTTATGAAAAAGAAAAAAAAGTTTCAGAAGAGCTCGATATCACACCACCTGTAGATAGAATGTGATCTAAATGTAAAACACCCAAAGTGCTATGCAAATGCAAGCCTCTCAGGGCCAATGAAGTCATGAGTATTACAGAATGTGTTACATATATGCATTATAAGATGTGAATTTGCATGGTTTGACCAAAAAACCCCTAGAAGTGAGTGAGTTCTTGCTTAAAGTTGGTATATACTTGTGGACCAATACCTGGTGCTAAACAGTGAAGCCTTCAAGTTGAGCTGTCTATGTTTCTGTTGAAGCACATCACAACTCGTGTATCTACATGGCTGCTGACATGCCAGTATCATTGTGAGGTTTGTTTTGTCATGTCGAAGCTCTTGCTCTGCTGGTATTGGTTGTTCCTGCTTCTTCCTCTTCTGAAGCCAATAGAGCTTCATTTACTTTGAGAAGGCTGAAGCCATGGCTATGATCCAGAATGAAAGAAAGTCAACTCAACGATGCCACTATATGCCATGTACACCAAGAAATACTTGCTTCTAGACAGACATGTTTTCTGTAAGGAATTTATTGCATCTAATGATAGATGAATCCATTAATATAAGCAGGCGGACATTTTAGATTTTTCACTTGGTGAAGATGACAGTTTTTTTTTGGTTTGTTAAAAATAAAAATGCTGTGTGTTAAAAAAAAAGAGGAATTTTAAAGAATGTTAAAGACTTTTCTTTTGAAAGGAATAGAGTGCAATTGTTGCATCAGTTTGTTATGGAGATGTTGAGTGTTTATAGGCAACCTTGATTGCTGAGTTAGTTTCCTACCCATGCTACTGAGTATTCCCTGTAAAGCAGTCAGTTTACAGTTCTAATGAATGTTACCAACAGGAGAATCCAAGAGGCATGCAATAGTGCCGTGGGTAGTTCTAAAAAGGCCTTCCTTGAGAGAAGGAGAAGAAAAAAAACAAGAGATAAGAAAAAATGGAGAAGGATGCTTCTGAATGCTGGATTCAAACAGCGGTTGTTTGCTTGTAGTGTAGGACTCTTACCATGGGGGCACCAAAGCAACCGAATGCACAGACAGACGTGCAGACACACACACATGGACATGGCTACTATTCAAGTCTTGCAGTGCTTTGCAGCTGCACGAATTGTGTAGCCAACAGATGGCTAGATGGCAATTAATAGTCTCGCAAGCAGATGCATTGCTACATCACTCCAGTATGACCAGACTTCAAACACTGCTACCTCACTCCAGTATGCAAGACTCTAAACACTGCCACCTCACCCCAGTATGACAAGACCAGGCTCCAGTATGACAAAGAAGCGTAGCAAGCGGTGAGGCGGAGCGGCGCTTGCCTCACCAATATTTCCCACTAACCATACCCCTAGAATAAAGCCACACCCACATATTAAAGTACACCCTATATCAACTGATGCACCCCACAAGTCACACAATTGTCATACTTGACTGAGTCAGAATTATTCAATTTTGTAATGAGCATATTTCAAGTCACATTTGGTTCTGTGGAGTTTAGAGGTAAGGTATGGTGATGGGATGATCTCATTCCCATATATTCCTGAAGCACAATGTGCAAATCGCATAAACAAGAGTGTTAATCTCACCGAGTAGAGTGCTAATCTATTTTTACAATAACATAGAGTGCTAATCTCTGTTTACAATAACATAGAGTGCTAATCTCTTTTTACAATAACATAGAGTGCTAATCTTTTTACATGTGCACCCCGACCCCAAGCCCCATGTAGTGTGAAGCCAGGTGCTCACCAAAAAAAATCAAGCCTTGAAGTAGTATGGCTACTTCAAATAGCTCTCATCCAAATCAACCTAAGAAGTTTGGCTTTCCATCAAGATCATTTGGCAGTAAAGGAGAATAGAGAAAATTTAAACCTACTTGGTTTGAAGAATGGCTATGGCTAGATTATCAAGAAGACAATGACTCTATGCTTTGCTTTTATTGTTCTGAAACACACAAAATGAATTTGTTGCCTATAAAAGGTCTTTCTAGCAAGAGAGAAGATGCTTACATTTCTCAAGGATACTCCAACTGGAAAGATGCTAGCTCAAGATTCAGATAAAAATAGCAGACATAATTTAACTAGTCTTAAACTGTAAAACAAACATCTAAATGTCATCCTGATGCTGTTCGAGCAGTCACAGGATCGGGATCAAGCAAGTATGTTGGTGATATGCTAGACCAGGCACACAAAGAAAAAAATAAACTAAATGGGTATACTTATTATGTTGATGACTATTCTTGAGAATATGCAATTTTTAGGTAGGCAAGGATTAGCCAGAGGGCACAATGAGAAGGAGAGTAATTTCATCCAACTATTGAAATTGAGAAGTGTGATCAGCATAAGTTTACATAGCAAAGAATATAATGAGACTATATGTACTGTACTTGTTTCAGGATATTCTTGATTGGCTAGAAAAGAAAATGGACAAATATACAAGTCCAGAGATCCAGTATAAAATTTTGCAAATGATGTCACATAGCATTCTTTGTAAGGTCATTAAAGGTATTCAGCAAGTTGATTATTATACTATTATGGCAGACGAATGTGTGGACATGTCCAATAATGAACAGTTGGTAATATGCTTTAGGCATGTCAGCCCAGATCTTGAAGTTCATGAAGATTTTGTGGGCTTATATCACTGCCCAGATATAACTGCCACTACTATAGTTCATAATATAAAGGATGCCTTATTGAGATTTAATCTTAGTCCTATCACGTTGCCGTGGACTGTATTACGATGGTGCTGGCAATATGGCTGGAAACAGAAAGGGAGCCAAGTCACAGATACTCCAAGATGAACCACATGCACTGTACACCCATTGTTATGGTCACACTTTAAGCCTTGCAATTGGTGACTCTATTAAAAGTGTGAACCTTTTACGATCAAGCATGGACATCACATACGAAATTAGCAAGCTTTTTCAATATTCAACCAAGCTGCACTCTCTCTTTGAAAATCTTAAAAGTGAACTTTCTCCAGCCACGGTTGGGTTTCGTATTTAATTTCCAACACGCTGGACTGTGCGTAATGACACTTTTACAAGTATACTAGACAATTATGATGTCATTTTGAAATGGTGGGAAACAATTTTGGATAGTAAAGTAGATTCTGAGGTTAGAGTGCATGTAAATGGTGTTGCAAGGCAAATGCAAACATTCGATTATTTTTATGGAGCTTTCTTACTTCGAAACATTTTTAGACATTCTCATAATTTGAGCCATTGAGCACACAAGAACGAGTGCTTCTGAAGCACACAATCTGGCTAAGTTGACTGTAACTACATTGAAGGTTAGTTTATTATAGCTCATATTATGTACTTAGACCTTTGTGACAATATTTTTTTCTATAGTCAATGAGATCTGATGAAAATTACAAGTTATTTTGGAAGTGTGTAACAAGGGAAGTGGATAACTGTGGTTGAGGAACCAGTGTTACCTCGGAGACGAAAAACTCCACAGCGTTTTGACCCTCAAAACAACAGTGGAACTGCACCTGCTACACCTGAAGAATACTACCGAGCCGTATACTTTGAAGCCCTTGATACAGTAATCACTGACAGATTTAAGCAAGAAGGATATCAGATCTATAAGACCCTAGAGCAGCTACTATTAAAAGGTGGAGAGGCAGAGAAAGTTTTGGTGGAGATAAAGATAGTGTTGCTTCACTTTTGGCACAGCTCCAGACATTTCATCTCAATAACATGGTTGATCTTCCCAATGTATATTCACTTGTCTACGTGACGAAAGCAATGTCATGTGCAGAAAGAAGCTTATACCCTCAAATTGTTCGAGCTGTCCATTTACTGTTGGTTGCATCAGCAACCAATGCAGCTAGTGAATGTTCATTTTCAGCCTTGCGACGTATAAAAACATACTTATGCTCCACTATGAATGATTAAATGCTGCTATGGTTATGAATGTGTTAATAAAGACTTAACTGACACTTTAGATGCTGTGTAGCTAATGAGTTTTGTGACAGGAATGAACATAGGAAATATAATTTCCAAAATGTTAAGTATTGTCGGTGTGGTTAATATATGTTGGGCGTGGTTTTTGTGTGGTTGCGCCCCACCAACCCCAAATTCATAGCTATGTCCCTGTGACAAGACTCTAAACATTGCTCCAGTATGAAAAGACTCTAAACACTGCTACCTGGCTCCAGTATGATAAGATTAAACACTGCTACCTGGCTCCAGTATGACAAGACTCTAGGTCACAACCAATCTGACAAGTGTTGGAAATGATAATTAAGTAGAGGCTTCATAGACAATAGTGGTAGGAGATCTCCTTGGTATTAGCCATGAAGGAACTGTAGGTCATATTACCATGTGAGGGATGTGCTCTCTGTTCAAATGATAATCCTATTAGACCCTCAATAACTTGTTCAAATAAGGTTTTCGTTGAGTGACACCATATGCAACACATTAACAACACAGTCACATAACTATCGGGACTCTCCTAACTCAGAGGCCTGGCTCCTTTAAATGGCAGCCATGCATGAGTCAGGTTATTCCCTTACACCAATTTTGAACCCATCACTAAAGAACAACCATGTCGACAAGACCAAAATGCCACTTACCATCAGACAAAGGATACTTCCCTACTCCATATGACTCAGAACAGAAGAAAGCAGATCAGGAGTAACAAGGGCAGAGAGAAAGAAGCACCAGACAATTTAGGGGTAACAGGTACCATTAAATGGTGGCCCAGACCAACTAAGAAAAGCACAGGCCGAGGACCCATCACTGAAACACCCCCAAAGGAAGGGAAAGTGGACAGACACCCCCCCTTCCACTACAAGTATGGCCTCCTGTATCAAAGATAATCACCAGCCTAGCAAAATTATGAATTGACCAGCTATTACTGTTGCAGCCAAACCGGGAGACGGTCCTGAGGATAGTACACCAGATGCCATGGCAGGCCACCTGGGAAGAAAGAGAATGATTGCATGACTCATGCAGCAATTTTTCTGGCCAAGGAAAATTCCACCAACCAAGCAGCAGATGTTTTCGAGTTTCTGTACAGATCGAATTAAGTCCTTCACAGAGACCCAGGTCACAGATTGAGGCTGATTACAGGAAAGGCATCCCTTGACTATTACTACAAAGACGAGAATGCTGCGGCAGTGCATAGGGGAAACACTTGGAAAACTGAGTGATCAGGTCCATTTTTTTATTTTAAAAACAACAACTTGTGGTTACCATTTTATAGCTCCGTAGATTCTGCAAACTTCATGGTAAGGACTTGATATATAGCTCAAAAGATAGGTCTCTCTGTGTGTTCTCTTTTGATACTAAAATATTTTTCATAGGTTACTAGACCTAAAGTGGAGGGACCTCAAAACCTGAATGCCTGAAACCTCCACATAAATATCTCAAAGTGCTGCTAAATGAGTTTTATGGATTATTAACGAAATTCATTTTCAACCCGCGCGCTTGACCACGTACTTACATTTTAACGCCTAATGAAAACACGAGTAGGGCTTCCTCTAGCCACTGGTGCTAATTTCAAATCTTTAGCACTTTGCAATCTGTTTATGTAGAGGTTTCAGGCATTCAGGTTTTTGAGGGACCCTCCACTTGTAGCTCCCGTAACTTGGCTATAGTTATACTTATGAAAAATATTTTAGTTTCAACAGAGAGCACAGAGAGAGACCTATCTTTTGAGCTATATATCAAGTCCATAACATGAAGTTTATGGAATCTATGGAGTTATAAAGTGGTAACCACACACACAAAAAAACAAAAAAACACGTGGGTCATCCACCCCCCCCCCCCAAATGCAACTGTCTCCCCTTAAATTGTAGTACTCGGTCAAGCGCGCGGGTGGAAAATAAGTTTTATGGATTATTTTTTCCACCCACGCGCTTGACCGAGCACTTACATTTTAACGACACTTGTCGTGTAGAGTAGAGCTTCCTCTAGCCACAGGTGCTAATTTGAACTCGTTAGCATGGAGATATTTATGGGAAAAACAGGTTCCTTCCACTTTAGCTCCAGTAACTTGGCTATCGTTATACATATGAAAAATACTTTAGTATCAAAAGAGAGCACACAGAGAGACCTATATTTTGAGCTGCAGCTATATCAAATCCATACCATGAAGTTTACAGAATCTACGGAGCTATAAAGTGGTAACCACAAGTGTTTTTTTGTTTTTTTATTAAAAAATGCAACTGTCACCCCTGAAGTCAGTAGTGCAGATTTATATATAATAGCGTCATACACACGCTAATATTCTCACTACATTTCCCCCGGAACCGACAAAGTTCACTGTGTAGCTATTACCTGATTATTGTTTTCCCCCCCTTCATTTTTCATTATCCACTCTCGACACTCTCAGGTATGGTCTAGCACAAGGTCCACAACGCTCCGTCTGGTGTAGTGGAATTATTTTTTCTTTTCAAAATTGATCACCCCCCCCTCCAACCCCCAACCATATATTAAATTGCACATCATACAGTTACTGGATTATGAATCTGCGGCGAGCTCACGTCCAGCCCTCTGTCCCTGACTTCACACCCAATACAGGATATATTTTTAAGACCATCGCACACAGTTTAGCACTCATCTATCTAATAGAGAGCAAAACTTTAATAATGCCTATATTTATTGCTTGCTGATAACCCAGTAGACCCCTCCAATCTACCTGACAGAACTCACTCCTCGTGAACAGGTTCAACATCTGCAACATCACCTCAAACAGCCTTCCACCAATGTAACCAACATCATATTCAAAATTCCCTCAGGACCAGAGCCGTCCCTCTCTTCAAGCAGGTCATGATTTCACCACTTCTTCCCAACTTACTTCCTCACACATACTCATATCACATCTTCAACTCCAGATTCCTATGTAGCAACATTCCCACACCTCCGATCATCATTGCCTTTCTTTTCATCTTCACATATACTACAGCACATCAACCAAACTCTCCGTCTCATCCCACCTGGGCTAACATATACTACTTCTTTCTTCCTACTCTTGAAATCTACCCCAAGACCAAACATTTTCTCATCTTAGACTCTAGACCCAATGTAACAGCATTCCCACGCCTTCGCCCCTCTATTGATGCCTTACCACACACACTCGGATACACCCGTGTCCTCCTGAAACAGTTATGCTCATCAAACCTCTTCAATCCAATCACTATCTTCAAATCCACCTCCCTTGACCACTTCCCTCTACAATTAAACAAGTCCCTAAATTGAGCTTGGACCTTCAGATTCCTGATCTTGGATGTGTTTCTTGGATGTGTTTATGCTCGGCCACCATCTGCTTGTGATAAAAAGATTTTGAATTGTTCCATCTAGTGTACAATTATCTGGTGCTTCACTCCCCTTCCCAGTCCCCAGCTTTGTCCACCTTTCCAATCTCCTGTTGGATGATTTTCCTCTTTGTGCTCCTTTCACTGATGACTCTTCTTTCTCAACTCCCCGTGGCATTTACTGGAGTGTCTTCCCCTGGCCTACCAGGTTGTAAAGTACATGGGTTCTGAGTTGGCTCTTTCTCCTGGTTTTCAATTGTATTCACACCACTTCCCCTCCGCTTGTCCCTCGCACCACCTCCTTTTCCATACCAATCAATCTTCTTTAATACCTTCTCCAGTGGCTTGATTTACTGGAAACCCTTTGCCTGCCAATCCTACTGCTGATCCACCCCTGCACCGTGTGTGCAGCTTCAGCCCCACAGACTCTCCTTTGCTGTACAAGGATGAAGCCCCCCCCCCACCACCTTGCTCACCATAGCCCCCCCCCCCCCCCCCACCCCCCCACCCCACTTTTACCCCTTCTCTGAACCACTGAGGGGGGGCGGAGGGGACGTCCGCCCCCCCAACCAACACAGCTTTACCAGCCAGCTAGCAAGCTAAGCTAAGCTCATCATTCACACACAAATCAGTCACAGTAATTTGATGCCGAGTCAATAATTTTGGACGCCGTTTGTGAGATGGACCACTATCACGAGAATAAGATTGAGTCGAGTGCTTGCTTCAAATTGTAGCTTTGAGCTGGCAGCTAGTGAATGTGCTTGTGCAGGCCTGGAGGAAGCTAACAATTATTGGTAGGGCCAAAATGCCAATGGTAATATATAATACAATGCCATGTTTTGGGGTAAAATATAAAGTCTGTATATACATGAATGAAAAACAAAACTTATTAAAATTTCCCAAACATCTTTCTCCTGTTATCACACTCGCCAATAAATTGACTAGCTTTCTAAGAGAATCTGTATGTTCCTTGTGTACATGTATCTTTTCTGTGTCATGGAGCTACGAAAGTAATTTTTCACTCTTCGTAAGGCACTAAAAGAACGTTCTGAAATAGCATTTATTGCTGGCATTACCAACAAGAGTTGCATGATGCAGCATACTTGGCTGAGTAGCTCTCTTTGGCCTGCACTGAGGGATTGAAAGTAGTCCTTGATATCAAATATCGTAACATCAGCCCCATTTCCTTCAGCAGTACATTGAAAATCAATAGCAAAGGTAAGAAGTTGAGAACTTAGGAGAACTTGGTTGAAATCATCTTTATATAATGAGCAAACAAATTCAATTTCTGCTTTTCTCAAAAGCTTCTCCAGGTTGCAGTAAACATTGTAACCAGGTTGTTTAAAGCGACCCTTCAAGCAATTTGTGATGTTGTCAATAGCTTCATAGTACTGCTGTCGAAAATAGAGCTTAGCAGACATGTGAAAATCACCACTAGATTCCCCAATTTCATAACGCCATGGTGTCTTCCATTGACGTGGAAGTTGTGGATCACACACATCCAGTAATTGACCCAAAACAATCATACAGTTGTTCTGTACGAAATGAATTTAGAGTATCAATTACATTCTTGCCAATATGCTGACCTTCTGCAGCAGATATGGTCTTCTTCTGTAATGCTGCACTCAGGTTGTCTGTATGTCGAAATAGCATTTCACCCAAGTGTACACCAAAAAGGAAGTCAAAAGATTTCTGTGAAGAAACTCCAATAATTCTGGCCTTTGTTTCAGTATCCCTCGCCAAATCAAGTGCTTCATCCCATGTTGACTGTAGGACAGAGTAATTGTTGATGATACTGTCCAGGGAATCAGCCCTTACAGTCCACCTAGTGGAACAAAGTACTCGAATGCCTGCTGATGTAGTCATATCACTAGCTTGCTTCAAGTCTCGAAATAGCCTAGGTGAGAATTTAATTAACTTTGTGATTTCATATGTCACATCAAGTGCATCTCACATGAGCTTCGTCTGTTTTACTGAATCACTTACTGCTAGATTAATAGAGTTTCCATAGCAGTGGGTAAAAACCTGGTTCCAGATCAAGGATCCTTTTTGTGACACCAGATTTTGCTCCCCTCATGGTTCTAGCTCCATCATAGCACTGGCCCCGAAGCTTGGATAAGGGTAAATTCAGCCTAACCATGGAATCCTAATACTTGTCAGTGTTTCAGCATCAATACGTGGAACTTGGTATAAGCCTATGAATTCTTCAAAAACCTCGAACCGTTCATTAATGTGACAGAAAACAAATGGAAATGTCTGTTGCCTCATCGATGTGAGGAAAGGGGACTGTTGAAGTAAAGCTGTAATTTTTCTGAGAATATTATTAGCCATAATACCAAGAATATCATTCTGAATTTGATGTGAAGTATATTTGCAAGACTTGCGATTCAACCATTCAATCATTTCAGTATCATCTTCACCATTCATCTTCAGCAGTTGAAGAAAATTTCTATCTCCTTCATCCCCATCACATCTCAGAGCTAACCCTTGTCTAGCCAAATATCGAATGCTACACGCAATCTTTAGAAGCGTTTTGCGATTGTACTCTCTTTCTTTGGCATGTTGTTGTTACAAGTTGCTCCCCAACATCCTTTGTCGTAGCTGGAATTCTGATGACTACATCAACTGCTTCTCGATGACAATCACTTAGTTGATGTTTTTGGAATAAACTGGTTGCATTTTTCCAATTACTAAATCCTGTGGATGTCTGTATGAAAATTTAGTGTGATACACACACACACCAAAACTATTGAGAAATACTTACAAAGGCTGATGCAGCTTTAGAAGACCTCATTTTCCCATGTTTGAAGCCTGTCACACAAGTGTGGCAGTAAACAACATCTTTTAGCTCATCGTAGTATAGAAATGGCCATTGCTTGAGCCAAGTGGATTGAAATGAGCGACAAACAGATATCAAGACATGCAGGAAGGAGAGACATCAAGACATGCAGGAAGGAGAGACATCAAGACATGCAGGAAGGAGAGACATCAAGACATGCAGGAAAGAGAGACATTAAGACATGCAGGAAGGAGAGACATCAAGACATGCAGGAAGGAGAGACAAACACTCTTTGCCCTAAAAGATGCGCTTGGGAAATTTAAAACTAGCAGGCTGGTGAGGAGCAGTAGGAAGTTCTGGGACCTCAGTGAAATTGAAGGAGCAGCCATTGTAACAAGAGCACATGTTACAGCACATGGCACAGCACATGACCAGAATCCATGCCAGCTGGCACATTAATTTACAAGCAATTAACAAGGCTGGCTATTAATTACCTTGCATGGTTCACAAACTTTGGGAGTGTAGTAATACATGACATTCTGAGAGTTTTTTATGCATGCACTGCTACTCTAAAAATTCAAACTCAAGATCAGCAAAATATTAATTGAAGTAAAGAGCCAAATATTGGTAGGGCCAAAGCCCTAGCTGCCCTATAGGCTCCTCCGGGCCTGTTGTGTCGTAGACTCGTAGAGACCTAGTGAATAGTGTAGTAGAGAGCCATTTCACACCTGACCCGCGTAAATCAGCGCGCGTTTATTTTGCGTTATTAATTTTTAAAATTATTATTATTATTATTTTTTTAATATAATTATAATAGCTAGAGTCCAGATTATTATATTTTTAGTGTAAAGGCAAACTTTAGACAATAACTGGAGATGCTGAACTGTCTACTTTCCCACTTATTGTCATTAGTGTTGCCCACTAACCATTGTCATTGTCTAATCATCATTGTCTTTGAAGTCTTTGAAGTTCATATATATAGTGTAATTAATAATGTTCTGATTACTTTTTCTATAATGAGTTTGCTGAAGTATAAAGCTAGTTAGTTCTTAGGCTGTAGTTGTTCTTCTGAGTTGATCTACTTCACTTGAGTATCTGTACCGACTGATCATCAATGCATTCAGTATCTTGCAGCCTACATCACTGTCTGCAAGTCCAGATGTCAGTCAAAAAGCTTTGCAAAACGAGGTGGGCATGCAGATATGATGAAGCCATAAAAGCAATCGAGGCAAATTTCCAAGTCATTTTTTAACTACTTTTTACTATCGAAGATGAAACATCACAGGCAAAAGCTGCAGCTGATGCTAGAGGCTTATTGCACCAATTTCAGTGCTTTGAGTTTCTCCTGGTCATGACTGTGCTAAAGCAGCTCCTGGTCAGTATCTTCAATCTAGGCAGATTGACTTAGGAGCAGCAATCTCATCCATTAAGGCCACACTCACTGTTTTAAGGAGACAGAGAACTGAAGACAACTTTCAGGAGTTCTTTGAGACAGCTACTTCTCTTGCTAACACAATTGGTGCTGATATTCCCAGTGCTTTCTGCACGGAGGAAGAGAGTCTCACTGCGACTTGATCATGTGGCATACCGAGCATCATCACGAAACGGTTGAAAGTAAGTACAGAGCAGAATTTTACTATCAGGTATATACTGGACGTATTGATGGAACAAATAGCGATTCTCACAAGAAACACAGAACCTCTTAGTTTCTTTCAGCTATCTCCAGCCTGAAAAATTGCTGAAGCAGGGTGAGGAGCAAAAAACAGACAGCAACTTGCAGCACCTAGCTGAGTTCTATGGAATGAATGAATCAGCTCTGGAAACAGAGTTTTCCCTGTTTAAGGAATCTAGGAGAGACCTTCTGGATGTATTACAAGTTTTGCATCAGACTGATCTGCACAGTGTGTATGGAGAACTATACCAACTTTATCGTTTGTTTGTCACACTTCCAACCACAGCATCCTATGAGAGAAGCTTTAGTAAAACTCACCATTGTTAAAAACAAGCCACGACATCTCAAGAGAGTCGAGATTCTTTTTGTTGAAAATGATATCACTGCTAAGCTAAATTATAACTCTATTACTGACACCATGAGACCTTGACAAATGCAATTATGATTCCAAAAAATATAAGATTTAATATAAATCAATGGCCTTGATGTTAATTTCTGAATTTCTGTAAAAATAAAAATTTTCTTGGAGGTGATATAGCTATATACCTTGTAGAATGCAGACCATCCCTAGCTATTTTGCATGCACCATGCAATTGTAGCTATGTTTCTCCCCCCCAACATAGTAATGCTGTGCACACCTGTGCTCTGAACCCCATGGTATTCCACCCACTGCCACGTCTTCATGTGTTCATCGTTAGTGCCTCTATCTTTCACCACCTCAGCTTGTCCCCCATGTCTTTACATCCTTCTCCCAACTGGTTTAGATTGCTCCCCCAAAACGTCAACTATTCATTCAACTTGGCTAGCGTTCCATTTGATGCCTACCCTTTACGCGCCAACAATCTTACGCGGTATGGAGGTTTGCCTGCATCCCATAGTCATACATAATTGAAACTGGACGGACGGTAGCTACTGAATTGGAAATAATAATAATGGGTGTATCGGAGAATCTAGGGGAGAACAGTTCTTGGAAAATCCATACCTTTCCCGGGGCCAAAAAGAAATTTTGGCTCTCCGTGCAGATTGCTCTACTATTCGTACTTCTTGTTGGAGTGTGGAGTACTCTTTCACTGCCAACGGTATTCTTCAGTTTATCAATATCTGAGGTAAGACCCTGGGTAATAGATTTGCCATGATCAAATGAGATCATGCATAATGCTAAAACTTCAGGCTAGTCTTCAAGTCAGACTATGAAAATATTTTTATTTATTTTAATCTTAAGTATATACATGGGACCATCCAACTACCAATGACAAGGGAGACCCAACAAACTATATGAATACATCAATAACAGAGTGCACAATTGCACAATTCACTAGAGAATTAGAACATAGATAAAAAGCATTTAAAAGTGATAGGTATATAGCTATGCTAGCTGACAAATTAGACAACAGCCTGGTATTTTTTAAACTGCTTCTTAAAGGCCTGGTTGGAATAAAGGTTCACCAACTCTACTAGGACAGAGTTCCATAGCTTGATGATGTCAATTAAAAAAGAATGTAGATACATGATTGTTATAGCATTGGCCACAAGTTGGCGATTGTTGATGTGGTGCCTAGAGTCACATCCTATAGAGTATATGGAGAACACTGTAGATGGAATGATGGAAGAGCTGCAAAGGCAGATCTTTTACTCCTTGTGGCAAGCAGATATATACTACTCTAGCTCAGAGGAAAGGGTGGACAATCTTTCAGTCACTATATACCCTCTCTGGGATACACTCAGTTTCATTATCTTTCCTTTCAGTTTGGGATATTTATGGAGCAGTAGCTAAGGATATGAATGGCAATTGTTGTATAGATAGATGTGTCACTTTGACTTTAAGAAGTCTAGCAAATGCCTTGACTTGCAGCACACAAGGTTCATGTGAAGTCTCAGCTCAATGGCTGGTGGTGACAGCCTAGATAACGAGTGTCTAACTTACAAACATGTGTGGTGTGTCACAGGAAGAGGAATTCCCTTCCTCTACAACTCTGACTGCAGATAGTACTGCCATGAGGTAGTTAATAATAAGTCCACCAACTATCTGACTGTTGTTATGGCAAATACACACACAAAACTATTCACAATGAAGCCTGGTATTGGGTTATATACCCAGCACCATGCCCTTACAAACTGTGGGTTTTGCATTACACATTCCAAATGTTAATCACCCCTAATACTGTTACATTGAATGTCGTGCTGTGAAGTCGCCCTGTGATATGTGGCAAAACCAAAATATCATCCAAAAGCATATTGCATTGGCAACATTTTGGTAGCTATATAAATCAGGACCATAGCATGAATGTGTGCAACAATATGGTACATTATATGGTAAACCACGGTCTTCAGGTAGGGTACCCCCTGGTTACAGTATAGTGACCTCAACAAAGATAAAATGTCATGCTTATAAGCTGTGATTAAGAAGGTGTTGCATTATTCCTGTGTTTGCCATGTTTTTTTTACCAGGTTAACTGATTAGTCAAATATCTCCACTGTGATTGCTGTACTGGAGAATGTTAATAAGTATATTAGAGCTTGATAGAAGCTTTTCTCAATTTTTTTAGTGCAATGTCTTTTAATTAGCTTACTTAGACAAGCCACAGCTAATTCCTTTCTTTGTCCTTTTTGGTGTAAAACCTTTTGTCATATCCTAGAGTAGTAGTTCTTATTGCAATGCTTATATTTCCACCTTACAGAGGTCACATGTTTGGCTAGAATAAAAGTAGAATTCTGCACAGGGTAGTCACGAGCCTATTTAGAAATATTATTGTTTTTTTTAGTTCTAGCTGTATATACAACATGAATTTTGAGGGAAAATCTTCACTGCAAACCTGTTTTTCGGAGAGCAACAGTAACAACTGCAATAGCTGAACTGAACATGTGCTGTATAGACTCCGTAGCAGGTCTAGTGTATAACCTAATAAGGTGAGTATAGCACAGCTATATACTATTATGTAGCAACTATGAGGCTAGGAAGCTAATCACTGATCATTGTGCTCTTCATAGATTTGCATGATGGGAAATCGTAAAAATAAAGGAACTAGCTTTAGCCTTACTGGCTCTGAAGTCAAGTGCCCTCTCAAAACTGTCAGATAAACTTAGCAAGGAAGCTGATCACCAACTATCCAGGCTAAGGAAACCAGAAAGTTCAGGAAGACCTGATCATCACATTCAGACAATACAGAACTGCAACTATTTCAGATATGATGGTGGTCAGAGTGCTGATGAAGTTAATTCAGACTTGCTATCAGCATTCTTACAAGTAACTAATCTATTCTCTGAAGTAAAGGCTCGTAATATTAATGATAAGACAGCAAGAAATAGATGATACTTCTGACAACATATGGCTAGCTGAGCAGCAAAAGAGTATTTCTGGTTCTACTGGTTGGAAGGAAGTCATCAACTAAGGTTTCAAAGAGGGTGAAGCCACTTCTTTAAACCACCTTGCTGCTACTACAGTTCACCAATTCTAGGTACATCCAATAGCAATCCTCGAAAGATTCAGGTTTAGTTATTAGCAGCAACTATTCTTGACTGGCAGCAAGTCCTGATGTTTTGTTGAAGAACACAGTCTTCTGGGATACAGTGGAATGTAATTCAAGAATCCGCAAGGTTTTGAATGGCTTTTCCCTACCACAAGATGAAGCCAGATTGATATAATTACAAACCTCACACAATTAATACTATCAAGTACGCTGCCATGCTCTGTGCCAATTGAGAATGGTGAGGATTTGCAGTGTGTACAAGGCATGCACAGAGAGAGATATCATGCCCAACCTAATGGACAGACCAAGTTTCAGTATTTTACTTCAATGCCATCCTCCATGAGATAGCTTGTCCAAGTTATCAACAGGGGGTTATTCCGGCTCAGGATTAGCTAGAGGACTCACTTTCATGACAAAATGCCGTAGTCCTTTTTGTTGTCAATTTTGGTTAGTAATTGTCATAACTATGTGAAGTAGATGCAACATTACAGTCTTCAACTATGTCTCGAGCCAACGGAGTTCTGGAACCTTAATGTGGCAGGATTAGAGATATGTCTACATCATGATTGATTAAGGAACTAGATGTAGTTGCAAGCTCTTTAACCTCTTGGGTCAGTCCTACAAGATCAAGCGACAGATGGTCAGTCATCTTCAGCAGGTCGATATTGAAGTTGCCAACTACCATTGCCCCTGAAAACTCACTAACTAGCGAAGTCATCAAATCAGCCGATGTTTGTGCCTCGGCTCATAACTTAGCTTTGGATCACTTTCAGAACTTGGTTCTAGGTTGTAATCAAAGACCATAGCCTCTTTAATTAGTCTATAAACTTAACATCATTAATTTTAGTTAGGAGGAAAAGAAGCTTAGTTACAGTTCATCATTTATTGCCCATGAGCATCAATTGTTGGCTAGGCATACATTTTACAATAGCATAATATCGGACTGGACCAAATCGTGCGATACCTAATTTCTGGTTCAAAATAGTGCTTCAAAATGAGCACCACTTAACTCAGCGGGAGAAACTATTCCTTACCAATTAAATTCTTATGTCTCATTTTACACGAGTGTATTTCATCAGCATAGGGGACACACTTTATTACTGGTATTATCGACATCAAGATAATCTACACATTCCTCATGGATCCATCTGCCACAGCAACAGCACAGCCATTCTCTTCCAGTGTCTATGTCATCATCATAACAGCCAAAGCAGACACAACAGGTCTGTATGAATGTCTCATCTATCTCATCTCAGGCTTTCTTTTGCTTTGGTCGAATGTTGTGACTAGCCTCAGTGGGAACCACTGATGCTCCTTCCACTGACTCTGCTTCTCTAGCATTCTTGGCTTCCCTCTCAGCAGCCTTGCGAGCCTTTTTGACTGCTTTGTGAGTCTTTTCCTGATCCTCCTATCAGCTTGGCAAGCCTTTCATCTGCCTTGCATTTCAGTTCCTCTTCTCTTTGCTTCTTTTTCAACTCTCTCTCCTGATTTCTCATTTCTTTCTCCTTTGCTCCTCATTGCTTCTGATCTTTCTTCTCCTTCATACACGCAAACATTCACTACTTGTTACAACACGAGCTGTTCCTGTCTTAGGCCTCTTGGGAGTACTTGTCAATGTTGGTAGGTTGAGCAAATCAGAAAATGGAGAACATTCAGTGGATGTCACTAAAGATGAACTTGAAGTAGGTGTTCGAGTAGTACTTGAAATGGACAAGGATGCTGATGATATGTGTGGAAGGAATGTTGAAGGAGAATTGGAATTTGGAATGTGAGATGTTAATGGTGTAATAAAATCAGATGGTAAAAATGAGTTCCAACTACTTTTGCATACTGCTTCAGGATGATGAATTTACAGCCAGGCTTCATGCCTTGGTTCAAACAGATTATAGCCTTCTTCAAACCTGTTAACATAATTTAACTCCTCCTCAACAGAAAACATTGCATTGCTATCAGTGAGATCCACATCTAGAAAAGTCCCCATCACCAAGGCCTTCTTTTCCAGCAGAGGATGAATTACTACGATCTCCATCTCTAGGGTCTCCAAGGATCGAGTCACCAGGGGCTCCAGGGTTCAAGTCACCAGAGGCTCTAAGTCACCAGGGACTCCAGGGTTTGGATCACCAGGGCCTCCAGGGTTTGAGTCACCACAACTCCATCTCCATCTCCTGCAGCCTGAGATTTATCTCCACCACTACCAAATCTCTGTCTTCCAGGACATTATCACCGTTTCTCCCACCTGAATCATCTTAATAGCAGTGTGTGTGTGCATGTGTATATGTGTGTGTGTGTGTGGTGTGTGTGTCATCTGAATAAAAAATGTTAATAGCAATGAGTGTATGTGTTTGTGTGTCTGTGTCAGTCAAAAGTATTACATTTTTAATTACATTATTTTGAATATGCCTTATTACTCAGTCATACAATAATTAATGCTGATGTGCATGATTGGCATGTGAGAGTGTGTATGTGAGGCAGAGTGAGGAACAGAGAACTTACTAAGGTTTCCTCCACTGCAAGTATCATCACTGCCTGCAGATCTGTTGTCATAGAGATGCACCGCATCTCTATTAAATAGAAATACTCCAGCTTTCTTAAATCCACCGTAGATGTTTGCAGGGGTGACAGCACATGGCCAAGCATTCTGAAACACACTGCAGAAGCTAAGCTTAGAGATGACTTTGCCAGGATTATTTCGATAAAATTTGTGACATGCCTCCTGCCAATGTTGTTTCAATGGTCCAAAAAGACTGCAGTCTAGAGGTTGACATTCGTGGGTGGCATGAGGAGGGAAACAAAAGATGATCACTTCGTTATCTTTTGCAAATTGAATGCTACTCAGCTCAAAGTGAGAGCTGTGGCCATCCAGTAGTAAAAGAAGTGGGCATTGTGATACCGCCTTCACTAGGAAGTGCTCCTTCATCCAAAAATAGAAGAGTTTTTGATCAACCCAACCTTTATGACTGACTCCATAATGGGAGCCACATATCTCATCCTTGGTCCAAAGTATATTCAACTGTTTGGCAGCGAAGATAATGAAAGGATGAAGGCATTGGCCTGTAATATAGCACTTCCACACCCTATAACAGTAATTTGTGCTTTTTCCCCAAAAGTACAATACCGAATCTTTTTCTGCCCATTTGCAGCAATGACTCTAGAGGGATGAGGTTCCAATGAGATTCCAGGCTCGTATATCCTTTTAGGATGGTCATCAAATCCAAATTCATCATAATATGCTTCTCAAGAGTTCAAAGTAGGCATTAATATTTTCAGCATTGACAGCATCCATTCTCACTCCAGCAGTAGCAGCACCAGCGCGAAGCCAAAGAATAGGGTTTCTCTTCAGAAACTTCTGCCACCACCCATTGGTGATTGATAGTCAAGTGTCTCCTTCTGCTTACATACATTTCCACTAAACATTTAACATCATGCCGAGTCTTGCCAAACCCTATCTTGGCAACATCATCAACTAGGTGGCTAGATAGTTCAGCTTCTTCATCATTGCTGAAGTAAGGCTTAGGCCCAGGTTTGGAACCATGTACTACTTGCCTGCTAGCGTTCAATGTGGAACTAGGCACTCCATGTAGATCTGTGGCTTTGTTACCAGAAGGGCCTTGAGTTGTTACACTTATTTATAGCAGCTGACATTTTCTCATGAGTCCATTAGATTCTCATAGAACTGTGCTTTATCTGGATGGCCATGGTATATAAGAGCCCACAATAGCATGTTTGAATCCCTTTTTCTTTTTGTTGGGCTTCTTCCTAAAATGAATGCACATTCCTAGTTAATTCCTTATTGGGGTACTTATCCCTGGTTTGATTCCACAATACCACTCATTATCAACTACACTCACTTGTTTGCTATTTGCTTGGCACCCGAGAAAGGAAGACTTCGAGTTCAACTGGCATATGGATATTCCCGTAAGATATTGTCCGTAAACTACTTGCCGATAATAGACGAAAGACCGATAATGGGTATCGGTCGATAATCGACGACTTACGCTACAAGCTAGCCAGCTAGCCAGAGTGCGAAAGCATTATTAGGCAGAGAGAAGCTAGATATATAGCTAGCTAGAGCTATTTTAATTAAAAAAAATCTTAAAAAAGTGATATCGTCGAAGTTGTTATCATTCAGTGTAAGTTTTGCTGAGATGATTATAAAAATAAAATATTACATGGCTATTGTATGCAAAACTCAGTATATTGTATAAAATGACTAGATAAAATAAGTCTGTTGGCAAACAGTGGCACCCCAAAGAGACTATCACGTAGGAGATGAGGTGTTTACAATATACATGTATAGTAATTTAAGGTGGTAATTATCCACATTTTAAATTATTCATGGAAGTGCCTTTTTGGCTTAAAAAATTAACACGCAATGATTGCGTATTTGCTGAGCTTTCCAGTGGCGTGCTTGATTATAGGTTTTCACTTAGTAGAAGGAACTCCAAGACATCCTGCCTTATATAGTTTCGCAAGGTTTAACAGGAACTTAAGAATGGAATCTGAGTATATAGTGCCTGGAGTATACGGATGCTGAGTGCACTATGTTTTAGTTGTTTCGGATGAAAGCACCCAATAACTATCGAATTTATATTCGTAAATCCGGGATTCTCCAGCAGCAACTAATAGAACCTAAACCGATGCATTTTGCATGGATTTACAGGAGTGCCTTAAAACAATGCACACAAAAAGTGTTTTGAAGGGAAGCTGCATGTGCTCAGTCTTAGGACATAATATTAGGACTACTAGAGCATTAGAGTGCTGTGGTGAAGTAAACCTTAATTACCAATGGATTACAATCCTACTAAACACAAGTCTATCTGAAAGCTGAGTGGAGCAGCTAGACAAAAAGAAAGTAGTTGTGAAAACATGCAAAAAGATACCACCATTCTTAAACAGAAATAAATGTTGTCAAATCATGACTGTGTCTGGTATACAAATGAGTGAAGCAAAAATCCATCTCTTAGTTAATTGCTCTCTTACAATCCTCACCTTTTGGTTTCCAAGCTCTATAAACAAGATTGCTTCTTTCAAGAATGGCCTAGCAATCTCATGCATAGCTTTTTGTTATATCTATTTCAGAATTCAATTATCTCGTGGTCCATCATGTCCGCGGAAAAATAATTCATAGACCACGAGTTTTAAGCAAATATATTGACACATGAAGTATTCCAGATTTATGGTATATCATTTACTCCCTTCATTACCCTGCTCCACTCCTTCTACACAATTTACTAGTAACAAAACTACTCTTCCCTCTGTCTCTACCACCTTGTACTCTATGAGCCAAGCCTTTGTTCTGTCAACTCTGAACACCATTGATAACAACAATTTTCATCGCTGCTTAAATTCCCACGTTCAACTAATAAGTAAATCACATTCTCAATTTATTACCGTCATACAAGACACATCTCTCAGATGCAGCTAACTGACATTTCTAATTCTGCAACAGTCCTGATGTCTCTGTCATTATACTAGAAGCAAATTGAAGGCATTGTGTGGCAAGCTGCAGCACCTTACTCCTTGCCAAGCCTACTGTTTCATGCTATTTTATTTTTGGATGTTGTTCTTTAGAGATGCCGAATTTGTACATGATTGCACAACAATATGCCCAGCAACATGTGAATGTAAGCATGAAAGATGGCTGAGAAAGGAGGGTTTTGTTAGGACTACCTGGAAACAGCTTCCCATGGAAATGGAAAGAACAATAACGATGAGGTCACATGTAGTGCTTGCTGGCTGACAGAATTGTCACAGATGGAAGGGAAGACAGTGCAGAAGCTAACAGGCACTTCAGATACTATGAGTGAGGTCATCAGGCAGTATCTGCTGGCTGACGGAATGATCTGAATATTAAAGGGAAGACCGTGCAATAGCTGACAGTAAAATGTTATTAGACATTACAATAACCTTCTCAACAATCAACTTGAAATTGTATTCTCTCAACTTTTCGACTAGATGCTCTAGCCTTCATCAGGAATAATGACTAACTGCTCTAGCCTTCATCAGGAATAATGACTAGATGCTCTAGCCTTCATAAGGAATAATGACTAGATGCTCTAGCCTTCATCAGGAATAATGACTAGCCTTCATCAAGAATAATGACTAGATGCTCTAGCCTTCATCAGGAATAATCACTAGATGCTCTAGCCTTCATCAGGAATAATGACTAGATGCTCTAGCCTTATCAGAAATAATGACTAGATGCTCTAGCTTTCATCAGGAATAAGCATTAGACATTTTGTTTTAATTATTGTTTGCTCTCTTGATATGTTTGTGTTCAGTATGTTCCCCATCATTAGCATATTTTTCCTCTCTTGACTAATGTAAAACTTAACAAGAACAGTATCATCAGTTAACATTAATTTTATACCCAGCTAGCAATGTTATATAATACGTAGCATTTAGTTAGGGAATTGTTGACAAGTGCTAGCATCAAGTTCTTGTATGTGCCTGCAGGATGCACATCTGTGCTGTGTATGGATACGTTCCTTACAAGAAGGAGCTTAAACAATATTTTATCAACTGGTGTGTATCTAAGGTGAAAGATGCACTTAGCAAAGGTGAAGAGGTACACATCTGAATTGGACTCATATTGAGATGGAGATGAAGGAGGAACTACTTTTATCATCAAACTGCCGTATTCCTCAAAATTTTGAGCAGTATTGTGACTTTACCAGTTCTAATAGTGTACAAACTTTATATATGGCAAATTTTAACTTTGTCCCACTTTGAATATAACTAATGTGTCAATCACTAGTTCTACAGTACCGGCTATACTTCACTCATATACATATGCCAACATTTAGCCTGATGAAGGCTAGAGCGTCTAGTCGAAACATCGAGAAGTAAAATTAAATCAAGTTGATTATTGAGAAGGTCATTGTAATTTAGCCTGTTCTCATTTTTGTACCTGTTGTTTGACAGAGAAGCACCTATGAGTGGCAGTACGCATTGCCAAGCTCTCTATGCCTTCATGACAAATGATATAGCCACTCCATAGCTAGATCAATTTGAGGAATTGAGTCATACCTATGTCATCATAAAACTACAGAATTGTTATCCTGAACACCTACAAATTATATGCAACCATTTGACACTACTGTGCATCAAGTACTCTTGTTGACTATTTTCTTCCTTACATAACCCCATTTTATTCTCAGTCACAATTTTGGAATTGGCTGATCCTCAAGATTTGACCCTGATGGTTGCTTACACATGAAACTAGAGCCAATTCCAGAAAATTGTTTCTATATCAGCTATTATTATTCTTATAATATTATTATTTATTACTATTGTTATTATTATTGTTATAATGGTGATTTTGAACCGACTTCACAAAATCCAAAGGAAACTTTTGAGCTCAAGTTGGTTTTGATGACCAAAGTCTTAGGTCTTCATTGGTGAGAAAGATGAAGACTGAAAGAAATGGTGTAAAAACCAACTTGAACCAACTTGAGATGTTTGTTATGATTATATTTGTTGTTATGACTTACAGTTTATGTGGGACATGCAATCTATTGTACATCACTACAAGTTATCACAGAAAATTCATGATTATAATAATTTAATCTCATTTAGATATCATCTAATACCAGCGATGCTAATGCTTCTGACAGTGACTTTATGTGCTCAGCACCACTCCAGTATGCCACGACTAATGGTATCTGCCTAACAGAATTTGCCAACATTCTGACATCATCCAACTGTACACTTGATGCAGAGGGAAATGTTTTAGTGGTGAGGAATGAAGAAGCTACAGTTACAGAATTGATAAATGGATTAAAATCTCTTGGAGCAAGTGCTGGATGCATAAGTAAAGCTTCTCCATTTTTGTGCGTGCTTCTGTTTGGATTGTGTGGTGGTACGGAGGTCTCTATCCAACCTACCACTAGTCAGTGTGAACAGATCAGAGACACACTATGCCCACAGCAGTGGATGGATGATCAAAGGCTTGGTATTGTCCTCCCAGACTGTTCGATGTTTCCTGCTGAGGCTTCATCCTGCCCTGCTCTAAATGGCAGTTTCTCTACAAATGTAACAGGTGTGCTAATATTCCATTTATTATAAATGTACCTTATTGCATGCATGCCCATACATTTCTAGATGGATTTTTTATGAAGAGTGGGATAACCAATCTTGGTTAGTAATTTCCCCACATAAGTTCTGGTTCTATCTCTGATTATTTAATGAGTGCATGTACTAGAACATGCTAAAGCACGTTTGCAGCCAGTTTTATTTTGTGGGAGGTTACAATTCCAATTCTACTGTTCCTTGCAGGAATGCAGGAACAGTAGGACTGGTATCATTTTTGTCATCCTCTAAGCCCTTACCCTCCCTCCCCTGTTCCCTGTTTACAACACTAAGTATACTAATAGAGTTGTTTGTCAGTATATTATATATATGTGTGTGTGAAATGTCTATGTTTAAAGGGTCAACTTATTTTTTCCTCTGTTATATTTGTCACCAAAACCAACAAGGGAATTATTGTATTTTACTGCCATCACAAACAGCTGTTCAGAGGCAAACCCAAGGAAAAGGAGGAGGGAGGGGTTCCAGGTTTTACACTCATGATATATACAGTGGGACCTCACTTATCTGGGCAGTATGGGACCAAGAGGTACCCGTAATCGTGAAGTACAAACACTGATTATGTACACAAAGCCGCTTTCTTCTGTTTGCAATGTGCATTTTTGTAATGTCTGCAATAAGACATATTTACAGGCCATGTATCTAATAGGCCCCACCAGGAAGCCATAAACACACCCTGCCCCTCTTCAACCCACCCCATAGATGTAGACGAGTTGAATAAGCAAGGTTCTATTGTAATAACAACTCTCAGTTTACATGGTAGATACGGCTTTCTCATAAAGGCTAGAGCATCCATCTGATTATCAAGAAAGGCATTGAATGAAATAAGTTACTGGTATTTATTTTTCTTCATACTCGTATTAATTATTGACAAAGACTATTCACAAGTCACTTTAAAAATTGACACAATCAACCCCTCCTCTCCCCCCCCCCCCCCCTACCCACTTTGAATCTGTATTTGATCCTTTTCATCTGGCTGGCCTGACCTGTAAATTATTTCTTAGGCAACTATGGCTCCACCTAGTTCAGGTCGTACAGTTAGTGGTCATGCTGAGCCTGCACAAATTAAACAGCTATACATTCATTCAAGCTCACTTACTACTTTGTCGGGTAAGGCTTTTATATGCCACTGAGTCACTGCCTCCAGACAGCAGGTTAAGATAATCTCAGGCAACACCAGGGTGCAAGTGTTCTACATTCTTGTTTAAACTGCTTTATTGTTCTTGTTGTTATTATTGTCCTCTGCATTTTGTCTCACAACTTTATACATTTTATTCTGATTGTTGCCATTTAGATCTTATAGAAAAGCATCGAAATGGTATCACTGTAGCAGACCTGGAGTGCAGTGAAGGTTTTTACAAAGAAAATGGTTCAAGTATCTGCATACCAAGTTGTTACACCTGGATGCAAAACAGTCAAGGAGTAACTATTTTCAGAGATGTGGCGACCTTCATATCTACATTTCTTGGATTTCTAGCAGCCGTAACAGTAACAATAATATCTTGTTTGGCACGCAAAAGAATGTGAGTTAATTAAAAGGGGAGAGTTAAGGTGGTTCTAGTGTTGCACTACATTGTGTTTTACACTGCATCATGTTGTATTGCATTGCATATATAACACAGTCCATAATATTGACTGAGCATGAGCCTGCCGATTAATTTCAGCTGGTATACACATTTACATATTTGTGAAAGGGAAGTTGATTAGTTATTTCATCTGCTAGAGGACTATTGCCATTAGTTACACAACATTCACTTCTAACTTAGTATTCAGTATAACCTAGATTATCCAGACTCCAGTTGTTTATCATGAAAATTCGTAGTTATCCACAAGACTAATTGATTGCAGGAGCAGAGAGGTGACCTAATGATTAAATACTGCTTTAGTTCATTCTGGAAGCTATCAATACCTGTATATAGCAACTAAGAGTAGCCATAGTCATAGCATCTGTAGTCTTAGCAGCTGCTATTGGTCTAGTAACTGCAAAATATGACCACAAATGAGATTTTGCATATTAGCAACTAGTTTACCCTGATGGAAGGAGTAGCTAATTACCTAGGTTTCTGGTACTTTCCACTTTATCACTAGAGTACATTTACACATATAGTGTACTGTGTCTGTCAAACCTAAGATCACAAGTCATATGCTTGGTGGTTGCTATATGATAAGGACATTTCGGATTGTGTTACCATTAACCAACCCCCCAAAATGCGGACACCCCAGTATTTCGTGAAGCAGACCAAAAAAGTATGCAATGTATTATTAATAGGAAAACCAGCAATATTTTATGGTATTCATATGTGTCGGTTGTTTAGTACTCACAGTTCAAACCAAATTTGCACAAAAATCATCACTTAACAGAATATTGATAACTAAACAACATTACCAAATAATGCACTCCATAGTTGCACGAGTCAGACGAAGAAGACACTAGTCTGGTATATTATACTTGGAGCAGTGTAATGAGTTACACAAAAGATTTATTCTCTTAAAAGCATGACAAGAAGGAGCTAGTGGGCTTTTCAAGGACTTGTTGAGATGGACTTCACTCTTTGAAGTACAAACAACTTGCATTGAGAAAATAGTTAAAACGAGAACAATGTCTCAATAGGCACCCTCTTTGTATGCCCCTCGAGCTGGATGAGTCATTAGATCTAAGTTTCTTTATATGGGGAAGTTTGCCTAGCATGCAATTCCACATACAAAACAAGCAATTTGTAGTCGATTAAACCAGAACTACTGTAGTGTGTATCACAAGTTTGCTGAGCTTATGATAAATAAATAAACAAACAACAACAATAAATAGACAGCTAGCTCCTTCCACATGCACACATCATTTGAAGGAGACACCCAGCTCCATCCACACCCACACATCATTGAAGGAGACAGCTAGCTCCATCCACACCCACACATCATTGCAGGAGACAGCTAGCTCCATCCACACCCACACATCATTGAAGGAGACAGCTAGCTCCATCGACACCCACACATCATTGAACGGAGACAGCTAGCTCCATCTACACCCACACATCATTGAAGGAGACAACTAGCTCCATCCACACCCACACATCATTAAAGGAGACAGCTAGCTTCATCCACACCCACACATCATTGAAGGAGACAGCTAGCTCCATCCACACACACACATCATTGTAGGAGACAGCTAGCTCCATCCACCCCCACGGCTATCTCCATCCACACCCACACATCATTGAAGGAGACAGCTAGCTCCATCCACACCCACACATCATTGAAGGAGACATCTAGCTCCATCCACATCCACACATCATTGAAGGAGACAGCTAGCTCCATCCACACCCACACATCATTGAAGGAGACATCTAGCTCCATCCACACCCACACATCATTGAAGGAGACAGCTAGCTCCATCTACACCCACACATCATTGAAGGAGACAACTAGCTCCATCCACACCCACACATCATTAAAGGAGACAGCTAGCTTCATCCACACCCACACATCATTGAAGGAGACAGCTAATCATTGAAGGAGACAGCTAGTTCCATCCACACCCACACATCATTGAAGGAGATAGCTAGATCCTTCCACATTCACACATCATTGAAGGAGACAGCTAGCTCCATCTACACCCACACATCATTGAAGGAGACAGCTAGCTCGATCCACACCCACACATCATTAAAGGAGACAGCTAGCTCCATCCACACCCACACATCATTGAAGGAGATAGCTAGCTCCATCCACACCCACACATCTTTGAAGGAGACAGCTAGCTCCATCCACACCCACACATCATTGAAGGAGACAGCTCGCTCCATCCACACCCACACAACATTGAAGGAGACAGCTAGCTCCATCCACACCCACACATCATTGAAGGAGACAGCTCGCTCCATCCACACCCGCACATCATTGAAGGAGACAGCTAGCTCCATCCACACACACATCATTGAAGGAGACAGCTAGCTCCATCCACACCCGCACATCATTGAAGGAGACAGCTCGCTCCATCCGCACCCACACATCATTGAAGGAGACAGCTAGCTCCATCCACCCCCACACATCATAGCTAGCTCCATCCATACCCACACATCATTGAAGGAGACAGCTAGCTCCATCTACACCCACACATCATTGAAGGAGACAGCTAGCTCCATCCACACCTACACATCATTAAAGGAGACAGCTAGCTCCATCCACACACACACATCATTGAAGGAGACAGCTAGTTCCATCCACACCCACACATCATTGAAGGAGATAGCTAGCTCCATCCACACCCACACATCTTTGAAGGAGACAGCTAGCTCCATCCACACCCACACATCATTGAAGGAGACAGCTTGCTCCATCCACACCCACACGAGACAGCTAGCTCCATCCACACCCACACATCATTGAAGGAGACAGATAGCTTCATACACACCCAACACATCATTGAAGTAGACAGTTATCTCCATCCACACCCACACATCGTGAATTATGATTGTGATGTCCCCAGAACTAATTGGTGTTTTTAGACTTATAGATACTCAATTTTGGCATTTTCAAGTTTATGAATGAAACTTGCAGAGAAAAAAGCCTCAGGTTTGTAGACTACATATATATACTTTTCTCATAATTAAAGTGCTTTTAATAATACAAATGCATTTTTTTAATCAACAATGATAATAGTTGATGAGTGCTAAAACATTGAGAGCACTAAACAACTTGAGTATTTGACTTTAGTATTCTAGTACAAAGAAGTTGACTATTCTAATTAAGCAATTTCCCAAAGTTTTATCGAAATATTCGCATTATTTTCATTATCACAGGCTTGTTTTCCCTGCTATCTTTATAGTCTACATGACCATTGATGCCTTGATTTTAAGTAAGTGTTATTTGTTGTTGCTTTTATTGATGTTAGTTAAACATAAATTAATTAATATATACCATAAAAATATTTCAGCAATCTTTTATCTGGTCGGCTATATGGGACGTAAGAGTCTCTTCTGTTCATCTAGGAGTCTAATTGAAAGCAGGATGAAAGTAACTCCCTTTTGTATCATGTCAGGTATGATGTGTATGACTAATTTCCCCTTTTAGATACCATAATGACATCTGGGTTTACTGTTTGAGGGTAGAAAGAATTTTAGGGGGATAGAAGGCAGATTATTAAATTGTACAATGGATTCTTTACTGTGTGCACTTCATTATTATAATATTAATAGATCAGTCTGTTTTTTCTAACCAACCATTGTGTTTTTATAGATATAATCATGGAAGTGGAAGTGTAAATCTTCCATTATGCTAATAATATCTTGAATAACTGCTGCAATTAGTCACGATATTATTTCAAAGTCTACCTGCTGAAAATATGTTCTGACAACATGGAAGTGCATTACTAAATTGAGAAGGTACACTGTGGCGGAGTTAGGAAATATATTAAACATGGCATTAGCTCATATTGTTCAAGTTGAATATCACAATGCATGAAAGAGTGCTTTCTGTCTTTCCCCACCATCCTTGAAAACATGATAAATGCTGTCCCTGCTATGCATGCACATCCCTGCCAAAGGCTATATTTTGATTCAGAATGACTTACACCCTTCTTGCAGATAGTGAAACTGCCATCCATTCATATTGGAATGATAACAAGCAATAACATCACATGATTTTTCAACATGTATTGAAGGAATCATCTGAATATTATAACCGGCAGGGATGTGTGTGTGTGTGTGTGTTATAGCACAGTATTTATAGGTGTGATACAGCAGAATTGGAATTCTGTATGTGTTTATTACATGCTCTGCAGACAGTAGACTTTATCGCTGATTCAGCTGGCTAAATTGGTAAGAATGATGAAAAGTTATTATCCATGAGCAGATGCCATATATAACTACCATATTTCCTTGGTTAGACCTTACCCTTGTTTAGACCATACACGATTTACTACCTCAAATTAATTAGTACATGTACTCTATTAGACTATATCAGTAGGAAATATGAAAGCAAAATGATCGGTCTGGACTGGGCGGAGGAAGCTTAGCAGTCTATTACCATTGAAGTGAAAATCAAACTTCTTCAAAAATTGCAGAATTTCAGTCAAGGCAGGTGGATCACATGATGGGTCACATGATAAAACTGGTGCAAGTACCAGAAAGTGCTCCAGCAAATATGCTGGAGAGATGGCCAAACTCCACAAAAAAGATGTTGGAGAGACAGGTGATGGCGGATTCCTTACAAGCAACAAAACAAAGAAGAAGAAACTACGATAGCTAGAGTATAAACTTGCTGTAATCAATAATGTTTCCTGCCCGAGCTCAAGTGATCTCATACTATTGTGCACATGCATGTTGGTCTATAGAGCACACCTATTCATCCTTGAGTAGTACTCATTGCAAGGCAACTAATGAAATGTGTGCATATTAATCCATGAAATAGATATATTAACTGTTCTCCTGTGAAATCTTGGTAGAATTAATTTAGTAGTATTCTTGTAGAGGGAGAGGAAGTGTCCCCTCAGGTATAGTATGCCCTGTATTGTCAGTAGCATGTTGGTTAAAATATCTTTAATATATTTGTATTCCATTCATTTTGCAGGTATGGTGTTCACCTATGCGTTCTGTCAAATATCATTATGGTGGCTATTCCATACAGCTACACTCTTTTGGCATGTTATGTTTCCATTCCATGCTCAAACCTTTGAAGCAACTGGAAAGAACAAGTATATTCACATAACATGCATCATAGTTGGAATTTTTCTTCCACTAGTCCTCATTGTAACTGTAATGGCTACCTTTGCAGTGGATCTTCAGAAACAAAATCAAAATTCCACCTCGCAACATAGGAACAGCTTGTTCTTGACAGGAGGATTAGGTTTTGAACCTACCACATACCCTACTACTGTATGTTTCGGAAGAGGATCGTATGCTAATTTTTATAGTTTTGTCCTGATGATAAGCATCATTGAGGCACTTGGATGTTCCCTTCTCATCATCATATTGTGGTCTGTACACAAAGGTCACATCAAAAGAAAGCAAATGCAGGTTACTAAACGTAGCATTTAATTGATATTGTGAATAATACATTTTTCTTTAATATAGCAAGGTGTCAGCAATGGATATCTATTCACATTTGGAAAAGCTGAGAAGAAGCTACTCTTTATGCTCTGCTACTATGTACTTTCAACTTTTATATACCTAATGCAATTTTGTTTGGTAACTAGAAATTATGCACAATTTTTTGATAATTTGCAGAAGTACTTTATCTGTGAGCAATGGGGTCATGATCCAAGCAACCCATGCAGTCGTTCTGATATTGAAATGAATGGACGAGCATTGTTTGGAATTTTGACATACATTTTGCTGGCCTTCTTTCCAGTTGTGAACCTGTTGTATGCTGTAAATATTCAAGAATTACGGAAATTATGGACACAGGTTCATTGTTCATTTATGACTAACTAACATTACTGCCATTTCTACTATAGGAAACACTGTTGCTATAGCATATTGAATGTAGTGTGTGTCTGTAGTATGTGGTATTTATATTTCATTTTTTGTATCACTCTCAATATTAGTTTGACCCTATTAAAAACGGACAAAAGATCATACCCACATCTCTAGTAAAAAAGCACTTTGGAAACTTCTTGGCACCCTAAATAGTGGCTAGGGCTATATAGGGCTAGGGCTAGGGTTCCGCTGATTTAAGCTCAAACAATACTTCAAATGTGCCTTAAATCTTTTGTTAACCCTATGCTTAAGTAATAAAATTTTGTAAAAATGAGCCCGTTTTTGTAGGCATGGTTGCTGGCTTCTGCTATACTCAATGGTTAAACTTTTTTATATCATCTGAATCAGATAGCAGAATCACCTTATCCATTGCAATTTATTGAATTATTTTTTACTTGAGAACAATATTTCATGTTTTTCAAACTTTTTAATATTTATCTCAAGAACAACTTGTGTATCATTCTGATACCATGATAACCAGCATTGAATTAGCTTTCAAATGATATGAAATTTAGTTGTAAAGAGGAAAAAATATTGAAAATATATTGAATTGAAATGTTGCTATTTTGTACGATAGTTTCCTCTTTTAACTAAGGCGTGGCACAAAAATTTACAATAATTATTCTGTTCTATTCAAAGGTTCTATGATGCAATCAATGCATTAGGTAATGCATAAACAGCAATGCTAGAAACAAGAAAAGTGAAGCAGGAAGGTAGATAAATATTATTGAAATATGGTTATTTAAAGTGCGATTTTTCAATGGTGGCTGAAGTAGAGGGTTAAAGAAGTCAACTAGTTTCCTCTAAAATACATGAAATTCATCTTCAGTGATCTATCTATATCCATCTACTTTCCCCCCACATATAATATGCATGCTATAGTTGCATTCTATAATTGTACTATAAGAAGACTCCAAATCATTGCAATGACTAATCTGTTTCTAGCTTCAGTAAGAGGAAAATGTGTATATAAAACGTCATCATACAATAGACCACACTCGTGTGTGTGCAATATTGAGCATAGCTGAGCTGATTCAGCATCTGCAGCCATTGTAACTGCAGGAAAGACATCAGTTGGTTTACTGAGAAGCTATTTCTCGTGACAAATGTTTACACCACCTATACTCAAAACAATCAAACATGTAACTACTCGGGATATGTAGCTATATATGCATGTACACATTATGTTTAAAAAATGGTAAAGAATAAGATCTCTATTCAAGACACATTTCTTGCAGCTGCAAATAAGTACAGCTATGTAGCTAGCTGTCACAGATTCTCATAAAACTACATGGCAACAGTATCTAGCAAACAGTCACATACTCTAGTGGTGTGACATGAAGTTTTTTAAGCAAGAAAAATACATGACACACTGTCTTCAGTTTACAACATTCACACGGGGTGAAAGGGAGAGATAGAGAAAGGGAGAAAGACACTCACCCACAAATAAACACATTTTAATTACAAATGAAATGCAGATAGCAGATAGAGTGAATCAGCAATAATTTTATACCATGTTTTCATGCAGCCACACCAAATTGTTCACTAAAAAAGTTGCATTTAACAGAATTTTTATGTTTTCAGGATATTTAGTCTAGCTGCATAAACCTTGCAGAAAGACTGACAATGAGGGCAGCAAAGGCCTATACCGAACATCAAGGATTAAATAGGCCATGTGCTTGAACTACATTATAAAATATATCATGCCAGGTACTGTAATACACACCATAATCCTACAGGTACACACACCAGCTACAAACAATGTTGGACAGTATACAGAATCTCCTCATTCACAAACATACAAACATACACAGAAGGAGATGAAGAGGAGGTAGTGAGAGGAGAAGGAGGGTGTTGGGGCAGAGGAAGAAGACAAACTAGACCGAGGAAGAATAAACAAAGAGAAAGGGCATGGAATGGAGGAGGGGGAAGAAAAGGACGAGATTGGAGAAAAGGATGAGGAAACAGTCCACAAAGTGGGACATGTACATAAGTATATAGACTAATATGAATTAAAACTCTATCAATATTATACTAAATTATTGTATTAAAAAAGAAAATATGCTTGATCCAATATAACAGCCTGGCCTAAGACATTGTAGCTACCTAGTTTTATTCGATGCATCTAGTCAAAACAACAGCAAAAGCATATAATCTGATTGGGGTATACAAAGCTTCTGGCATGTTACAGTCAACTATATAATTATATTGACTACACACTAGCACGTGCGTATAAATGAATTATTGGATTGACTAGTCAAAATAGGAAACTAGTATATGAAACTTGAGATTACACCTATGTAGATAACTCTATTGTAAAATAGTCGTGCAGACCTCACCCTTATAGGTTAACTCATTTATCATTTATATAAAAATGATGTATACCAAATATATACAGATTTGTGTACATCATATTTCCTGGTGAAACCTAGAGCATCTAGTCGAAATGTCGAGAGAGCAAATTTCAAGTTGATCATTGCGGTTTTATTTGGTACAAACGTCATCTAATAAGGGTGTGACCTGCATGATTGTTTTATGGTAAAGGGTCATATAAGTAGGTGTGTTCTCAAGCAATGTAGTCTTGTTTCCTTCTATTTTTTTTAATGCAGTCATCCTGTTAAACATTTTTGTACTTCAACTAGCAGTATGATTTCTCTATTGTGTTGAGTTATCCAGTCATTAGGACATCCAGAAACTTAACGCCACATTACTATATAGAAAAATCTGGCCTGAACATGTGATCTCTGCAGAAATCCCCTATAGGGTATAGGTTTTAGGGGGCCTGGTGGTTGTCATACCCAGTCAGAAAAAGAGTGTGTGACTTGACTTTCATTTTTCCCCTCGTTGGATGCACCCTATAGATATCCCAGGGTCCATGAGGGAATGGAGAGTGCAACGGGTGTTCTATGGATAGCTTCTAGGGGAACCACTTAGTAGTATACAAAATGGGTCAGTGGTGCAGAAACACCCACTTTGTATACTACTGTAATGAAATTCACTATAGTAGACAAACCAATGTGCAAATAAATGTGCAAAGAGTTACAATCTTAGTTATAGCAAGTGAAAATCTACTATATTAGGCGCAGATAGTGACATTCTCGTATGCAAGTTGGTACAATCTTTACATGTATGGTACATTTGATGTAAGGTTATGTGAAGTAGTTTGTGGAGGGTTTCATGTTGTGCCCTACATTCTTTTTCCAATCGGTTGTTCTCAGGAGCACAAAGGGACAGTGATGGGGTGAGGTGCGCAGTTTATGTCCTCTGGGTGGTTTCTGGTTGACCTAGTAATAGTATGCTGGACTGGATTCTGACACACACACTGCTTGACCTGAGGGAAGCCCAGGAAGAGCTGTTTACTAGTCAAAACACATATTAAAGACCTGAAATGTTTCCTTTAATGCAGTGAGTTGGTCCCTTTGCAACCAATCAGAATCCTTGGCAGTCTTGTATGTCACACGTTTCCAGGTACGCCCTTTCAGGGTTTCCACTACCGGATTCTGCGGTCATGTCAGCTTGCACTTTCTTAGACTTCTGGTGCTCTTTTAAGGTCATCTCCAGTAGTACTTCATTAACCACTTGTTCCATGTCTTCCCCCTTCATTTCCCGTAGTGGCTCTGTCTCTGTCTTCAGGCTTATCCTCAGGGAGGAAGCAGTCATGGATAAAGGAGAGAGATTCCCTGACAGACATCAAACTTCACTAGATATCTCAAAAAGTTTTGCAACCTGTTCTAGCTGAGATGAAGCTACTTGCTGTTTGTTTGTAACAGTTTTTTCATCAACCACAATAAAAAAGGGGATAATTGGGGTCCTACACAATTTCTCTTGGACTATCTGAGACAAAACTTTCTTTGCTTGTCTGGAGCAGCATCGTCTGTCATCTTCACTTTTTAATAACATTCCTGAGTTGCTTCCAATAGAAAAATACCAGAGAATCCTGTAGCTATTGACATGACATTTTACAGACAACCAGAATTCTTTTTTTTCACTGGTAGCAGTGAAGCTGCTCTTTATATAAGCGTGTGCAAATTTGTATTGGAAGAGCATAGTAGCTCACTAATCTACCAGTGTTTTTATTCGCCCATTCTTACTGTATGGGGTTGTGATAATTTTGCCACTTGTAATGTAGCGGTACTGAGTGCCAATTTTTGGCCTTCACTGCCTAAATTACTTGTGTTATTTAATACCAAATTTCACTATGAACCTTGTATTTATTTAAATTTTTTAGATTCAGACTAATCCCCACATCCTCTTTAATTATTGGAGACTTCAAACATTAATCAAACAAAAATTACTTTACACTATCATAACATATCTGGCACAAATCTTCTTTGATTCTATAGGTGCTGATATGAATAAAGCTAGCTAGTAAATAAATATTATTGTACCTTGCTGGAAAAAAAATTCATTACCATATAGAAACACTGCCTTCGATCTAACTTCTCTTTTTTGAGCTTTCGAGACAGACATTCTGCTACATTAGATGTTGTGGAAGGCAATGTCAGGATCCAAAGCAGCTTCTTTGTGATACTTTCTAGAGTCATGGATGCCAAATTTAACTGTAGCATTCTAGAAGCCCTTGGTATTGAAAGCACCATCAGTATTGCTTCATCATTTAATTCTTGCTCTAGCACCAGTGATACACTTTAGCTTTATCTCTGCCATCCATGTGTATATCCAACACTTGAGGAACCTTGAGAGCTGGAAAGTTCCATTCACATTTTTCCTGAAACTGGAATCTTTTGGGCTGATGTGGTCCAATTGGAAAAACGCTAGTTTCAGGTTCATTACTCATTTCTGTCATAAACAACTTGCTTCACTCAAACTGAGTAGCTGCACACCAGTTATGTGTGTGTGCACATGTGCACGCAAAAGCAAAAGGTGCAGCAGCAATGGCTGCTATGGCCGCTAAGGTTCGCATGCCCCAGTATAATATATTTCCATCCAAATTAGAAATCCAGCCAATCTGTACTGCACCATCTAGATAGCCTGCCAATCTAGACTTCACCACATACCGGTAAGCATATCTATTGCAGCAGAGAATGTGAAGACCTGGAAAAAAGTGTAATAATGCTTGGAAAAAAATTCCAAGTGGACTTGGCAGATGAATAACTAATAACTTGGTAGCATGGCATGTATAGAGAAGCCATAAAAGATTTCTGCAAGGAATACTGTGTAGATCATGTTAGTGACAGCTCTCAAAATTGTGCCAAGAACAAGATCAAGGTCAAAGGAGCAAAGATTTCTTTCTAGGAATTGGCAACAGTATGTGACTGCTTGCTGTGTTAGTTACCATGCTAGCTGTAGATAGGAATGTGGATAAAAATGCCGCAATCTTTTTCCATCCTTCTTTAGACCACTCTCTTTCCCATCTAGCTCCTCCAGTCTGCTTTCCTATTGACTAGTGTTAGTATAATGGTTTACTTTACCAGAGCTCTCCTAATACTATAGTAGTCTCATAACCTTATGACACAAGATCGAGCACGTGTACAACACACTTTCTGTGTGCATTGTTTTAAGGTAGTCCTGCAACTCCATAAAAAAACGGGCTCATGTTAATGGGCTGGGGAATCCCAGTTTCATGAGTATAAATTTGTCCTCATGGCTACACCTGAATCCCCAGAGCATGGCATTGTCATAGTCACATACTTCCACACTCTTTGGGCAGACATACGATGGAGCCTTGTGCATGCTCACTGTACATACATATCATGGCTCAAACATAGTCATGGGATGCAGACACATGATGGCTTCATAGCCTCCCTCTGCATTCTGATCCATGGTAATCTCATAATCACATACCTTTCAAGCATCCACTTCAGCTCGGGTATCATTCTAAAACCAGATGGATAATAGGTTGTCGGCTGTGGCCATGACCATGCCTCTGCAACATGTTGGTTATAGACAGTTCTGGGATGAGAAGCATAACGTCCAATAGGAGTCTGAAGGAAACTCTGAGTTACCCTGGTCAGTGGGAACAGTGGACTATTTGCGGGAACCCACAGGAGTTGTGGATAGTACTATGGTACAAATAGAGTATGGGAATCAGACAGCTAAGTTGCCACTAATTGTTGTCCAGGGAAATGGCCCCATTCTGTTAAGGCAGAAGTTGGTTCCATAAGATAAGGCTCAACTGGAGTCAGATCCATTACATGCAGGTAGCCTAAATTACCAGAGCTGTTGAGGATTACTGTTAAGTTTTCTGAGATGAGTTAGGTACACTGAAGGGGTATAAGAAATTGCTTTTCTATAGCCAGAACAGTACCATATGCTCTGAGACAAAATATTGAGCAGGAGTTAGACAGGTTGGTTGCCGAGGGGATACTGGAACCCATTGATTGGGTGGTACCTATTATTGGTGTAGTTAAAGTGACAAAAAGTCAGTACGAATCTGTGGAGACTTCCATACCACAGTTAACCCTGTCTCACAATTAAACCATTACCCGATTCCTAAGGTCGAAGATCTATTTGCAACACTCGAAAAAGGAAGGGTGTTGCTAAGCTAGATCTCAGGCAAGCCTACCCACAGCTGCCCTTAGACAAAGAATCCCGAAGTACGTGGTTATTAATATGCATAAGGGTCTGTATCTCTATACTAGATTGCCATATGAGATTACTTCAGCCTCAGGCATTTTTCAGAAAGTCATGGAACAACTGTTTCAGGGTGTCCTAGGAGTTACTGTCTACCTGGACGATATTCTCATTTCAGGGAAGACCCAAGAGGAGCATTTGAGTTCACTAGGAGAGGTCTTGAAGAGGTTGAGGAAGAAAACCTCCGGGCCAAGAAGCAGAAGTGACAGTTTCTAGTGCTTTCCATGTCCTGCCTCAGACATCTGATCGATGAAGATGGGCTACACCCATTGTCCAGCAAGGTGAAGGCCATTCAAGATGCTCCTAGGCCCAAGAATGTGATGGAGTTGAAGTCATATCTAGGATTGCTGACGTACTATGGAAAGTTCCTACCCAACCTATCAACTCTCCTTACTCTACTTTATCAACTCCTACGTCGAAACACCAAGTGGAAGTGGTCTTCTGCTCAGGAGAAAGCATTTCAGAAATCGAAGAAGCTGTTAATATCGTCAAATTTTCTAGTTCATTTAAACTCCAACCTTCCCTTGGTTCTCACTTGTGATGCCTCCCAATATGGCATTGTAGTCTAGTGGAAGGGGGGCTGAACCAAGAATTTGGTGATGCATAGTTGTTCTTAGCAGATTTTGAATCTTTAAGGGGTCCAGATTGATAATCCACCGGGTGCCATCTTGACACCCTTTAGGAATTTGAGAAATTCAAGATGGCCACCAAAATGGTTGCTATTGAGCTGTAAATACAAGATAAATATTTTAAGTTGGCAATTAAATAAATGGTTTGCATGCCAAAGAAGCAAGTTTGCATGTTTTAATCGTAAATGATGTTCTGCACATGCATAGAAATTCAAGATGGCCACCAGATGTTAAGTATAATTACCATCAACTAATCAACTACACAATGACTAAATTTGCATTCATTTGTCAGCAGCGTCATGTCCAAAATACACATGCAGATATTAACATTTACTACTTTATATCTAATGAAACTATATAGTATCTAGTCATGTGTTTGGATTGGAAAAAAAATCTTTAATAATTGTTATGGCAGACTTGTGATTGTAAATCAATATGGCTATGACAGCTAGTTGTCCATTTAAAATGTTAGTTGTAAATAATAGAGCACTGCTGTTCAAAAATACATAGTATCATCCTCATCTCCATCATCTTCATCATCACTATGTCATTAGTCTTTGTCATTTGATTACAGCAACTGTCACACTCACCACATTTGCAAAATAGGGAGCAAGGAAGCTGACCAGATACATATCCACATCTGAGATACAAGCAAGGCTGATCACTGCTGCACATGTACTGGATTGTTTTGAGTAATTCTGCTGGTGCAAGAGGAACATCCTGTGGTAGACGAACTGCACAGAGGGACTTGGCAAGATTATCTTTGACCCACCCAAATTTTAATGGGTCAAGATTTGGATGCTCATTGTCCAAAGCAGCTTTCCATATGCATGCCTGAAAGTGAGCCCTCTTTATGTTTTCCTTGAACGCCTCCAGAGTCTGAGGTATTGCTTTCAGTTTGGGCAGCAGGCATGCACCTTTTCGTCTAGTTTTGGAAACCCATTCTTTGTAGCATACATCTGGCATAGTTTCACGAGCTTCACATTTCTGACCATAGCATGCTGCAATGAATGCTGTTGACTCACAGAGGACATCCTCTAGGTTGGCTGAGGGGCTTCCCAGATGGTTCAACCTATTTCCTGCCTCAAGAACCTTCACAACTTTGGTTTTGCCTATACCAAAGTAAGATACAACAGTGTCACACCCAGACAATGCATGAGCTGAAAGCAGCTGTGGGGAAATACTTAAGTGTTTGGCAACTGTGAAACCAATGTTAGCTGATGAGCATCCTTGACTTGTGGGTTCCATGAGAAGTGTTGATGTCAACTTTTTCTCGGCATAGTAATGGACTAACAAGCACAAAGATATCTGTGTCATCACTGATAACTTTGATGCTGCAACATCCAAGGCTTGCCAGATATACCACTTGGTGAGGAATGATAACATCTGCCTCTTCGTGCATCGTCTTCAAGTCAGGTCTCAGGATTTGCAATCCAATGTAGGTATTGGTGTTTTCCCAGTAACTACAAGACTGTTGAGAAGATTCGATAGCTCTACTGTAGACACAAGTTCATCACAAATCATATCGATGAGTTGTGTTTTTTTTTTGTGACAGTTAGTAGACAATACTATACAATGTTAGATACACACGCTATAAACGATCCTTATCATAAACGATCCTTACCTTGTATGATCAGTCTGTCTGTCATTGTTATTCTACTAATACTGTTTCTATCGAGTTTCTAACGTAGATCAAATAGGCTTGCGCCTTATTCTTTATGACAGACAGACTCGTGCAGGACACCTGACCTAAGGATCCGACCCCGTCGCAACCCCTGGGAACGAGCAGCCGATCGAAACAGCAAGCTACTCCAACTAAAGCGCACCACTACGTGGTCCAAAGATGTCGGGGGCCAAGTGTCCATTCGACGGCTGCCAGTACGAAATACCTGATGTTGATCCAGTCCTGGCCGCTGCATTCCTCACGGCCCACGCCATGACCCATCAAAATCAAGGTCCTACAGCACCAGCCAGGATCGAGAAAGTGCGACGACCGGATGTGACGTCAGCCGGAACTACCGAAGATTGGGTTTACTTCAAATCCCGCTGGAGCGACTATGTCCGGGCCACCAAGCTGACCGGACAGGACAAGGTCATCCAGCTGCTTGAGTGTTGTGATGAGCAATTGAGGAGAAACCTCACCCGCAACGCTGGAGGTACACTTGCCAACAAAACTGAGGACGAGGTGTTCACCGCTATGAAAACCCTAGCTGTGAGGGAGGAGAACCCAATGGTAGCCCGGGTGTCGCTCCACAACATGCGCCAGGACAGGGGCGAGCCCATCAGGGCATTTGGAGCGAGGCTCAGGGGGCAGGCCAGCGTCTGCAAGTTTACGAAGAGGTGTGCTGGATGTGGAGGAACCGTCGACTATTCGGAGGAAAATGTAGTGGATGTACTCTACAGGGGCCTGGCAGATCCCGAAATTCAAATGGACCTGCTGGGGGATCCAAACCAGGACAAGACGGTCGAACAAGCACTCAAGTACATCGAGGCCAAGGAAGCGGGAAAAAGATCAGCCACCCACCTGTCACTCCCACACGCCACTGAAGCAATTGGGAGCTCATACAAGAGATCAAAGAGGCCAGCGCCCACCCCTCAAAAGGACCAGACATCAAGAGAGGAGCCATGCGACTACTGCGGGGCCTGTGGCCACGGGAAGCACGCCACGTTGAAGACCAGACGGAGTGAGTGCCCGGCTTACAACACGAGATGCCGCCACTGTGACCGAGAGCATCATTTTGAGAAGGTCTGCCGATCCAAACGTAGCGCCCAGACAGCAGGTACAGATCTGGATAGCGCAGTGTTTGACACGGTATGCGATCTCACCTCAGCGATTAACACCAACGGTGTCACCTTGGACCACCACATATTTGATCAGACCACCAGGAAGTGGTCTATGAGGCAATCAAAGCCCCAGCCCTTTATCCGCTTGCAAGCTGAGGTCAGTCAAGAGGATTACACCCACTTCGGGTTTCCCCTCAAGCCACCCCACAAGAAGACATTCATCAATGCCCTGGCGGACACTGGATGCCAGAGCTGCCTAGCCGGTTCGACTACCGTAAGGAAGCTGGGGCTGTCCACCAGAGACCTCATCCCAGTTCAGCTCAGGATGCACGCAGCCAATACAACAAGATCCACATCTTGGGCGCAGCCATCGTCCGATTCTCGAGCAAGAACACCAAGGGAGAGACAAAAACAACACGACAAATCGTCTATGTCACGGACAACACTGACAAGCTCTTCTTGAGCAGGGAGGCATGTGCAGACCTGGGGATCATCTCGGACCAGTTCCCAATACCTGGCTGCAATGCAGTCAAGGACAAGGAGGCCCCGCCAACCACAGATATTGTCACCACTGCCAGAACCGACTCCAGCAGACACGCAGCTCAGCCATGCCCGTGCCCTAGGAGGACCAAACCACCTCCCATGCCAACCACTCTCCCCTACCCGGCCACCGACGCCAACAGGGAAAGGCTTCAAGCACACCTCCTGGAAAGGTACAGCTCCAGTACCTTCAACACCTGCGAGCACCAGTCACTCCCCATGATGGATGGCCCCCCGATGAGGCTGATGATAGACCCTGACGCTAAACCATCAGCCCACCACTCCCCGATCCCAGTTCCACTTCACTGGCAGGACGAAGTCAAAGCAGGACTGGACAGAGACGTCCGTCTCGGCGTACTGGAGCCCGTCCCCATCGGGGACCCCGTTACCTGGTGCCATCACATGGTCATATGTGCCATATGTGCCAAAAAGAACGGGACACTCAGGAGAGTCATCGACTTCCAACCGCTCAACCTTCACGCGACCAGGGAGACCCACCACACTCAGTCACCATTCCATCAGGCAAGATCGGTCCCACAGGGGACGAAGAAATCTGTATTCGACGCATGGAACGGCTATCATAGCGTTGCCCTACACCCCGAAGACCGGCACTTCACAACCTTTATTACCCCGTGGGGGAGATTCAGGTACCGAACAGCACCTCAAGGCTACATATCATCTGGCGATGGATACACCCGTCGCTACGATGAGATCGTCTCATCAATACCAAAGAAGACCAAGTGCGTGGACGACACCCTCCTATGGGCCGACTCGATTGAAGAAAGCTTTTTCCAAGCATGCCAATGGCTGGACGTCTGCGGCCACCATGGCATCACCCTCAACCCTGACAAATTCCAATTCGCTCAGGACCTGGTGGAATTCGCAGGATTCGAGATCTCCCCGAACACGGTGAGACCATGCCCAAAGTTCACCCGAGCCATCTCCGACTTCCCTACCCCGAAGAACCTCACCGACATCCGTTCCTGGTTCGGACTGGTGAACCAAGTATCTTATACTTTCAGCATGACCGCCACCATGGCGCCATTCCGTGACCTGCTGAAACCAACCAACACATTCCATTGGGACGAACATCTCCAGCACGCGTTCGAGAGCTCAAAGACCACCATCATAGACGAGATCCAGCACGGCGTCAGGATCTTTGACAAGTCCAAACCCACCTGCTTGGCGACGGACTGGTCGAAACAGGGCATAGGATTCTGGCTTTTCCAGAAGCACTGCAAGTGCCCCTCGAGCGATCTCTTCTGCTGCAAACTGGGGTGGAAAATCACCTTAGTAGGAAGCCGATTCACCCATGCAGCAGAATCGAGATACGCTCCGATCGAGGGCGAAGCACTTGCCGTCGCTGATGCTCTGGACAAGGCCAGGCACTTTGTCTTAGGTTGCACCAACCTGGTCATAGCAGTGGACCACAAACCACTGCTGAAAATCTTCAGCGACCGCTCACTGGAAGATGTCCACAACACCAGGCTACGAAACCTAAAGGAAAAGACCCTTCGTTACCGCTTCTCCATGGTCCACATACCTGGGGTAAAGAACAGGGCCCCCGACTCGGTGTCACGCCACCCTACCGGCACTCTCAATCCGGACAAGATGCTTCTCACGGACGACGTCCATAGCATCACAGACAGCGTCACCACGCCGGCCTGCCACGTACCATCACAACTGATGGCTGGAATCTCCCCAAGCGACCAGAAGACCTCCTCACTCATGGAGGACACGATGCAGGACTCGCTCATATGCAGTCTGCACACAACTAAATCCATCACATGGGAACAGGTCAAGACCGCCACGACATCCGACACCACCATGTGTCTACTCCTCTCCACCATAGAAGATGGCTTCCCGGACCTACTCAATCAATCACCACCCATCCTCAGAGAATTCCACCAACATAGGATGAACCTCTACAGCAGCGACGGGGTCGTGATTTATAAAGATAGGATAGTGATCCCGCCATCACTACGCCAACGCTGCCTCGCTGCCTTACACGCCGCCCACCAGGGCACATCCACCATGACCTCTAAGGCAGAGGCCTCCATCTTCTGGCCCGGAATCAGCAGGGACATCGAGGCAACCAGAGCCACATGCCCTCAATGCAACCAGATGGCACCCTCCCAAGTGGCATTACCACCAACACCTCCCTCCCTATCGGAATATCCATTTCAATGTATCTGCGCCGATTTCTTCAGCCACCTAGGCAGAAGCTACTTGGTAATCGTGGACCGCTACTCAAACTGGCCCATCGTCGAGAGGGCCCAGGATGGTGCCAAAGGCCTAATCAACGTCCTAAGGCACACATTCGCCACGTTTGGCTCACCTGACGAGCTCTCTTCAGACGGCGGACCCGAATTCACCAGCTCCACCACAGCAAAGTTCCTATCAGACTGGGGAGTTCACCACCGACTCAGCTCGGTCGCATTTCCCCATAGCAACTGCCGAGCAGAGATTGGGGTGAAAACTGTGAAGAGACTCCTCGTCGGCAACACAGGACATGATGGCGCGCTGAACGTCGACCCTTTCCAAAGGGCTATCCTTAACTACAGGAACACCCCGGACCCGTCCACCAAACTTTCCCCAGCTATGTGCGTCTTCGGACGTCCCACGAAGGACTCCATACCCATACTCCCGGGAAAGTACCACCCACACCAAATGTGGAGTGAGTCTCTGGATCTCCGGGAAGCTGCACTGAGACATCGTCACCATGCCCACCAGGACAAATGGACTGAGCACACCAGACGACTCAGCCAGCTACGAGTAGGTGATCTGGTGAGAGTACAGAACCAGACCGGTAACCACCCCACCAAGTGGGACCGCACGGGCACCATCGTCGAGGTGCGCCAATTCCACCAGTACCTTGTACGCATGGATGGATCAGGCCGACTCTCCCTCCGCAACCGGAAATTTCTAAGGAAATACGTCCCCGTCTACAGGCCACCCCCAAGACGTACAATATTTGAGGACATGGCCCTCACACCTGGACACTCCGCCACACCCAACCTGACCACCTCCACCACACCCGCCCTTACCAATTCCACCACACCTGCCCCTACCACCCAGACAATCTCGCCACCACTTCAGATAAACAGCCCATCGCGTGTACACATGGACACACCAAGACGGCTACACATGGACACACCAAGACGGCTACACATGAACACACCAAGACGGCTATCTGTGGGCGAATCCAATCTCAGACCTATCCTGGACATGGATGTGGACCACTCCACCAAGGCAGTGACCAATCCAACACCTACCATTTCGCCTCCTACGGTGAGCCCAATCCCACCTTCGCCTATACCAATACGAAGGTCCACCAGGACAAGAAAGCCTCCGGACCGATTTTATTGTTAACACATTTCAGCCTTCAATACCTACCGGATTCAAGACTTGGGGGAGATAGACAATACTATACAATGTTAGATACACACGCTATAAACGATCCTTATCATAAACGATCCTTACCTTGTATGATCAGTCTGTCTGTCATTGTTATTCTACTAATACTGTTTCTATCGAGTTTCTAACGTAGATCAAATAGGCTTGCGCCTTATTCTTTAGTTAGAGCAACTGGTTGAGGAGGCAGAGTAGAGCTGAGACACAGTTGATGCTCTCTAGCTTTACGAGAGCATCTAGTTCCACTTTTAATACTGTATTCACAGTAGCGGTCAAATATTACGTGCACTCTAGTGCCACCTTTCAGTTTCCCTTCGACATATTTCACAAAATTTGTGACAAGGTCTTGCACACTTCCCTTGCTTGGCCAATGAACAACCCACAGGATGACACATCCATCTATGACAATAGCATCAGGTTGTCCTGTAGCACGAGCTGATTGTTCCACTTGAAGTTTGTTCTGACTTGGACTTGGCAATACGCAGATCACTAGTTTTCCCCTCAAACATTGAGGTAGGAACTGGTGCTAGTTCATAGCTGAGAATCTGTTCCACCTTAATGTCTTGAGAGTTCATGAGTGCCTGGGCCCTAGCAAATATCAGTCCTGAGTCAAATTGTTCCTCAGTACCTGTCCTTGTTTTCTTCTTGCACTCTTTGTGCGAACTCTCTTTTTGAGGGTTTGGTGGAATCCCTCTGGCCAGCTAGCTTCATACTTTTCTGTGCTTTGCCCAGGTCAACAGCATCATGTACATTTACCTCATCTGGGCATATACGTCCAGAAACTATGTTTATTAGGCTTGACCTGCTGTATTCAAGGGATCAATGCAAAGCTTCAGTTTTTCCCTAATGACTTGCCTGTTATTTTCATCAATTCCTCTTTGTGGGAGGTGATGTCCACTGATGAGGAATCTTTCAAATCAGCCATGTCCTTCATCAATCTGCTACAGATGTACAGGCTCATTGCCCATTTATGGACAGCTTTCTCATTCAGTGTTATTCCAATGAGCACCTGGTCTGTGCCCATAACGCACGCATAAACATTGTCTCTATGAACATGTCTGTCCATATTCTGTTCCACAGTCCTTGTCTGTGGCGTTGGACATGTTCTCTCTTCAGAAATCTTTCTAGAGTTTCCCCATGCAGCTTTTGCATTGATCTGAGGTAGATTAGGCCATATCTGGCATAGTGAATGTGCCCTGCAGCAAAGAAATATGGTATCATTTCATTCACTGCCCACAAATGTAGGGCCCACTGTCCTTCTCACTCAGCTCTGATAAACATTAGCATCAGTAATACTGACAGGATAAGGTTTTCCAGCCAGTGTTTTGCTGTTCTACTCTTTGATGCTCTAGCTTTCAGTTCCTGCATAAGTTCTCAAAGGTGTTGACTTCACACAGAATTTGATGTAGAACTTGCTCTACTACAATTCTCAGAGCTCTAGTGTTTTGGGGAAAATTCTTACCAGTGAGCATTTTCGTTAGACCCCAAAAGGCAGCTTTCTTTAGCTCTTCCAGCTCACTTCCAGCCATCAGAACCCCCACAGCATCAACATAGCTCATCAAAAAGTGCATTCCCTCAAGATGAAGGTTGAAGTCCTCACCAAAAAGTTCTGGGTAAGCCTACTGTACATTGAGACACACACGATAGAGTTGAAGATCTGCAGTAAGTAAAGTTGTTGCTTGACCAGCTTTCTTTGTTAGTCTCTTGGCCTCCAGCATCGCAATTTTCATTGTAGTTGGGTCTGAAGGAGTCATGTCAATCAGCGGTGTGTACATTGCTTTGGAACGAGGTTTTAGTCCCTGTCCCTGCATCTGTGTAAGCTTAGTGTTGAAACCACCAAACTCTGGTGTGGAGGGCTTTGTGGCAACACTCCTAAAAAAGTCAAAATCATGAAATTTTGATCTTTGAACAAGGATTATTTGTTGTGCTAACACTTTGAGAGGAAGAAGACATTTCTTTAAAACTTCTTCTGGCATTTCAGGCTTTTTTGAGCCATGGTAGTAGAAGATTGGTATACCAGATGGTGTAGAATCCTTGACATTTTCCTTCTTGAGTCTTTTGATTGTAGTGTCTTCCTGACCTTCTTCAGTCTTTGGACATACCTGTGTCATTAGTAAAACCAAAGAGCACGGGTTGACTTTAGTCCATTGGGTGAGGTGATATTGGGATCAAAGTTATCTGCAATGGCTTGCACCAGACCATATCTGATGACTGGATACCTGTCAATTGTGTTTTGTTTGATGCAGTGGCTGATGCTTTAAATCGCAATAGTTCATCATATGAGCAACAGATACCAAGATCATGAAATTGTTGCACAGGGCTTTTCTTGCCAAGGGTAACACCAAGTCCAATTTGAAGTGGTGTTGGCTGATTTGTGGCTGTACTTGAGATGATATTCCCAATAACTATTGTGGCAGTTGGAACCAGGGATCGTCGGACAGATTTTCGATAAGGGTTGCACTAACAGAATTAATCCCTGTCTGCTTGTCTACCCGGATGGTGTACTCATTTTTATCATGCACAAGATTTTTACACTCTCTGTGAATAGCTTTACTGATATTCTGGATCATTCCATCATCATCATTGCAACAAGTTTGAACACACTTGGAACTGTATCACGAAACACCAAAAGACTGGAGAGTCCTGGAGCAGAGAAAACAACCAATTTTTCATCAAAATGCTTCTGCAGTTTTGCAAAGACAGCTTTGCGGCATCCTTTGCCACCATGCTATAAAGAGTTTTCATGCACCTCGCTAGATGTCCAAATATTTGACTTGTTGCTAACGATATCTTCCACAGGCTTATCAAATGCCAAATCAGTATCACTTGTGGAGGCATATGTATTGGCTTCTTTTATTTTGAAGAGCATGAAGTTCTTCCGACAGCTGTCATGATAAAGTGCCTCTGCTGCATGTAGATCACTGATTGCACCTTGTAGTCTTACTTTAACTTGGTTTGTGCATGCATCTTTCCGTCTAACACAGACTTCAAGGATTGAATCTAAGAATGACAATCCAGTGTGCCACGGCTTGCTGTTTTACAAAGATATGCAGCTCGCCACCTGGACGGGTTGCGTGAAAGAAATTACTCTCAATTGTAAAAGGAAGGTCTAGCTTGTGTCTTTGGTGTGAAACGATTCTTCTCTTATTTGAGATCATCACTGACCACAAACCCTTGTTGGGTTTATTGAGTGAATACAAGTCTACTTCCCCTCAAGCTTCGGTAGATGGTCATTATTTCTCTCTATGTTTGATTATCACCTTAACTTCCAGGACCACTGCTCATGCCAATGCCGATGCACTATCTCATTTACCCTTGCCTGATCAACCGGCTATTGATCTATCTCCACCCGAATTGGTGCTGTTGTTTGAACATCTATCTGACTCTCTTATGACTGCTAAGCAAGTCCAGGAATGTACCAGCAAAGATACAACCTTGTCTACTGTGGAACAATTTGTTCTACAAGGTTGGCTGACTTCTATTGAGTCTGTGTCAGGATGCAGTACTACACTAACTACATGAAGGCATCCTGGGATTGCACGCATGAAGAGTCTTGCCAGAATGTACGTCTGGTGGCCAGGTATCTCAAAAGACATTGAGATCACAGTATGCCAATGTCAACAGTGTCAGTTGCATCAATCTGTGCCTTGTTACAACCTTGGAAATGGCCTACAAAGCCGTGGGCTGGAATACATCTAGATTACGTTGGCCCAGTAGAAGGCAAAATCATCATTGATGTGCACTCCAAATGGTTTGAAGCAGTATGTACAACAAATGCAACATCCACCACCGTAATCGAAGAATTGAGAGAGAAGTTTGCTCAATTTGGAATACCAGAGACTATCGTGACCGACATCGGACTTGTTTCACAAGTATAGTCATTTTTGAGTACTAATGGGGTTAAATATCTTATCATGGCACCATACCACCCCGCCTCTAATGGGCTTGCTGAGCGGGCAGTTCAGATCATTAAGAGAGGTCTGAAAAAGAACAACTAAGGAACTTTTCGTACAAGGTTATCTCATGTTCTGTTTGCATATTGCCTTACGCCTCAAAGTACTCCTACAGTCTCACCTGCTGAATTCCTACTTGGCAGATGTCACAGATTGCTTGTTATGTCCAAATACAAGTCAACATGATGGTTGTGCTAAGGAGAGTGAATTTAGTATTGGTACAAGAGTTTGGGTCCTTAATAGGTAAAGAGGGGACAAGTAGTTGCCGGGAGTTATTGTGAGTAGAGAAGGTTAAGTTATATTCCAGGTTGAACTTGCTGGGGGTAGATTTCATAAATATCATACTGTCCAACTGAATATTTGTACTGTTCAAGTTGAAGTACCTGAAGTACAATAAGGAAATAAAAAAACCTCAAAAGTATAAAGGCAACTTCGGTGTGCATATCACTTTGCCTCCTCTGAGCCATTATTTTCTGATTCTGCATACCAAATACCTGACAAGAGTGCAAACTATGTCTTTGAGATGAATAGAAAAGAAAAGGGTGTTTATGAAAAAGAAAAAAAAGTTTCAGAACGGCTCGATATCACACCACCTGCAGATAGAATGTGATCTAAATGTGACACACCCAAAGTGCTCTGCACAATGCAAGCCTCTCAGTGCCGGTGAAGTAAATGCAATTGTTGCTCTATGGCAGATATTCTAGCAGCCAATAAAACAGATAAGACTGATGACTCGTGCATGGCTGTTCAAATCATTAATACAGCAAAATATTAGCTGAAATGCTTGATTTGGTCAGCTGGAGATAGGCAATGACACGATTGTAGATCCAATGGGTCACCCTCTTTCTGGGACAGACTGAAAGAATAGCCCACAAACCATTTGTCAGGGGGGTAAGCAATATCACTTACCACTAGGATGAAGCATGTCCTTTTCGTTACAAATGTTGTTATATTAGGCATATTTCATTGCATCCTGTTTCAAATCATTCTTGCCTTTACTGCACTTCCTTTATGTTTCCCTTCATTCAGTGTACAAGAACTCAATGTATGTGCCAGTACTTGTCGATGATGCAATAGGCTAGCTCATGTGATCGAATTATCCATGCTCAGTTCAGCTGTTTGTTCTTTCCTATATAAGAAACTGTTCCCAAGCCTACCAAGTCTAGGGGGCTGATCCTCGACTAATGTTTGACTGTGGAGTTCATGAATGTAACTGTTACCATAGTAATCAGATTAATAATCTTACACCAGACAACTTCTGAAAAAATTTATTTGTAAGAGACCATTCTAAATTTGGCAGGTATCTCATCCGACACTGAATCAACTCCTTCCTTGAACATATCAGAGCATCTGGCCAAAACTACATGTGAACAATTTCAAGCTGATTATCAGGGAATTGTCATGACTAGCAAGTAAGTACAGCCATGAACATCATAGTTAGCCACCTGCAACCTCATGTCTTTATTTATTTAGTCATAAGTTTGCTCAACATGTGGAAGGTAAAAGTCCTAATCTAATTATGATGACTCGGGGAGCCTGACTATAACAGATGTCCATTTATATGTATGTTTTTTGATTGCTGAATGGTTCAAGTCAAGCTACATTGTAGCAGCTACAGCTAGTCTGCACTGGTTATGCACCTTTTTGGTATCATGTTATAGGAGACTGGAGCCAAAGTTTACAGAAAATAAAGTGACAGAGGAGAGAGACAGAGTAACATAACAAGTAAGATTGAGACATGTTAAAATGTTAGAAAGAAACCATTTCTCAACCTCATATTTTTTTGGATTACAATGATGACCTTCTCAATAATCAACTTGAAACTTACTCTCTCAACTTTTCGACTAGATGCTCTAGCCTTCATCAGAAATAATGAGGTGCTAAGACTCACGTGAGCTTGTTATATGCTGGTAGCTAGCTATCCACCATGTGATACAAACCACACCCTGGCACACTATGTCCTATATGCTATGACTGTGTTCATCGAATCTTTATTAAAAAATGAGTTCTCACTTTTCTTGTTTTGCAGCATTCACTTGAAGCTATTTGTTTAGTTAGGATCCTAAGAAACTTAATATGATTTATGTTCAGTATACACCAAAAAGTTATGCTCTCATGATATTCATGAATAATTCTGATAGAGTCAGGAAGCAGAAGAGGTTCAGACTGTGTAGGAGTCAAAAGAAATGGCAAGAGGTGAAATTTGTACTAGATGCTGTGCAGAGCAATTTTTGCCATGGCATTTGTAAAAAATCCTGATGAAGGTTTTAGCATCTATCCAAAACATCAAAGGAGAAAATTTCAAGTTAATTATTAAGAAAGTCATTGAAAATCGAGTTTTTTTATTCAATGCATTTCCCCTAAATGATGTTAGAAATAATTGAGACTCCACTCACTATTCAGGGTAGTGCTGTGTTGTAATGCCCACTCACTATTCATGGGCAGGGCAGTGTTGTGGTGACCACTCCACTATTCATGTTAGGGTATACTGTTGCAGTGTCCACTAACTATCAATGGTAGGGCAGTGTTGCAGTACCCAGTCACTATTTATGGTAGGGCAGTATTGCGGTGACCACTCCACTATTCATGTTAGGGTACTGTTGCAGTGTCCACTAACTATTTATGGTAGGGCATGTTGCAGTGACTCTATTCACTGTTCATGGTAGGGCAATATTTCAGTGCCCACTCTTTATTCATGGTAGGGTTGTGTTGGGTAGGGCAGTGTTGCAGTGTACACTCACTATTCATGGTAGAGGAGTGTTGCAGTGTCCAATCAAGGTTGTATGGAGTACAACACAGAATTAAATCAGTGGAGAAATGACAGTAGTATAACTCTATTGCTGCAGTAATACTTCAGCGAGCTGTTGACTCAGAAAAATCTCATCTGATCATTGAAAAATGCCCGATTTATTAGAGGAAAAAGGAAATATTAAATCTGCTTTACTGCAATTTTTGAAAATAGTTTGTCAACTGTTGTAGGAACAGAGCCGAATGTCAGAGAAGATGTTGGGCAATCTGAATCTGAAGAAACACGGGTGGAGGAAGGGTGGAGTTGAACATCGACGGTCAAGCAAGCATCATCCAGTCTGGTGCAGTATTCATACTCACCAAAAATTAGCAAGCAAGTGCCACTACATTTTCAGGAGGTATAGACCAAATACAAGCCTCCACCACTGTCCAAAATTAGGGGTTGTGTTTCTATTAGACAAAAGCTTTCCAAGCCATGGAGTCATTCCCAGCTAAAAGTACATAATGCTTTTTGTCTCAGAGGGATTCAAAGACTGGAGGAAAGCTCTTGAAAAATTTGCAAAACATGCAAAATGCTGGTCTCATTCTCAGCTATGCACAGAATGCTTGGTACTGCCTGTTCCTTACAATACCCAAGTAGACAAGGTTTGGTTTTTAGAGGGCATGAGGCAGATGGAGGTAATCTGTATCAGTTTCTAATGAAGCCCCCCCCCACCTTCTTGCAATATATGTTTCCATGACTACAACAGTCCACAGATACAAAGGAGCTCACTTGGCAATACAGTGGTGGAGAAAAATTGCCGCTAGTGTCAAGTCTCTCCCAGTACTTCAGTGCAGTAAAAGAACAGCAATCCATCTGTCTATGACACGTAGATCAAGATTTGATGTCCCATAAAAATTATTTTGGAATGTATGCTCTGTCACAAATTCTAAAATTGACTTAAAGAGCTCACAGGATTGAACTCACCAACCTCAGGTTTGAGAGGGCAGATATATATGATGGGGCAGAGAATATGGCATGGAAGAATTTAGGTGCACAGGCAGTTCTGAGGAAATATCAGCTCTTAGCTCTGTACTTTCACTGTGCTGCACACTCTGTTAATCTAGCTACTCAGGTTCACTGGCTGCACACTCTGTTAATCTAGCTACTCAGGTTCACTGGCTGTACACTCTGTTAATCTAGCTACTCAGGTTCACTGGCTGCACACTCTATTAATCTAGCTACTCAGGTTCACTGGCTGCACACTCTGTTAATCTAGCTACTCAGGTTCACTGGCTGCACACTCTGTTAATCTAGCTACTCAGGTTCACTGGCTGCACACTCTGTTAATCTAGCTACTCAGGTTCACTGTGCTACACTCTGTTGATCTAGTTACTCAGGCAGTCTGTACAACATCTCCTCTGATTCATTATTCCTTGCAATAAGTGAATTAGCTAGGAAGTCTGTTCAGAAAATCAGGGAATTCAAGCCAGTCTTTGAGGACATAGCAAAAAGAGAAAAATAACACGATACAGGTCTTAATGCCACACAAGGTTGATAGTGAGTCAGAAGAACATTTGTTCGACATTGGACAGTGTTATCCTGTGCTGAGTAGTCTGGAAGAGAAGGCACCAGGTTCAACTGCCACAGCAACAAAGGCAAGTGGTCCGTTGGAGAGGTGGGAAGAACTTTCCTGGGATGTGCCCTGGCATCAGAGGTCATGGGAAATTTGTTAGTATGACTCAATGTGTCTCTCAGAGAGGTCAGATACTGCAGGCAGATGCTGAAAGTGGAACAATTGGACAAAAGAAGAAATGGGCGTTCAAAAGTGTGTTTTAAAAGAGACAGCAATAAGGGTGACCTGCCTGAATATTACACCAATTCAGATATCATCTAATAAACCACACAAGTGCTTCGGTTGAGAAGCAAATACGCTTGTGCCTCAGTCAGTCATGAGTACTACAGAATGTGGTACATGTATGCACTATACACATGTGCCCCAGTCAGTCATGAGTACTACAGAATGTGGTACATGTATGCACTAGACGCATGAGCCTCAGTCAGTCATGAGTACTACAGAATGTGGTACATGTATGCACTATACACATGTGCCCCAGTCAGTCATGAGTACTACAGAATGTGGTACATGCATGCACTAGATGCATGTGCCTCAGTCAGTCATGAGTACTACAGAATGTGGTACATGTATGCACTATACACATGTGCCTCAGTCAGTCATGAGTACTACAGAATGTGGTACATATATGCATTATAAGATGTGAATTTGCCAAAAAACCTAGAGGTGAGAGAGTTCTTGCTTAAAGTTTGGTATATACTGTGGTGGACCAATACCTGGTGCTAAACAGTGAAGCCTTCAAGTTGAGCTGTCTATGTTTCTGTTGAAGCACATCACAACTCGTGTATCTACATGGCTGCTGACATGCCAGTATAATTGTGAGGTTTGTTTTGTCATGTCGAAGCTCTTGCTCTGCTGGTATTGGTTGTTCCTGCTTCCTCTTCTGAAGTTTATTACCTTGAGAAGGCTGAAGCCATGGCTATGATCCAGAATGACAGAAAGTCAACTCAACGATGCCACTATATGCCATGTACACCAAGAAATACTTGTTCCTAGACAGACATGTTTTCTGTAAGGAATTTATCTAATGATAGATGCATCCATTAATATAAGCAGGCGGACATTTTAGATTTTTCACTTCATTTGTTCCAATGAAGTGAAATCAAGATGCACTGAGGCAACTCATATTTCTAAAGTACTGTGATTCCTTCCCTCCCAGCTTGAGGCAATTATGCTTGGTGAATATGACAGTTTTTTTTGGTTTGTTAAAAATAAAAATGCTGTGTGTTTAAAAAAGGAATGTTAACAGACTTTTCTTTTGAAAGGAATGGAGTGCAATTGTTGGACAATCTGCATCAGTTTGTTATGGAGATGTTGAGTGTTTTACAGGCAACCTTGATTGCTGAGTTAGTTTCCTACCCATGCTACTGAGGATTCCCTGTAAAGCAATCAGGATTTAAGGTTTACAGTTCTAATGAATGTTACCAGGAGCAGCCAAGAGGCATGCAATAGTTGTGTTGTGGGTAGTTCTAAAAAGGCCATCCTTGAGAGTAAAAAAAAGGAGGAGAAAAAAAACAAGAGAAGAAAAAATGGAGAAGGATGCTTCTGAATGCTGGATTCAAACAGCAGTTGTTTGCCTGTACTGTAGTGTAGGACTCTTACCATGGGGGCACCAAAGCAATCGAATGCACAGACAGACGTGCAGACACACACACATGGACATGGCCACTATTCAAGTCTTGCAATGCTTTGCAGCTGCACGAATTGTGTAGCCAACAGATGCAATTAATAGTCTCGCAAGCAGATGTACGACTAAACATTGTTACTTCACTCCAGTATGACCAGACTTCAAACACTGCTATATACCTCACTCCAGTATGACAAGACTCTAAACACTGCCACCTCACCCCAGTATGACAAGACCAGGCTAGTATGACAAAGAAGCGTAGCAAGCAGTGAGGCGGAGCGGCGCTTGCCTCACCAATATTTCCCACTAACCACACCCCTAGAATAAAGCCACACCCACCTATTAAAGTACACCCTATATCAACTGATGCACCCCACAAGTCACACAATTGTCATACTTGACTGAGTCAGAATTATTCAATTTTGTAATGAGCATATTTCAAGTCACATTTGGTTCTGTGGAGTTTAGAGGTAAGGTATGGTGATGGGATGATCTCATTCCCATACATTCCTGAAGTACAATGTGCAAATAGCATAAACAAGAGTGCTAATCTATTTTTACAATAACATAGAGTGCTAATCTCTTTTTACAATAACATAGAGTGCAAATCTCTGTTTACAATAACAGAGTGCTAATCTCTTTTTACAATAACATAGAGTGCTAATCTCTTTTTACAATAAGCTAATCTTTTTACATGTGCACCCTGACCACAAGCCCCATGTAGTGTGAAGCCAGGTACTCACCAAAAAAAATCAAGCCTTGAAGTAGTATGGCTACTTCAAATAGCTCTCATCCAAATCAACCTAAGAAGTTTGGAAAGAAGTTTGGCTTTCCATCAAGATCATTTGGCAGTAAAGGAGAAAAGAGAAAATTTAAACCTGCTTGGTTTGAAGAATGGCTATGGCTGGATTATCAAGAAGGCAATGACTCTGTGCTTTTCTTTTATTGTTCTGAAACACACAAAATGAATTTGTTGCCTACAAAAGGTCTTTCTAGCAAGAGAGAAGATGCTTACATTTCTCAAGGATACTCCAACTGGAAAGATGCTAGCTCAAGATTCAGATAAAGATTTAAGCCTTTGTTTCCCAAAGTCAGGCACCCAGGGGCCAGATCCGGCCCCCGGAGGTCCTGAGTCCGGCCCTCGGACGATTATCAGAAAAGACGCATTTTTTATTACTTAATCTGTATTTGTGGATACCACGCCCTCCACATACCCTCCCCAACTGAACAGTGCCAGTCATCTTGTCTTGCATGTAATAGCTAACACATGCACAAACTGTCTTAACTCACCACATTACAAACACATGCACAAACTTCTTATGTTTAACACTTACAACATGACCACATTAGTTGTAATTGGTCTCGGCCAAAAACCTATTTAAAGGAACTGCCCTCAAGTCCCTGCGATTTCCCCGAGATTCACTCCAATTTGCAACATTCACATCCTGTGTTTGGACTTCTCCACCTTGGATTTGGACTCCTTGAACATTGTTGCCTCCTCCAACAGTGCAGCGTCAGGATGGCACTGCCAAAGAAGTGGAAGGTGGATGCGGAAAATGGAGCCTTCGATGAAGAATGGACCAAGGAATTCTTCTTCATCTCAGACAGGAGCAAGTGTCTCTGCCTCATCTGTCAAGAAAGTCTCGCTGTTACAAAGCTATTTAACATCCGGTGACTCTACCAGTCAAAGCATTTAGACAGGTAACTTCATCTTTCAGGGCAAAAACAATGCGCTAGGCTGCCTGCTTTCTGTATTACAGGTATGATGGACTGGTAGGAGAACAACGAGTTGCCAAGGCCAAAGAGTTCAAGTCCAAGCTGTCCAGACAGCAGAACGTCTTCACCAGACCAGTCAACAAAGGCAAGGCTGCAACGAAGGCCAGCTTCATGGTGTCACAAAGCGAATGAAGCCCTTCAGAGCTGGCGAGTACATCAAGGAATGCCTGCAGACAGTCGTAGAAGTGATGATCCCTGAGAAAGCTTCCTCCTTCACTGCTGTCAGCCTGAGCAACACGACGGTCGCCAGGCGGGTGGATGATCTGTCCTAGAACCTGAAGGAGCAGCTGTACAGCCTGGCCTCGGAGTTCACAGCCTTCTCTCTTGCCCTTGATGAGAGCACAGACATCACCGACACTGCACAGCTGGCCATCTTCATTAGGGGAGTTGATGCAGAGTGCAAAATCACAGAGGAGCTCCTCTCTCTCTGCCCCATGAAGAACACATGTAGTAGAGAGAATGTCTTCCTTGAGCTCAACACGGCCATGCAGGAGCGAAAGCTAGACTTCAAGAGGCTGGTAACAGATGGCGCACCTTCCATGCTGGGGACCAGATGAGGACTGCAAGGCCAAGTCACAGCTGAGCTGGACAGGAGGTGTCTGCCACGTGACCTGGTCTGGTGCCATTGCATCATCCACCAGGAAGGACTCTGTGCAAGGACTATTGGCTTCCAGGAAGTGATGAGCAAGGTCATCTCGCATATCAACTTTGTCAGAGCGCAGGCCCTCAACCACAGACAGTTGAAGGAACTGTTGGAAGAGCTCGAGGCCAACTATGGAGATGTGCTCTACTTCACTTCTATCCGCTGGCTCAGCAGGGGACGCACTCTGAAACATGTTTGGGAACTCGGAGAAGAGCTGGAGATGTTCCTTGGCACGAAGGGCCAGCCAGTCCAAGAGCTCTCCGATCCCCAGTGGCTGTGCAACTTGGCCTTTCTGGTGGACATTACAGAGAAGCTGAACTTGCTCAATGTCTCCTTGAAGGGCAAGGAGAAGCTCGTCCACAACCTATTTGGGAGTGTGCAAGCATTTCATGTGAAGCTGCAGCTCTGGCAGACTTAGTTGGAGGTTGGTAACCTCGATCACTTCCCTTCCATGAAGAGTCTGCAATGTGAGGACAGAGCTGATGATTTTGATGGGCAGAGATATGCTGCAGAAGTTGGAAACCTGAAGACAGAGTTTGAGCACTGCTTTGAGCAGTTCAGGTCCAGAAGCATGGACTTTGAAATCTTCTCTATGCCATTAACAACTGACCCAAGCAAAGCTCCAGGTGAGCTTCAGCTGGAGCTGATTGAGCTGCAGAGCAACATGGACATCACAGTCCCAGTTTATGGAGAAGGAGCTGAAGGAATTCTACAAGGCCCTGCCATGCAACACATCCCGAACCTAGAGCTGCCAATGGCCAGAGGTTCTTGCCATATTTGGCAGTACATACATCTGTGAGCAGTTTTTCTCCAGGATCAAGTATGCCAAGTCCAAGTACCTGAGTTTGATCTCTGATGCACACTAGGAAGACACTGTGAGAGTGGCTTCTTCCCATCCCAAGCCTGATATCGATGTCATCATGTAACAGCAAAAGCAATTCCATGTTTCACATGATTGTGATTACTTTGTGCAACTGTCATGTGTTTTCTGCTTAACATGTACCAGAAATACAGAAGCAAAATTGTTCTAGTCCTATTCCCCCCCCCCCCCTCCCCCCCAATGGCCTCCGGCCCTCGACACTCAGGGTAGTCCCCACTGGCCCCTGGGCTAAAAAGTTTGGGAAACACTGATTTAAGCTAATAAAAATAGCAGAAATAGTCTTAAACTGTAAAACAGGAAACATCAAACATCTAAATGTCATCCTGATGCTGTTCGAGCAGTCACAGGATCGGGATCAAGCAAGTATGTTGGTGATATGCTAGACCAGGCACACAAAGAAAAAAAGAAACTAAATGGGTATATGTTGATGACTATTCTTGAGAATATGCAGTTTTTAGGTAGGCAAGGATTAGCCACAGGGCACAATGAGAAGGAGAGTAATTTCATTCAACTATTGAAATTGAGAAGTGTGATCAGCATAAGTTTACATAGCGAAGAGTATAATGAGACTATATGTACTGTACTTGTTTCAGGATATTCTTGATTGGCTGGAAAAGAAAATGGACAAATATACAAGTCCAGAGATCCAGTATAGAATTTTGCAAATGATGTCACATAGCATTCTTTGTAAGGTCATTAAAGGTATTCAGCAAGTTGATTATTATACTATTATGGCAGACGAATGTGTGGACATGTCCAATAAGGAACAGTTGGTAATATGCTTTAGGCATGTCAGCCCAGATCTTGAAGTTCCTGAAGATTTTGTGGGCTTATATCACTGCCCAGATATAACTGCCACTACTATAGTTCATATTATAAAGGATGCCTTATTGAGATTTAATCTTAGTCCTATCACGTTGCCGTGGACTGTGTTACGATGGTGCTGGCAATATGGCTGGAAACAGAAAGGGAACCAAGTCACAGATACTCCAAGATGAACCACATGCACTGTACACCCATTGTTATGGTCACACTTTAAGCCTTGCAATTGGTGACTCTATTAAAAGTGTGAACCTTTTACGATCAAGCATGGACATCACATACGAAATTAGCAAGCTTTTTCAATATTCAACCAAGCTGCACTCTCTCTTTGAAAATCTTAAAAGTGAACTTTCTCCAGCCACGGTTGGGTTTCGTATTTAATTTCCAACACGCTGGACTGTGCGTAATGACACTTTTACAAGTATACTAGACAATTATGATGTCATTTTGAAATGGTGGGAAACAATTTTGGATAGTAAAGTAGATTCTGAGGTTAGAGTGCATGTAAATGGTGTTGCAAGGCAAATGCAAACATTCGATTATTTTTATGGAGCTTTCTTACTTCGAAACATTTTTAGATATTCTCATAATTTGAGCCATTGAGCACACAAGAACGAGTGCTTCTGAAGCACACAATCTGGCTAAGTTGACTGTAACTACATTGAAGGTTAGTTTATTATAGCTCATATTATGTACTTAGACCTTTGTGACAATATTTTTTTCTATAGTCAATGAGATCTGATGAAAATTACAAGTTATTTTGGAAGTGTGTAACAAGGGAAGTGGATAACTGTGGTTGAGGAACCAGTGTTACCTCGGAGACGAAAAACTCCACAGCGTTTTGACCCTCAAAACAACAGTGGAACTGCACCTGCTACACCTGAAGAATACTACCGAGCCGTATACTTTGAAGCCCTTGATACAGTAATCACTGACAGATTTAAGCAAGAAGGATATCAGATCTATAAGACCCTAGAGCAGCTACTATTAAAAGGTGGAGAGGCAGAGAAAGTTTTGGTGGAGATAAAGATAGTGTTGCTTCACTTTTGGCACAGCTCCAGACATTTCATCTCAATAACATGGTTGATCTTCCCAATGTATATTCACTTGTCTACGTGACGAAAGCAATGTCACGTGCAGAAAGAAGCTTATACCCTCAAATTGTTCGAGCTGTCCATTTACTGTTGGTTGCATCAGCAACCAATGCAGCTAGTGAATGTTCATTTTCAGCCTTGCGACGTATAAAAACATACTTATGCTCCACTATGAATGATTAAATGCTGCTATGGTTATGAATGTGTTCATAAAGACTTAACTGACACTTTAGATGCTGTGTAGCTAATGAGTTTTGTGACAGGAATGAACATAGGAAATATAATTTCCAAAATGTTAAGTATTGTCGGTGTGGTTAATATATGTTGGGCGTGGTTTTTGTGTGGTTGCGCTCCACCAACCCCAAATTCATAGCTATGTCCCTGTGACAAGACTCTAAACATTGCTCCAGTATGAAAAGACTCTAAACACTGCTACCTGGCTCCAGTATGATAAGATTAAACACTGCTACCTGGCTCCAGTATGACAAGACTCTAGGTCACAACCAATCTGACAAGTGTTGGAAATGATAATTAAGTAGAGGCTTCATAGACAATAGTGGTAGGAGATCTCCTTGGTATTAGCCATGAAGGAACTGTAGGTCATATTACCATGTAAGGGAATAACCTGACTCATGCCTGGCTGCCATTTAAAGGAGCCAGGCCTCTGAGTTAGGAGAGTCCCGATAGTTATGTGACTGTGTTGTTAATGTGTTGCATATGGTGTCACTCAACGAAAACCTTATTTGAACAAGTTATTGAGGGTCTAATAGGATTATCATTTGAACAGAGAGCACATCCCTCACACCAATTTTGAACCCATCACTAAAGAACAACCATGTCGACAAGACCAAAATGCCACTTACCATCAGACAAAGGATACTTCCCTACCCCATATGACTCAGAACAGAAGAAAGCAGATCAGGAGCACCAAGGGCAGAGAGAAAGAAGCACCAGACAATTTAGGGGCAACAGGTACCATTAACTGGTGGTCCAGACCAACTAAGAAAAGCACAGGCCGAGGACCCATCACTGAAACACCCCCAAAGGAAGGGAAAGTGGACAGACACCCCCCCTTCCACTACAAGTATGGCCTCCTGTATCAAAGATAATCACCAGCCTAGCAAAATTATGAATTGACCAGCTATTACTGTTGCAGCCAAACCGGGAGACGGTCCTGAGGATAGTACACCAGATGCCATGGCAGGCCACCTGGGAAGAAAGAGAATGATTGCATGACTTATGCAGCAATTTTTCTGGCCAAGGAAAATTCCACCAACCAAGCAGCAGATGTTTTCGAGTTTCTGTACAGATCGAATTAAGTCTCAGCCTCCTTCACAGAGGCCCAGGTCAGAGATTGAGGCTGATTACAGGAAAGGCATCCCTTGACTATTACTACAAAGACGAGAATGCTGCGGCAGTGCATAGGGGAAACACTTGGAAAACTGAGTGATCAGGTCCATTTTTTTATTTAAAAAACAACAACTTGTGGTTACCATTTTATACCTCCGTAGATTCTGCAAACTTCATGGTAAGGACTTGATATATAGCTCAAAAGATAGGTCTCTCTGTGTGTTCTCTTTTGATACTAAAATATTTTTCATAGGTTACTAGACCTAAAGTGGAGGGACCTCAAAACCTGAATGCCTGAAACCTCCACATAAATATCTCAAAGTGCTGCTAAATGAGTTTTATGGATTATTAACGAAATTCATTTTCAACCCGCGCGCTTGACCACGTACTTACATTTTAACGCCTAATGAAAACACGAGTAGGGCTTCCTCTAGCCACTGGTGCTAATTTCAAATCTTTAGCACTTTGCAATCTGTTTATGTGGAGGTTTCAGGCATTCAGGTTTTTGAGGGACCCTCCACTTGTAGCTCCCGTAACTTGGCTATAGTTATACTTATGAAAAATATTTTAGTTTCAACAGAGAGCACAGAGAGAGACCTATATTTTGAGCTATATATCAAGTCCATAACATGAAGTTTATGGAATCTATGGAGTTATAAAGTGGTAACCACACACACACAAAAACAAAAAACACGTGGGTCATCCCCCCCCCCCCAAATGCAACTGTCTCCCCTTAAATTGTAGTACTCGGTCAAGCGCCCGGTTGGAAAATAAGTTTTATGGATTATTTTTTCCACCCGCGCGCTTGACCGAGCACTTACATTTTAACGAACACTTGTCGTGTAGAGTAGAGCTTCCTCTAGCCACAGGTGCTAATTTGAACTCGTTAGCATGGAGATATTTATGGGAAAAACAGGTTCCTTCCACTTTAGCTCCAGTAACTTGGCTATCGTTATACATATGAAAAATACTTTAGTATCAAAAGAGAGCACACAGAGAGACCTATATTTTGAGCTGTAGCTATATCAAATCCATACCATGAAGTTTACAGAATCTACAGAGCTATAAAGTGGTAACCACAAGTGTTTTTTTGTGTAGTAGTGCAGATTTATATATAATAGCGTCATACACACGCTAATATTCTCACTACATTTCCCCCGGAACCGACAAAGTTCACTGTGTAGCTATTACCTGATTATTGTTTTCCCCCCCTTCATTTTTCATTATCCACTCTCGACACTCTCAGGTATGGTCTAGCACAAGGTCCACAACGCTCCGTCTGGTGTAGTGGAATTATTTTTTCTTTTCAAAATTGATCACCCCCCCCTCCAACCCCCAACCATATATTAAATTGCACATCATACAGTTACTGGATTATGAATCTGCGGCGAGCTCACGTCCAGCCCTCTGTCCCTGACTTCACACCCAATACAGGATATATTTTTAAGACCATCGCACACAGTTTAGCACTCATCTATCTAATAGAGAGCAAAACTTTAATAATGCCTATATTTATTGCTTGCTGATAACCCAGTAGACCCCTCCAATCTACCTGACAGAACTCACTCCTCGTGAACAGGTTCAACATCTGCAACATCACCTCAAACAGCCTTCCACCAATGTAACCAACATCATATTCAAAATTCCCTCAGGACCAGAGCCGTCCCTCTCTTCAAGCAGGTCATGATTTCACCACTTCTTCCCAACTTACTTCCTCACACATACTCATATCACATCTTCAACTCCAGATTCCTATGTAGCAACATTCCCACACCTCCGATCATCATTGCCTTTCTTTTCATCTTCACATATACTACAGCACATCAACCAAACTCTCCGTCTCATCCCACCTGGGCTAACATATACTACTTCTTTCTTCCTACTCTTGAAATCTACCCCAAGACCAAACATTTTCTCATCTTAGACTCTAGACCCAATGTAACAGCATTCCCACGCCTTCGCCCCTCTATTGATGCCTTACCACACACACTCGGATACACCCGTGTCCTCCTGAAACAGTTATGCTCATCAAACCTCTTCAATCCAATCACTATCTTCAAATCCACCTCCCTTGACCACTTCCCTCTACAATTAAACAAGTCCCTAAATTGAGCTTGGACCTTCAGATTCCTGATCTTGGATGTGTTTCTTGGATGTGTTTATGCTCGGCCACCATCTGCTTGTGATAAAAAGATTTTGAATTGTTCCATCTAGTGTACAATTATCTGGTGCTTCACTCCCCTTCCCAGTCCCCAGCTTTGTCCACCTTTCCAATCTCCTGTTGGATGATTTTCCTCTTTGTGCTCCTTTCACTGATGACTCTTCTTTCTCAACTCCCCGTGGCATTTACTGGAGTGTCTTCCCCTGGCCTACCAGGTTGTAAAGTACATGGGTTCTGAGTTGGCTCTTTCTCCTGGTTTTCAATTGTATTCACACCACTTCCCCTCCGCTTGTCCCTCGCACCACCTCCTTTTCCATACCAATCAATCTTCTTTAATACCTTCTCCAGTGGCTTGATTTACTGGAAACCCTTTGCCTGCCAATCCTACTGCTGATCCACCCCTGCACCGTGTGTGCAGCTTCAGCCCCACAGACTCTCCTTTGCTGTACAAGGATGAAGGCCCCCCCCCACCACCTTGCTCACCATAGCCCCCCCCCCCCCCCACCCCCCACCCCACTTTTACCCCTTCTCTGAACCACTGAGGGGGGGCGGAGGGGACGTCCGCCCCCCCAACCAACACAGCTTTACCAGCCAGCTAGCAAGCTAAGCTAAGCTCATCATTCACACACAAATCAGTCACAGTAATTTGATGCCGAGTCAATAATTTTGGACGCCGTTTGTGAGATGGACCACTATCACGAGAATAAGATTGAGTCGAGTGCTTGCTTCAAATTGTAGCTTTGAGCTGGCAGCTAGTGAATGTGCTTGTGCAGGCCTGGAGGAAGCTAACAATTATTGGTAGGGCCAAAATGCCAATGGTAATATATAATACAATGCCATGTTTTGGGGTAAAATATAAAGTCTGTATATACATGAATGAAAAACAAAACTTATTAAAATTTCCCAAACATCTTTCTCCTGTTATCACACTCGCCAATAAATTGACTAGCTTTCTAAGAGAGAATCTGTATGTTCCTTGTGTACATGTATCTTTTCTGTGTCATGGAGCTACGAAAGTAATTTTTCACTCTTCGTAAGGCACTAAAAGAACGTTCTGAAATAGCATTTATTGCTGGCATTACCAACAAGAGTTGCATGATGCAGCATACTTGGCTGAGTAGCTCTCTTTGGCCTGCACTGAGGGATTGAAAGTAGTCCTTGATATCAAATATCGTAACATCAGCCCCATTTCCTTCAGCAGTACATTGAAAATCAATAGCAAAGGTAAGAAGTTGAGAACTTAGGAGAACTTGGTTGAAATCATCTTTATATAATGAGCAAACAAATTCAATTTCTGCTTTTCTCAAAAGCTTCTCCAGGTTGCAGTAAACATTGTAACCAGGTTGTTTAAAGCGACCCTTCAAGCAATTTGTGATGTTGTCAATAGCTTCATAGTACTGCTGTCGAAAATAGAGCTTAGCAGACATGTGAAAATCACCACTAGATTCCCCAATTTCATAACGCCATGGTGTCTTCCATTGACGTGGAAGTTGTGGATCACACACATCCAGTAATTGACCCAAAACAATCATACAGTTGTTCTGTACGAAATGAATTTAGAGTATCAATTACATTCTTGCCAATATGCTGACCTTCTGCAGCAGATATGGTCTTCTTCTGTAATGCTGCACTCAGGTTGTCTGTATGTCGAAATAGCATTTCACCCAAGTGTACACCAAAAAGGAAGTCAAAAGATTTCTGTGAAGAAACTCCAATAATTCTGGCCTTTGTTTCAGTATCCCTCGCCAAATCAAGTGCTTCATCCCATGTTGACTGTAGGACAGAGTAATTGTTGATGATACTGTCCAGGGAATCAGCCCTTACAGTCCACCTAGTGGAACAAAGTACTCGAATGCCTGCTGATGTAGTCATATCACTAGCTTGCTTCAAGTCTCGAAATAGCCTAGGTGAGAATTTAATTAACTTTGTGATTTCATATGTCACATCAAGTGCATCTCACATGAGCTTCGTCTGTTTTACTGAATCACTTACTGCTAGATTAATAGAGTTTCCATAGCAGTGGGTAAAAACCTGGTTCCAGATCAAGGATCCTTTTTGTGACACCAGATTTTGCTCCCCTCATGGTTCTAGCTCCATCATAGCACTGGCCCCGAAGCTTGGATAAGGGTAAATTCAGCCTAACCATGGAATCCTAATACTTGTCAGTGTTTCAGCATCAATACGTGGAACTTGGTATAAGCCTATGAATTCTTCAAAAACCTCGAACCGTTCATTAATGTGACAGAAAACAAATGGAAATGTCTGTTGCCTCATCGATGTGAGGAAAGGGGACTGTTGAAGTAAAGCTGTAATTTTTCTGAGAATATTATTAGCCATAATACCAAGAATATCATTCTGAATTTGATGTGAAGTATATTTGCAAGACTTGCGATTCAACCATTCAATCATTTCAGTATCATCTTCACCATTCATCTTCAGCAGTTGAAGAAAATTTCTATCTCCTTCATCCCCATCACATCTCAGAGCTAACCCTTGTCTAGCCAAATATCGAATGCTACACGCAATCTTTAGAAGCGTTTTGCGATTGTACTCTCTTTCTTTGGCATGTTGTTGTTACAAGTTGCTCCCCAACATCCTTTGTCGTAGCTGGAATTCTGATGACTACATCAACTGCTTCTCGATGACAATCACTTAGTTGATGTTTTTGGAATAAACTGGTTGCATTTTTCCAATTACTAAATCCTGTGGATGTCTGTATGAAAATTTAGTGTGATACACACACACACCAAAACTATTGAGAAATACTTACAAAGGCTGATGCAGCTTTAGAAGACCTCATTTTCCCATGTTTGAAGCCTGTCACACAAGTGTGGCAGTAAACAACATCTTTTAGCTCATCGTAGTATAGAAATGGCCATTGCTTGAGCCAAGTGGATTGAAATGAGCGACAAACAGATATCAAGACATGCAGGAAGGAGAGACATCAAGACATGCAGGAAGGAGAGACATCAAGACATGCAGGAAGGAGAGACATCAAGACATGCAGGAAAGAGAGACATTAAGACATGCAGGAAGGAGAGACATCAAGACATGCAGGAAGGAGAGACAAACACTCTTTGCCCTAAAAGATGCGCTTGGGAAATTTAAAACTAGCAGGCTGGTGAGGAGCAGTAGGAAGTTCTGGGACCTCAGTGAAATTGAAGGAGCAGCCATTGTAACAAGAGCACATGTTACAGCACATGGCACAGCACATGACCAGAATCCATGCCAGCTGGCACATTAATTTACAAGCAATTAACAAGGCTGGCTATTAATTACCTTGCATGGTTCACAAACTTTGGGAGTGTAGTAATACATGACATTCTGAGAGTTTTTTATGCATGCACTGCTACTCTAAAAATTCAAACTCAAGATCAGCAAAATATTAATTGAAGTAAAGAGCCAAATATTGGTAGGGCCAAAGCCCTAGCTGCCCTATAGGCTCCTCCGGGCCTGTTGTGTCGTAGACTCGTAGAGACCTAGTGAATAGTGTAGTAGAGAGCCATTTCACACCTGACCCGCGTAAATCAGCGCGCGTTTATTTTGCGTTATTAATTTTTTAAATTATTATTATTATTATTTAAAATATATAATTATAATAGCTAGAGTCCAGATTATTATATTTTTAGTGTAAAGGCAAACTTTAGACAATAACTGGAGATGCTGAACTGTCTACTTTCCCACTTATTGTCATTAGTGTTGCCCACTAATCATTGTCATTGTCTAATCATCATTGTCTTTGAAGTCTTTGAAGTTCATATATATAGTGTAATTAATAATGTTCTGATTACTTTTTCTATAATGAGATTGCTGAAGTATAAAGCTAGTTAGTTCTTAGGCTGTAGTTGTTCTTCTGAGTTGATCTATTTCACTTGAGTATCTGTACTGACTGATCATCAATGCATTCAGTATCTTGCAGCCTACATCACTGTCTGCAAGTCCAGATGTCAGTCAAAAAGCTTTGCAAAACGAGGTGGGCATGCAGATATGATGAAGCCATAAAAGCAATCGAGGCAAATTTCCAAGTCATTTTTTAACTACTTTTTACTATCGAAGATGAAACATCACAGGCAAAAGCTGCAGCTGATGCTAGAGGCTTATTGAGGCTTATTGCACCAATTTCAGTGCTTTGAGTTTCTCCTGGTCATGACTGTGCTAAAGCAGCTCCTGGTCAGTATCTTCAATCTAGGCAGATTGACTTAGGAGCAGCAATCTCATCCATTAAGGCCACACTCACTGTTTTAAGGAGACAGAGAACTGAAGACAACTTTCAGGAGTTCTTTGAGACAGCTACTTCTCTTGCTAACACAATTGGTGCTGATATTCCCACAGTGCTTTCTGCACGGAAGAAGAGAGTCTCACTGCGACTTGATCATGTGGCATACCGAGCATCATCACGAAACGGTTGAAAGTAAGTACAGAGCAGAATTTTACTATCAGGTATATACTGGACGTATTGATGGAACAAATAGCGATTCTCACAAGAAACACAGAACCTCTTAGTTTCTTTCAGCTACCTCCAGCCTGAAAAATTGCTGAAGCAGGGTGAGGAGCAAAAAACTGACAGCAACTTGCAGCACCTAGCTGAGTTCTATGGAATGAATGAATCAGCTCTGGAAACAGTTTTCCCTGTTTAAGGAATCTAGGAGAGACCTTCAAAATTGCAAAACAGTTCTGTATGTATTATAAGTTTTGCATCAGACTGATCTGCACAGTGTATGGAGAACTATACCGACTTTATCGTTTGTTTGTCACACTTCCAACCACAGCATCCTATGAGAGAAGCTTTAGTAAACTCACCATTGTTAAAAACAAGCCACGACATCTCAAGAGAGTCGAGATTCTTTTTGTTGAAAATGATATCACTGCTAAGCTAAATTATAACTCTATAACTGACACCATGGGACCTTGACAAATGCAATTATGATTCCAAAAAATATAAGATTTAATATAAATCAATGGCCTTGATGTTAATTTCTGAATTTCTGTATGACATTAAAAAATAAAAATTTTCTTGGAGGTGATATAGCTATATACCTTGTAGAATGCAGACCATCCCTAGCTATTTTGCATGCACCATGCAATTGTAGCTATGTTTCTCCCCCCCCCCAACATAGTAATGCTGTGCACACCTGTGCTCTGAACCCCATGGTATTCCACCCACTGCCACGTCTTCATGTGTTCATCGTTAGTGCCTCTATCTTTCACCACCTCAGCTTGTCCCCCATGTCTTTACATCCTTCTCCCAACTGGTTTAGATTGCTCCCCCAAAACGTCATTCAACTTGGCTAGCGTTCCATTTGATGCCTACCCTTTACGCGCCAACAATCTCACACGGTATGGAGGTTTGCCTGCATCCCATAGTCATACATAATTGAAACTGGACGGACGGTAGCAACTGAATTGGAAATAATAATGGGTGTATCGGAGAATCTAGGGGAGAACAGTTCTTGGAAAATCCATACCTTTCCCGGGGCCAAAAAGAAATTTTGGCTCTCCGTGCAGATTGCTCTACTATTCGTACTTCTTGTTGGAGTGTGGAGTACTCTTTCACTGCCAACGGTATTCTTCAGTTTATCAATATCTGAGGTAAGACCCTGGGTAATAGATTTGCCATGATCAAATGAGATCATGCATAATGCTAAAACTTCAGGCTAGTCTTCAAGTCAGACTATGAAAATATTTTTATTTATTTTAATCTTAAGTATAACAGAAACACAGTACATGGGACCATCCAACTACCAATGACAAGGGAGACCCAACAAACTATATGAATATATGAATAACAGAGTGCACAATTCACTAGAGAATTAGAACATAGATAAAAAGCATTAAAAAGTGATAGGTAGCTATGCTAGCTGACAAATTAGACAACAGCCTGGTATTTTTTAAACTGCTTCTTAAAGGCCTGGTTGGAATAAAGGTTCACCAACTCTACTAGGACAGAGTTCCATAGCTTGATGATGTCAATTAAAAAAGAATGTAGATACATGATTGTTATAGGCCACAAGTTGGCGATTGTTGATGTGGTGCCTAGAGTCACATCCTATAGAGTATATGGAGAACACTGTAGATGGAATGATGGAAGAGCTGCAAAGGCAGATCTTTTACTCCTTGTGGCAAGCAGATATATACTACTCTAGCTCAGAGGAAAGGGTGGACAATCTTTCAGTCACTATATACCCTCTCTGGGATACACTCAGTTTCATTATCTTTCCTTTCAGTTTGGGATATTTATGGAGCAGTAGCTAAGGATATGAATGGCAATTGTTGTATAGATAGATGTGTCACTTTGACTTTAAGAAGTCTAGCAAATGCCTTGACTTGCAGCACACAAGGTTCATGTGAAGTCTCAGCTCAGGCTGATGGTGACAGCCTAGATAACGAGTGTCTAACTTACAAACATGTGTGGTGTGTCACAGGAAGAGGAATTCCCTTCCTCTACAACTCTGACTGCAGATAGTACTGCCATGAGGTACTCGTAGTTAATAATAAGTCCACCAACTATCTGACTGTTGTTATGGCAAATACACACACAAAACTATTCAGCAACATTTTGGTATAATTATAAATCAGGACCATAGCATGAATGTGTGCAACAATATGGTACTTTATATGGTAAACCACGGTCTTCAGGTAGGTTACCCCCTGGTTACAGTATAGTGACCTCAACAAAGATAAAATTTCATTCTTATAAGTGTGATTAAGAAGGTGTTGCATTATTCCTGTGTTTGCCATGTTTTTTTTACCAGGTTAACTGATTAGTCAAATATCTCCACTGTGATTGCTGTACTGGAGAATGTTAATAAGTATATTAGAGCTTGATAGAAGCTTTTCTAAATTTTTTTTAGTGCAATGTCGCTTACTTAGACAAGCAACAGCTAATTCCTTTCTTTGTCCTTTTTGGTGTAAAACCTTTTGTCATATCCTAGAGTAGTAGTTCTTATTGCAATGCTTATATTTCCACCTTACAGAGGTCAAATGTTTGGCTAGAATAAAAGTAGAATTCTGCACAGGGTAGTCACGAGCCTATTTAGAAATATTATTGTTGTTTTTAGTTCTAGCTGTATATACAACATGAATTTTGAGGGAAAATCTTCACTGCAAACCTGTTTTTCGGAGAGCAACCGTAACAACTGCAATAGCTGAACTGAACATGTGCTGTATAGACTCCGTAGCAGGTCTAGTGTATAACCTAATAAGGTGAGTATAGCACAGCTATATACTATTATGTAGCAACTATGAGGCTAGGAAGCTAATCACTGATCATTGTGCTCTTCATAGATTTGCATGATGGGAAATCGTAAAAATAAAGGAACTAGCTTTAGCCTTACTGGCTCTGAAGTCAAGTGCCCTCTCAAAACTGTCAGATAAACTTAGCAAGGAAGCTGATCACCAACTATCCAGGCTAAGGAAACCAGAAAGTTCAGGAAGACCTGATCATCACATTCAGACAATACAGAACTGCAACTATTTCAGATATGATGGTGGTCAGAGTGCTGATGAAGTTAATTCAGACTTGCTATCAGCATTCTTACAAGTAACTAATCTATTCTCTGAAGTAAAGGCTCGGGATATTAATGATAAGACAGCAAGAAATAGATGATACTTCTGACAACATATGGCTAGCTGAGCAGCAAAAGAGTATTTCTGGTTCTACTGGTTGAAAGGAAGTCATCAACTAAGGTTTCAAAGAGGGTGAAGCCACTTCTTTAAACCACCTTGCTGCTACTACAGTTCACCAATTCTAGGTACATCCAATAGCAATCCTCGAAAGATTCAGGTTTAGTTATTAGCAGCAACTATTCTTGACTGGCAGCAAGTCCTGATGTTTTGTTGAAGAACACAGTCTTCTGGGATACAGTGGAATGTAATTCAAGAATCCGCAAGGTTTTGAATGGCTTTTTCCTACCACAAGATGAAGCCAGATTGATATAATTACAAACCTCACACAATTAATACTATCAAGTACGCTGCCATGCTCTGTGCCAATTGAGAATGGTGAGGATTTGCAGTGTGTACAAGGCATGCACAGAGAGAGATATCATGCCCAACCTAATGGACAGACCAAGTTTCAGTATTTTACTTCAATGCCATCCTCCATAAGATAGCTTGTCCAAGTTATCAACAGGGGGTTATTCCTGAGCCTCAGGATTAGCTAGAGGACTCACTTTCATGACAAAATGCCGTAGTCCTTTTTGTTGTCAATTTTGGTTAGTAATTGTCATAACTATGTGAAGTAGATGCAACATTACAGTCTTCAACTATGTCTCAAGCCAACAGAGTTCTGGAACCTTAATGTGGCAGGATTAGAAATATGTCTACATCATGATTGATTAAGGAACTAGATGTAGTTGCAAGCTCTTTAACCTCTTGGATCAGTCCTACAAGATCAAGCGACAGATGGTCAGTCATCTTCAGCAGGTCGATATTGAAGTTGCCAACTACCATTGCCCCTGAAAACTCACTAACTAGCGAAGTCATCAAATTAGCCGATGTTTGCGCCTCGGCTCATAACTTAGCTTTGGATCACTTTCAGAACTTGGTTCTAGGTTGTAATCAAAGACCATAGCCTCTTTAATTAGTCTATAAACTTAACATCATTAATTTTAGTTAGGAGGAAAAGAAGCTTAGTTACAGTTCATCATTTATTGCCCATGAGCATCAATTGTTGGCTAGGCATATACATTTTACAATAGCATAATATCGGACTGGAGCAAATCGTACGATACCTAATTTCTAGTTCAAAATAGTGCTTCAAAATGAGCACCACTGAACTCAGCAGGATAAACTATTCCTTACCAGCAATTTTCATAAAATTCTTATGTATTAATTTACAGGAGTGAATTTCATCAGCATAGGGGACACACTTTATTAATGGTATTATCGATATATCAAGATAATCTACACATTCCTCATGTATCCATCTGCCACAGCAGCAGCACAGCCATTCTTTTCCAGTGTATATGTCATCATCATAACAGCCAAAGCAGACACAACACGTCAGTATGAATGTCTCATCTATCTCATCTTGGGATTTCCTTTGCTTTGGTCGAATGCTTGCTTTGGTCGAATGCTGTAACTAGCCTCAGTGGGAACCGCTGATGCTCCTTCCACTGACTTCTGCTTCTCTGCGTACTTAGCTTCCCTCTCAGCGGCCTTGCAAGCCTTTTTGACTGCTTTGTGAGTCTTTTCTGTCAGCTTGGCAAGCCTTTCATCTGCCTTGTGTTTCAGTTCCTCTTCTCTTTGCTTCTTTTTCAACTCTCTCTCCTGCTTTCTCATTTCTTTCTCCTTTGCTACTCATTGCTTCTCATCTTCCTTCTCCTTCAATACACACAAATATTCACTACTAGTACTTGTTAGAACACGAGCTGTTCCTGTCTTAGGCCTCTTGGGAGTACTTGTCAATGTTCGTAAGTTGAGCAAATCAGAAAATGGAGAATGCTTAGTGGATGTCACTAAAGATGAACTTGAAGTAGGTGTTGGAGTAGTACTTGAAATGGACAAAGACGCTGGATGATATGTGTGGAAGGAATGTTGAAGGAGAATTGGAATTTGGAATGTGAGATGTTAAGGGTGTAATAAAATCAGATGGTAAAAATGAGTTCCAACTACTTTTGCATACTGCTTCAGGATGATGAATTTACAGCCAGGCTTCATGCCTTGGTTCAAACAGATCATAGCCTTCTTCAAACCTGTTAACATAATTTAACTCCTCCTCAACAGAAAACATTGCATTGCGAGATCCACATCTAGAAAAGTCCCCGTCACCAAGGCCTTCTTTTCCAGCAGAGGATGAATTACTACGATCTCCATCTCTAGGGTCTCAAGGATCGAGTCCCCAGGGTCTCCAGCGTTCAAGTCACCAGAGGCTCTAAGTCACCAGGGCCTCCAGGGTTTGAGTCACCACAACTTGATCTCCATCTGCTGCAGCCTGAGATTCATCTCCACCACTACCAAATCTCTGTCTTCCAGGTCATTATTACCATTTCTCACACCTGAATCATCTTAATAGCAGTGTGTGTGTGCATGTGTATATGTGTGTGTGTGTGGTGTGTGTGTCATCTGAATAAAAAATGTTAATAGCAATGAGTGTATGTGTGTGTGTGTCTGTGTCAGTCAAAAGTATTACATTTTTAATTACATTATTTTGAATATGCCTTATTAGTCAGTCATACAATAATTAATGCTGATGTGCATGATTGGCATGTGAGTGTGTATGTGAGGCAGAGTGAGGAACAGAGAACTTACTAAGGTTTCCTCCACTGCAAGTATCATCACTGCCTGCAGATCTGTTGTCATAGAGATGCGGTGCATCTCTATTAAATAGAAATACTCCAGCTTTCTTAAATCCACCGTAGATGTTTGCAGGGGTGACAGCACATGGCCAAGCATTCTGAAACACACTGCAGAAGTTAAGCTTAGAGATGACTTTGCCAGGATTATTTCGATAAAATTTGTGACATGCCTCCTGCCAATGTTGTTTCAATGGTCCAAAAATACTGCAGTCTAGAGGTTGACATTCGTGGGTGGCATGAGGAGGGAAACAAAAGATGATCACTTCGTTATCTTTTGCAAATTGAATGCTGCTCAGCTCAAAGTGAGAGCTGTGGCCATCCAGTAGTAAAAGAAGTGGGCATTGTGATACCGCCTTCACTAGGAAGTGCTCCTTCATCCAAAAATAGAAGAGTTTTTGATCAACCCAACCTTTATCACTGACTCCATAATGGGAGCCACATATCTCATCCTTGGTCCAAAGTATATTCAACTGTTTGGCAGCGAAGATAATGAAAGGATGAAGGCATTGGCCTGTAATATAGCACTTCCACACCCTACAGTAATTTGTGCTTTTTCCCCAAAAGTACAATACCGAACCTTTTTCTGCCCATTTGCAGCAATGACTCTAGGGGGATGAGGTTCCAATGAGATCCTAGGCTCGTATATCCTTTTAGGATGGTCATCAAATCCAAATTCATCATAATATGCTTCTCAAGAGTTCAAAGTAGGCATTAATATTTTCAGCACTGACAGCATCCATTCTCACTCCAGCAGTAGCAGCACCAGCGCGAAGCCAAAGAATAGGGTTTCTCTTCAGAAACTTCTGCCACCACCCATTGGTGATTGATAGTCAAGTGTCTCCTTCTGCTTAACATACATTTCCACTAAACATTTAACATCATGCCGAGTCTTGCCAAACCCTATCTTGGCAACATCATCAACTAGGTGGCTAGATAGTTCAGCTTCTTCATCATTGCTGAAGTAAGGCTTAGGCCCAGGTTTGGAACCATGTACTACTTGCCTGCTAGCGTTCAATGTGGAACTAGGCACTCCATGTAGATCTGTGGCTTTGTTACCAGAAGGGCCTTGAGTTGTTACACTTATTTATAGCAGCTGACATTTTCTCATGAGTCCATTGGATTCTCATAGAACTGTGCTTTATCTGGATGGCCATGGTATATAAGAGCCCACAGTAGCATGTTTGAATCCCTTTTTCTTTTTGTTGGGCTTCTTCCTAAAATGAATGCACATTCCTAGTTAATTCCTTATTGGGGTACTTATCCCTGGTTTGATTCCACAATACCACTCATTATCAACTACACTCACTTGTTTGCTATTTGCTTGGCACCCGAGAAAGGAAGACTTCGAGTTCAACTGGCATGTGGATATTCCCGTAAGATATTGTCCGTAAACTACTTGCCGATAATAGACGAAAGACCGATAATGGGTATCGGTCGATAATCGATGACTTACCCTACAAGCTAGCCAGCTAGCCAGAGTGCAGATATAGCGAAAGCATTATTAGGCAGAGAGAAGCTAGATAGCTAGCTAGAGCTATTTTAATTTAAAAAAATCTTAAAAAAGTGATATCGTTGAAGTTGTTATCATTCAGTGTAAGTTTTGCTGAGATGATTATACAAATAAAATATTACATGGCTGTTGTATGCAAAACTCAGTATATTGTATAAAATGACTAGATAAAATAAGTCTGGTGGCAAACAGTGGCACCCCAAAGGGACTATCACGTAGGAGATGAGGTGTTTACAATATACATGTATAGTAATTTAAGGTGGTAATTATCCACATTTTAAATTATTCATGGAAGTGCCTTTTTGGCTTAAAAAATTAACACGCAATGCATATTTGCTGAGCTTTCCAGTGGCGTGCTTGATTATAGGTTTTCACTTAGTAGAAGGAACTCCAAGACATCCTGCCTTATATAGTTTCGCAAGGTTTAACAGGAACTTAAGAATGGAATCTGAGTAGTGCCTGGAGTATACGGATGCTGAGTGCACTATGTTTTAGTTGTTTCGGATGAAAGCACCCAATAACTATCGAATTTATATTCGTAAATCCGGGATTCTCCAGCAGCAACTAATAGAACCTAAACCGATGCATTTTGCATGGATTTACAGGAGTGCCTTAAAACAATGCACACAAAAAGTGTTTTGAAGGGATGCTGCATGTGCTCGGTCTTAGGACATAATATTAGGACTACTAGAGCATTAGAGTACTGTGGTGAAGTAAACCTTAATTACCAATGGATTACAATCCTACTAAACACAAGTCTATCTGAAATCTGAGTGGAGCAGCTAGACAAAAAGAAAGTAGTTGTGAAAACATGCAAAAAGATACCACCATTCTTAAACAGAAATAAATGTTGTCAAATCATGACTGTGTCTGGTATACAAATGAGTGAAGCAAAAATCCATCTCTTAGTTAATTGCTCTCTTACAATCTTCACCTTTTGGTTTCCAAGCTCTATAAACAAGATTGCTTCTTTCAAGAATGGCCTAGCAATCTCATGCATAGCTTTTTGTTATATCTATTTCAGAATTCAATTATCTCGTGGTCCATCATGTCCGCGGAAAAATAATTCATAGACCATGAGTTTTAAGCAAATATATTGACACATGAAGTATTCCAGATTTATGGTATATCAGGCAGTCATTTACTCCCTTCATCACCCTGCTCCACTCCTTCTACACAATTTACTAGTATCAAAACTACTCTTCCCTCTGTCTCTACCACCTTGTACTCTATGAGCCAAGCCTTTGTTCTGTCAACTCTGAACACAATGATAACAACAATTTTCATCGCCGCTTAAATTCCTCACGTTCAACTAATAAGTAAATCACATTCTCAATTTATTACCGTCATACAAGACACATCTCTCAGATGCAGCTAACTGACATTTCTAATTCTGCAACAGTCCTGATGTCTCTGTCATTATTATTACTAGAAGCAAATTGAAGGCATTGTGTGGCAAGCTGCAGCACCTTACTCCTTGCCAAGCCTACTGTTTCATGCTATTTAATTTTTGGATGTTGTTCTTTAGAGATGCCGAATTTGTACATGATTGCACAACAATATGCCCAGCAACATGTGAATGTAAGCATGAAAGATGGCTGAGAAAGGAGGGTTTTGTTAGGACTACCTGGAAACAGCTTCCCATGGAAATGGAAAGAACAATAACGATGAGGTCACATGTAGTGCTTGCTGGCTGACAGAATTGTCACAGATGGAAGGGAAGACAGTGCAGAAGCTAACAGGCACTTCAGATACTATGAGTGAGGTCATCAGGCAGTGTATGCTGGCTGACGGAATGATCTGAATATTAAAGGGAAGACCGTGCAATAGCTGACAGTAAAATGTTATTAGACATTACAATAACCTTCTCAATAATCAACTTGAAATTGTATTCTCTCAACTTTTCGACTAGATGCTCTAGCCTTCATCAGGAATAATGACTAACTGCTCTAGCCTTCATCAGGAATAATGACTAGATGCTCTAGCCTTCATAAGGAATAATGACTAGATGCTCTAGCCTTCATCAGGAATAATGACTAGCCTTCATCAAGAATAATGACTAGATGCTCTTGCCTTCATCAGGAATAATCACTAGATGCTCTAGCCTTCATCAGGAATAATGACTAGATGCTCTAGCCTTATCAGAAATAATGACTAGATGCTCTAGCTTTCATCAGGAATAAGCGTTAGACATTTTGTTTTAATTATTGTTTGCTCTCTTGATATGTTTGTGTTCAGTATGTTCCCCATCATTAGCATATTTTTCCTCTCTTGACTAATGTAAAACTTAACAAGAACAGTATCATCAGTTAACATTAATTTTATACCCAGCTAGCAATGTTATATAATACGTAGCATTTAGTTAGGGAATTGTTGACAAGTGCTAGCATCAAGTTCTTGTATGTGCCTGCAGGATGCACATCTGTGCTGTGTATGGATACGTTCCTTACAAGAAGGAGCTTAAACAATATTTTATCAACTGGTGTGTATCTAAGGTGAAAGATGCACTTAGCAAAGGTGAAGAGGTACACATCTGAATTGGACTCATATTGAGATGGAGAAGAAGGAGGAACTACTTTTATCATCAAACTGCCGTATTCCTCAAAATTTTGAGCAGTATAGTGACTTTACCAGTTCCAATTTGGCTAATAGTGTACAAACTTTATATATGGCAAATTTTAACTTTGTCCCACTTTGAATATAACTACTGTGTAAATCACTAGTTCTACAGTACCGGCTATACTTCACTCTTATACATATGCCAACATTTAGCCTGATGAAGGCTAGAGCATCTAGTCGAAACATCGAGAAGTAAAATTAAATCAAGTTGATTATTGAGAAGGTCATTGTAATTTAGCCTGTTCTCATTTTTGTACCTGTGAGTGGCAGTACGCATTGCCAAGCTCTCTATGCCTTCATGACAAATGATATAGCCACTCCATAGCTAGATCAATTTGAGGAATTGAGTCATACCTATGTCATCATAAACTACAGAATTGTTATCCTGAACACCTACAAATTATATGCAACCATTTGACACTACTGTGCATCAAGTACTCTTGTTGACTATTTTCTTCCTTACATAACCCCATTTTATTCTCAGTCACAATTTTGGAATTGGCTGATCCTCAAGATTTGACCCTGATGGTTGCTTACACATGAAACTAGAGCCAATTCCAGAAAATTGTTTCTATATCAGCTATTATTCTTCTTATAACATTATTATTTATTACTATTGTTATTATTATTGTTATAATGGTGATTTTGAACCGACTTCACAAAATCCAAAGGAAACTTTTGAGCTCAAGTTGGTTTTGATGACCAAAGTCTTAGGTCTTCATTGGTGAGAAAGATGAAGACTGAAAGAAATGGTTTAAAAACCAACTTGAACCAACTTGAGATGTTTGTTATGATTATATTTGTTGTTATGACTTACAGTTTATGTGGGACATGCAATCTATTGTACATCACTACAAGTTAGCAATAATGTCACAGAAAATTCATGATTATAATAATTTAATCTCATTTAGATATCATCTAATACCAGTGATGCTAATGCTTCTGACAGTGACTTTATGTGCTCAGCACCACTCCAGTATGCCACGACTAATGGTATCTGCCTAACAGAATTTGCCAGCATTCTGACATCATCCAACTGTACACTTGATGCAGAGGGAAATGTTTTAGTGGTGAGGAATGAAGAGGCTACAGTTACAGAATTGATAAATGGATTAAAATCTCTTGGAGCAAGTGCTGGATGCATAAGTAAAGCTTCTCCATTTTTGTGCGTGCTTCTGTTTGGATTGTGTGGTGGTACGGAGGTCTCTATCCAACCTACCACTAGTCAGTGTGAACAGATCAGAGACACACTATGCCCACAGCAGTGGATGGATGATCAAAGGCTTGGTATTGTCCTCCCAGACTGTTCGATGTTTCCTGCTGAGGCTTCATCCTGCCCTACTCTAAATGGCAGTTTCTCTACAAATGTAACAGGTGTGCTAATATTCCATTTATTATAAATGTACCTTATTGCATGCATGGCTATACATTTCTAGATGGATTTTTAATGAAGAGTGGGATAATCAATCTTGGTTAGTAATTTCCCCACATAAGTTCTGGTTCTATCTCTGATTATTTAATGAGTACATGTACTAGAACATGCTAAAGCACGTTTGCAGCCAGTTTTATTTTGTGGGAGGTTACAATTCCAATTCTACTGTTCCTTGCAGGAATGCAGGAACAGTAGGACTGGTATCATTTTTGTCATCCTCTAAGCCCTTACCCTCCCTCCCCTGTTCCCTGTTTACAACACTAAGTATACTAATAGAGTTGTTAGTCAGTATATTATATATATATGTGTGTGTGAAATGTCTATGTTTAAAGTGTAAACTTATTTTTTCCTCTGTTATATTTGTCACCAAAACCAACAAGGGAATTATTGTATTTTACTGCCATCACAAACAGCTGTTCAGAGGCAAACCCAAGGAAAAGGAGGAGGGAGGGGTTCCAGGTTTTACACTCATGATATATACAGTGGGACCTCACTTATCTGGGCAGTATGGGACCAAGAGGTACCCGTAATCGTGAAGTACAAACACTGATTATGTACACATAGCCGCTTTCTTCTGTTTGCAATGTGCATTTTTGTAATGTCTGCAATAAGACATATTTACAGGCCATGTGTCTAATAGGCCCCACCAGGTAGCCATAAACACACCCTGCCCCTCTTCAACCCACCCCATAGATGTAGACGAGTTGAATAAGCAAGGTTCTATTGTAATAACAACTCGCAGTTTACATGGTAGATACGGCTTTCTCATAAAGGCTAGAGCATCCATCTGATTATCAAGAAAGTCATTGAATGAAATAAGTTACTGGTATTTATTTTTCTTCATACTCGTATTAATTATTGACAAAGACTATTCACAAGTCACTTTAAAAATTGACACAATCACCCCCTCCTCTCCTTCCCCCCCTACCCACTTTGAATCTGTATTTGATCCTTTTCATCTGGCTGGCCTGACCTGTAAATTATTTCTTAGGCAACTATGGCTCCACCTAGTTCAGGTCGTACAGTTAGTGGTCATGCTGAGCCTGCACAAATTAAACAGCTATACATTCATTCAGGCTCACTTACTACTTTGTCGGGTGAGGCTTTTATATGCCACTGAGTCACTGCCTCCAGACAGCAGGTTAAGATAATCTCAGGCAACACCAGGGTGCAAGTGTTCTACATTCTTGTTTAAACTGCTTTATTGTTCTTGTTGTTATTATTGTCCTCTTTGCATTTTGTCTGACAACATTATACATTTCATTCTGATTGTTGCCATTTAGATCTTATAGAAAAGCATCAAAATGGTATCACTGTAGCAGACCTGGAGTGCAGTGAAGGTTTTTACAAAGAAAATGGTTCAAGTATCTGCATACCAAGTTGTTACACATGGATGTTAAACAGTCAAGGAGTAACTATTTTCAGAGATGTGGTGACCTTCATATCTACATTTCTTGGATTTCTAGCAGCCGTAACAGTAACAATAATATCTTGTTTGGCTCGCAAGAGAATGTAAGTTAATTAAAAGGGGTGAGTTAAGGTGGTTCTAGTGTTGCACTGCATTGTGTACTGCATCATGTTGTATTGCATATATAACACAGTCCATAATATTGACTGAGCATGAGCCTGCCGATTAATTTCAGCTGGTATACACATTTACATATTTGTGAAAGGGAAGTTGATTAGTTATTTCACCTGCTAGAGGACTATTGCCATTAGTTACACTACATTCACTTCTAACTTAGTATTCAGTATAACCTAGATTATCCAGACTCCAGTTGTTATCATGAAAATTCAGAGTTATCCACAAGGCTAATTGATTACAGGAGCAGGACAGGTGACCTAATGATTAAATACTGCTTTAGTTCATTCTGGAGGCTATCAACTAAGAGTAGCCATAGTCATAGGAGCTGTAGTCTTAGCAGCTCTAGTAACTACAAAATATGACCACAAATGAGATTTTGCATATTAGCACATCTAGTTTGCTCTGATGAAAGGAGTAGCTAATTACCTAGGTTTCAGGTACTTTCCACTTTATCACTAGAGTACATTTAAAGCATATAGTGTACTGTGTCTGTCAAACCTAAGATCACAAGTCATATGCTTGGTGGTTGCTATATTATGATAAGGACATTTCGGATTGTGTTACCATTAACCAAACCCTCAAAATGCGGACACCCCGATATTTCGTGAAGCAGACAAAAAAATTATGCATGAATTATTAAAAGGAAAACCAGCAATATTTTATGGTATTCATATGTATCGGTTGTTTAGTACTCACAGTTCAAACCAAATTTGCACAAAAATCATCACTTAACAGAATATTGATAACTAAACAACATTACCAAATAATGCACTCCATAGTTGTACGAGTCAGACGAAGAAGACACTAGTCTGGTATATTATACTTGGAGCAGTCTAATGAGTTACACAAAAGATTTATTCTCTTAAAAGCATGACAAGAAGGAGCTAGTGGGCTTTTCAAGGACTTGTTGGGATGGACTTCACACTTTGAAGTACAAAGAACTTGCATTGAGAAAATAGTTAAAACGAGAACAATGTCTCAATAGGCACCCTGTTTGTATGCCCCTCCAGCTGGATGAGTCATTAGATCTAAGTTTCTTTATATGGGGAAGTTTGCCTAGCATGCAATTACACATACAAAACAAGCGATTTGTAGTTGATTAAACCAGAACTACTGTAGTGTGTATCACAAGGTTGCTATGACGAGCTTATGATAAATAAATAAACAAACAACAACAACAAATAAATCAGGTGAAGGAGACAGCTAGCTCCTTCCACATGCACACATCACTTGAAGGAGACACCCAGCTCCATCCACTCCCACACATCATTGAAGGAGACAGCTAGCTCCATCCACACCCACGCATCATTGAAGCAGACAGCTAGCTCCATCCACACCCACACATCATTGAAGGAGACAGCTAGTTCCATCCACACACATGCATCATTGAAGCAGACAGCTAGCTCCATCCACACCCACGCATCATTGAAGGCATGGTCGTATCCACCGGTCAGGTTGGTCAGGTTTCAACCTGACCACTTTTTGGCACTATCACTTGAACAATTCAAACCTGTGACGACCAGTACCATTGGTTCCATTGTCGTGATCTGCAATCAATGGCGTTAATTTCATTGAAAAACTCACTCCCTGGGCCTAGTCTTCCTGAAACACCCCACCATCCCACCTTGGGATTTGAATTTCCCAGGTGAAGCTTTGGGGAGTCGAAACCTGCATTCTGCTCATCCCAGAGCCAGTGGTTCAGCGGCTGGCCATTTCTTCATTATGACGAAGGTCAAGATGTGGTGTTCTGTCACACTTGTGTCACAGCTATAAAACAAAAGAAAATGAAATATAGTTGCTGCATTTCTGAGTAATTTGTAAGTATTTTTATGTAGCTAGCTTTCTAGATTAATATCTAGCTAAAATTGAAGACATGGCTACATTGAGCAGTGTGTAGCTATATTGTGTGTTAATCAATAATTGTGTATGGCTAGCATTTACTTAGTTTTCTTTTGATGCTCAGGTAACAAGGGATTACAACAACTGGAAGGATGCAACAGCTGCTTTCAGGAACCATCTCCGATCCAAGGCACACTGTGAGGCCGTTGAAGTTATTGTAACATTGCCAGCGACAACTGAAAATGTTGGGGAGTTACTGAGTAGAGCACACAAAGAGAAGAAGGAGCAAGCGAGGGGCATGCTACAGCTAATTTTGTCCAGTGTCCATTTTTTTGTGCGGCAAGGACTGGCCCTGCGAGGTGATGGCAGTGATGCATCAGCAAACTTGATGCAGTTGCTTCGTTTGACGGCAGAAGACAATTCTCAAGTGCTGAAGTGGCTAGATAGGAGTGCCAATAAGCACACTGCTCCAGAAAATCATAATGAGATGCTCAAAATCATGGCTCATCATTTGTTACACAGGATCCTTGAAGATATTCACAGCTCCCCGTTCCTTGCTGTGATGGTTGATGAGGCCACTGACAGGTCAAACAAGGAACAGCTGACTCTAGTTGTGAGATGGGTTAGTGAGGATTTCTTGGTTTCTGAGGAGTTTCTGGGAATGTATTGTTTATCTGCAATGATGCACAGAGCATTGTTTGGGTAATGATGGATGCCTTTCTACGATTCCAAATTCCACTGGCAAAGCTTCGTGGCCAGTGTTATGATGGATGTAGCACTAATGCTGGAACAAAGACTGGTGTAGCAGTTAGAATTCAGGAAAAAGAGCCCCGTGCTGTGTTCACACACTGCTTTGGACGCGCATTCAATCTTGGTGTAAGCGACACCATGAAACGGTCACCAGTAATGAAGGATTGCCTGGACACGTGCTTTGAAGTGGTGAAGCTAATCAAGTTCTCTCCAAAACGAGAAGCAATGATGCGTGAAATAAAGGAAGAGATTGGTAGTGATGCTCCTGGGGTGAGGACCTTGTGTCCAACAAGATGGACTGTCCGTGCAGAGTCTCTGGCCAGCATACTTTCAAACTATGACAACATCATGCTGCTTTGGGAGAGAGCATTGTGTGCAACATGTGATACCGAGATGAAAGCCAGGATACATGGTGTATGGAGTCAATGCAGGGTTTCAAGTTCTTTTTTGGTCTGATTTTGTCTGAAATGATCCTACAGCACACTGACAAGCTTAGTCAGACCTTACAGCAACCCACTCTCTCTAGTGTTGAAGGTCACCAAATAGCAATGCTAACAGTGAAGACTCTGGAAGGTTTGCGGACAGAGGACAGCTTTAATTTGGTCTGGGGGAAGGTTGAAAAGGCAAGGGATGAGTTGGATATTGAGGAGACTAGGTTGGCTAGGAGATGAAAGGTGCCAAGGCATTTCGAGAGCAAGGCAGTGCTCCTGCTCACTTTGCAGAATCTCCAAAAGAAGACTACCGCAAAGTATATTTTGAAGCTCTTGACCTTGCTGTGACCAGTATACGCAGCAGATTTGATCAGAAAGGTTTCAAAATTTAGAGCAGCTTCTTTTGAAGGCATGTCGAGGGGACTGTTACAATGAGGAGCAAGATGTAGTTTGCACTTTCTTCTATGATGACTTTGATAAAGAGGAATTGGTAGCAGAGCTATTAACCCTCGGTGAGCTGTATCATTCAGTTATGGAGGACGAGGTTACATTGGTTGGTAACATCAAGACTGCACTGTTGACCCTTTCTACACCACAAAGATTGCTCATAAAAACAGTATGTAAGCTCTTTCAGTTACTGTTGATCTTAACAGCAACAAATGCTACTTCGGAGAGATCGTTCAGTGCTCTTCGTCGTATCAAGTCATACTTGAGGACCACAATGTCTCAGGAAAGGCTGAACCATCTTATGGTTCTGCACTACCACCAGGACAAGTGTGATAATCTTGACTTGAAGGCTATAGGAAATGAATACATAGAAAAAAATGAAACCAGAAGAAACACATTTGCTATGTTTCCTTAACTTAATAATTATGTTGTTTTCTAATTATGTTGTTTTCTACTTTGCGTATATATGTATATAGCTACTAGTACTTTTTTCTCATATATTTTATTTTCAACAACAACCACAAGTTTTAATAAATACAATGTTGGGTTGGAGATTGTTGGCCAGAACAGGGAGGCTCTATATAGTCCTTAAAATAAGTAATGATAGTTTAGATATGCAGTGTATGCATAATGGTTTGCCGTTCCCAGCAATGAAGTTGAATTGCACCACCACTGAGTCGAATCTGGTAGACCTCCCTTCTCTTCCTGGTGACCATTCCAGCCATAGACCAAGTTCCTGTACAAAACATATTTATTAGAGGTGCATCATACTGCATATTAGATAATTCCAGTTTCAACAATCAACCTGACCACTTCAAATCTGGTGGCTACAGCAGACAGCTAGCTCCATCCACACCCACCACATCATTGAAGGAGACAGCTAGCTCCATCCACACCCACACATCATTGAAGGAGACAGCTTGCTCCATCCACACCCACACATCATTGAAGTAGACAGCTAGCTCCATCCACACCCACACATCATTGAAGGAGACAGCTAGCTATATCCACACCCATGCATCATTGAAGGAGACAGCTAGCTATATCCACACCCACGCATCATTGAAGGAGACAGCTAGCTATATCCACACCCACGCATCATTGAAGGAGACAGCTAGCTCCATCCACACCCGCGCATCATTGAAGGAGACAGCTATCTCCATCCACACCCACACATCATTGAAGGAGACAGCTAGCTCCATCCACACCCACACATCATTGAAGGAGACAGCTATCTCCATCCATACCCAGGTGCTGATCCAGCCAAATTCAAAGGGAGGGGGGGGTCCAAGTATCGTATTTCCTTAAACTGTTTTGAATAGATTGCTCCCTAGCTCCAATCTTTGGTGAAGTTACCTGCACCCTCAAACCGCTCATGCACCAAAAGTAAATGCCCCTTTACATGGCTCCTGCCCCAGTCCCTATCAGGCAAATTGGGCAAGTCCTAAGTGAAATATGATGTGCTTTTGATATGTTTACGCCTTCGTAAACTTCATAAAAGTTCTAGGTGTTCGAAATAAATATACCGTATGCAGTCCATTCGAGGATATATGACATTGGAACCAGAGTGATCCTGCAAGATGTTAATTGTGCCATTTAGCACAGGCACTCATGGATTTGTGTGTTTTGTATAGGTTATTTCATTGTAATATACACAAAAAATCAATCAAAAAGTTCAGATCTTTTAAATATTCTATGTGAGTGTTGTGAAATGAACCTGCTGACAACTTGTTTGGGGCAGATTTTAATCTTGTGATGTAGATTCATCAGAGACAATGCAGCAAGCCTTTCTTCTCCCATGGTTGAACGCAAATGATTCATAGTTAATCGCAGAGAAGAAAAAGAAATGAATGTCAGCTTCACAGCTAGTTATAGGAAGTGTACATGCTATAACTGATGAATATTAGGGTAAACATCAGGATCACACAGTTTCAAGGTGTCAAGAAGGTTTGTTGGGATGTTTTCTACTGGAACATTACACCATCTTTGATACCAATCTTTAAGTTCATTTTTAAATGAAGCTGGATGGGAAAGATCACTTTCCCAGAAGAGCAGGTCACTCTGTGTCTTTTCAAAATTAACTTGCGGTTGACATGAATGCATAAGTGCTGGTAAAATCTTGAAAAGTTTGATTCCAACTTGATTTTCATCACCCAATCGGCGACTGAATCGGATAGCAAGTGATCAACAAATTTCACAGTGTAATTACTCCTGTAATAATCAAGAGCAGTTGAAGCTGAATTGTTGGCTCTGTGTATTTGTCTGCCTACAAACTCATTTCTTCACCAATAATTTCTGAAACTTTATTGGCTTCTTTAAACCATTCTTTGTGCTCGTTCTCTGTTTCTTCTCAGAGACTCAATTTTTTCCTTTGTATCCTTTATCATGTTTTATGCTACTAAAACATCATTGTCTCTCTTCTGCAATTTGACAGTCATGCCTATAAGAAGGTGAAGGCAATTTTTCACAACTATAAAATTTAGGCCATCAACATTGACTTTGGTATCTTTATCCCAGTTCCATTTTTCAATTAAGGGATCATTAGGTGTCATAAAAGCTAATTTAGGAAAAAGATGAGGAGAACAAACTCTGAAAGCAAATATTGAGATACTTGTACATCTCTAGAAATGTTTCAAAGCAAGTGTGTCTTTCCATCCATCGAGTTTTAAATAACCCAGTTAAATTCTTCTTCTTTGTATTTGCACACTGAACTTCTAACACTAGTTCCAAGAATATTTGCCTCTTAGGGGTGAATTATTGAAAAAAAGCAAGCAAGAATTTATCACGTCAATCATGTTTCTTACCTCAGGAATTTTGCAACTTGCTGCAATACTCAAATTGAGAACATGACTTCGACAATGAGTGTAAACAGCTAATGGTGCTGATTCACGAATGTGAGCTTGAACACCTGAAATATTAATTTTGAAGACATTGCTGAAGCACCATCATAAGCTTGACCTCTGGCTTTTGATATATCAATATTGTGAGTGCTCAGACTATCTTTTATTGCAGCAGAAATAGCCAATCCTGTTGTTCTCGTAAGATATGAAAAATCAAAGAAAACTTCTTGTATTGAAGGTTGTGCTGGTATTTTATCATCCCAAGACACAAAACTTAAACAAAGTTCTTTATTGGAATGGCTCTCAGTGACTTCGTCTCCAATAATTGAGAAGAAAGTACCTTTTTTTAATTGGAGATGTGATTTCTTCACGGATAATATCACCAATAATAGAAATGACCTGATTTTGTATTGTTTTTGACAAATACATAGCATTCTTTTCCCCACACTGAAGATGATTCCGAAGATGATCATCATAGTCTGCCAAAAGCTGAACAAGTGCAGTAAAGTTGCCTCAATGACTTAACGAATTCTAATCGATCACAATGGCCCTGCAAAGCAATATTCTGTGTCTCACAATAGAGTACAGCTTTCACCACAGACGAAAGAACCTTTACATTGGTTTCATACTGCATTTTTGCTTGTTCTGAAAAAGGTGGGGTCCGGACACCCAGGCCCCCCCCCCCCCCCCCCTCCCTGGATCTGCCAATGACACCCACACATCATTGAAGGAGACAGCTAGCTATATCCACACCCACACATCATTGAAGGAGACAGCTAGCTCCATCCACACCCACACATCATTAAAGGAGACAGTTAGCTCCATCCACACCCACACAGCATTGAAGGAGACAGCTAGCTCCATCCACACACATGCATCATTGAAGGAGACAGCTAGCTCCATCCACACCCACACATCATTGAAAGAGACAGCTAGCTCCATCCACACCCACACATCATTGAAGGAGTCAGCTAGCTCCATGCACATCCACACATCATTGAAGGAAACAGCTAGCTCCATCCACACCCACACATCATTGAAGGAGAGAGCTAGCTCCATCCACACCCACACATGATTGAAGGAGACAGCTAGCTCCATCCACACCCACACATCATTGAAGGAGACAGCTAGCTCCATCCACACCCAACACATCATTGTAGTAGACAGTTAGCTCCATCCATACCCACATATCGTGAATTATGATTGTGGTGTCCCCAGAACTAATTGGTGTTTTTAGACTTATAGATACTCAATTTTGGCATTTTCAAGTTTATGAATGAAACTTGCAGAGAAAGCCTCAGGGGTGTTTGCAGAGAAAGCCTCAGGGGTGTAGACTACATATATATATAATTAAAGTGCTTTTAATAATACAAATGCATTTTTTAAATCGACTATGATACTAGTTCTTAACAGAGATGAGTGCTAAAACATTGAGAGCACTAAACAACTTGAGTGTTTGACTTTGTACAAAGAATTTGACTATTCTAATTAAGAAAGTTTTATCGAAATATTCGCATTATTTTCATTATCACAGGCTTGTTTTCCCTGCTATCTTTATATTCTACATGACCATTGATGTCTTGATTTTAAGTAAGTGTTATTTGTTGTTGTTTTTATTGATGTTTGTTAAACATAAATTAATTATGGTTAATTACTACCATAAAAATATTTCAGCAATCTTTTATCTGGTCGGCTATATGGGACGTAAGAGTCTCTTCTGTTCATCTAGGAGTCTAATTGAAAGCAGGATGAAAGTAACTCCCTTTTGTGTCATGTCAGGTATGATTATATTCAACGTGTATGACTAATTTCTCCTTTTGGATATCATAATGACATCTGCGTTCACTGTTTGAGGGGAGAAAGAATTTTAGGGTAGAAGGCAGATTATTTAATTTTACAATGGATTCTTTACTGTGTTCACTTGATTATTATATTATTAATCTGTTTTTCCAACCAACCATTGTGTTTTTATAGATATAGGAAGTGTAAATCTTCCATATATTTTCCATTATGCTAATAATATCTTGAATAACTGCTGCAATTATTCACGATATTATTTCAAAGTCTACCTGCTGAAAATATGTTCTGACAACATGGAAGTGCATTACTAAAAAAAATCCATTTTGAGAAGGCACACTGTGGCGGAGTTAGGAAATAATCAGGTTATTAAACATGGCATTAGCTCATATTGTTCAAGTTGTGTATCTCGATGTGAAAGAGTGCTTTCTGTCTTTCCCTGCCATCCTCAGAAACATGATAAATGTCCCTGCTATGCATGCCAAAGGCTATATCTTGATTCAAATGACTTACACCCTTCTTGCAGATAGTGAAACTGAGTCTAGTGCCATCCATTCATATTGGAATGATAACAAGCAATAACATCACATGATTTTTCAACATGTATTGAAGGAATCAGCTGAATATTATAATCGGCAGGGATGTGTGTGTGTGTTACAGTTTTTATAGGTGTGATTCAGCAGAATTGGAATTCTGTATGTGTTATTACATGCTCTGCAGACAGTAGACTTTTATCGCTGATTCAGCTGGGTAAATTGGTAAGAATGATGAAAAGTTATTATCCATGAGCAGATGCCCTATATAACTACCACATTTCCTTGGTTAGATTTTACCCTTGTTTAGACCATACACCATTTACTACCCCAAATTAATTAGTACATGTCCTCTATAAGTAGGAAATATGAAAGCAAAATGATCTGTCTGGAGTGGGCGGAGGAAGCTTAGCAGTCTGTTACCATTGAAGTGATAATCAAACTTCTTCAAAAATTGCAGAATTTCAGTCAAGGCAGGTGGATCACATGATGGGTCACATGATAAAACTGGTGCAAGTACAAGAAAGTGCTCCAGCAAATATTGCTGGAGAGATGGCCAAAGTCCACAAAAAAGATGTTGGAGAGACAGATGATGGTGGATTTCTTACAAGCAACAAAACAAAGAAGAAGAAACTACGATAGCTAGAGTATAAACATTGCTGTAAACAATAATGTTTCCTCCCCGAGCTCAAGTGATCTCATGCACTATTGTGCACATGCATGTTGGTCTATAGAACACACCTATTCAACCTTGAGTAGTATTCATTGCAAGGCAACTAATGAAATGTGTGCATATTAATCCATGAAATAGATATATTAACTGTTCTCCTGTGAAATCTTGGTAGAATTAATTTAGTAGTATTCTTGTAGAGGGAGAGGGAGTGTCCCATCAGGTATAGTATGCCCTGTATTGTCAGTATATAGCATGTTGGTTAAAATATCTTTAATATATTTGTATTCCATTCATTCTGCAGGTATGGTGTTCACCTATGCATTCTGTCAAATATCATTATGGTGGCTATTCCATACAGCTACACTCTTTTGGCATGTTATGTTTCCATTCCGTGCTCAAACCTTTGAAGCAACTGGAAAGAACAAGTATATTCACATAACATGCATCATAGTTGGACTTTTTCTTCCGCTAGTCCTCATTGTAACTGTAATGGCTACCTTTGCAGTGGATCTTCAGAAACAAAATCAAAATTCCACCTCGCAACGTAGGAACAGCTTGTTCTTGACAGGAGGATTAGGTTTTGAACCTACCACATACCCTACTACTGTATGTTTCGGAAGAGGATCGTATGCTAATTTTTATAGTTTTGTCCTGATGATAAGCATCATTGAGGCACTTGGATGTTCCCTTCTCATCATCATATTGTGGTCTGTACACAAAGGTTACATCAAAAGAAAGCAAATGCAGGTTACTAAACGTAGCATTTAATTGATATTGTGAATAATACATTTTTCTTTAATATAGCAAGGTGTCAGCAATGGATATCTATTCACATTTGGAAAAGCTGAGAAGAAGCTACTCTTTATGCTCTGCTACTATGTACTTTCAACTTTTATATACCTAATGCAATTTTGTTTGGTAACTAGAAATTATGTACAATTTTTTGATAATTTGCAGAAGTACTTTATCTGTGAGCAATGGGGTCATGATCCAAGCAACCCATGCAGTCGTTCTGATATTGAAATGAATGGACGAGCATTGTTTGGAATTTTGACATACATTTTGCTGGCCTTCTTTCCAGTTGTGAACCTGTTGTATGCTGTGAATATTCAAGAATTACGGAAATTATGGACACAGGTTCATTGTTCATTTATGACTAACTAACATTACTGCCATTTCTACTATAGGAAACACTGTTGCTATAGCATATTGAATGTAGTGTGTGTCTGTAGTATGTGGCATTTATTTTTTGTATCACTCTCAATATTAGTTTGACCCTATTAAAAACGGATGCTAAAACACAAAAGATCATACCCCACATCTCTAGTAAAAAAGCACTTTGGAAGCTTCTTGGCAACCTAAATAGTAGCTAGGGCTATATAGGGCTAGGACTAGTGTTCCGCTGATTTAAGCTCAAACAATACTTCAAATGTGCCTTAAATCTTTTGTTAACCCTATGCTTAAGTAATAAAATTTTGTAAAAATGAGTCCAGTTTTTGTAGGCATGGTTGCTGGCTTCTGCTATACTCAATGGTTAAACTTTTTTTATCATCTGAATCAGCAAAGATAGCAGAATCACCTTATCCATTGCAATTTAGTATATAATTGAATTATGTTTTACTTGAGCACAATATTTCATGTTTTTCAAACTTTTTAATATTTATCTCAAGAACAACTAGCCTCACATGTATCATTCTGATACCATGATAACCAGCATTGAATTAGCTTTCAAATGATATGAAATTTAGTTGTAAAGAGAAAAAAATATTGAAAATATATTGAATTGAAATGTTGCTATTTTGTACGATAGTTTCCTCTTTTAACTAAGGCGTGGCACAAAAATTTACAATAATTATTCTGTTCTATTCAAAGGTTCTATGATGCAATGAATGCATTAGGTAATGCATAAACAGCAATACTAGAAACAAGAAAAGTGAAGCAGGAAGGTAGATAAATATTATTGAAATATGGTTATTTAATTAAAGTGCGATTTTTCAATGGTGACTGAAGTAGAGGGTTAAAGAAGTCAACTAATTTCCTCTAAAATACATGAAATTCATCTTCAGTGATCTATCTATATCCATCTACTTTCCCCCCACATATAATATGCATGCTATAGTTGCATTCTATAATTGTACTATAAGAAGACTCCAAATCATTGCAATGACTAATCTGTTTCTAGCTTCAGTAAGAGAAAAATGTGTATATAAAACGTCATCATACAATAGACCACACTCGTGTGTGTGCAATATTGAGCATAGCTGAGCTGTTTCAGCATCTGCAGCCATTGTATATAACTGCAGGAAAGACATCAGTTGGTTTACTGAGAAGCTATTTCTCGTGACAAATGTTTACACCACCTATACTCAAAACAATCAAACATGTAACTAGTGGACATTGGTCTAGTAGATCGCTATGTATGTATTCTCTTGTATAGGTATACCCCTTACCCGTTAGACGTATTCATACATGTACGCATGCGCAGACATCCACTATGCTCAGTTGATGCACACATTGTCAAAGACAGGTTCTGATTCATATCCAGTGTGATCTGCGACAAAGGAGTAGCTGCGCTATCATCTATGTGTGCATCAACTAGGCCTGGTATATCCTTTGACTACTGTAGCATCGTTTGCAACACTGTGGAGGATCCCTAAGGAAACTATAATAGGCGACCCCATATAACGCCCACCAAGATGGAAGCGGTCAGATGCCCCTTCCCTGGATGTACCTACAGCACCCCGGCTGATCTGGATCCGGCAGTAACAGCAGTCGTCCTGTCCACCCATGCTATGGGACACAGCCGAGCGACCAAGGCTAAACCTGCGCCCGTGAAGAGACCGGAGATGACATCGGGAGGGACCACGGAGAATTGGATGTATTTTCTGACTAGGTGGAAGGCCTACGCTGGGGCAGTACAGCTCACAGAACAAGATATCGCGGTGCAACTCCTCGGGTGCTGTGATAGTAAACTCAGACGTGACATCACTCGAAATGCAGTCGGCCCTGTCAAACTGGAGGACATGAGCGAGAGGGACCTACTGGGAGCGATGAGAGCCCTAGCGGTGAAGGAGGAAAGCCCCAAGGTGGCTAGGGTGGTTCTGAGCCGGATGGTTCAGGACAGGGGCGAACCAGTGAGGGCTTTCGCGGCCAGACTCCGAGGCCAGGCCGAGGTATGCTGTTTCACTAAGAAATGTACTAACTGCGAGGCCATCTCCAATCAACGTGAGGAGAGGGTGGCGGATCAGTTATGTATTGGGTTAGCTGATGGAGAAATCCAAGAGGATCTCCTTAAACACCCAGACCAGAGCATGGGGGTGGAAGAGACCATTAGATTTGTGGAGGTGAGGGCAGCTGGTAAAAGGTCGGCAATATCAATGACCATGCCCACCTCTGCTAGCGCCATCGATGATGATGAGGGTACGGAGGCGGTGAGCAGCACGTACAGGCGCCAGCAGCGATGCCCCCCCCCCCTTACGACCGGGGCTGGGACCAGGCAAGGTCACGCCCACCCGACAACATGCTCCACCCCCCAACCACACACCCCACCGAGAATCCGGCTACCCCAACCAGAGAATGACATCAACTAGGGGACAGAGCCTGCCATCTCAACGCGCCACCAGAAACACACCCATCAAGCGAGGTGTGTGTAACTTCTGTGGCCTTCCAGGTCATGGAGAACAGGAACGAACAGCTCACAGGCGCATACATTGCCCGGCCTTCGGAACCACCTGCCCCTCCTGCGGACGGCAGAATCATACAGCCCAGATGTGCTGGCAAGGGTCCATAGAACAGGAGAGCGCCATCTACGAACAGGTACACATAATGGTTGAGGGGACCTTCGACCACCAGCAGTGGAACCCAGACACCCGTCGCTGGACCCAGGAGAAGTCCCAACCACAGCCCCACATTGAAGTCATCGTCTCTGCACGCTCGGAGGACTTCCGCCACCATGGCCATTCCCTGAGAATCGAGACGTTAGGCATCGCAGCCTGCGCTATGGCAGATACTGGTTGCCAGAGTTCCCTGGCTGGCCCACAACTCATGACTAAGCTCCGGTTGACAGCAGATGACCTCATCCCTGTCAATCTAGTCATGCACTCTGCAAGTGGCAACAACCTGCCTATCTTGGGAGCCGCCATTCTGAGAATCAAGGCCAACATCACCGGCCTCGAGTCCAGGCAGATGGTATACTTTTCAGGCATTGCAAACAAGCTCTACCTGAGTCTGGCTACCTGCGTCGACATGCGGCTGCTCCCCAGGGACTTCCCCCACAGCACGCCTATGCTTCCTCTGGGAAACAACAAGGCTGGGAAGACGGGGCGGGGAGCCCAAACCGGACCAACACAACACTCCTACCATGCAGACCTGCAGGCCAGAACGCCCCTGCAGACCAGAACCACCACGCCCGGCGTGGTTGCGACCACGCCACCCAAACCTCTCAAGGCGATGTCATTACCTCCACCTCATGTGAGTCCACAAACCCTCTCTAAGACTTGCTCATGCCCCACTAGAGCACAAGCCCCACCCCGACCTACAAGCCTACCATTCCCGGCGACTGAGGCCAATAGGGGTAGGCTGGAACTACACCTCAGGGACCTGTACAAGGCGAGCAGCTTTAAAACCTGTGAGCACCAGCCGTTACCAATGATGTCCGGCCCACCACTCCGGCTCAACATTGACCCACACGCTGTCCTAAACCCTGCCACACCCCCATTGCCATCCCCATCCACTGGCAGGAGGAAGTGAAGGCTGGACTGTCCGCGACGTCCGCCTAGGAGTGCTGGAACAAGTCCCCCGGACACTTGGTGCCATCGGATGGTCATTTGCACCAAAAAGAACGGGTCCCTCAGGAGGACAATTGATTTCCAGTAATTGAACCGCCATGCCACACGTGAAACTCATCACACCCAATCACCCTTCCATCAAGCCAGAGCTGTCCCGACCCGATCGAAGAAGACCATTTTCGATGCATGGAACGGGTACCATTCCGTTGCCCTCGCGGAGCCCGACCGTCACTACACCACGTTTATAACCCCGTGGGGTCGATATAGATACTGCTCCGCTCCCCAGGGATACATTGCCTCTGGTGATGCGTACACGGCCAGGTACGACAGCCTGGTCGCGGAGATACCAAATAAAACCAAGTGCATAGATGACACCCTCCTGTGGTCGGAGTCCATAGAGGACGCTTCCACCAGGCCACGGAGTGGCTCAACGTCTGCGCCAGGAATGGTATCACGCTGAACCCGGACAAGTTCCGGTTCGCACAGGACGAGGTGGAATTTGCCGGGTTCCTCATAACAACGGACGAAGTCAAGCCCTGCAGCAGGTACATCCGAGCAATCACTGACTTCCCGACACCCATGGGGATAACGGACATTCGCGCCTGGTTCGGTCTCGTGAACCAGGTAGCCTTCGCATTCTCCATGACGTCGGTGATGTCCCCGTTCCGGTCCCTACTCAAACCATCCACCACCTTTGCATGGACCCAGGACGTCCAACTCGCTTTTGACGCGTCGAAGAAGGAGATCACCACACAGATCCAAGAGGGCGTGAAATTTTTGACAAGGAGGGCCCAACTTGCCTGGCGACGGACTGGAGCAAGGACGGGGTAGGGTACTGGCTATTTCAGAAGCACTGCCAGTGCCCGTCCCAGGAGATCTTCTGTTGCCAGGAGGGTTGGAAGGTCACCCTGGTCGGCTCCAGGTTCACACATGCAGCGGAGTCGAGATACGCACCGATCGAGGGAGAGGCCCTAGCGGTCGCTGATACCCTGGACAAGGCCCGCCACTTTGTTCTCGGATGCTCCAACCTGGTCATAGCCGTTGACCACAAACCCTTGGTGAAACTGTTCGGGGACCGATCCCTTGAGGACATCCCCAACACATGTCTCAGAAACCTTAAGGAGAAAACGCTAAGGTACTGATTCACCATGGTGCACATACCCGGAGTTTGCAACCGAACCAGCGACGCCCTGTCACGCCACCCCACCGGCATCCCCAGCCCAGCGAGAATGGCTCTGCAGGACGACAGCACGGTGCCCGACACTGCGTGCCCCCACACAGGCTTCAAGATTCCCTCCGCCCTGCTTGCGGGCATCTCGATCGCGCCCCCGCCCGAGAACGACGACGTGGGCCTTTCCACGGCCATTTGCGCAGACATCACTGCCGTCCCCCTCAGCTGGGAGGCCATCCAGATCGCCACTGCAGCGGACGACAGCCTGCAGGACCTTGCCCTCACCATAGAGGAAGGGCCACCAGACAAACAGCACCTGATGTCCCCGGCAACCCGGGACTTCTTTCCCTACCGAGACTCCCTCTCAGCAGTAGATGGCGTCATAACGTACGGAGACCGAATCGTCATCCCAACCAAGCTCCGCCGCACCTGTCTGGATGCCTTACACGCCACTCACCAAGGCATGAGCAAGATGACCGCCCGAGCGGAATCATCCATCTTCTGGCCTGGCATATCCAAGGACATCACTGCAACACGGGCCAATTGCAGTGTCTGCAACGGCAACGCTCCAACCCAGCCGGCCATGCCCTTAGTCACACTGGAAACCCCCGCATACCCCTTCCAGCACATATGCGGGGACTTCTTCCACCACCTCGGACTGGTATACCTGGTCCTTGTCGACAGGTACTCCAACTGGTCCATCGTCACCCCATCCGGAGACGGTGCACTGGATTAACCCAAACCCTCCGTGATACCTTTGCGACGTACGGCATACCAGACACGCTCACCTCCGACGGCGGCCCAGAATTTACGGCACACAAGACAAGATCGTTCCTTACTAACTGGGGCGTACAGCATCGAACATCCTCGGCGTAACACCCCCACGCTAACTGCAGAGCCGAAGTAGCAGTGAAGGCCATGAAGAGGCTAATCGCAGGGAACACTGGCCCCAACGGCACCCTGTCCGACACCTTCCACAAGGCCCTACTGATTTATCGCAACTGCCCGGACACAGACACCAAGATGTCCCCAGCGACATGCGTCTTTGGCCGACCAATGCGTGATCTCCTCCCCGGCCTACCAGGCAGATACCTGCCCCACACAGAGTGGACAGACAAGCTCGACCTCAGGGAGAGAGCTCTCTCCAAGCGAGCCGTGGCAGGTCGTGCGAGATGGGATGAGCACACCAAGGGCCTTTCCCCCCTCAAGAACGGTGACACCGTGCTCATCCAAAACCAGACAGGACGACACCCGACCAAATGGGACAAGTCGGGGATGGTAGTGGAAGTGTTACAATACCATCAGTACGGCGTACGGACCGACGGCTCCGGCCGCCTCACAACCCGCAACCGCCGGTTCCTGCACCGGTACACCCCCCACCCAACCGAGGAACTACCACCACTCCCACTTGCCGACACACCCTACCCCAACAACACGCCGACTGTCACCCATCTGGAGCCAGAGCCGATCATTGACTACCCGCCAACCAATGCTCACACCGAGGCCCACACCGTGCCAGAGCCCACCACAGCCACCACCCCGGGACCTCCAACCAACCCCAATCCCTTGAGTATCACCCCGGCCACCCCACACACGGGACGCTCCTACACCTCCGTCGCCCGGGCTCCACCGCCGACCCAGGCCACCCGACCTGTGACCAGTCCGCCCTCCACACCTGCCTTGAACAGGCCGGCAGCACCAAGGTCCATCTTTACTCCCAGGTCACCCCGTCATCCGCCTGCTCAGAGCAGCCTGACCATGAAGCCACCACCACCCCGACACAGCAAATGCGGGCCGAAGCCCATTGACCGCTACGGCCACAACTGATCTACTAACTTCAGCAGGCACCAGTGCCAACTTGGAGGGAGGTAGTGGACATTGGTCTAGTAGATCGCTATGTATGTATTCTCTTGTATAGGTATACCCCTTACCCGTTATACGTATTCATACATGTACGCATGCACAGACATACACTATGCTCAGTTGGTGCACACATTGTCAAAGACAGGTTCTGATTCATATCCAGTGTGATCTGCGACAAAGGCGTAGCTGCGCTATCATATAGTAACTACTCGGGATATGTAGCTATATATGCATGTACACATTATGTTTAAAAATGGTAAAGAATAAGATATCTATTCAAGACACATTTCTTGCAGCTGCAAATAAGTACAGCTATATATGTAGCTAGCTGTCACTAAAACTACATGGCAACAGTATCTAGCAAACAGACACCTACTCTAGTGGTGTGACATGAAGTTTTTTAAACAAGAAAAATACATGACACATTGTCTTCAGTTTACAACATTCACACAGGGTGAAAGGGAGGGATAGAGAAAGGGAGAGAGACACTCACCCACAAATAAACACATTTTAATTACAAATGAAATGCAGATAGCAGATAGAGTGAATCAGCAATAATTTTATACCATGTTTTCATGCAGCCACACCAAATACCAAATAGTTCACTAAAAAAGTTGCATTTATCAGAATTTTTATGTTTTCAGGATATTGAGTCTAGCTGCATAAACCTTGCAGAAAGACTGACAATGAGGGCAGCAAAGGCCTATACCTGAACATCATTAAATAGGCCATGTGCTTGAACTACATTATAAAATATATCATGCCAGGTACTGTAATACACACCATAATCCTAAATCACAGTGTAAATCACAGGTACACACACCAGCTACAAACAATGTTGGACAGTATACAGAATCTCCTCATTCACAAACATACAAACATACACAGAAGGAGATGAAGAGGAGGTAGTGAAAGAGAGCTAGAGGAGAAGGAAGGTGTTGGGGCAGAGGAAGAAGACAAACTAGACCGAGGAAGAATAAACAAAGAGAAAGGGCATGGAATGGAGGAGAAAGAAAAGGACGAGATTGGAGATAAGGATGAGGAAACAGTCCACAAATTGGGACATGTACATAAGTATATAGACTAATACGAACATTATAAAAACTCTATCAATATTATAGTAAATTATTGTATTAAAAAAGAAAATATGCTTGATCCAATATAACAGCCTGGCCTAAGACATTGTAGCTACCTAGTTTTATTCGATGCATCTAGTCAAAACAACAGCAAAAGCATATAATCTGATTGGGGTATACAAAGCTTCTGGCATGTTACAGTCAACTATATAAATTATATTGACTACACACTAGCACGTGCATATAAATGAATTATTGGATTGACTAGTCAAAATAGGAAACTAGTATATGAAACTTGAGATTACACCTATGTAGATAACTCTATTGTAAAATAGTCATGCAGACCTCACCCTTATAGGTTAACTCCTTTACCATTTATATAAAAATGATGTATACCAAATATACAGATTTGTGTACATCATATTTCCTGGTGAAACCTAGAGCATCTAGTCGAAATGTCGAGAGAGCAAATTTCAAGTTGATCATTGCAGTTTTATTTGGTACAAACGTCATCTAATAAGGGTGTGACCTGCATGATTGTTTTATGGTAAAGGGTCATATAAGTAGGTGTGTTCTCAAGCATTGTAGTCTTGTTTCCTTCAATTTTTTTAATGCAGTCATCCTGTTAAAAAAAATTGTACTTCAACTAGCAGTATGATTTCTCTATTGTGTTGAGTTATCCAGTCATTAGGACATCCAGAAACTTAACGCCACATTACTATATAGAAAAATCTAGCCTGAACATGTGATCTCTGCAGAAATCCCCTATAGGGTATAGGTTTTAGGGGGCCTGGTGGTTGTCATACCCAGTCAGAAAAAGAGTGTGTGACTTGACTTTCATTTTTCCCCTCGTTGGATGCACCCTAGATATCCCAGGGTCCATGAGCGAATGGAGAGTGCAACGGGTGTTCTATGGATAGCATCTAGGGGAACCACTTAGTAGTATACAAAATGGGTCAGTGGTGCAGAAACACCCACTTTGTATACTACTGTAATGAAATTCACTATAGTAGACAAACCAATGTGCAAATAAATGTGCAAAGAGTTACAATCTTATTTATAGCAAGTGAAAATCTACTATACATGTATTAGGCGCAGATAGTGGCATTCTCATATGCAAGTTGGTACAATCTTTACATGTATGGTACATTTGATGTAAGGTTATGTGAAGTAGTTTGTGGATGGTTTCATGTTGTGCCCCACATTCTTTTTCCAATCGGTTGTTCTCAGGAGCACAAATGGAGAGTGATGGGGTGGATGGTCCATGAGGTGTGCAGTTTATGTCCTCTGGGTGGTTTCTGGTTGACCTTGCTGGACTGGATTCTGACACATACACTGCTTGACCTGAGGGAAGCCCAGGAAGAGCTGTTACTAGTCAAAACACATATTAAAGACCTGAAATGTTTCCTTTAATGCAGTGAGTTGGTCCCTTTGGAGGAGGGTTAGAGAGTCCTCCTTTATTCGGTCATTCGCATTGAATGCGTCGTCTTCCTCTTCTAGGGACCAAGAACACTGCAGGGGTAGGGGAAGCGCACTCCTTCATGGCATTGACATGGAAGGTCTTAATCTTCCTCCCGGTGTCCACCCTGTAGGTCACTTCCGTCACTGTCTCTGTGATGATGAAGGGACACTGCCACTCGTTCAACAGTTTGTTCATTTTCCGAGGTCGAAACACCAGCACATAGTCACCCACGAGGAACTCTCTCAATACTGCTTTCCGATCGTGGTACCGTTCCTGTGTCTGTTTTTCCTTTCCTTCTTTCTCTCTTGCTATTTCCCAAACCATTTCGGTGTTGGCTCACATCACTTGCATATAGCGTGTCAAGTTCATCTCACTGACTTTTTCTTTCTCCTTCCAATAGCTTGCTAGGTCATCTAACGGTAACCTCATCTCCCTCCCAAACAGAAGGTGGAATGGAGAGAATCCTGTCGTCTTATGGACGGTGCCCCGATATGACCAGAGGACAAATGGCAGACACTTGTCCCACTCGACTTGGGGATCTTGTGTGAGTTTCTGCAGAAGATACTTGAGTGTGTGGTTGAACCTCTCCACCATTCCATCCGTTTCCGGGTGATAGGGGAACGTTCGCATCTGCCGGATGCCAATTGCTTGACAATACTGTCGGATAACTTCTGATCTGAAGTTAGACCCATTGTCCGTGAGTAACTCTCTGGGTGCTCCCAGTCTCGCAGTGACATCTATGAGACAGTTAACCACAGTCTCCGCTGTTGCATCCTTGAGTGGGAATGCCTCCAGCCACCTTGTGCTGTAGTCCATGAGGACCAGGATGTATTTGTTTCCCGACTGTGTTCGCTTAATTAAGGGGACTGAATATGTCCATGGCCACTCGCTGGAAAGGCTCTTGCATGATGGGTAAGGAGTGTAGGGGTGCTTTCGTCACCACTGCAGGACCAGCCTTCTGACAGATTGGACACAATCTGCACAATTCTCTGACATCTCTGGTGATGCCTGGCCAGTCCAAATGCCTCCGTATGGTCTCTGTCAGGGAGCATCCTGACAATTGCTGACACCTCTGGAAAAGGAGGAACAACCTGTGGGAATCACGTTGTGACTGCCTCTGACACCTCTTGAGAAGGAGGAACAACCTGTGGGAATCACGTTGTGACTGCCTCTGACACCTCTGGGAAAGGAGGAACAACCTGTGGGAATCTCTCACCTGATTACTCACCTACATCAGAAGGTGTAAAACCACAGAGACCAGAGAAGACAGACTACCCACAAAACCACTACGTGAACTGTGACAGAATCTATAAAAGAGAAGAACAGCAAAGAGAGAAAAACAGAAGAGAAGAAAGAAAGAAATAAAGCGAACGATTAAGAAAGACAATTAAGACTGAATAAGTCTATCATCGAACGAGATAGATTACTAGTGATATTGTGCTTATTGATATATGTTTTTAATGTGCATTTGAGCCATTGTTTTATTGTTCTTTAATTCCTAATAAGCTCTAGTGAGGGAGTGAGGTTAGTGTATTGGTCTTACCAAGGTCTTGAGGGCAAGAGGTGTGGTGCATCTAGGTTCTCAGGCAAGGGTTTGGCGTCATCAGAAACTGCTAGTGACTTATAAGAGGTCACAGGGAGAGAGTTTCTGACAGTCTCGAGTGTCCTCTCTCAACCGAAATGTCCCGCAATCAGAGCATTGTGAGCCATCTGCAATACTCTTGTTCTGCCTACTCGTGGTACCATCACCAGGTCCTTCCCATTGGAATGGTATGGTTTCCTCATCAGTACTTTGTCCTTCCAAAAGTAAGAGCTACTTCTCTTCTTTGTTTTATTTCTTATGTTCTCCAATGTAGGATCCTCGCACTGTAACTTTTGGAGTTAATTCGGAGTGATGGTCTCGAATACTTTATCCTCCACTTCAGCTCCGACAGTTTCTTCCTCATTGTTGTGCAGGTCCTCCAGGTCGGATTGGGTATTAATTTCAAATTCCTCTTCGACCTCTTTCTCGTTTTCCTCCGCTTCATCTCCAATGTCACTGGACTCGAGAGGGTGGATCACTGGTCCATCCCAGTCTTGTTAGATGGCAGCATCCTCTTCGACTTGAGTTTGTGCCCGTCGTTGGGCTCGGGTCGTCACAATACAGACCCAGTCATTGATGGTTGGGTAAGGGTCGTCACCACTTCAGGTTCAGTGGCTTTGGATGTGAGTGGAGTTGACTTAATTTCTCTCGGATGTCGGTTTCCAACGCTTCCCACGTACTTCCTAAACCTCGGAATGTCTTCTCCCAACAGCATACCTGAGGTAAGGTGTTTTGAAACTCCCACCGCCAATTCACACTTCTTGCCATCTAGTTCAACAATTACTCGAGCTGCTGGGAAGAGGGTCTTCCCAGAACTGGCTGTGGCGAAGGGAATCTTCCATCTCAAATAGTCTCTGCTGTTAATGTATTGGGGATGTACCATTGACTTGGTGCACCCGGTATCGATTAGAGCGGTTACAGGTTGTCCATTCACCCGGACAAACTTCGTCCATTTCTGGCTTTGTCATTCCCGTATTATACTAACCGAGTGTGCACCTTCACTCTTGATTATGTCCAATCATACTCTACAATCCTTCTGCATGTGGCCTTTCTTTCCACACCTGTAGCACGTTACCAGCTTCATATCTCGGTAAGGGTTTGTCTGACCATCCTTTTCCGTGCTCGGTTGCAGCTGCTTGGTTTGTGGGATTGTAGTGCAAGTCGGGGTGTCTTTCTTCGGTGGGTGGAACCAGTCTCGCTGTTCGGATCGCTTTGCATCGACTTCCTTTCATTGGTTTCCGATGAACCTGACTACAGTCTTAGTCAGTTCATCATAGCCTTGAGGATTCAAATTCCTCATCTGAGTTTGAAGCCATCTTGGGAGTTTTTGTAATGCCAATTCATATAGCACCACCTTTGCAACATCCTCATCTGTAGAGGTCACCCATTGAGAAAAAGACTGTTTTAATGATCTCATCCAAGCATCGGGGTTGTTCATATCGAAGGTGGTCTCAAAAACTCTTTGTCTGTAAATTTCCTTGGAGATGTGGTAAGTTTCCAAAAGGATACGTTTCACTTCTTCGTAATCTGCCTGGTCTCCGGCAGGTAAGGCATTCACCGCTGTTAGTAAGTATACACTCCATATGTTCTCGGGCCAGGCTGCTGCTCGGGCTGTCACTTCGAAGGATCCTAGATAGGCACCCATATCATCCGTGCCTTCGAGGTATTTCTGTACTGTCAGCCTTGGTGGTTGGGGAGGTAGAGCCGGAACAACCACTGCTGGAGCAGGGTGTCTGGCGTCGACCAATATCTGTGCCCAATGTTGTTGCTGTTGGGCTTGTAGCTTTCTGTCCTCTGCCCGATCCAGCAACAGCTGTTTGCGATCTTCCTCTCGTCTCTGGTCCTCCCTTCTTACTCGGTTTGTCTCCGTTTCCAGCCAGGTAGTCATGAAGCGAGTAACAGGTGGTTCTTCCTCTTCTCCTCTCAGCAGGACGGGTGGATCAGCTGGAGTTTGTCGTCCTTCGAGTTGACTAGCTTGACTCCTCAGAGTTCGATCCTCCCCTGTCTGCTGTCTATGTTGTCGACGTTCTTCTGACATGATGTTCGAGCCGAGTAGATAACAAACAGAAAACTAACTTGTTGACAACAAAAAATGCCAGCTAATACAAAAACAACTTAAATATACGTGCACCCGAAGGTTAAAAAACCACTCAAAATTCCTACTTCAGGGTCTGGTTTCACAGGTCCCAAGGTATTATTAACCTGGACCATTTCCCTGTCTAACACTACACTATCAACTCTGGTAGCTAGCAGTGTAGACAATTCCTGTCAACAGCAACACAATTGCTCAACAGTGTTCCACACCAGAACCTCTCACCTTAGGTCTGGTACAATTAGTAAGTACTGACCTCTCACCTTAGGTCACAATCACAACTAAGAATTCTCTTAGTTAACCCTAGGCACCTCTCTCTCTGGCTATCTAGTCACTGGACACTACCTCTCATTAGATAGCTGCCAACAACTACTCAGACAGATCTCAAGCAATGCACTGTACTCTAGGCCTCTCACTTGAAAATCCCACCGCTGCCACCACTGTGATGTGAAGACCCTTCTACTAGGAAAGCTACTTGATTTCCTACAGATCCGCTCTCCACACCCGCCACCAACTTAGATTCTAGTCTCACACCAAAACCCACAGTTAGTCGAAATCTATCCACTTCCCGGATTGTATTACCCCTTACGAAAAGGACTGGTATATTTGGACAATAGTAAACTTACTACAACAAGACCATATATACAAATAAGACGCTCAGATGTAAAACTAAATAATACTCTGGCGATACAACTTTACTCAATAAATCACAGTTCTCTCTATATCTACAACAGTTCAGTTTCTTTCTATTTTCCCCGCTAATCTCCTAAGTACCTCCTCCCGTTTCCAGGACACCGTCCTTGGCAACCAATCAGAATCCTTGGCAGTCTTGTATGTCACACGTTTCCAGGTACGCCCTTTCAGGGTTTCCACTTACCGGATTCTGCGGTCGTGTCAGCTTGCACTTTCTTAGACTTCTGGCGCTCTTTTAAGGTCATCTCCAGTAGTACTTCATTAAACACTTGTTCCATGTCTTCCCCCTTCATTTCCCATAGTGGCTCTGTCTCTGTCTTCAGGCTTATCCTCGGGGAGGAAGCAGTCATGGATAAAGGAGAGAGATTCCCTGACAGACATCAAACTTCACTAGGAATCTCAAAAAGTTTTGCAACCTGTTCTAGCTGAGATGAAGCTACTTGCTGTTTGTTTGTAACAGTTTTTTCATCAACCACAATAAAAAAGGGGATAATTGGGGTCTACACAATTTCTCTTGGACTATATATCTGAGACAAAACTTTCTTTGCTTGTCTGGAGCAGCATCGTCTGTCATCTTCACTTTTTAATACCATTCCTGAGTTGCTTCCAATAGAAAAATACCAGAGAATCCTGTAGCTATTGACATGACATTTTACAGACAACCAGAATTCATTTTTTTCACTCGTAGCAGTGAAACTGCTCTTTAATAAGCGTGTGCAAATTTGTATTGGAAGAGCATAGTAGCTCACTAATCTACCAGTGTTTTTATTCACCCATTCTTACTGGTATGGGGTTGTGATAATTTTGCCACTTGTAATGTGGCGGTACTGAGCGCCAATTTTTTTGCCTTCACTGCTTGTGTATTTATACCAAATTTCACTATGAACCTTGTATTTATATAAATTTTTTAGATTCCGACTAATCCCCACATCCTCTTTAATTAATGGAGACTTCAAACATTAATCAAACAAAAATTACTTTACACTATCATAACATATCTGGCACAAATCTTCTTTGATTCTATAGGTGCTGATATGAATAAAGCTAGCTATATAGTAAATAAATATTATTGTACCTTGCTGGAAAAAAAATTCATTATCATATAGAAACACTGCCTTCGATCTAACTTCTCTTTTTTGAGCTTTCGAGACAGATATTCTGCTACATTAGATGTTGTGGAAGGCAATGTCAGGATCCAAAGCAACTTCTTTGTGATACTTTCTAGGGTCTTGGATGCCAAATTTAAATGTAGCATTCTTCCAATTTGAGAAGCCCTTGGTAATGAAGGCACCATCAGTATTGCTTCACCATTTAATTCTTGCTCTAGCACCAGTGATACACTTTAGCTTTATCTCTGCCATCCATGTGTATATCCAACACCTGAGGAACCTTGAGGGCTGGAAAGTTCCCTTCACATTTTCCTGAAACTGGAATCTTTGGGGCTGATGTGGTCCAATTGGAAAAACACTAGTTTCAGGTTCATTACTCATTTCTGTCATAAACAACTAGCTTCACTCAAACTGAGTAGCTGCACACCACTTATGTGTGTGTGCACATGTGCATGCCAAAGCAAAAGGTGCAGCAGCAATGGCTGCTATGGCCGCTAAGGTTCGCATGCCCCAGTATAATATATTTCCATCCAAATTAGAAATCCAGCCAATCTGTACTGCACCATCTAGATAGCCTGCCAATCTAGACTTCACCACATACCGGTAAGCATATCTATTGCAGCAGAGAATGTGAAGACCTGGAAAAAAGTGTAATAATGCTTGGAAAAAAATTCCAAGTGGACTTGGCAGATGAATAACTAATAACTTGGTAGCATGGCATGTATAGAGAAGCCATAAAAGATTTCTGCAAGGAATACTGTGTAGATCATGTTAGTGACAGCTCTCAAAATTGTGCCAAGAACAAGATCAAGGCCAAAGGAGCAAAGATTTCTTTCTAGGAATTGGCAACAGTATGTGACTGCTTGCTGTGTTAGTTACCATGCTAGCTGTAGAAAGGAATGTGGATAAAAATGCCGCAATCTTTTTCCATCCTTCTTTAGACCACTCTCTTTCCCATCTAGCTCCTTCAGTCTGCTTTCCTATTGACTTGTGTTAGTATAATGGTTTACTTTACCAGAGCTCTCCTAATACTATAGTAGTAGTCATAACCTTATGTCACAAGATCGAGCACGTGTACAACACACTTTCTGTGTGCATTGTTTTAAGGTAGTCCTGCAACTCCATAAAAAATTGGGCTCATGTTAATGAGCTGGGGAATCCCAGTTTCATGAGTATAAATTTGTCCTCATGGCTACACCTGAATGCCCAGAGCATGGCATTGTCATAGTCACATACTTCCACACTCTTTGGGCAGACATACGATGGAGCCTTGTGCATGCTCACTGTACATACATATCATGGCTCAAACATAGTCATGGGATGCAGACTCATGACGGCTTCATAGCCTCCCTCTGCATTCTGATCCATGGTAATCTCATAATCACATACCTTTCAAGCATTCACTACAGCTCGGATATCATTCTTAAACCAGATGGATAACAGGTCGTCGGCTGTGGCCATGACCATGCATCTGCAACATGTTGGTTATAGACAGTTCTGGGATGAGAAGCATAATGTCCAAGAAGAGTCTGAAGGAAACTCTGAATATGTTGAGTTACCCTGGTCAGTGGGAACAGTGGACTATTTGCGGGAACCCACAGGAGTTGTGGATAGTACTATGGTACAAATAGAGTATGGGAATCAGACAGCTAAGGTGCCACTAATTGTTGTCCAGGGAAATGGCCCCATTCTGTTAAGGCAGAAGTTAGTTCCATAAGATAAGGCTCAACTGGAGTCAGATCCATTACATGCAGGTATCCTAAATTACCAGAGCTGTTGAGGATTACTGTTAAGTTTTCTGAGATGAGTTAGGTACACTGAAGGGGTATAAGAAATAGACCTCATGCAAAACTCTGCTTTTCTAAAGCCAGAACAGTACCATATGCTCTGAGACAAAATATTGAGCAGGAGTTAGACAGGTTGGTTGCCGAGGGGATACTGGAACCCATTGATTGGGTGGTACCTATTATTGGTGTAGTTAAAGTGACAAAAAGTCAGTACGAATCTGTGGAGACTTCCATACCACAGTTAACCCTGTCTAACAATTAAACCATTACCCGATTCCTAAGGTCGAAAATCTATTTGCAACACTCGAAAAAGGAAGGGTGTTGCTAAGCTAGATCTCAGGCAAGCCTACCCACAGCTGCCCGTAGACAAAGAATCCCGAAGTACGTGGTTATTAATATGCATAAGGGTCTGTATCCCTATACTAGATTGCCATATGAGATTTCTTCAGCCTCAGGCATTTTTCAGAAAGTCATGGAACAACTGTTTCAGGATGTACTAGGAGTTACTGTCTACCTGGACGATATTCTCATTTCAGGGAAGACCCAAGAGGAGCATTTGAGTTCACTAGGAGAGGTCTTGAAGAGGTTGAAGGAAGAAAACCTCCGGGCCAAGAAGCAGAAGTGACAGTTTCTAGTGCCTTCCATGTCCTGCCTCAGACATCTGATCAATGAGGATGGGCTACACCCATTGTCCAGCAAGGTGAAGGCCATTCAAGATGCTCCTAGGCCCAAGAATGTGATGGAGTTGAAGTCATATCTAGGATTGCTGACGTACTATGGAAAGTTCCTACCCAACCTATCAATTCTCCTTACTCTACTTTACTCCTACGTCGAAACACCAAGTGGAAGTGGTCTTCTGCTCAGGAGAAAGCATTTCAGAAATCGAAGAAGCTGTTAATATCGTCAAATTTTCTAGTTCATTTAAACTCCAACCTTCCCTTGGTTCTCACTTGTGATGCCTCCCAATATGGCATTGTAGTCTAGTGGAAGGGGGGCTGAACCAAGAATTTGGTGATGCATAGTTGTTCTTAGCAGATTTTGAATCTTTAAGGGGTCCAGATTGATAATCCACCGGGTGCCATCTTGACACCCTTTAGGAATTTGAGAAATTCAAGATGGCCGCCAGATGTAAGTATAATTACCATCAACTAATCAACTACACAATGACTAAATTTGCATTTGTCAGCAGCGTCATGTCCAAAATACACATGCAGATATTAACATTTACTACTTTATATCTAATGAAACTATATAGTATCTAGTCATGTGTTTGGATTGGAAAAAAATCTTTAATAATTGTTATGGCACACTTGTGATTGTAAATTAATATGGCTATGACAGCTAGTTGTCCATTTAAAATGTTAGTTGTAAATAATAGAGCACTGCTGTTCAAAAATACATAGTATCATCCTCATCTCCATCATCTTCATCATCACTATGTCATTAGTCTTTGTCATTTGATTACAGCAACTGTCACACTCACCACATTTGCAAAATAGGGAGCAAGGAAGCTGACGAGATACATATCCACATCTGAGATACAAGCAAGGCTGATCACTGCTGCACATGTACTGGATTGTTTTGATAATTCTGCTGGTGCAAGAGGAACATCCTGTGGTAGACGAACTGCACAGAGGGACTTGGCAAGATTATCTTTGACTCACCCAAATTTTAATGGGTCAAGATTTGGAGGCTCATTGTCCAAAGCAGCTTTCTATATGCATGCCTGAAAGTGAGCCCTCTTTATGTTTTCCTTGAACGCCTCCAGAGTCTGAGGTATTGCTTTCAGTTTGGGCAGCAGGCATGCACCTTTTCGTCTAGTTTTGGAAACCCATTCTTTGTAGCATACATCTGGCATAGTTTCACGAGCTTCACATTTCTGACCATAGCATGCTGCAATGAATGCTGTTGACTCACAGAGGACATCCTCTAGGTTGGCTGAGGGGCTTTCCCAGAGGGTTCAACCTATTTGCTGCCTCAAGAACCTTCACAACTTTGGTTTTGCCTATACCAAAGTAAGATACAACAGTGTCACACCCAGACAATGCATGAGCTGAAAGCAGCTGTGGGGAAATACTACAGTTTGGCAACTGTAAAACCAATGTTAGCTGATGAGCATCCTTGACTTGTGGGTTCCATGAGAAGTGTTGATGTCAACTTTTTCTCGGCATAGTAATGGACTAACAAGCACAAAGACATCTGTGTCATCACTGATAACTTTGATGCTGCAACATCCAAGGCTTGCCAGATATACCACTTGGTGAGGAGAATGATAACATCTGCCTCTTCGTGCATGGTCTTCAAGTCAGGTCTCAGGATTTGCAATCCAATGTAGGTATTGGTGTTTTCCCAGTAACTACAAGACTGTTGGGAAGATTCGATAGCTCTACTGTAGACACAAGTTCATCACAAATCATATCGATGAGTTGTGTTTTTTTTTGTGACAGTTAGAGCAACTGGTTGAGGAGGCAGAGTAGAGCTGAGATACAGTTGATGCTCTCTAGAAACCTGTGCTTTACGAGAGCATCTAGTTCCACTTTTAATACTGTATTCACAGTAGCGGTCAAATATTACGTGCACTCTAGTGCCACCTTCCAGTTTCCCTTCGACATATTTCACAAAATTTGTGACAAGATCTTGCACACTTCCCTTGCTTGGCCAATGAACAACCCACAGGATGACACATCCATCTATGACAATAGCATCAGGTTGTCCTGTATATAGCACGAGCTGATTGTTCCACTTGAAGTTTGTTCTGACTTGGACTTGGCAATACGCAGATCTCTAGTTTTTCCCTCAAACATTGAGGTAGGAACTGGTGCTAGTTCATAGCTGAGAATCTATTCCACCTTAATGTCTTGAGAGTTCATGAGTGCCTGGGCCCTAGCAAATATCAGTCCTGAGTCAAATTGTTCCTCAGTACCTGTCTTTGTTTTCTTCTTGGACTCTTTGTGCGAACTCTCTTTTTGAGGGTTTGGTGGAATCCCTCTGGCCAGCTAGCTTCATACTTTTCTGTGCTTTGCCCAGGTCAACAGCATCATGTACATTTACCTCATCTGGGCATCTACGTCCAGAAACTATGTTTATGAGGCTTGACCTGCTGTATTCAAGGGATCAATGCAAAGCTTCAGTTTTTCCCTAATGACTTGCCTGTTATTTTCATCATATTTGATCTGTGATGTCAATTCCTCTTTGTGGGAGGTGATGTCCACTGATGAGGAATCTTTCAAATCAGCCATGTCCTTCATCAATCTGCTACAGATGTGCAGGCTCATTGCCCATTTATGGACATCTTTCTCATTCAGTGTTATTGCAATGAGCACCTGGTCTGTGCCCATAACGCATAAACATTGTCTCAATGAACATGTCTGTCCATATTCCGTTCCACAGTCCTTTTCTGTGGCGTTGGACATGTTCTCCCTTCAGAAATCTTTCTAGAGTTTCCCCATGCAGCTTTTGCATTGATCTGAGGTAGATTAGGCCATATCTGGCATAGTGAATGTGCCCTGCAGCAAAGAAATATGGTATCATTTCATTCACTGCCCACAAATGTAGGGCCCACTGTCCTTCTCACTCAGCTCTGATAAACATTAGCATCAGTAATACTGACAGGATAAGGTTTTCCGCCCAGTGTTTTGCTGTTCTACTCTTTGATGCTCTAGCTTTCAGTTCCTGCATAAGTTCTCAAAGGTGTTGACTTCACACAGAATTTGATGTAGAACTTGCTCTACTACAATTCTCAGAGCTCTAGTGTTTTGGGGAAAATTCTTACCAGTGAGCATTTTCGTTAGACCCCAAAAGGCAGCTTTCATTAGCTCTTCCAGCTCACTTCCAGCCATCAGAACCCCCACAGCATCAACATAGCTCATCAAAAAGTGCATTCCCTCAAGATGAAGGTTGAAGTCCTCACCAAAAAGTTCTGGGTAAGCCCACTGTACATTGAGACACACACGATAGAGTTGAAGATCTGCAGTAAGTAAAGTTGTTGCTTGACCAGCTTTCTTTGTTAATCTCTTGGCCTCCAGCATAGCAATTTTCATTGTAGTTGGGTCTGAAGGAGTCATGTCAATCAACGGTGTGTACATTGCTTTGGAACGAGGTTTTAGTCCCTGTTCCTGCATCTGTGTAAGCTTAGTGTTGAAACCACCAAACTCTGGTATGGAGGGCTTTGTGGCAACACTCCTAAAAAAGTCAAAATCATGAAATTTTGATCTTTGAACAAGGATTATTTGTTGTGCTAACAATTTGAGAGGAAGAACACATTTCTTTAAAATTTCTTCTGGCATTTCAGGCTTTTTTGGGCCATGGTAGTAGAAGATTGGTATACCAGATGGTGTAGAATCCTTGACATTTTCCTTCTTGAGTCTTTTGATTGTAGTGTCTTCCTGACCTTCTTCAGTCTTTGGACATACCTGTGTCATTAGTAAAACCAAAGAGCACGGGCTGACTTTAGTCCATTGGGTGAGGTGATATTGGGATCAAAGTTATCTGCAATGGCTTGCACCAGACCATATCTGATGACTGGATACCTGTCAATTGTGTTTTGTTTGATGCAGTGGCTGATGCTTTAAATCGCAATAGTTCATCATATGAGCAACAGATACCAAGATCATGAAATTGTTGCACAAGGCTTTTCTTGCCAAGGGTAACACCAAGTCCAATTTGAAGTGGTGTTGGCTGATTTGTGGCTGCACTTGAGATGATATTCCCAATAACTATTGATGGCAGTTTGAACCAGGGATCATCGGACAGATTTTCGATAAGGGTTGCACTAACAGAATTAATCCCTGTCTGCTTGTCTACCCGGATGGTGTACTCATTTTTATCATGCACAAGATTTTTACACTCTCTGTGAATAGCTTTACTGATATTCTGGATCATTCCATCATCATCATTGCAACAAGTTTGAACACACTTGGAACTGTATCACGAAACACCAAAAGACTGGGGAGTCCTGGAGCAGAGAAAACAACCAATTTTTCATCAAAATGCTTCTGCAGTTTTGCAAAGACAGCTTTGCGGCATCCTTTGCCACCATGCTATTAAGAGTTTTCATGCACCTCGCTAGATGTCCAAATATTTGACTTGTTGCTAATGATGTCTTCTACAGGCTTATCAAATGCCAAATCGGTATCACTTGTGGAGGCATATGTATTGGCTTCTTTTATTTTGAAGAGCATGAAGTTCTTCTGACAGCTGTCATGATAAAGTGCCTCTGCTGCATGTAGATCACTGATTGCACCTTGTAGTCTTACTTTAACTTGGTTTGTGCATGCATCTTTCCGTCTAACACAGACTTCAAGGATTGAATCTTAGAATGACAATCCAGTACCACGGCTTGCTGTTTTACAAAGATATGCAGCTCGCCACCTGGATGGGTTGCATGAAAGAAATTACTCTCAATTGGAAAAGGAAGGTCTTGCTTGTGTCTTTGGTGTGAAACGATTCTTCTCTTATTTGTTTGGTCATCCATTGCAGATCATCACTGACCACAAACCCTTGTTGGGTTTATTGAGTGAATACAAGTCTACTTCCCCTCAAGCTTCGGTAGATGGTCATTATTTCTCTCTATGTTTGATTATCACCTTAACTTCCAGGACCACTGCTCATGCCAATGCCGATGCATCTCATTTACCCTTGCCTGATCAACCGGCTAATGATCTATCTCCACCCGAATTGGTGCTGTTGTTTGAACATCTATCTGACTCTCTTATGACTGCTAAGCAAGTCCAGGAATGTACCAGCAAAGATACAACCTTGTCTACTGTGGAACAATTTGTTCTACAAGGTAGGCCGACTTCTATTGAGTCTGTGTCAGGATGCAGTACTACACTAACTACATGAAGGCATCCTGGGATTGCACGCATAAAGAGTCTTGCCAGAATGTACGTCTGGTGGCCAGGTATCTCAAAAGACATTGAGATCACAGTATGCCAATGTCAACAGTGTCAGTTGCATCAATCTGTGCCTCCTGTTGCACTGTTACAACCTTGGAAATGGCCTACAAGGCCTTGGGCTGGAATACATCTAGATTACGTTGGCCCAGTAGAAGGCAAAATCATCATTGATGTGCACTCCAAATGGTTTGAAGCATTATGTACAACAAATGCAACATCCACCACCGTAATCGAAGAATTGAGAGAGAAGTTTGCTCAATTTGGAATACCAGAGACTATCATGACCGACATCGGACTTGTTTCACAAGTATAGTCATTTTTGAGTACTAATAGGGTTAAACATCTTACCATGGCACCATACCACCCCGCCTCTAATGGGCTTGCTGAGCGGGAAGTTCAGATCATTAAGAGAGGTCTGAAAAAGAACAACTAAGGAACTTTTCGTACAAGGTTATCTCATGTTCTGTTTGCATATCGCCTTACGCCTCAAAGTACTACTACAGTCTCACCTGCTGAATTGCTACTTGGCAGATGTCACAGATTGCTTGTTATGTCCAAATACAACAGAGAGGTAGAGAAGCAACAAGAATTGCAAAAGAGTTAACATGATGGTTGTGCTAAGGAGAGTGAATTTAGTATTGGTACAAGAGTTTGGGTCCTTAATAGGTAAAGAGGGGACAAGTAGTTGCCGGGAGTTATTGTGAGTAGAGAAGGTTAAGTTATATTCCAGGTTGAACTTGCTGGGGGTAGATTTCATAAATATCATACTGTCCAACTGAATATTTGTACTGTTCAAGTTGAAGTACCTGAAGTACAATAAGGAAATTAAAAAACCTCAAAAGTATAAAGGCAACTTCGGTGTGCATATCACTTTGCCTCCTCTGAGCCATTATTTTCTGATTCTGCATACCAAATACCTGACAAGAGTGCAAACTATGTCTTTGAGATGAATAGAAAAGAAAAGGGTGTTTATGAAAAACAAAAAAATGTTTCAGAAGGGCTCGATATCACACCACCTGTAGATAGAATGTGATCCAAATGCGACACACCCAAAGTGCTCTGCACAATGCAAGCCTCTCAGTGCCGGTGAAGTAAATGCAATTGTTGCTCTATGGCAGATATTCTAGCAGCCAATAAAACAAATAAGACTGATGACTCATGCATGGCTGTTCAAATCATTAATACAGCAAAACATTAGCTGAAATGCTTGATATGGTCAGCTGGAGATAGGCAATGACACGATTGTAGATCCAATGGGTCACCCTCTTTCTGGGAAATACTGAAAGAATAGCCCACAAACCATTTATCAGGGGGGTAAGCAATATCACTTACCACTAGGATGAAGCATGTCCTTTTCGTTACAAATGTTGTTATATTTGGCATATTTCATTGCATCCTGTTTCAAATCATTCTTGCCTTTACTGCACTTCCTTTATGTTTCCCTTCATTCAGTGTACAAGAACTCAATGTATGTGCCAAAAAAGGCGGTACTTGTCGATGATGCAATAGGCTAGCTCATGTGATCGAATTATCCATGCTCAGTTCAGCTGTTTGTTCTTTCCTATATAAGAAACTGTTCCCAAACCTACCAAGTCTAGCGGGCTGATCCTCGACTAAAGTTTGACTTTGGAGTTCATGAATGTAACTGTTACCATAGTAATCAGATTAATAGTCTTACACCAGACTTCTGAATTTTTTTTTGTAAGAGACCATTCTAAATTTGGCAGGTATCCCATCCGACACTGAATCAACTCCTTCCTTGAACATATCAGAGCATCTGGCCAAAACTACATGTGAACAATTTCAAGCTGATTATCAGGGAATTGTCATGACTAGCAAGTAAGTACAGCCATGAACATCATAGTTAGCCACCTGCAACCTCATGTCATTATTTATTTAGTCATAAGTTTGCTCAACATGTGGAAGGTCAAAGTCCTAATCTAATTATGATGACTCGGGGAGCCTGACTATAACAGATGTCCATTTATCAGTATGTTTTTTGATTGCTGAATGGTTCAAGTCAAGCTACATTGTAGCAGCTACAGCTAGTCTGCACTGGTTATGCACCTTTTTGGTATCATGTTATAGGAGACTGGAGCCAAAGTTTACAGAAAATAAAGTGACAGAGGAGAGAGACAGAGTAACATAACAAGTAAGATTGAGACATGTTAAAATGTTAGAAAGAAACCATTTATCAACCTCATATTTTTTTGATTACAATGACCTTCTCAATAATCAACTTGAAACTTACTCTCTCAACTTTTCGACTAGATGATCTAGCCTTCATCAGAAATAATGAGGTGCTAAGACTCACGTGAGCTTGTTATATGCTGGTAGCTAGCTATCCACCATGTGATACAAACCACACCCTGGCACACTATGTCCTATATGCTATGACTGTGGTCATCGAATCTTTATTAAAAAATTAGTTCTCACTTTTCTTGTTTTGCAGCATTCACTTGAAGCTATTTGTTTAGTTAGGATCCTAAGAAACTTAATATGATTTATGTTCAGTATACACCAAAAAGTTATGCTCTCATAATATTCATGAATAATTCTGATAGAGTCAGGAAGCCGAAGAGGTTCAGACCGTGTAGGAGTCCAAAGAAATGGCAAGAGGTGAAATTTGTACTAGATGCTGTGCAGAGCAATTTTTGCCATGGCATTTGTAAAAAAAATCCTGATGAAGGCTTTAACATCTATCCAAAACATCAAGGGAGAAAATTTCAAGTTAATTATTAAGAAAGTCATTGCAAATCGAGTTTTTTTATTCAATGCATTTCTAAATGATGTTAGAAATAATTGAGACTCCACTCACTATTCAGGGTAGTGCTGTGTGTTGTAATGCCCACTCACTATTCATGGGCAGGGCAGTGTTGCGGTGACCACTCCACTATTCATGTTAGGGTATACTGTTGCAGTGTCCACTAACTATCAATGGTAGGGCAGTGTTGCAGTACCCAGTCACTATTTATGGTAGGGCAGTGTTGCGGTGACCACTCCACTATTCATGTTAGGGTACTGTTGCAGTGTCCACTAACTATTTATGGTAGGGCATGTTGCAGTGACTCTATTCACTGTTCATGGTAGGGCAATATTTCAGTGCCCACTCTTTATTCATGGTAGGGTTGTGTTGGGTAGGGCAGTGTTGCAGTGTACACTCACTATTCATGGTAGAGGAGTGTTGCAGTGTCCAATCAAGGTTGTATGGAGTACAACACAGAATTAAATCAGTGGAGAAATGACAGTACTATAACTCTATTGCTGCAGTAATACTTCAGCGAGCTGTTGACTCAGAAAAATCTCATCTGATCATTGAAAAATGCCCGATTTATTAGAGGAAAAAGGAAATATTAAATCTGCTTTACTGCAATTTTTGAAAATAGTTTGTCAACTGTTGTAGGAACAGAGCCGAATGTCAGAGAAGATGTTGGGCAATCTGAATCTGAAGAAACACGGGTGGAGGAAGGGTGGAGTTGAACATCGACGGTCAAGCAAGCATCATCCAGTCTGGTGCAGTATTCATACTCGCCAAAAATTAGCAAGCAAGTGCCACTACATTTTCAGGAGGTATAGACCGAATACAAGCCTCCACCACTGTCCAAAATTAGGGGTTGTGTTTCTATTAGACAAAAGCTTTCCAAGCCATGGAGTCATTCCCAGCTAAAAGTACATAATGCTTTTTGTCTCAGAGGGATTCAAAGACTGGAGGAAAGCTCTTGAAAAATTTGCAAAACATGCAAAATGCTGGTCTCATTCTCAGCTATGCACAGAATGCTTGGTACTGCCTGTTCCTTACAATACCCAAGTAGACAAGGTTTGGTTTTTAGAGGGCATGAGGCAGATGGAGGTAATCTGTATCAGTTTCTAATGAAGCCCCCCCCCCACCTTCTTGCAATATATGTTTCCATGACTACAACAGTCCACAGATACAAAGGAGCTCACTTGGCAATACAGTGGTGGAGAAAAATTGCCGCTAGTGTCAAGTCTCTCCCAGTACTTCAGTGCAGTAAAAGAACAGCAATCCATCTGTCTATGACACGTAGATCAAGATTTGATGTCCCATAAAAATTATTTTGGAATGTATGCTCTGTCACAAATTCTAAAATTGACTTAAAGAGCTCACAGGATTGAACTCACCAACCTCAGGTTTGAGAGGGCAGATATATATGATGGGGCAGAGAATATGGCATGGAAGAATTTAGGTGCACAGGCAGTTCTGAGGAAATATCAGCTCTTAGCTCTGTACTTTCACTGTGCTGCACACTCTGTTAATCTAGCTACTCAGGTTCACTGGCTGCACACTCTGTTAATCTAGCTACTCAGGTTCACTGGCTGTACACTCTGTTAATCTAGCTACTCAGGTTCACTGGCTGCACACTCTATTAATCTAGCTACTCAGGTTCACTGGCTGCACACTCTGTTAATCTAGCTACTCAGGTTCACTGGCTGCACACTCTGTTAATCTAGCTACTCAGGTTCACTGGCTGCACACTCTGTTAATCTAGCTACTCAGGTTCACTGTGCTACACTCTGTTGATCTAGTTACTCAGGCAGTCTGTACAATATCTCCTCTGATTCATTATTCCTTGCAATAAGTGAATTAGCTAGGAAGTCTGTTCAGAAAATCAGGGAATTCAAGCCAGTCTTTGAGGACATAGCAAAAAGAGAAAAATAACACGATACAGGTCTTAATGCCACACAAGGTTGATAGTGAGTCAGAAGAACATTTGTTCGACATTGGACAGTGTTATCCTGTGCTGAGTAGTCTGGAAGAGAAGGCACCAGGTTCAACTGCCACAGCAACAAAGGCAAGTGGTCCGTTGGAGAGGTGGGAAGAACTTTCCTGGGATGTGCCCTGGCATCAGAGGTCATGGGAAATTTGTTAGTATGACTCAATGTGTCTCTCAGAGAGGTCAGATACTGCAGGCAGATGCTGAAAGTGGAACAATTGGACAAAAGAAGAAATGGGCCTTCAAAAGTGTGTTTTAAAAGAGACAGCAATAAGGGTGACCTGCCTGAATATTACACCAATTCAGATATCATCTAATAAACCACACAAGTGCTTCGGTTGAGAAGCAAATACGCTTGTGCCTCAGTCAGTCATGAGTACTACAGAATGTGGTACATGTATGCACTATACACATGTGCCCCAGTCAGTCATGAGTACTACAGAATGTGGTACATGTATGCACTAGACGCATGAGCCTCAGTCAGTCATGAGTACTACAGAATGTGGTACATGTATGCACTATACACATGTGCCCCAGTCAGTCATGAGTACTACAGAATGTGGTACATGCATGCACTAGATGCATGTGCCTCAGTCAGTCATGAGTACTACAGAATGTGGTACATGTATGCACTATACACATGTGCCTCAGTCAGTCATGAGTACTACAGAATGTGGTACATATATGCATTATAAGATGTGAATTTGCCAAAAAAACCTAGAGGTGAGAGAGTTCTTGCTTAAAGTTTGGTATATACTGTGGTGGACCAATACCTGGTGCTAAACAGTGAAGCCTTCAAGTTGAGCTGTCTATGTTTCTGTTGAAGCACATCACAACTCGTGTATCTACATGGCTGCTGACATGCCAGTATAATTGTGAGGTTTGTTTTGTCATGTCGAAGCTCTTGCTCTGCTGGTATTGGTTGTTCCTGCTTCCTCTTCTGAAGTTCATTACCTTGAGAAGGCTGAAGCCATGGCTATGATCCAGAATGACAGAAAGTCAACTCAACGATGCCACTATATGCCATGTACACCAAGAAATACTTGTTCCTAGACAGACATGTTTTCTGTAAGGAATTTATCTAATGATAGATGCATCCATTAATATAAGCAGGCGGACATTTTAGATTTTTCACTTCATTTGTTCCAATGAAGTGAAATCAAGATGCACTGAGGCAACTCATATTTCTAAAGTACTGTGATTCCTTCCCTCCCAGCTTGAGGCAATTATGCTTGGTGAATATGACAGTTTTTTTTGGTTTGTTAAAAATAAAAATGCTGTGTGTTTAAAAAAGGAATGTTAACAGACTTTTCTTTTGAAAGGAATGGAGTGCAATTGTTGGACAATCTGCATCAGTTTGTTATGGAGATGTTGAGTGTTTTACAGGCAACCTTGATTGCTGAGTTAGTTTCCTACCCATGCTACTGAGGATTCCCTGTAAAGCAATCAGGATTTAAGGTTTACAGTTCTAATGAATGTTACCAGGAGCAGCCAAGAGGCATGCAATAGTTGTGTCGTGGGTAGTTCTAAAAAGGCCATCCTTGAGAGGAAAAAAAAGGAGGAGAAAAAAAACAAGAGAAGAAAAAATGGAGAAGGATGCTTCTGAATGCTGGATTCAAACAGCAGTTGTTTGCCTGTACTGTAGTGTAGGACTCTTACCATGGGGGCACCAAAGCAATCGAATGCACAGACAGACGTGCAGACACACACACATGGACATGGCCACTATTCAAGTCTTGCAATGCTTTGCAGCTGCACGAATTGTGTAGCCAACAGATGCAATTAATAGTCTCGCAAGCAGATGTACGACTAAACATTGCTACTTCACTCCAGTATGACCAGACTTCAAACACTGCTATATACCTCACTCCAGTATGACAAGACTCTAAACACTGCCACCTCACCCCAGTATGACAAGACCAGGCTAGTATGACAAAGAAGCGTAGCAAGCGGTGAGGCGGAGCGGCGCTTGCCTCACCAATATTTCCCACTAACCACACCCCTAGAATAAAGCCACACCCACCTATTAAAGTACACCCTATATCAACTGATGCACCCCACAAGTCACACAATTGTCATACTTGACTGAGTCAGAATTATTCAATTTTGTAATGAGCATATTTCAAGTCACATTTAGTTCTGTGGAGTTTAGAGGTAAGGTATGGTGATGGGATGATCTCATTCCCATACATTCCTGAAGTACAATGTGCAAATAGCATAAACAAGAGTGCTAATCTATTTTTACAATAACATAGAGTGCTAATCTCTTTTTACAATAACATAGAGTGCAAATCTCTGTTTACAATAACAGAGTGCTAATCTCTTTTTACAATAACATAGAGTGCTAATCTCTTTTTACAATAAGCTAATCTTTTTACATGTGCACCCTGACCACAAGCCCCATGTAGTGTGAAGCCAGGTACTCACCCAAAAAAATCAAGCCTTGAAGTAGTATGGCTACTTCAAATAGCTCTCATCCAAATCAACCTAAGAAGTTTGGAAAGAAGTTTGGCTTTCCATCAAGATCATTTGGCAGTAAAGGAGAAAAGAGAAAATTTAAACCTGCTTGGTTTGAAGAATGGCTATGGCTGGATTATCAAGAAGGCAATGACTCTGTGCTTTTCTTTTATTGTTCTGAAACACACAAAATGAATTTGTTGCCTATAAAAGGTCTTTCTAGCAAGAGAGAAGATGCTTACATTTCTCAAGGATACTCCAAATGGAAAGATGCTAGCTCAAGATTCAGATAAAGATTTAAGCCTTTGTTTCCCAAAGTCAGGCGCCCAGGGGCCAGATCCGGCCCCCGGAGGTCCTGAGTCCGGCCCTCGGACGATTATCAGAAAAGACGCATTTTTTATTACTTAATCTGTATTTGTGGATACCACGCCCTCCACATACCCTCCCCAACTGAACAGTGCCAGTCATCTTGTCTTTCATGTAATAGCTAACACATGCACAAACTGTCTTAACTCACCACATTACAAACACATGCACAAACTTCTTATGTTTAACACTTACAACATGACCACATTAGTTGTAATTGGTCTCGGCCAAAAACCTATTTAAAGGAACTGCCCTCAAGTCCCTGCGATTTCCCGAGATTCACTCCAATTTGCAACATTCACATCCTGTGTTTGGACTTCTCCACCTTGGATTTGGACTCCTTGAACATTGTTGCCTCCTCCAACAGTGCAGCGTCAGGATGGCACTGCCAAAGAAGTGGAAGGTGGATGCGGAAAATGGAGCCTTCGATGAAGAATGGACCAAGGAATTCTTCTTCATCTCAGACAGGAGCAAGTGTCTCTGCCTCATCTGTCAAGAAAGTCTCGCTGTTACAAAGCTATTTAACATCCGGTGACTCTACCAGTCAAAGCATTTAGACAGGTAACTTCATCTTTCAGGGCAAAAACAATGCGCTAGGCTGCCTGCTTTCTGTATTACAGGTATGATGGACTGGTAGGAGAACAACGAGTTGCCAAGGCCAAAGAGTTCAAGTCCAAGCTGTCCAGACAGCAGAACGTCTTCACCAGACCAGTCAACAAAGGCAAGGCTGCAACGAAGGCCAGCTTCATGGTGTCACAAAGCGAATGAAGCCCTTCAGAGCTGGCGAGTACATCAAGGAATGCCTGAAGACAGTCGTAGAAGTGATGATCCCTGAGAAAGCTTCCTCCTTCACTGCTGTCAGCCTGAGCAACACGACGGTCGCCAGGCGGGTGGATGATCTGTCCTAGAACCTGAAGGAGCAGCTGTACAGCCTGGCCTCGGAGTTCACAGCCTTCTCTCTTGCCCTTGATGAGAGCACAGACATCACCGACACTGCACAGCTGGCCATCTTCATTAGGGGAGTTGATGCAGAGTGCAAAATCACAGAGGAGCTCCTCTCTCTCTGCCCCATGAAGAACACATGTAGTAGAGAGAATGTCTTCCTTGAGCTCAACACGGCCATGCAGGAGCGAAAGCTAGACTTCAAGAGGCTGGTAACAGATGGCGCACCTTCCATGCTGGGGACCAGACGAGGACTGCAAGGCCAAGTCACGGCTGAGCTGGACAGGAGGTGTCTGCCACGTGACCTGGTCTGGTGCCATTGCATCATCCACCAGGAAGGACTCTGTGCAAAGACTATTGGCTTCCAGGAAGTGATGAGCAAGGTCATCTCGCATATCAACTTTGTCAGAGCGCAGGCCCTCAACCACAGACAGTTGAAGGAACTGTTGGAAGAGCTCGAGGCCAACTATGGAGATGTGCTCTACTTCACTTCTATCCGCTGGCTCAGCAGGGGACGCACTCTGAAACATGTTTGGGAACTCGGAGAAGAGCTGGAGATGTTCCTTGGCACGAAGGGCCAGCCAGTCCAAGAGCTCTCCGATCCCCAGTGGCTGTGCAACTTGGCCTTTCTGGTGGACATTACAGAGAAGCTGAACTTGCTCAATGTCTCCTTGAAGGGCAAGGAGAAGCTCGTCCACAACCTATTTGGGAGTGTGCAAGCATTTCATGTGAAGCTGCAGCTCTGGCAGACTCAGTTGGAGGTTGGTAACCTCGATCACTTCCCTTCCATGAAGAGTCTGCAATGTGAGGACAGAGCTGATGATTTTGATGGGCAGAGATATGCTGCAGAAGTTGGAAACCTGAAGACAGAGTTTGAGCACTGCTTTGAGCAGTTCAGGTCCAGAAGCATGGACTTTGAAATCTTCTCTATGCCATTCACAACTGACCCAAGCAAAGCTCCAGTTGAGCTTCAGCTGGAGCTGATTGAGCTGCAGAGCAACATGGACATCACAGTCCCAGTTTATGGAGAAGGAGCTGAAGGAATTCTACAAGGCCCTGCCATGCAACACATCCCGAACCTAGAGCTGCCAATGGCCAGAGGTTCTTGCCATATTTGGCAGTACATACATCTGTGAGCAGTTTTTCTCCAGGATCAAGTATGCCAAGTCCAAGTACCTGAGTTTGATCTCTGATGCACACTAGGAAGACACTGTGAGAGTGGCTTCTTCCCATCCCAAGCCTGATATCGATGTCATCATGTAACAGCAAAAGCAATTCCATGTTTCACATGATTGTGATTACTTTGTGCAACTGTCATGTGTTTTCTGCTTAACATGTACCAGAAATACAGAAGCAAAATTGTTCTAGTCCTATTCCCCCCCCCCCCCCCCCCCCCCAATGGCCTCCGGCCCTCGACACTCAGGGTAGTCCCCACTGGCCCCTGGGCTAAAAAGTTTGGGAAACACTGATTTAAGCTAATAAAAAATAGCAGAAATAGTCTTAAACTGTAAAACAGGAAACATCAAACATCTAAATGTCATCCTGATGCTGTTCGAGCAGTCACAGGATCGGGATCAAGCAAGTATGTTGGTGATATGCTAGACCAGGCACACAAAGAAAAAAAGAAACTAAATGGGTATATGTTGATGACTATTCTTGAGAATATGCAGTTTTTAGGTAGGCAAGGATTAGCCACAGGGCACAATGAGAAGGAGAGTAATTTCATTCAACTATTGAAATTGAGAAGTGTGATCAGCATAAGTTTACATAGCGAAGAGTATAATGAGACTATATGTACTGTACTTGTTTCAGGATATTCTTGATTGGCTGGAAAAGAAAATGGACAAATATACAAGTCCAGAGATCCAGTATAAAATTTTGCAAATGATGTCACATAGCATTCTTTGTAAGGTCATTAAAGGTATTCAGCAAGTTGATTATTATACTATTATGGCAGACGAATGTGTGGACATGTCCAATAAGGAACAGTTGGTAATATGCTTTAGGCATGTCAGCCCAGATCTTGAAGTTCCTGAAGATTTTGTGGGCTTATATCACTGCCCAGATATAACTGCCACTACTATAGTTCATAATATAAAGGATGCCTTATTGAGATTTAATCTTAGTCCTATCACGTTGCCGTGGACTGTGTTACGATGGTGCTGGCAATATGGCTGGAAACAGAAAGGGAACCAAGTCACAGATACTCCAAGATGAATCACATGCACTGTACACCCATTGTTATGGTCACACTTTAAGCCTTGCAATTGGTGACTCTATTAAAAGTGTGAACCTTTTACGATCAAGCATGGACATCACATACGAAATTAGCAAGCTTTTTCAATATTCAACCAAGCTGCACTCTCTCTTTGAAAATCTTAAAAGTGAACTTTCTCCAGCCACGGTTGGGTTTCGTATTTAATTTCCAACACGCTGGACTGTGCGTAATGACACTTTTACAAGTATACTAGACAATTATGATGTCATTTTGAAATGGTGGGAAACAATTTTGGATAGTAAAGTAGATTCTGAGGTTAGAGTGCGTGTAAATGGTGTTGCAAGGCAAATGCAAACATTCGATTATTTTTATGGAGCTTTCTTACTTCGAAACATTTTTAGGCATTCTTATAATTTGAGCCATTGAGCACACAATACTAAGATGACTGTAAATTGAAGGTTAGTTTATTATAGCTCATATTATGTACTTAGACCTTTGTGACAATTTTTTCCCCCTATAGTCAATGAGATCTGATGAAAATTATACAAGTTATTTTGGAAGTGTGTAACAAGGGAAGTGGATAACTGTGGTTGAGGAACCAGTGTTACCTCGGAGACGAAAAACTCCACAGCGTTTTGACCCTCAAAACAACAGTGGAACTGCACCTGCTACACCTGAAGAATACTACCGAGCCGTATACTTTGAAGCCCTTGATACAGTAATCACTGACAGATTTAAGCAAGAAGGATATCAGATCTATAAGACCCTAGAGCAGCTACTATTAAAAGGTGGAGAGGCAGAGAAAGTTTTGGTGGAGATAAAGATAGTGTTGCTTCACTTTTGGCACAGCTCCAGACATTTCATCTCAATAACATGGTTGATCTTCCCAATGTATATTCACTTGTCTACGTGACGAAAGCAATGTCAGGTGCAGAAAGATGCTTATACCCTCAAATTGTTCGAGCTGTCCATTTATTGTTGGTTGCATCAGCAACCAATGCAGCTAGTGAATGTTCATTTTCAGCCTTGCGACGTATAAAAACATACTTACGCTCCACTATGAATGATTAAATGCTGCTATGGTTATGAATGTGTTCATAAAGACTTAACTGACACTTTAGATGCTGTGTAGCTAATGAGTTTTGTGACAGGAATGAACATAGGAAATATAATTTCCAAAATGTCGGTGTGGTTAGAGTGATTGTGGTTAATATATGTTGGGCGTGGTTTTTGTGTGGTTGTGCCTCACCAACCCCAAATTCTAGCTATGTCCCTGTGACAAGACTCTAGACATTGCTCCAGTATGAAAAGACTCTAAACACTGCTACATGACTTCAGTATGACAAGATTAAACACTGCTACCTGGCTCCAGTATGACAAGACTCTAGGTCAGGGATTCCTCAACCAATCTGACAAGTGTTGGAACTGATAATTAAGTAGAGGCTTCATAGATATATTATGTTAATGATAAGCATTGTTAGCCAATAGTGGTAGGTCAAGAGATCTCCTTGGTATTAGCCATGAAGGAACTGTAGGTCATATTGCAATGTAAGGGAATAACCTGACCCTGGCTGCGCCAGGCCTCTGAGTTAGGAGAGTCCCGGTAGTTATGTGTTAATGTGTTGCATATGGTGTCACTCAACGAAAACCTTATTTGAACAAGTTATTGAGGGTCTAATAGGATTATCATTTGAACAGAGAGCACATCCCTCACACCAATTTTGAACCCATCACTAAAGACAACCATGTCGACAAGACCAAAATGCCACTTACCATCAGACAAAGGATACTTCCCTACCCCATATGACTCAGACACCAACAGAAGAAAGCAGATCAGGAGCACCAAGGGCAGAGAGAAAGTAGCACCAGACAATTTAGGGGCAACAGGTACCATTAAATGGTGGCCCAGACCAACTAAGAAAAGCACAGCCGAGGACCCATCACTGAAACACCCCAAAAGGAAGGGAAAGCGGACAGACACCCCCTCTTTCACTACAAGTATGGCCTCCTGTATCAAAGATAATCACCAGCCTAGCAAAATTATGAATTGACCAGCTATTACTGTTGCAGCCAAACCGGGAGACAGTCCTGAGGATAGTACACCAGATGCCATGGCAGGCCACCTGGGAAGAAAGAGAATGATTGCATTATTTGCATGACTCATGCAGCAATTTTTCTGGCCAAGGAAAATTCCACCAACCAAGCAGCAGATGTTTTGGAGTTTGATAGAATTAAGTCTCAGCCTTCACAGAGACCCAGGTCAGAGATTGAGGCTGATTACAGGAAAGGCATCCCTTGACTATTACTACAACTTTAGACGAGAATCCTGCAGGGGGAAACTTGGAAAAATGAGTGATGAAGGGGAAACGGGTCCATTTTTTTATTTTAAAAACAACAACTTGTGGTTACCATTTTATAGCTCTGTAGATTCTGTAAATTTCATGGTATTGACTTGATATATTATAGCTCAAAAGATCTCTACACAACCATTAGGCGCTAAAACGGTCAAGCGCACGGGTGGAAAATGATTATTTTTTCCACCCGCGTGCTTGACCACGTGCTTACATTTTAGCGCCTAATGAAAACACTCGTTGTAGAGAGTAGAGCTTCCTCTAGCCACACATGTGCTAATTTGAACACATTAGCACTTTGCAATGTGGAGATATTTATGTGGCAAAATCAGGCATTCAGTTCCCTCCACTTTCCAGTAACTTGGCTATCGGTATACCTAAGAAAAATACTTTAGTAGTATCATAAGAGATCACACAGAGAGACCTATCTTTTGAGCTATATATCAAGTCCATATCACGAAGTTTACAGAATCTACGGAGCGCTACATTTTCCCCGGAACCGACAAAGTTCACTGTGTAGGCTATTACTTTATTATTGTTTTTTCCCCCTTCATTTTTCATTATCCACGCTTGACACTCTCGGGTATGGTCTAGCTCATGGGCACAAGGTCCACAACGCTCTGTCTGGTATAGTGGAATTATTATCGATCGACCCCCCACCATATTTTAAATTGCACATCATACTGGAATCTGCGGCGAGCTCACGTCCAGGCGACACAGCCCTCTGTCCCTGACTTCACACCCAATACAGGATAATTATATTTTTAAGACCATCGCACACAGTTTAGCACTCATCTATATAATAGAGAGAAAAACTTTAATAATGCCTATATTTCTTGCTTGCTGCATCACCCAGTGGACCCCTCCAATCTACCTGACGGAACTCACTCCTCGTGAACAGGTTCAACATCTGCAACATCACCTCAAACAGCCTTCCACCAATGTAACCAACATCTTATTCAAAATTCCCTCAGGACCAGAGCCGTCCCTCTCTTCAAGCAGGTCATGATTTCAACCACTTCTTCCCAACTTATTTCCTCACACATACTCGCCAATACTTGTTATCTCTGATTCTGGTACTGGGTCTTCTCTCTTCTCTTCCCCAATGTTTTGCTGTCACTTACAGCACTTACCTTCTCCCTCACATTACCACCCTCAACCTTCATCATCTTAATTTTTTATTTCCCCCCTTTCCCTCTCAGATTACTCCATAACAGTTTGCAACTTGTACCACTCTGCTCTCTAATCTTCCTCAGTTTTCTTCCTTAATTCCTTCCTGATAATCCTCTTACTGCTTTTTCTTAGTCGCCTGCAATCCCAAGTTGCCTCAATATAAACTCACTTTCCCCTCTTCCGTGCTTCTCTTAACATTCCTGCAAGTGACCTTCCTAGCATAAATATTAGCCTTCCACATCTTCTAACCACCATCCCTCTGATCTCTTCATAACTTTACTCAGCTGTGACGAAGACCTTTTTCTTTTATCTTCTCCGAACCTCATCTACTTCGCCCCAGCTCACTCACATTCCCTTCCATGTGAACATTTTCCTCCACTACTTCCTGATACTCCTGCCAGTCTTGCCTGTCATCTACTCTCCATTCATATCATCCCCATGACTGACTTCTTCTTTCCACTTCCCCATGTCCATCAACCACGCAGTATGCAGCTACATGATCTCTAACTTTCACCAACTCCAACAGTTAGCTGTTTGGGTCAACTCCTGTTCTCTAGCATTCAAGTCCCCCATAGTATATACCTACATTATAACCTTTCTCTTCATCTTCACCACATCTGCAGCACATCAAACAAACTCTCTGTCTTGTCTACTCTAATCCCCTCTGGGTTAACATCTACTCCTCTTAATTCTACCCAGACCAAAACCTTTTCTCATCTTCAACTCCAGATTCCTATGTAGTAGCATTCCCACACCTCCCATCATTATTATAGCCTTTCTTTTCATCTTCACATATTCTACAGCACATCAACCAGACTCCCCGTCTCATCTACTCTCATCCCCTCTGGGCTAACATATACTACTCCTATCATTTTCCTTCTTCCTACTCTTTAAATCTACCAAGACCAAACATTATCTCATCTTTAAGACTCTAGAGTCTAGACCCAATGTAACAGCATTCCCACACCTTCAGTAGGCCACCTTCACCCTCACTTTTGATGCCATACCACACACACTCGGCTTTACCTGTGTCCTCCTGAAAAACAAACAAACAGTTATGCTCATCAAACTCTTTAATCCAACCACTACCTTCAAATCCATCTCCCTTGACCACTTTCCTCTACAATTAAACAAGTCCCTAAATCGAGCTTGGACCTTCAGATTCCTGATCTCTTGGATGTGTTTATGCTCGGCCACCAGCTGCTTCTGTGATAAAAAGATTTTGAATTGTTCCATCTAGTGGTGCTCATGCTATATACCTCTTTCCAGTTCCCAGCTTTGTCCACCTTTTGGATGATTTTCCTCTTTGTGCTCCTTTCACTGATGACTCTTCTTTCTCAACTCCCCATGGCATTTGCTGGAGTGTCTTCCCCTGGCAACCTATACCTACCAGGTTGCAATGTACATGGGTTCTGAGTTGGCTCTTTCTCCTGGTTTTCAATTGTATTCACACCACTTCTCCCTCCGCTTGTCCCTCGCACCACCTCCTTTTCCATACCAATCAATCTTCTATAATACCTTCTCCAGTGGCTTGATCTACTGGAAACCCTTTGCCTGCCAATCCTACTGCTGATCCACCCCTACACCGTGTGTGCAGCTTCAGCCCACAGACTCTCCTTTGCTGTACACTCCTCTCTCAGGATGAATGGCCCTCCCCCACCACCTTGTTCACCATAGCCTGATTCCCCCCCCCCCCTTACTTTTACCCCTTCTCTGAACCCCATGGTATTCCACCCACTGCCACAACGTCTTCATGTGTTCATCGTTAGTGCCTCTATCTTTCACGACCTCAGCTTGTCCCCCATGTCTTTACATCCTTCTCCCAACTGGTTTAGATTCCTCCCCCGAAACGTCAACTATTCAGCTAGCGTTCCATTTGATGCCCACCCTTTACGCGCCAACAATCACGCCGTTCTATGAGGTTTGCCTGCATCCCATAGTCATACTAATTGAAACTGGACGGGCTGAATTGGAAATAATAATGGGTGTATCGGAGAATCTAGGGGAGAACAGTTCTTGGAAAATCCATACCTTTCCTGGGGTCAAAAAGAAATTTTGGCTCTCCGTGCAGATTGCTCTACTTTTCGTACTTCTTGTTGTAGTGTGGAGTACTCTTTCACTGCCAACGGTATTCTTCAGTTTATCAATATCTGAGGTAAGACCGTGGGTATTAGATTTTCCATGATCAAATGAGATCATGCATAATGCTAAAACTTCAGGCTAGTCTTCAAGTCAGTCTATGAATTTTTTTAAAATTTATTTTAATCTTAAGTATATATATACTGACAGAAACACAGTACATGAGACCATCCAACTACCAATGACAAGGGAGACCCAACAAACTATATGAATAACAGAGTGCACAATTGCACAATTCACTAGAGAATTAGAACATAGATAAAAAGCATTAAAAAGTGATAGGTAGCTATGCTAGCTGACAAATTAGACAACAGCCTGGTATTTTTTAAACTGCTTCTTAAAGGCCTGGTTGGAATAGAGGTTCACCAACTCTACTAGGACGGAGTTCCATAGCTTGATGATGTCAATTAAAAAAGAATGTAGATACATGATTGTTATAGCATTGGCCACAAGTTGGCGATTGTTGATGTGGTGCCTAGAGTCAGGGCCGTATTATCCATAAGGCTGACTAGGCTGAAGCCTAGGGGCCCACCAAGAGTAGGGGCCCACCAAAAACAGGGGCCCATGCGCAACCTTTTTTCCCCGTACCCGTTAATTGAAAAGTAAACGCTATTCCCAGAGACCTAGGATGTGTTTATCGGTGGGCAATATTCTTATAGATGCTTACGAAATCATGACAATGTCCGCTAAGTGTTATACTATATTAAAAAAGGAAATTGTGGTTTCAATTTATGTGAAGCACAGTCAGGGATGGTCCGGCGGGTGGGCCCTTGGGGTAACCCCCTCCCTGGCGCAGTCCGCGGTATGAACACGTGAAGATCGCGGGGGGGGGGGGGGGGGGGGCGAGGGGCAAAGAAGCTCGAAGCCTAGGGGCCCTGCCTTGGGTTAATTCGGCACTGCCTAGAGTCACATCCTATAGAACACTGAAGATGGAATGATGGAAGAGCTGCAAAGGCAGATCTTACTACTCTAGCTCAGAGGAAAGGGTGGACAATCTTTCAGTCACTATATACCCTCTCTGCCAATCCTTGGGATACACTCAGTTTCATTATCTTTCCTTTCAGTTTGGGATATTATGGAGCAGTAGCTAAGGATATGCATGGCAATTGTTGTATAAATAAATGATATATTTAGTGTCACTTTGACTTTAAGAAGTCTACCAAATGCCTTGACTTGCAGCACACAAGGTTCATGTGAAGTCTCAGCTCAATGGCTGATGGTGACAGCCTAGATAATGAGTGTCTAACTTACAAAGATAAACATGTGTGGTGTGTCACAGGAAGAGGAATTCCCTTCCTGTACAACTCTGACTGCAGATAGTACTGCCATGAGGTAGTTAATAATAAGTCCACCAACTATCTGACTGTTGTTGTGGTGATACAATATTATGGCAAATACACACACAAGTACTGGGTTATATACCAAGCACCCTGCCCTTACAAACTGTGGGTTTTGCATTACACATTCCAAATGTTAATCACCCTAATACTGTTACGTTGAATGTCATGCTGTGAAGTCACCCTGTGACATGTGGCAAAACAAAAATACCATCCAAAAGCATATTGCATTGGCAACATTTTGGTATATAAATCTGGACCATAGCATGAATGTGTGCGACGATATGGTACTTTATATGGTAAACTACGGTCTTCAGGTAGGGTACCCCCTGGTTACAGTATAGTGACCTCAACAAAGATAAAATGTCATGCTTATAAGCTGCGATTAAGAAGGTGTTGCATTATTCCTGTGTTTGCCATGTGTTTTTACCAGGTTAATGTCAAATATCTACCACTGTGATTGCTGTACTGGAGAATGTTAATAAGTATATTAGAGCTTGATAGAAGCTTTTCTAAATTTTTTTAGTGCAATGTCTCTTAATTAGCTTACTTATTAGACAAGCAACAGCTAATTCCTTTCTTTGTCCTTTTTGGTGTAAAACCTTTCGTCATGTCCTAGAGTAGTAATCTGATTTTTTTATTGCAATGCTTATATTTCCACCTCACAGAGGTCACATGTTTGGAGTAGAATTCTGCACTGGGCAGTCATGAGCCTATTTAGAAATATTATTGTTGTTTTTAGTTCTAGCTGTACACATACAACATGAATTTTGAGGGAAAATCTTCACTGCAAACCTGTTTTTCGGAGAGCAACAGTAACAACTGCAATAGCTGAACTGAACATGTGCTATATAGACTCCGTACACCAAAATTGAGGTCTAGTGTAAACCCTAATAAGGCACAGCTATATACTCTTATGTAGCAACTATGAGGCTGGGAAGCTAATCACCGATCATTGTGCTCTTCATAGATTTGCATGATGGGAAATTGTAAAAATAAAGGAACTAGCTTTAGCCTTACTGGCTCTGAAGTGCCAAGTGCCCTCTTAAAACTGTCAGATACACTTAGCAAGGAAGCTGATGACCAACTATCTAGGCTAAGGAAACCAGAAAGTTCAGGAAGACCTGGTCATCACATTCAGACAATATAGAACTGGCTCGATGCAACTATTTCAGATATGATGGTGGTCAGAGTGCTGATGAAGTTAATTCAGACTTGCTATCAGCATTCTTACATGTTACAGTAACTGATCTATTCTCTGAAGTAAAGGCTCGGGATATTAATGATAAGACAGCATGAAATAGATGATACTTCTGACAACATATGGCTAGCTGAGCAGCAAAAGAGTATTTCTGTTTCTACTGGTTGGAAGGAAGTCATCAACTAAGGTTTCAAAGAGGGTGAAGCCAGGCCCACTTCTTTAAACCACCTTGCTGCTACTTATTGGTGGACAGTTCACCAATTCTAGGTACATCCAATGGCAATCCTAAGATCCAGGTTTAGTTATCAGCAGCAACTATTCATGACTGGCAGCAAGTCCTGATGTTTTGTTGAAGAACACAGTATTCTGGGATACAGTGGAATGTAATGCAAGAATCCGCAAGGTTTTGAATGGCTTTTTCATACCACAAGATGAAGCCAAATACAAACCTCACACAATTAATACTATCAAGTACGCTGCCATGCTCTGTGCCAAGAGAGAATGGTGAGGTTTTGCAGTGTGTACAAGGCATGCACAGAGAGAGATATCAAGCCCAACCTAATGGACAGAGTATACTTCCAAGTTTGCAGTATTTTACTTGGGGTTATTCCTGAGCCTCAGGATTAGCTAGAGGACTCATCACTCTCATGACAAAATGCCATAGTCCTTTTTGTTGTCAATTTTGGTCATAACTATGTGAAGTAGATGCATCATTACAGTCTTCAACTAAGTCTCGAGCCAACAGAGTTCTGGAACCTTAATGTGCAGGATTAGAGATATATCTACATCATGATTGATCAAGGTACTATATAGATGTAGTTGCAAGCTCTTTAACTTCTTGGGTTAGTCCTACAAGATCAAGCGATAGGTAGTCAGTCATCTTCAGCAGGTCGATATTGAAGTTGCCAACTACCATTGCCCCTGAAAACTCACTAACTAGCGAAGTCATCATTCATTAGCTGAGGTTCGCCTCGGCTCATAACTTAGCTTTGGATCACTTTCAGAACTTGGTTCTAGGTTGTAATCGAAGACCATAGCCTTTAATTAGTCTATAAACTTAACATCCTTTAGTTAGGAGGGTAAGAAGTCCATAAAGCTTAGTGACAGTTCATCATTTATTGTCCACGAGCATCAATTGTTGGCTAGGCATAATTGGCTAGGCATAAATTTTACAATAGGATAATATCGGCCACTGGAGCAAATCGTGCGATACCTAATTTCTGGTTCAAAATTGTGCTTCAAAACGAGCACCACTGAACTCAGCGGGAGAAACTGTTCCTTACCAGCAATTTTCATTAAATTCTTATGTCTCATTTTACACGAGTGAATTTCATCAGCATAGGGGACACACTTTATTACTGGTATTATCGATATCAAGATAATCTACACATTCCTCATGGATCCATCTGCCACAGCAACAGCACAGCCATTCTCTTCCAGTGTCCATGTCATCATCATAACAGCCAAAGCAGACACAACAGGTCAGTGTGAATGTCTCATCTATCTCATCTCAGGCTTTCTTTTGCTTTGGTCGAATGTTGTGACTAGCCTCAGTGGGAACCACTGATGCTCTGACTTCTGCTTCTCTAGCATTCTTGGCTTCCCTCTCAGCAGCCTTGCGAGCCTTTTTGACTGCTTTGTCAGTCTTTTCCTGATCCTCCTATCAGTTGGCAAGCCTTTCATCTGCCTTGCATTTCAGTTATTCTTCTCTTTGCTTCTTTTTCAACTCTCTCTCCTGCTTTCTCATTTCTTTCTCCTTTGCTCCTCATTGCTTCTGATCTTTCTTCTCCTTCATACACGCAAACATTCACTACTTGTTACAACACGAGCTGTTCCTGTCTTAGGCCTCTTGGGAGTACTTGTCAATGTTGGTAGGTTGAGCAAATCAGAAAATGGAGAACGTTCAGTGGATGTCACTAAAGATGAACTTGAAGTAGGTGTTCGAGTAGTACTTGAAATGGACAAGGATGCTGATGATATGTGTGGAGGGAATGTTGAAGGAGAATTGGAATTTGGAATGTGAGATGTTAATGGTGTAATAAAATCAGATGGTAAAAATGAGTTCCAACTACTTTTGCATACTGCTTCAGGATGATGAATTTACAGCCAGGCTTCATGCCTTGGTTCGAACAGATCATAGCCTTCTTCAAACCTGTTAACATAATTTAACTCCTCCTCAACAGAAAACATTGCATTGCTATCAGTGAGATCCACATCTAGAAAAGTCCCCGTCACCAAGGCCTTCTTTTCCAGCAGAGGATGAATTACTACGATCTCCATCTCTAGGGTCTCCAAGGATCAAGTCACCAGGAGCTCCAGGGTTCGAGTCACCAGAGGCTCTAAGTCACCAGGGACTCCAGGGTTTGGATCACCACAGCCTCCAGGGTTTGAGTCACTAGCAACTTGATCTCCATGTCCTGCAGCCTGAGATTCATATCCACCATTACCAACATCTCTGTCTTCCAGGTCATTATCACCATTTCTCACACCTGAATCATCTTAATAGCAGTGTGTGTGTGCATGTGTATATGTGTGTGTGTGTGTGTGGTGTGTGTGTGTCATCTGAATAAAAAATGTTAATAGCAATGAGTGTATGTGTGTGTCTGTGTCTGTGTCAGTCGAAAGTAGCATTATTACATTTTTAATTACATTATTTTGAACATGCCTTATTACTCAGTCATACAATAATTAATGCTGATGTGCATGATTGGCATGTGAGTGTGTGTGTGTGTGAGGCAGAGTAGTGAGGAACAGAGAACTTACTAAGGTTTCCTCCACTACAAGTATCGTCACTGCCTGCAGATCTGTTGTCATAGAGATGTACCGCATCTCTATTAAATGGAAATACTCCAGCTGTCTTAAATCCACCGTAGATGTTTGCAGGGGTGACAGCACATGGCCAAGCATTCTGAAACACACTGCAGAAGTTAAGCTTAGAGATGACTTTGCCAGGATTATTTCGATAAAATTTGTGACATGCCTCCTGTTTCAATTGTCCAAAAAGACTGCAGTATAGAGGTTGACATTTGTGGGTGGCATGAGGAGGGAAACAAAAGATAATCACTTTGTTATCTTTTGCAGCTGCTCAGCTCAAAGAGAGAGCTGTGGCCATCCAGTAGTAAAAGAAGTGTGCATTGTGATACCGCCTTCACTAGGAAGTGCTCCTTCAGCCAAAAATAGAAGAGTTCTTGCAACCCAACCTTTATCACTGACTCCATAACGAGAGCCACATATCTCATCCTTGGTCCGAAGTTTATTCAACTGTTTGGCAGCGAAGATAATGAAAGGATGACGGCATTGGCTTGTATATAGCACTTCCACACCCTATAACAGTAATTTTTGCTTTTTTCTCAAAAGTACGATACCGAACCTTTTTCTGCCTTTTGCAGCAATGACTCTAGGGGGATGGGGATTCCAGGCTCGTATATCCTTTTAGGATGGTCAAATCCAAATTCATCATATATGCTTCTCAAGAGTTCAACGTAGGCATTAATATTTTCAGCACTGACAGCATCCATTCTCACTCCAGCACTAGCATCACCAGCGCGAAGCCAAAGAATAGGGTTTCTCTTCAGAAACTTTTGCCGCCACCCATTGGTGATAGTGGAGCCTTTAAGTGTCTCCTTCTGCTTAACATACATTTCCACTAAACATTTAACATCATGCCGTGTCTAGCCAGCTAGCCAGAGTGCAGATAATAGCGAAAGCATTATTAGGCAGAGAGAAGCTAGATAGCTAGCTAGAGCTATTTTAATTTAAAAAAATCTTAAAAAAGTGATATCGTCGAAGTTGTTATCATTCAGTGTAAGTTTTGATGAGATGATTATACAAATAAAATATTACATTGCTGTTGTATGCAAAACTCAGCATATTGTATAAAATGACTAGATAAAATCCACCAAACAGTGGCATCCCTGGGACTATCACACAGAAGATGAGGTGTTTACAATATATATACATGTAGCTACTGTAATAATTTAAGGTGGTAATTATCCACATTTTAAATTATTCATGGAAGTGCCTTTTTGGCTTAAAAAATTAACACGCAATGACTGCATATTTGCTGAGCTTTCCAGTGGCATGCTTGATTATAGGTTTTCACTTAGTAGAAGGAACTCCAAGACATCCTGCCTTATATAGTTTTGCAAGGTTTAACAGGAACTTAAGAATGGAATCTGAGTAGTGCCTGGAGTATACGGATGCTGAGTGCACTATGTTTTAGTTGTTTCGGATGAAAGCACCCAATAACTATCGAATTTATATTCGTAAATCCGGGATTCTCCAGCAGCAACTAATAGAACCTAAACCGATGCATTTTGCATGGATTTACAGGAGTGTCTTAAAACAATGCACACAAAAAGTGTTTTGAAGGCAAGCTGCATGTGCTCGGTCTTAGGACATAATATTAGGCTAGAGCATTAGAGTGCTGTGGTGAAGTAAATGGATTACAATCCTACTAAACACAAGTCTATCTGAAAGCTGAGTGGAGCAGCTAGACAAAAAGAAAGTAGTTGTGAAAGCATGCAAAAAGATACCACCATTCTTAAACAGAAATAAATGTTGTCAAATCATGACTGTGTGTCTGGTATACAAATGAGTGAAGCAAAAATCCATCTCTTAGTTAATTGCTCTCTTACAATCCTCACCTTTTGGTTTCCAAGCTCTATAAACAAGATTGCTTCTTTCAAGAATGGCCTAGCAATCTCATGCATTGCTTTCAGTTTCAGGAGTCAATTATTTCATGGTCCATGATGTTCACAAAAAAACAATTCATAGACCATGAGTTCTACGCAAATATATTTGACATACAAATGAATTTAAACAGGAAGTATTCCAGATTTACGGTATATCAGGCAGTCATTTACTCCCTTCATCACCCTGCTCCACTCCTTCTACACAATTTACTAGTAACAAAACTACTCTTCCCTCTGTCTCTACCACCTTGTACTCTACAAACCAAGCCTTTGTTCTGTCAACTCTGAACACCATTGATAACAACACTTTCCATCGCCACTTAAATTCCTCACGTTCAACTAATAAGTAAATCACATTCTCAATTCATTACCGTCATACAAGACACATCTCTCAGCAGCTAACTGACATTTCTAATTCTGCAACAGTCCTGATGTCCCTGTCATATTATTACTAGAAGCAAATTGAAGGCATTGTGTGGCAAGCTGCATTGCCTTACTACTTGCCAAGCCTACTGCTTCATGCTATTTTATGTTTGGATATTGTTCTTTAGAGATGCTGAACTTGTGCACGATTGCACAACAATATGCCCAGCAACATGTGAATGTAAGCATGAAAGATGGCTGAGAAAGGAGGGTTTTGTTAGGACTACCTGGAAACAGCTTCCCCTGGAAATGGGAAGCACAATATAACGATGAGGTCACACGTAGTGCTTGCTGGCTGACAGAATTGTCACAGATGGAAGGGAAGACAGTGCAGAAGCTACCAAGCACTTCAGATACTATGAGTGAGGTCATCAGGCAGTATCTTCTGGCTGACGGAATGATCTGAATATTAAAGGGAAGACCGTGCAATAGCTGACAGTAAAATGTTATTAGACATTACAATAACCTTCTCAATAATCAACTTGAAATTGTATTCTCTCAACTTTTCGACTAGATGCTCTAGCCTTCATTAGGAACTGCTCTAGCCTTCATCAGGAATAATGACTAGATGCTCTATCCTTCATCAGGAATAATGACTAGCTGCTCTAGCCTTCTGGAATAATGACTAGATGCTCTAGCCTTCACCAGGAATAATGACTAGATGCTCTAGCCTTCATCAGGAATAATGACTAACTGCTCTAGCCTTCATCAGGAATAATGACTAGATGCTCTAGCCTTCATCAGGAATAATGACTAGATGCTCTAGCCTTCATCAGGAATAATGATTAGCTGCTCTAGCCTTCATCAGGAATAATGATTAGATGTTCTAGCCTTCATCAGAAATAATGACTAGATGCTCTAGCCTTCATCAGGAATAATGACTAACTGCTCTAGCCTTCATCAGGAATAATGACTAGATGCTCTAGCCTTCATCAGGAATAATGACTAGATGCTCTAGCCTTCATCAGGAATAATGACTAGCTGCTCTAGCATTCATCAGGAATAATGACTAGATGTTCTAGCCTTCATCAGGATTAATCACTAGATGCTCTAGTCTTCATCAGGAATAATACCTAGATGCTCTAGCCTTATCAGAAATAATGACTAGATGCTCTAGCCTTCATCAGGAATAAGCATTAGACATTTTGTTTTAATTATTGTTTGCTCTCTAGATCTGTTTGTGTTCAGTATGTTTCCCATCATTAGCATATTTTTCCTCTCTTGACTAATGTAAAACTTAACAAGAACAGTATCATCAGTTAACATTTATACCCAGCTAGCAATGTTATATAATACGTAGCATTTAGTTAGGGAATTGTTGACAACTGCTAGCATCAAGTTCTTGTATGTGCCTGCAGGATGCATATCTGAGCTGTGTATGGATAAGTTGTTCAATAATCCTTACAAGAAGGAGCTTAAGCAATATTTTATCAACTGGTGTGTATCTAAGGTGAAAGATGCACTTAGCAAAGGTGAAGAGGTACACATCTGAATTGGACTCATATTGAGATGGAGAAGAAGGAGGAACTATATACTTTTATCATCAAACTGCCGTATTCCTCAAAATTTTGAGCGGCATAGTGACTTTACCAGTTCCAATTTGGCTAATAGTGTACAAACTTTACATATGGCAAATTTTAAATAATGTTTTGTCCCACTTTGAACAACGTTAAATATAACTACTGTGTAAATCACTAGTTCTACAGTACCAGCTATACTTCACTCTTATATATACATATGCCAACATTTAGCCTGATGAAGGCTAGAGCATCTAGTCGAAACATCGAGAAGTAAAATTGATTATTGAGAAGGTCATTGTAATTTAGCCTGTTCTCATTTTTGTACCTCTTGTTTGACAGAGCAGCACCTATGAGTGGCAGTATGCAAAAGTAACTGTTTACAAGTTGCCAAACTCTCTATGCCTTCATGACAAATGATATAGCCACTCCATAGCCACTCCATAGCTAGATCAATTTGAGGAATTGAGTCATACCTATGTCATCATAAAACTACAGAATTGTTATCCTGAGAACACCTACATATTACATGCAACCATTTGACACTTACTGTGCATCAAGTACTTTTGTTGACTATTTTCTTCCTTACATAACCCCATTTTATTAATATTGTTGGTCATGTGAAGTACATGCACAGCAAGTTCAAGCGTTTCGTTGGCCAAATATATATTTTTTCTTTCACAAGTTTTCCCCCAAAAATTATATATTAATGAGTTATGGAATAATGTATTGAATAATGTCATGTGAAATATTATCAGTCACAATTTTGGAATTGGCTGATCCTCAAGATTTGACCCTGATGGTTGCTTACAGATGAAACTATAGTAGGATCAGCCAATTCCAGAATTGTTTCTATATCAGCTATTATTATTCTTATATCATTATTATTTATTACTATTGTTATTATTGTTGGTATAATGGTGATTTTGAACGGACTTCACAAAATACAAAGAAACTTTTGAGATCAAGTTGGTTTTGATGACCAAATCTTAGGTCTTCATTGGTGAGAAAGATGAAGACTGAAAGAAATGGTGTAAAAACCAACTTGAACCAACTTGAGATGTTTGTTACGCTTATTTTTGTTGTTATGACTTACAGTTTATGTGGGACATGCAATATATTATACATCACTACAAGTTAGAAATAATGTCACAGAAAATTCATGATTATAATCATTTAGATATCATCTAATACCAGTGATAATAATGCTTCTGACAGTGACTTTATGTGCTCGGCACCACTCCAATATGCCACGACTAATGGTATCTGCCTAACAGAATTTGCCAACATTCTGATATCCTCCAACTGTCCACTTGATGCAGAGGGAAATATTTTAGTGGTAAGGAATGAAGAGGCTACAGTTACAGAATTGATAAACGGGTTAAAATCTCTTGGAGCAAGTGCTGGATGCATAAGTAAAGCTTCTCCATTTTTGTGCGTGCTTCTGTTTGGATTGTGTGGTGGTATGGAGGTCTCCATCCAGCCTACCACTAGTCAGTGTGAACAGATCAGAGACACACTATGCCCACAGCAGTGGATGGATGTTCAAAGGCTTGGCATTGTCCTCCCAGACTGTTCGATGTTTCCTGCTGAGACTTCATCCTGTCCTATTCTAAATGGCAGTCTCTCTACAAACTCTACAAACGTAACAGGTGTGCTAATATTTCATATAATTATTACCTTATTGCACATGCATAGCTATATATTTATAAATGCATTTTGAATGAAGAGTGGGATAACCAATCTTGGTTAGTAATGTACCCACATAAGTTCTGGTTCTATCTTTTAATGAGTACTAGAACATGCTAAAGCACATTTGCAGCCAGTTTTATTTAGTGAGAGATTACAATTCCAATTCCATAGCATATGGCTATTCGAGATTCGCATGGCACCATGTAAACTGATCCTCATCAGGTTGAAAATGGAAAAAATATGTATCAATTTCATGATCGAGAAGTACAAACAGCATTTATCCTGTTCAGAGGCAAACCCAAGGAAAAGGAGGGGTTCCAGGTTTTACACTCATGATATATACAGTGGGACCTCACTTATCTGGGCAGTGTAGGACCAAGAGGTGCCCATGATTGTGAAGTACAAGCACTGATTATGTACAGAAGCATAAATAGCCACTTTCTTTTGTTTGCAAAGTACATTTTTGTAATGTGCAATAACTGCAATAAACCATATTTACAGGCCATGTGTCTAATAGGCCCCACCAGGAAGCCATAAACACAGACTCCCCCTCTCCAACCTACCCCATAGATGTAGACGAGTTGAATAAGCAAGGTTCTATTGTAATACAACTCTCAGTTTACATGGTAGATACGGCTCTCTCATAAAGGCTAGAGCATCCATTTATTGAAGTTGATTATCAAGAAAGTCATTGTATTAAATAAGTTACTGGTATTTATTTTTCTTTATACTCATTTTAATTATTGACAAAAAGTATTCACAAGCCACTTTAAAAATTGACACAACCACACCCTCCTCTCCAATCCCCTTACCCACTTTATTTGTTCACTTTTCATCCAGCAGGCCTGACCTGTAAATTATTTCTTAGGCACTATGGCTCCGCCTAGTTCAGGTTATACAGTTAGTGGTCATGCTGAGCCTGCGCCTAGTTCAGGTTATACAGTTAGTGGTCATGTTGAGCCTGCGCAAATTAAACAGCTATACATTCATTCAAGCTCACTTACTTCTTTGTCAGGTGAGGCTTTTATATGCCACTGAGTCACTGCCCGCAGAGAGTAGGTTAAGATAATCCCAGGCAACACCAGGGTGCAAGTGTTCTACATTCTTGTTTCAACTGCTTTATTGTTCTTGTTGTTATTATTATCCTCTTTGCATTTTGTCTGACAACGTTTTACATTTCTTTCTGATTGTTGCCATTTAGATCTTATAGAAAAGCATCGAAATGGTACCACTGTAATAGACTTGGAGTGCAGTGAAGGTTTTTATAAAGAAAATGGTTCAAGTATCTGCATACCAAGTTGTTACACCTGGATGTTAAACAGTCAAGGAGTAACTATTTTCAGAGATGTGGCGACCTTCATATCTACATTTCTTGGATTTCTAGCAGCCGTGACAGTAACAATAATATCTTGTTTGGCACACAAGAGAATGTGAGTTAATTAAAAGGGGAGAGTTAAGGTGGTTCTATTGTTGCACTGCATTGTGTTACACTGCATCATGTTTATTGCATATATAACACAGTCCATAATATTGACTGAGCATGAGCCTGCCGATCAATTTCAGCTGGTATACACATTTACATATTTGTGAAAGGGAAGTTGACTAGTGATCTCACCTGCCAGAGGACTATTGCCATTAGTTATACTACATTCACTTCTAACTTAGTATTCAGTATAACCTGGATTATCCAGACTCCAGTTGTTATCATGAAAATTCGGAGTTATCCACAAAACTAATTGATTGCAGGAGCAGAGAGGTGACCTAATGATTAAATACTGCTTTAGTTCATTCTGGAGGCTATCAATACCTGTATATAGCAACTAAGAGTCATAGCATCTGTAGTCTTAGCAGCTGCTATTGGTCTAGTAACGCAAAATATGACCACAAATGAGATTTTGCATATTAGCAACTAGTTTACCCTGATGAAATGAGTAGCTAATAACCTAGGTTTCAGGTACTTTCCACTTTATCACTAGAGTACATTTAAAGCATATAGTATACTGTGTCTGTCAAACCTAAGATCATAAGTCATATGCTTGGTGGTAGCTATATGATAAGGACATTTCGGATTGTGTTACCATTAACCAAACCCCCAAAATGCGGACACCCCAGTATTTCGTGAAGAAGACAAAAAAATTATGCAATGTATTATTAAAAGGAAAACCAGCAATAATATATGGTATTCATATGTATCGGTTGTTTACTCTCACTTCAAACCAAATTTGCACAAAAATCATCACTTAACAGAATATTGATAACTAAACAACATTACCAAATAATGCACTCCGCAGTGGAGGCGTCGATGGTCCGGCCACTCCGGTTTTGGCTGGACCACTTTTTTAAGATTGCAAATGGGTGTGGTAAAAATGCTGCGTCATGCGTGATTACGACCCTTACCCAATTGACTAGCTATTATTTGCCTGTGGCTGGCTGTGGCATGGCTTCGAGCTTTGGTGTAGCATCTGAAGTGATCAATAACCTTCCTGAAGTTTCCCGTCAACCGCCCGAATCCTTCGCCTTTCCGAAGAGAGCTTTCAGGAAAAAGAAGGTAGTTGAGAGATCTTGCCAAGCGAGCTGGTTCCATACCTGGTCTTGGCTACATTATAGTGAAGCCAGATATTCTCTGCACTGCCAGCTCTGCTGCAAAGTTGTTAAGGCTAAGCATATAACAGTGAAGCCAGGAGCTACCTATGTTGCTTTTGTAAGTTTAGCGACTTCCTCATAGATCTTTTAACTTAAGTAACTTTTAAAGTTTATAGTACTATTCACTTATTTATATTGTAGTTATCTCGGGGTTTTACGAACTGGAAAGATGCCACACTAGGTATCCGACAGCATGAGAAAGGTCAGTGCCACAAGATAGCAGTTGAGAAGCTAATTACAGTGCCAATAACTACAATAGATGTAGGTGAGATGCTCTCTAGTACTTTGGCCCATGACAGAGCAGACAGAGCAAAAAATTGGCACTGCCTTCTAAAGGTTCTGAGCAGTCTAAAGTTTTTGGTAAAGCAGGGATGTGGGATACGTGGTCATGACAATCGTGGTGATGGAAATCTGTTTCAAATGATGAAGCTCATGAGTGAAGAGAACTCCAAGGTAATTGGGATCATGTAAAGAGTAAGACTCCGGAAGTCAAAAAATCCATGCGCGTCAATTGTTTTTGCGGTGTATATTTTAAAATGCAATTTCCCTGCTTATCTTAAATGCACAGACCACGTAGAGAGAGTCCTTTGATTTTGATGGAGCGTTCAGAATGCATCAAGAAAGGATACTCGAAGTAAGTAACAAATACCCCTGGACAGAACAATATTCATTAGCAGCAATACACAACAAAAAATTAACACAAGTTCATATTAACACAACTTCATAAAACAACAAATGCAGCATCGACTTTGAGACCAAAAACAACAACAAAACAAAAGAAAACATCAGAGGGCAAACTTATACTGGGTACTGTGCTTTGATTGCATGTAGGATGCTGCCAAAAGCCTCAGCAGTTGTGCGGGCATTCCTTTCCCTCCACATAAATTCATCAAGGTATGGAGGAAATGGACGATGAACCCCCTTCATCCTTTTAAACTTTATCTTCGCCTGCATTGATCAAATTATCTATATACTGTGTATATCTTGCGGTATAACTTACTCTATTCCAGTAGGATTCAACATTTTGATTATCGGACAGCTACAAAGGGCTGTTGAACAAACCTCCCGCAGCCACTGATATACATTAATCACAGTTGGTCAACTGCACCCTGCTTCACTTGCAGCAGCCAGTAACCTGGTACTCTCTGTCCCACCAATATATTAAAAGAAGCTATCTGCACACTCAGCATTGAGTTTGAGAAGAAGCTCCCTTCAATAAGATATATTATTATTATCTCAATTATTATATCTAAAAATATCAACATAGACATACAAACCATGACGAATCGACTTTACAGTTTTACACGCACGACACCCCCATGTAAACCCATCTTTCAGGATGGACTTCTTACGGCTAACCATAGTTACATTGCAACTGTACACCAAGTAACAACACCGACATATTGTCATATTTCAAAGAATTGTCACTTGCTGAGAAGGAATTAACTAGTGAAGTAATGCCTTTGGCTAAACTTCTACTAGTTATGCCTGCTACGAATAGCAGTGAACGGCCATTTAGTGCAATGCATCGTGTGAAGTCCTATTTGCATTCAACAATGTCTCGGGAGAGATTGAACAGTTTAATGACATTGCACGTCCACAAAGATCTTACGGACAAAATTGTTCTAAACTAAGTTGCCAATGAATTTGTCATTAAAAGTGAATGCAGACAACATGTATTTGGTACCTTTAGTTAATGAATCTCTATTATTAACTGTGCAATTTAATTTAAATGTGAAAATGAAAAATCTGTCACGTTTTGACCACACCCACATCCTGGCCCGACCACCTCAAAATTGGCGGAGCCACCCCTGCTCCATAATTGCATAATTTTTAGTGGGAGCAAAGAAGGTAATAGTTGCAGTCGGATGAAGAACTGACCCAGAACACTGGGCCTAAAGAGGAGGATCATGTACCCTACCTATCTCCTCAAGGCCACTCTATAGCTGACTTGCCTAACTTTGCAGACGATTTTTGTGTGCAGATATCCGACAAGAACCGACCGTCCCGCCACCAGAAGAGGCTTGACCGACGTAGGTACGCAGCTGTACGTGGACAACCAACGCTCCTAGATGGTGGACCTGACCCGCTCAAGGAATCCCAGTCCAATGACCCATCACTAAACATCATGCGCAAGAAGTGCAACGACAGGATTGCCCCTTTCTTCCTCCGAGATGGTATCATGTTCCGAAGCTGGATCCCACCTCACCAGAAAGAGCCAATTGACCAGGTCATCCTGCCACACAGCTACAGAGAGTCTGTACTCAGAACGGCCCACATGGCACCATGGGCGGGCCACTTCGGTCGCAGGAGGACGACTAACAGAATCATTCACCGCTTTTTCTGGCCTGGAGTAAGACAGGCCGTCGCAGACCTCTGCAGATGCTGCCAGACATGCCAGCGCACAGCCAAGGGAACTACCAGGAAAGTTCCTCTGCCAGTTATTTCAACACCATTTACCCGCATTGCCATGGATATGGTGGGACCACTGCCTGTGACCGAGGAAGGTCTCAGGTATTTCCTCACCATCGTGGACTATGGCTCCAGATACCCAGATGCAATACCTCTCTGCACAACCACCAGTAAGGATGTAGCAGAGGCTCTGGTGGACTACTTCTCGAGAGTCGGACTGCCGAAAGAGATCCTAACAGACAGGGGGGCAAACTTCTGTAGCCAACTGATGGACCACTTCTATGACCTCTTCAGCATATGCTCCATCAAGACGTCGGCCTATCATCCTGAGACAGACGGAATGGTGGAGCGATATAACGCAACACTCAAAAGTGGATTACGTAAGTATGTCACAAGATTTGGTGGGCAGTGGCACAAGTCACTGCTCTACTCATTGTTTGCTTTTCGAGAGACCCCACACAGCTCGACCGGATACAGTCCCTTTGAGTTGGTCTTTGGAAGAAACCCACGAGGACCCCTAGACGTGCTCAAGGAGGCATGGCAAGAACCCCATAGTTGCCCTGAAAGTGTCGTCTCGCACATGATGGCCACCTACGCTAGACTTGAGGCAGCCAGAGACATTGCCTCCGTCACTGAACGTGACAACAAGCAACAAATGAAGTTGTGGTATGACCACAAGGCTCGGGAGAGGTCATTTGCTGTGGGAGATTTGGTCCTTGTGCTGCTGCCATCCTGCACCAACAAGCTTTTGGCGAAATGGCAGGGACCATTCCCCATCACTGATATCCTCTCCCCAACCACCTACCGTGTCAGGATGGCTGGCTCCAGGAATCCTTCTCGCACGTACCATGTCAACATGCTCGCCAGGTGGGAATCCCCTTCAGCAGTATGCCTGTACAGCTCTGTCGAGTCTCAAGTACAGGACCACGAGGACATCCCTACCTGGTCTGACACACCTTCGCCTGATCCACCCAGAATAAATCCAGAACTTCTCCCGACCCAGAGAGAGGACCTACTCCATCTCCTTGCTGCCCACGACAAGGTGTTTAGCGATCAGCCCGGACTCACAGAGCTCACATCCATCTCCATTGATACAGGCGAATCTGTACCCCTTAGCTCTCCCCCTTATCACCTACCTCAGGCTCGGGTGCAGACCGTAAAGGATGAGATAGCATCTATGCTGAGGGCTGGCATTATTGAGGTAAGCAGGAGTCCATGGGCCTCACCAATAGTCCTCGTTACAAAAAAGGATGGGTCACTTAGGTTGTGTGTAGACTACCGCAAACTCAATGCGGTGACCCGCCCCGACCCCTTCCCTATGCCGAGAGTAGAAGACCTCTTAGACGGTCTCTCAGGGGCCAGTTTTATCACAACCCTCGACTTGACAAAAGGATATTGGCAGGTGCCAGTGGCCGAGGCCTCACGGGAGAAGACTGCTTTCACAATGCCATTTGGAAAATATCAGTTCTCCGTGATGCCCTTCGGCCTCGTCGGAGCACCTGCTACCTTCCAACGCCTTATGAACTCTCTAGTGGGTGACCTGACGACCCACGTCGCTGCCTACATGGACGACCTGGTTGTCTTCAGTACCACTTGGACAGATCACATGGCTCACATACATGAGACACTCTGCAGGCTGGAGGGGGCAGGATTGACAGTGAAGATGAGCAAGTGCCAATTCAGCATGCACGAATGCCTCTACCTTGGCCACAGAGTGGGACATGGCCAGGTACAGCCTGACTCTGCCAAGGTCCACTCCATCAAAAACTTCATTCGTCCTCGGACAAAGAAAGACGTCCGGTCTTTTCTCGGGTTGGCTGGGTATTATCGGAGATTTGTACCCGACTACGCCGACATTTCAGCCCCACTATCTGACCTCACATGTAAGGAACTCCCAAACAAGGTCAAGTGGACAGACGTCCATCAGTCAGCATTCGAGCAACTCAAGCAGTCACTCTCAACTGACCCTGTCCTGTAGGGACCCGACTACACTCAACCATTCATACTGCAGACAGATGCCTCTGACGTGGGCATTGCTGCTGTCCTCAGCCAACATTCAGACGAGAATGGAGATCGCCCCATTGCTTTCTATTCAAGGAAGCTCTGTAGCCGCGAGAGAAATTATGCATCCATGGAACGTGAATGCCTGGCCATAGTCGATGGTGTCCGACACTTCGAAGTCTACCTCACAGGAGTCTCCTTCACAATAGTAACCGACCACAGTTGTTTACGCTAGCTACATAATATGAAGGATGTTGGTGGTCGACTGAGCAGGTGGTCCCTACGTCTTCAACCATTCTCCTACTCCATCATTCACCGTCCTGGAGCCGACAACGGCAACGCAGATGGTCTGTCTCATCAAGCCTGGATCGCAGACGCACCAGATAATCTGCCCCATGACTCACTGAGCCTGGATCGCAGACGCACCAGATAATCTGCCCCATGACTCACTGCAGGAGGGGGAGGGGAGGAGTGTTGGGGATCCCCAACCCATGGAGAACCCCAGACCACAACAGACTAACTGAACCATTACCTAATTAGGGCATAACCTAGTAGCATGAGAAGTAACCACTAGAATGTATAATTGGCTAGATCATACATGTATCATATATTACCAAATAAGGTCCTGGCTGGGAGACTCAGGTGGTAGCCTATTTAAGGGAGCCACCATAGAGGCCCAGACAGAACCAGCTGAGTTGTATTCTGAATGAAGCATCTTCTATGATCTTTTCCTCTACCGCATCCATTCATCCCGCAACTTCCCCAAATCCCTAACACTCAGACTATCATTTATTGCAGCTGAAATAGACAATCCTGTTGTTCTCGTAAGATATAAAAAATCAAAGAAAACTTCTTGTATTGAAGGTTGTGCTGGTATTTTATCGTCTCAAGACACAAAACGTAAAGAAGACAAAATTTCTTTATTGGAATGGCTCTCAGTGACTTCGTCTCCAATAATTGAGAAGAAAGTACCTTTTTTTAATTGGAGACGTGATTTCTTCACAGATAATATGACCGATAATAGAAATGACCTGATTTTGTATTGTTTTTGAGCATTCTTTTTCCCACACTGAAGATGATTCCGAAGATCATCATCATAGTCTGCCAAAAGCTGAACAAGTGCAGTAAAGTTGCCACAATGACTAAGGAATTGTAATCTATCACAATGGTCCTGCAAAGCAATGTTCTGTGTCCCACAATAGAGTACAGCTTTCATCACAGACGAAATAATCTTTACATTGGTTTCATACTGCTTTTTTGCTTGTTCTGAAAAATTGGGGGGGGGCCGCCCCCCCCCCCCCCCCCCCCCTGGATCTGCCCATGACACCCACGCATCATTGAAGGAGACAGTTAGCTATATCCACACCCACACATCATTGAAGGAGACAGCTAGCTCCATCCTCACCCACACATCATTGAAGGAGACAGCTAGCTCCATCCACACCCACACATCATTGAATGTGACAGCTAGCTCCATCCACACCCACACATATTGAAGGAGACAGCTAGCTATATCCACACCCACACATCATTGAAGGAGACAGCTAGCTCCATCCTCACCCACACATCATTGAAGGAGACAGCTAGCTCCATCCACACCTACACATCATTGAAGGAGACAGCTAGCTCCATCCACACCCACACATCATTGAAGGAGACAGCTAGCTCCACACCCACACATCATTGAAGTAGACAGCTAGCTCCATCCTCACCTACACATCGTGAATTATGATTGTGATGTCCCCAGAACTAATTGGAGTTATTACTTATAGATACTCAATTTTGGCATTTTCAAGTTTATGAATGAAACTTGCAGAGAAAGCCTAAGGTTTGTAGACTACATATATATACTTTTCTCATAATTAAAGTGCTTTTAATAATACAAATGCATTTTTTAAATCGACTGTGATACCAGTTCTTAACAGAGATGAGTGCTAAAACATTGAGAGCACTTAACAACTTGAGTGTTTGACTTTTGACTTGTAATTAAGCAATTTCCCAAAGTTTTATCGAAATATTCGCATTATTTTCATTATCACAGGTTTGTTTTCCCTGCTATCTTTATATTCTACATGACCATTGGTGTCTTGATTTTAAGTAAGTGTTATTTGTTGTTGCTTTTATTGATGTTAGTTAAACATAAATTAATTACTACCATAAAAATATTTCAGCAATCTTTTATCTGGTCGGCTATATGGGACGTAAGAGTCTCTTCTGTTCATCTAGGAGTCTAATTGAAAGCAGGATGAAAGTAACTCCCTTTTGTGTCATTTCAGGTATGATTATATTCAACGTGTATGACTAATTTCCCCTTTTGGATATCATAATGACATCTGCATTCACTGTTTGAGGGGAGAAAGGATTTTAGGGGGATAGAGGCAGATTATTAAATTTTACAATGGATTCTTTACTGTGGGCACTTGATTATTATATTATTAATATATCTGTCTGTTTTTTCCAACCAACCATTGTGTTTTTATAGATATAGCTAATCATGGAAGTGTAAATCTTCCATATATTTTCCATTATGCTAATAATAATCTTGAATAACTGCTGCAATTATTCACGATAATATTTCAAAGTCTACCTGCTGAAAATATGTTCTGACAACATGGAAGTGCATTACAAAAAAAATCCATTTGGAGAAGGCACATGGTGGTGGAATTTGGAAATAATCAGGTTATTAAACATGGCATTAGCTCATATTGTTCAAGTTGTATATCGCGATGTGAAAGCGTGCTTTCTGTCTTTCCCTGCCATCCTCGAAAACATGATAAATGCTGTCCCTGCTATGCATGCACATCCCTGCCAAAGGCTATATCTTGATTCAGAATGACTTACACCCTTCTTGCAGATAGTGAAACTGAGTCTAGTGCCATCTATTCATATTGGAATGATAACAAGCAATAACATCACATGATTTTTCAACATGTATTGAAGGAATCATCTGAACATTATAACCGGCAGGGATGTGTGTGTGTGTGTGTGTGTGTGTGTGTGTTATAGCACAGTATTTATAGGTGTGATACAGCAGAATTGGAATTCTGTATGTGTTATTACATGCTCTGCAGACAGTAGACTTTATCGCTGATTCAGCTGGCTAAATTGGTAAGAATGATGAAAAGTTATTATCCATGAGCAGATGCCATATATAACTACCGTATTTCCTTGGTTAGACCTTACCCTTGTTTAGACCATACACGATTTACTACCTCAAATGAAATAGTACACGTCCTCTATTAGACTGTGTATCAGTAGGAAATATGAAAGCAAAATGATCGGTCTGGAGTGGGCGGAGGAAGCTTAGCAGTCTGTTACCATTGAAGTGATAATCAAACTTCTTCAAAGATTGCAGAATTTCAGTCAAGGCAGGTGGATCACATGAAGGGTCACATGATAAAACTTGTGCAAGTACCAGAACATGCTCCAGCAAATATTGCTGGAGAGATGGCCAAACTCCTCAAAAATGACGTTGGAGACACAGGTGATGTGGATTCCTTACAAGCGACAAAACAAAGAAGAAGAAACTACGATAGAGTATAAGCATTGCTGTATCCTGCCTGAGCTCAAGTGATTCATGCACTTTTGTGCACATGCATGTTGGTCTATAGAGCACACCTATTCACCCTTGAGTAGCACTCACTGCAAGGCAACTAATGAAATGTGTGCATACTAATCCATGAAATATATTATATATTAACTGTTCTCCTGTGAAATCTTGGTAGAATTAATTTAGTAGTATTCTTGTAGAGGTAGAGGGAGTGTCCCCTCAGGTGTAGTATGCCCTGTAATGTCAGTAGCATGTTGGTTAAAATATCTTTAATATATTTGTATTCCATTCATTCTGCAGGTATTGTGTTCACCTATGCCTTCTGTCAAATATCACTATGGTGGCTATTCCATACAGCTACACTCTTTTGGCATGTTATGTTTCCATTCCGTGCTCAAACCTTTGAAGCAACTGGCAAGAACAAGTATATTCACATAACATGCATCATAGTTGGAATATTTCTTCCACTAGTCCCCATTGTGTCTGTAATGGTTGACTTTGCAGTGGATCTTCAGAAACAAAATCAAAATTACACCTCACAACGTAGGAACAGCTTGTTCTTGACAGGAGGATTAGGTTTTGAACCTACCACATACCCTACTACTCTATGTTTCGGAAGAGGATCGTATGCTAATTTTTATAGTTTTGTCCTGATGATAAGCATCATTGAGGCACTTGGATGTTCCATGCTCATCATCATATTGTGGTCTGTACACAAAGGTCACATCAAAAGAAAGCAAATGCAGGTTACTAAACATAACATTTAATTGATATTGTGAATAATAACATTTTTCTTTAATATAGCAAGGTGTCAGCAATGGATATCTATTCACATTTGGAAAAGCTGAGAAGAAGCTACTCTTTATGCTCTGCTACTATGTACTTTCAACTTTTATATACCTAATGCAATTTTGTTTGGTAACTAGAAATTATGCACAATTTTTGTATAGTTTACTAAAGTACTTTATCTGTGAGCAAGGGGGTAATGATCCAAACAACCCATGCAGTCGTTCTGATATTGAAATGAATGGACGAGCATTGTTTGGAATTTTGACATACATTTTGCTGGCCTCCTTTCCAGTTGTGAACCTGTTGTATGCTGTGAATATTCAAGAATTACGGAAATTATGGACACAGGTTCATTGTTCATTTATGACTAACTAACATTTCTGCCATTTCTGCTACAGGAAACACATATGCTATATCATATTGAATGTAGTGTGTGTCTGTAGTATGTGGTATTTATATTTCATTTTTTGTATCACTCTCAATATTAGTTTGACCCTATTAAAAACGGATGCTAAAACACAAAAGATCATACCCCATATCTCAGTAAAAAATCACTTTGGAAGCTTCTTGCACCTTAAATAGTGGCTAGGGCTATATAGGGCTAGCGCTAGGGTTCTGCTGATTTAAGCTCAAACAATACTTCAAATGTGCCTTAAATCTTTTGTTAAAGAAGTCAACTGGTATCCTCTAAAATACACGAAATTCATCTTCAGTGAGCTATCTATATCCATCTACTTTCCCCCCACATATAATATGCATGCTATAGTTGCATTGTATAATTGTACTATAAGAAGACTCCAAATCATTGCAATGACTAATTTGTTTCTAGCTTCAGTAAGAGAAAAATGTGTATATAAAACGTCATCATACAATAGACCACACTCATGTGTGTGGCATAGCTGAGCTGATTCAGCATCTGCAGCCATTTTAACTGCAGGAAAGGTTTACTGAGAAGCTATTTCTCGTGACAAATGTTTACACCACCTATACTCATAACAATTAAACAAGTAACTACTTGGGATATGTAGCTATATATGCATGTACACATTATGTTTAAAAAATGATATCTCTATTCAAGACACATTTCTTGCAGCTGCAAATAAGTACAGCTATGTAGCTAGCTGTCACAGATTCTCATAAAACTACATGGCAACAGTATCTAGCAAACAGTCACATACTCCTCTAGTGGTGTGACATGAAGTTTTTTGAGCAAGAAAAATACATGACACATTGTCTTCAGTTTACAACATTCACACAGGGTGAAAGGGAGAGATAGAGAAAAGGAGAGAGACACTCACCCACAAATAACACTCACCCACAAATAAACACATTTTAATTACAAATGAAATGCAGATAGCAGATAGAGTGAATCAGCAATAATTTTATACCATGTTTTCATGCAGCTACACCAAATAGTTCACTAAAAAAGTTGGAATTTTTTATGTTTTCAGGATATTGAGTCTAGCTGCATAAATCTTGCAGAAAGACTGACAATGAGGGCAGCAAAGGCCTATACCTAACATCAAGGATTAAATAGGCCATGTGCTTGAACTACATTATAAAATATATCATGCCAGGTACTGTAATACACACCATAATCCTAAATCACAGGTACACACACCAGCTACAAACAATGTTGGACAGTATACAGAATCTCCTCATTCACAAACATACAAACATACACAGAAGGAGATGAAGAGGAGGTAGTGAAAGAGAACTAGAGGAGAAGGAAGGTGTTGGGGCAGAGGAAGAAGACAAACTAGACCGAGGAAGAATAAACAAAGAGAAAGGGCATGGAATGGAGGAGGAAGAAAAGGACGAGATTGGAGAAAAGGATGAGGAAACAGTCCACAAATTGGGACATGTACATAAGTATATAGACTAATACGAACATTATTAAAACTCTATCAATATTATACTAAATTATTGTATTAAAAAAGAAAATATGCTTGATCCAATATAACAGCCTGGCCTAAGACATTGTAGCACCTAGTTTTATTCGATGCATCTAGTCAAAACAACAGCAAAAGCATATAATCTGATTGGGGTATACAAAGCTTCTGGCATGTTACAGTCAACTATATAAATTATATTGACTACACACTAGCACGTGCATATAAATGAATTATTGGATTGACTTGTCAAAATAGGAAACTAGTATATGAAACTTGAGATTACACCTATGTAGATAACTCTATTGTAAAATAGTCATGCAGACCTCACCCTTATAGGTTAACTCATTTATCATTTATATAAAAATGATGTATACCAAATATACAGATTTGTGTACATCATATTTCCTGGTGAAACCTAGAGCATCTAGTCGAAATGTCGAGAGAGCAAATTTCAAGTTGATCATTGCGGTTTTATTTGGTACAAACGTCATCTAATAAGGGTGTGACCTGCATGATTGTTTTATGGTAAAGGGTCATATAAGTAGGTGTGTTCTCAAGCAATGTAGTCTTGTTTCCTTCTATTTTTTTAATGCAGTCATCCTGTTAAACATTTTTGTACTTCAACTAGCAGTATGACTTGTCTATTGTGTTGAGTGATCCAGTCATTAGGACATCCAGAAACTTAACGCCACATTACTATATAGAAAAATCTGGCCTGAACATGTGATCTCTGCAGAAATCCCCTATAGGGTATAGGTTTTAGGGGGCCTGGTGGTTGTCATACCCAGTCAGAAAAAGAGTGTGTGACTTGACTTTCATTTTTTCCCTCGTTGGATGCACCCTAGATATCCCAGGGTCTATGAGGGAATGGAGAGTGCAACGGGTGTTCTATGGATAGCTTCTAGGGGAACCACTTAGTAGTATACAAAATGGGTCAGTGGTGCAGAAACACCCCCTTTGTATACTACTGTAATGAAATTCACTATAGTAGACAAACCAATGTGCAAATAAATGTGCAAAGAGTTACAATCTTATTTATAGCAAGTGAAAATCTACTATATTAGGCGCAGATAGTGGCATTCTCGTATGCAAGTTGGTACAATCTTTACATGTATGGTACATTTGAAGTAAGGTTATGTGAAGTAGTTTGTGGAGGGTTTCATGTTGTGCCCCACATTCTTTTTCCAATCGGTTGTTCTCAGGAGCACAAAGGGACAGTGATGGGGTGGATGGTCCATGAGGTGCGCAGTTTATGTCCTCTGGGTGGTTTCTGGTTGACCTAGTAATAGTATGCTGGACTGGATTCTGACACACACACTGCTTGACCTGAGGGAAGCCCAGGAAGAGCTGTTACTAGTAAAAACACATATTAAAGACCTGAAATGTTTCCTTTAATGCAGTGAGTTGGTCCCTTTGGAGGAGGGTTAGAGAGTCCTCCTTTATTCGGTCATTCGCATTGAATGAGTCATCTTCCTCTTCTAGGGACCAAGAACACTGCAGGGGTAGGGGAAGCCCAATCCTACATGGCACATTGACATAGAAGGTCTTAATCTTCATCCCGGTGTCCACCCTGTAGGTCACTTCCATCACTGTCTCTGTGATGATGAAGGGACCCTGCCACTCGTTCAACAGTTTGTTCATTTTCCGAGGTCGAAACACCAGCACAGAGTCGCCCACGAGGAACTCTCTCAATACTGCTTTCCGATCGAGGTGTACCGTTTCTGTGTCTGTTTTTCCTTTCCTTCTTTCTCTCTCGCTATTTCCTGAACCATTTCGGTGTTGGCTCGCGTCACTTGCATATAGCATGTCAAGTTAATCTCACTGACATTTTCTTTCTCCTTCCAATAGCTTGCTAGGTCATCTAACGGTTACCTCATCTCCCTCCTGAACAGAAGGTGGAATGGAGAGAATCCTGTCGTCTTATGGACGGTGCCCCGATATGACCAGAGGACAAACGGCAGACACTTGTCCCACTCGACTTGGGGATCTTGTGTGATTTTCTGCAGAAGATACTTGAGTGTGTGGTTGAACCTCTCCACCATTCCATCCGTTTCCGGGTGATAGGGGGAGGTTCGCATCTGCCGGATGCCAGTTGATTGACAATACTGTCGGACAACTTCTGATCTGAAGTTAGACCCATTGTCCGTGAGTAACTCTCTGGGTGCTCCCAGTCTCGCAGTGACATCTATGAGACAGTTAACCACAGTCTCCGCTGTTGCATCCATGAGTGAGAATGCCTCTGGCCACCTTGTGCTATAGTCCATGAGGACCAGGATGTATTTGTTTCCTGACTGTGTTCGCTTAATTAAGGGGACTGAATATGTCCATGGCCACTCGCTGGAAAGGCTCTTGCATGATGGGTAAGGAGTGTAGGGGTGCTTTCATTACCACTGCAGGACCAGCCTTCTGACAGATTGGACATGATCTGCACAATTCTCTGACATCTCTGGCGATGCCTGGCCAGTTCAAATGCCTCCGTATGGTCTCGAGTGTCATCTCTCAACCGAAATGTCTTGCAATCGGAGCGTTGTGAGCCATCTGCAATACTCTTGTTCTGCCTACTCGTGGTACCATCACCAGGTCCTTCCCATTGGAATGGTATGGTTTCCTCATCAGTACTTTGTCCTTCCAAAAGTAAGAGCTACTCTCTTCTTTGTTTTATTTCTTATGTTCTCCAATGTAGGATCCTCGCACTGTAACTTTTGGAGTTGGTTCGGAGTGATGGTCTCGAATACTTTATCATCCACTTCAGCTCCGACAGTTTCTTCCTCATTGTTGTGCAGGTCCTCCAGGTCGGGTTGGGTATTAATTTCAAATTCCTCCTCGACCTCTTTCTCGTTTTCCTCCGCTTCATCTCCAATGTCACTGGACTCGAGAGGGTGGATCACTGGTCCATCCCGGTCTTGTTGGATGGCAGCATCCTCTTCGACTTGAGTTTGTGCCCGTCGTTGGGCTCGGGTCGTCACCAATACAGACTCAGTCATTGGTGGATGGGTAAGGGTCGTCATCACTTCAGGTTCGTTGGTCCGGATCGTCACCACTTCAGGTTTAGTGGCTTTGGATGTGAGTGGAGTTGACTCCATTTCTCTCGGATGTCGGTTTCCAACGCTTCCTCCACGTACTTCCTAAACATCGGAATGTCTTCTCCCAACAGCATACCTGAGGTAAGGTGTTTTGAAACTCCCACCGCCAATTCACACTTCTTGCCATCTAGTTCAACAATTACTCGAGCTGCTGGGAAGAGGGTCTTCCCAGAACTGGCTGTGGCGTAGGGAATCTTCCATCTCAAATAGTCTCTGCTGTTAACGTATCGGGGATGTACCATTGACTTGGTGCACCCGGTATCGATGAGAGCGGTTACAGGTTGTCCATTCACCCGGACAAACTTCGTCCATTTCTGGCTTTGTCATTCCCGTATTATACTAACCGAGTGTGCTCCTTCACTCTTGATTACGTCCAATCGTACTCTACAATCCTTCTGCATGTGGCCTTTCTTTCCACACCTGTAGCACGTTACCAGCTTCTTATCTCGGTAAGGGTTTGTCTGACCATCCTTTTCCGTGCTCAGTTGCAGCTGCTTGGTTTGTGGGATCGTAGTGCAAGTCGGGGTGTCTTTCTTTGGTGGGTGGAACCGGTCTCGCTGTTCGGATCGCTTTGCATCGACATCCTTTCATTGGTTTCCGATGAACCTGACTACAGTCTTAGTCAGTTCATCATAGCCTTGAGGATTCAAATTCCTCATCTGAGTTTGAAGCCATCTTGGGAGTGTTTGTAATGCCAATTCACATAGCACCACCTTTGCAACATCCTCATCTGTCGAGGTCACCCATTGAGAAAAAGACTGTTTTAATGATCTCATCCAAGCATCAGGGTTGTTCATATTGAAGGTGGTCTCAAAAACTCTTCGTCTGTAAGTTTCCTTGGAGATGTGGTAAGTTTCAAAAAGGATACGTTTCACTTCTTCATAATCCGCCTGGTCTCCGGCAGGTAAGGCATTCACCGCTGTTAGTCCCTGTCCTGACAAGGAACTCCTTAAGTATACACTCCATAGGTTCTCGGGCCAGGCTGCTGCTCGGACTGTCACTTCGAAGGATCCTAGATAGGCACCCATATCATCCGTGCCTTCTGGGAATTTCTGTACTGTCAGCCTTGGTGGTTGGGGAGGTAGAGCCGGAACAACCACTGCTGGAGCAGGTTGTCTGGCGTCCACCAATAACTGTGCCCAATGTTGTTGCTGTTGGGCTTGTAGCTTTCTGTCCTTTGTCCGATCCAGCAACAGCTGTTTGCGATCTTCCTCTCGTCTCTGGTCCTCCCTTCTTACTCGGTTTGTCTCCATTTCCAGCCAGGTAGTCATCAAGCGAGTAAGAGGTGGTTCTTCCTCTTCGCCTCTCAGCAGGACAGGTGGATCAGCTGGAGTTTGTCATCCTTCGAGTTGACTAGCTTGACTCCTCAGAGTTCGATCCTCCCCTGTCTGCTGTCTATGTTGTCGACGTTCTTCTGACATGATTTTCGAGCCGAGTAGATAACAAACAGAAAACTAACTTGTTGACAACAAAAAATACCAACTAATACCAAAACAACTTAAATATACGTGCACCAGAAGGTAAAAAACCACTCAAATTCCTACTGGGTCTGGTTTCACAGGTCCCAAGGTATTAATAACCTGGACAGTTTCCCTGTCTAACACTACGCTATCAACTCTGGTAGCTAGCAGTGTAGACAATTCCTCTCAACAGCAACACAATTGCTCAACAGTGTTCCACACCAGAACCTCTCACCTCAGGTCTGGTACAATTAGTAAGTTCTGACTTCTCCCTTAGGTCACAATCACAACTAAGAATTCTCTTAGTTAACCCTAGACACCTCTCTCTCAGGCTATCTAGTCACTGGACACTCCTCTCACTTAGATAGCTGCCAACAACTACTCAGACAGATCTCAAGCAATGCACTGTACTCTAGGCCTCTCACTTGAAAATCTCGCCACTGCCACCACTGTGATGGGAAGACCCTTCTACTAGGAAAGCTACTTGATTTCCTACAGATCCGCTCTCCACACCCGCCCCCAACTTAGAGATTCTAGTCTCACACCAAAACCCACAGTTAGTCGAAATCCATCCACTTCCCGGATTGTATTACCCCTTACGAAAAGGACTGGTATATTTGGACAATAGTAAACTTACTACAACGAGACCATATATACAAATAAGACGCTCAGACATAAAACTCAATAATACTCTGGCGATACAACTTTACTCAATAAATCACAGTTCTCTCTATATCTACAACAGTTCAGTTTCTTTCTATTTTTACCTCTAATCTCCTAAGTACCTCCTCCCATTTCCAGGACACCGTCCTTGGCAACCAATCAGAATCCTTGGCAGTCTTGTATGTCACATGTTTCCAGGTACGCCCTTTCAGGGTTTCCACTACCGGATTCTGCGGTCGTGTCAGCTTGCACTTTCTTAGACTTCTGGCGCTCTTTTAAGGTCATCTCAAGTAGTACTTCATTAACCACTTGTTCCATGTCTTCCCCCTTCATTTCCCGTAGTGGCTCTGTCTCTGTCTTCAGGCTTATCCTCGGGGAGGAAGCAGTCATGGATAAAGGAGAGAGATTCCCTGACAGACATCTAGGTATCTCAAAACGTTTTTCAACCTGTTCTAGCTGAGATGAAGCTACTTGCTGTTTGTTTGTAACAGTTTTTTCATCAACCACAATAAAAAGGGGATAATTGGGGTTCTAAACAATTTCTCTTGGACTATCTGAGACAAAACTTTCTTTGCTTGTCTGGAGCAGCATCGTCTGTCATCTTCGCTTTTTAATACCATTCCTATGTAGCTTCCAATAGAAAAATACCAGAGAATCCTGTAGCTATTGACATGACATTTTACAGACAACCAGAACTCTTTTTTTTTCAGTGAAACTGCTCTTTAATAAGCGTGTGCAAATTTGTATTGGAAGAGCATAGTAGCTCACTAATCTACCAGTGTTTTTATTGGCCCATTCTTACTGTATGGGGTTGTGATAATTTTGCCACTTGTAATGTAGCGGTACTGAGTGCCAATTTTTGGCCTTCACGGCCTAAATTACTTGTGTTCTTTATACCAAATTTGACTATGAACCTTGTATTTATTAAAAAAAAATTAGATTCAGACTAATCCCCACATCCTCTTTAATTTATTGGAGACTTCAAACATTAAACAAAAATTACTTTACATTATCATAACATATCTGGCACAAATCTTTGATTCTATAGGTGCTGATATGAATAAAGCTAGCTAGTAAATAAATATTATTGTACCTTGCCTAAAAAATTCATTAACATATAGAAACACTGCCCTCGATCTAACTTCTCTTTTTTGAGCTTTCGAGACGGACATTCTGCTACATGGAAGGCAATGTCAGGATCCAAAGCAACTTCTTTGTGATACTTTCTAGAGTCATGGATGCCAAATTTAACTGTAGCATTCTTCCAATTTGAGAAGCCCTTGGTAATGAAGGCACCATCAGTATTGCTTCACCATTTAATTCTTGCTCTAGCACCAGTGATACACTTTATCTTTATCTCTGCCATCCATGTGTATATCCAACACCTGAGGAACCTTGAGGGCTGGAAAGTTCAATTCACATTTTTCCTGAAACTGGAATCTTTTGGGCTGATGTGGTCCAATTGGAAAAACACTAGTTTCAGGTTCATTACTCATTTCTGTCATAAACAACTTGCTTCACTCAAACTGAGTAGCTGCACACCAGTTATGTGTGTGTGCACATGTGCATGCAAAAGCAAAAGGTGCAGCAGCAATGGCTGCTATGGCCGCTAAGGTTCGCATGCCCCAGTATAATATATTTCCATCCAAATTAGAAATCCAGCCAATCTGTACTGCACCATCTAGATAGCCTGCCAATATAGACTTCACCACATACCGGTAAGCATATCTATTGCAGCAGAGAATGTGAAGACCTGGAAAAAAGTGTAATAATGCTTGGAATAAAATTCCTAGTGGACTGGGCAGATGAATAACTTGGTAGCATGGCATGTATAGAGAAGCCATAAAAGATTTCTGCAAGGAATACTGTGTAGATCATGTTAGTGACAGCTCTCAAAATTGTGCCAAGAACAAGATCAAGGTCAAAGGAGCAAAGATTTCTTTCTAGGAATTGGCAACAGTATGTGACTGCTTGCTGTGTTAGTTACCATGCTAGCTGTAGATAGGAATGTGGATAAAAATGCCGCAATCTTTTTCCATCCTTCTTTAGACCACCTCTTTCCCATCTAGCTCCTCCAGTCTGCTTTCCTATTGACTTGTGTTAGTATAATGGTTTACTTTTTACTTTACCAGAGCTCTCCTAATACTATAGTAGACATAACCTTATGTCACAAGATCGAGCACGTGTACAACACACTTTCTGTGTGCATTGTTTTAAGGTAGTCCTGCAACTCCATAAAAAAACGGGCTCATGTTAATGGGCTGGGGAATCCCAGTTTCATGAGTATAAATTTGTCCTCACGGCTACACCTGAATGCCCAGAGCATGGCATTGTCATAGTCACATACTTCCACACTCTTTGGGCAGACATACAATGGAGCCTTGTGCATGCTCACTGTACATACATATCATGGCTCAAACATAGTCATGGGATGCAGACACATGATGGCTTCATAGCCTCCCTCTGCATTCTAATCCATGGTAATCTCATAATCACATACCTTTCAAGCATCCACTACAGCTCGGGTATCATTCTAAAACCAGATGGATAACAGGTTGTCGGCTGTGGCCATGACCATGCATCTGCAACATGTTGGTTATAGACAGTTCTGGGATGAGAAGCATAACGTCCAATAGGAGTCTGAAGGAAACTCTGAGTTACCCTGGTCAGTGGGAACAGTGGACTATTTGCGGGAACCCACAGGAGTTGTGGATAGTACTATGGTACAAATAGAGTATGGGAATCAGACAGCTAAGTTGCCACTAATTGTTGTCCAGGGAAATGGCCCCATTATGTTAAGGCAGAAGTTGGTTCCATAAGATAAGGCTCAACTGGAGTCAGATCAATTACATGCAGGTAGCCTAAATTACCAGAGCTGTTGAGGATTACTGTGAAGTTTTCTGAGATGAGTTAGGTACACTGTAGGGGTATAAGAAATAGACCTCATGCAAAACTCTGCTTTTCTAAAGCCAGAACAGTACCATATGCTCTGAGACAAAATATTGAGCAGGAGTTAGACAGGTTGGTTGCTGAGGGGACACTGGAACCCATTGATTGGGTGTTACTTATTATTGGTGTAGTTAAAGGGACAAAAAGTCAGTACGAATCTATGGAGACTTCCATACCACAGTTAACCCTGTCTCACAATTAAACCATTACCCGATTCCTAAGGTCGAAGATCTATTTGCAACACTCGAAAAAGGAAGGGTGTTGCTAAGCTAGATCTCAGGCAAGCCTACCCACAGCTGCCCTTAGACAAAGAATCCCGAAGTACGTGGTTATTAATATGCATAAGGGTCTGTATCCCTATACTAGATTGCCATATGAGATTTCTTCAGCCTCAGGCATTTTTCAGAAAGTCATGGAACAACTGTTTCAGGGTGTACTAGGAGTTAACTGTCTACCTGGATGATATTCTCATTTCAGGGAAGACCCAAGAGGAGCATTTGAGTTCACTAGGAGAGGTCTTGAAGAGGTTGAAGGAAGAAAACCTCCGGGCCAAGAAGCAGAAGTGGCAGTTTCTAGTGCCTTCCATGTCCTGCCTCAGACATCTGATCGATGAGGATGGGCTACACCCATTGTCCAGCAAGGTGAAGGCCATTCAAGATGCTCCTAGGCCTAAGAATGTGATGTAGTTGAAGTCATATCTAGGATTGCTGACGTATGGAAAGTTCCTACCCAACCTATCAACTTTCCTTACTCTACTTTATCAACTCCTACGTCGAAACACCAACAAGTGGAAGTGGTCTTCTGCTCAGGAGAAAGCATTTCAGAAATCGAAGAAGCTGTTAATATCGTCAAATTTTCTAGTTCATTTCAACTCCAACCTTCCCTTGGTTCTCACTTGTGATGCCTCCTAGTGGAAGGGGGGCTGAACCAAGAATTTGGTGATGCATAGTTGTTCTTAGCAGATTTTGAATCTTTAAGGGTCCAGATAGATAATCCACCGGGTGCCATCTTGACACCCATTAGGAATTTGAGAAATTCAAGATGGCTGCCAAAATGGCTGCTATTGAGCTGTAAATATAAGATAAATATTTTAAGTTGGCAATTAAATAAATGGTTTGCATGCCAAAGAAGCAAGTTTGCATGTTTTAATCGTAAATGATGTTCTTGCACATGCATAGAAATTCAAGATGGCCGCCAGATGTAAGTATAATTACCATCAACTAATCAACTACACAATGACTAAATTTGCATTTGTTAGCAGCGTCATGTCCAAAATACACATGCAGATATTAACATTTACTACTTTATATCTAATGAAACTATATAGTATCTAGTCATGTGTTTGGATTGGGAAAAAAATCTTTAATAATTGTTATGGCACACTTGTGATTGTAAATCAATATGGCTATGACAGCTAGTTGTCCATTTAAAATGATAGTTGTAAATAATAGAGCACTGCTGTTCAAAAATACATAGTATCATCCTCATCTCCATCATCTTCATCATCACTATGTCATTAGTCTTTGTCATTTGATTACAGCCACTGTCACACTCACCACATTTACAAAATAGGGAGCAAGGAAGCTGACCAGATACATATCCACATCTTAGATACAAGCAAAGCTGATCACTGCTGCACATGTACTGGATTGTTTTGAGTAATTCTGCTGGTGCAAGAGGAACATCCTGTGGTAGACGAACTGCACAGAGGGACTTGGCAAGATTATCTCAGACCCACCCAAATTTTAATGGGTCAAGATTTGGAGACTCATTGTCCAAAGCAGCTTTCCATATGCATGCCTGAAAGTGAGCCCTCTTTATGTTTTCCTTGAACGCCTCCAGAGTCTGAGGTATTGCTTTCAGTTTGGGCAGCAGGCATGCACCTTTTCGTCTAGTTTTGGAAACCCATTCTTTGTAGCATACATCTGGCATAGTTTCACGAGCTTCACATTTCTGACCATAGCGTGATGCTGACTCACAGAGGACATCCTCTAGGTTGGCTGAGGGGTTTCCCAGATGGTTCAACCTATTTCCTGCCTCAAGAACCTTCACAACTTTGGTTTTGCCTATACCAAAGTAAGATACAACAGTGTCACACCCAGACAATGCATAAGTAGCTGTGGGGAAATACTTCAGTGTTTGGCAACTGTAGAACCAATGTTAGCTGATGAGCATCCTTGACTTGTGGGTTCCATGAGAAGTGTTGATGTCAACTTTTTCTCGGCATAGTAATGGACTAACAAGCACAAAGACATCTGTGTCATCACTGATAACTTTGATGCTGCAACATCCAAGGCTTGCCAGATATACCACTTGGTGAGGAATGATAACATCTGCCTCTTCATGCATGGTCTTCAAGTCAGGTCTCAGGATTTGCAATCCAATGTAGGTATTGGTGTTTTCCCAGTAACTACAAGACTGTTGGGAAGATTCGATAGCTCTACTGTAGACACAAGTTCATCACAAATCATATCGATGAGTTGTGTTTTTTTTTGTGACAGTTAGAGCAACTGGTTGAGGAGGCAGAGTAGAGCTGAGACACAGTTGATGCTCTCTAGCTTTACGAGAGCATCTAGTTCCACTTTTAATACTGTATTCACAGTAGCGGTCAAATATTACGTGCACTCTAGTGCCACCTTTCAGTTTCCCTTGGACATATTTCACAAAATTTGTGACAAGGTCTTGCACACTTCCCTTGCTTGGCCAATGAACAACCCACAGGATGACACATCCATCTATGACAATAGCATCAGGTTGTCCTGTAGCACGAGCTGATTGTTCCACTTGAAGTTTGTTCTGACTTGGACTTGGCAATACGCAGATCTCTAGTTTTTCCCTCAAACATTGAGGTAGGAACTGGTGCTAATTCATAGCTGAGAATCTGTTCCACCTTAATGTCTTGAGAGTTCATGAGTGCCTGGGCCCTAGCAAATATCAGTCCTGAGTCAAATTGTTCCTCAGTACCTGTCCTTGTTTTCTTCTTGCACTCTTTGTGCGAACTCTCTTTTTGAGGGTTTGGTGGAATCCCTCTGGCCAGCTAGCTTCATACTTTTCTGTGCTTTGCCCAGGTCAACAGCATCATGTACATTTACCTCATCTGGGCATCTACGTCCAGAAACTATGTTTATGAGACTTAACCTGCTGATTCAAGGGATCAATGCAAAGCTTCAGTTTTTCCCTAATGACTTGCCTGTTATTTTCATCATATTTGATCCGTGATGCCAATTCCTCTTTGTGGGAGGTGATGTCCACTGATGAGGAATCTTTCAAATCAGCCATGTCCTTCACCAATCTGCTACAGATGTGCAGGCTCATTGCCCATTTATGGACAGATTTCTCATTCAGTGTTATTCCAATGAGCACCTAAACATTGTCTCTATGAACATGTCTGTCCATATTACATTCCACAGTCCTTGTCTGTGGCGTTGGACATGTTCTCCCTTCAGAAATCTTTCTAGAGTTTCCCCATGCAGCTTTTGCATTGATCTGAGGTAGATTAGGCCATATCTGGCATAGTGAATGTGCCCTGCAGCAAAGAAATATGGTATCATTTCATTCACTGCCCACAAATGTAGGGCCCACTGTCCTTCTCACTCAGCTCTGATAAACATTAGCATCAGTAATACTGACAGGATAAGGTTTTCCACCCAGTGTTTTGCTGTTCTACTCTTTGATGCTCTAGCTTTCAGTTCCTGCATAAGTTCTCAAAGGTGTTGACTTCACACAGAATTTGATGTAGAACTTGCTCTACTACAATTCTCAGAGCTCTAGTGTTTTGGGGAAAATTCTTACCAGTGAGTATTTTCGTTAGACCCCAAAAGGCAGCTTTCATTAGGTCTTCCAGCTCACTTCCAGCCATCAGAACCCCCACAGCATCAACATAGCTCATCAAAAAGTGCATTCCCTCAAGATGAAGGTTGAAGTCTTCACCAAAAAGTTCTGGGTAAGCCCACTGTACATTGAGACACACACGATAGAGTTGAAGATCTGTAGTAAGTAAAGTTGTTGCTTGACCAGCTTTCTTTGTTAGTCTCTTGGCCTCTAGCATAGCAATTTTCATTGTAGTTGGGTCTGAAGGAGTCATGTCAATCAGCGGTGTGTACATTGCTTTGGAACGAGGTTTTAGTCCCTGTCCCTGCATCTGTGTAAGGTTAGTGTTGAAACTACCAAACTCTGGTGTGGAGGGCTTTGTGGCAACACTCCTAAAAAAGTCAAAATCATGAAATTTTGATCTTTGAACAAGGATTATTTGTTGTGCTAACACTTTGAGAGGAAGAACACATTTTTTTAAAACTTCTTCTGGCATTTCAGGATTTTTTGGGCCATGGTAGTAGAAGATTGGTATACCAGTTGGTGTAGAATCCTTGACATTTTCCTTCTTGAGTCTTTTGATTGTAGTGTCTTCCTGACCTTCTTCAGTCTTTGGACATACCTGTGTCATTAGTAAAACCAAAGAGCACAGGTTGACTTTAGTCCATTGGGTGAGGTGATATTGGGATCAAAGTTATCTGCAATGGCTTGCACCAGACCATATCTGATGACTGGATACCTGTCAATTGTGTTTTGTTTGATGCAGTGGCTGATGCTTTAAATCGCAATAGTTCATCATATGAGCAACAGATACCAAGATCATGAAATTGTTGCACAAGGCTTTTCTTGCCAAGGGTAACACCAAGTCCAATTTGAAGTGGTGTTGGCTGATTTGTGGCTGTGCTTGAGATGATATTCCCAATAACTATTGATGGCCAGGGATCGTCGGACAGATTTTCGATAAGGGTTGCACTAACAGAATTAATCCCTGTCTGCTTGTCTACCCGGATGGTGTACTCATTTTTATCATGCACAAGATTTTTACACTCTCTGTGAATAGCTTTACTGATATTCTGGATCATTCCATCATCATCATTGCAACAAGTTTGAACACACTTGGAACTGTATCACGAAACACCATAAGACTGGAGAGTCCTGGAGCAGAGAAAACAACCAATTTTTCATCAAAATGCTTCTGCAGTTTTGCAAAGACAGCTTTGCGGCATCCTTTGCCACCATGCTATAAAGAGTTTTCATGCACCTCGCTAGATGTCCAAATATTTGACTTGTTGCTAATGATGTCTTCCACAGGCTTATCAAATGCCAAATCAGTATCACTTGTGGAGGCATATGTATTGGCTTCTTTTATTTTGAAGAGCATGAAGTTCTTCCGACAGCTGTCATGACCTCTGCTGCATGTAGATCACTGATTGCACCTTGTAGTCTTACTTTAACTTGGTTTGTGCATGCATCTTTCCGTCTAACACAGACTTCAAGGATTGAATCTTAGAATGACAATCCAGTGCCACGGCTTGCTGTTTTACAAAGATATGCAGCTCGCCACCTGGATGGGTTGCGTGAAAGAAATTACTCTCAATTGGAAAAGGAAGGTCTTGCTTGTGTCTTTGGTGTGAAATGATTCTTCTCTTATTTGTTTGGTCATCCATTGCAGATCATCACTGACCACAAACCCTTGTTGGGTTTATTGAGTGAATACAAGTCTACTTCCCCTCAAGCTTCGGTAGATGGTCATTATTTCTCTCTATGTTTGATTATCACCTTAACTTCCAGGACCACTGCTCATGCCAATGCCGATGCACTATCTCATTTACCCTTGCCTGATCAACCGGCTATTGATCTATCTCCACCCGAATTGGTGCTGTTGTTTGAACATCTATCTGACTCTCTTATGACTGCTAAGCAAGTCCAGGAATGTACCAGCAAAGATACAACCTTGTCTACTGTGGAACAATTTGTTCTACAAGGTTGGCCGACTTCTATTGAGTATGTGTCAGGATGCAGTACTACACCAACTACATGAAGGCATCCTGGGATTGCACGCATGAAGAGTCTTGCCAGAATGTACGTCTGGTGGCCAGGTATCTCAAAAGACATTGAGATCACAGTATGCCAATGTCAACAGTGTCAGTTGCATCAATCTGTGCCTCCTGTTGCACTGTTACAACCTTGGAAATGGCCTACTGGAATACATCTAGATTACGTTAGCCCAGTAAGGCAAAATCATCATTGATGTGCACTCCAAATGGTTTGAAGCAGTATGTACAACAAATGCAACATCCACCACCGTATTCATGTTAGGGTTCTGTTGCAATGTCCACTAACTATTTATGGTGGGCAGTGTTGCAGTACCCAGTCACTATTTATGGGTAGGGCAGTGTGTGCGGTGACCACTCCACTCTTCATGTTAGGGTTCTGTTGCAATGTCCACTAACTATTTATGGTGGGCAGTGTTGCAGTAACCAGTCACTATTTATGGGTAGGGCAGTGTGTGCGGTGACTACTCCACTATTCATGTTAGGGTTCTGTTGCAATGTCCACTAACTATTTATGGTGGGCAGTGTTGCAGTACCCAGTCACTATTTATGGTAGGGCAGTGTTGCGGTGACCACTCCACTATTCATGTTAAGGTTCTGTTGCAATGTCCACTAACTATTTATGGTAGGGCATGTTGCAGTGGACTCTATTCACTGTTCATGGTAGGGCAATATTGCAGTACCCACTCTTTATTCATGGTAGGGTTGTGTTGGGTAGGGCAGTGTTGCAGTGTACACTCACTATTCATGGTAGAGGAGTGTTGCAGTGTCCAATCAAGGTTGTATGGAGTACAACACAGAATTAAATCAGTGGAGAAATGACAGTAGTATAACTCTATTGCTGCAGTAATACTTCAGCGAGCTGTTGACTCAGAAAAATCTCATCTGATCATTGAAAAATGCCCGATTTATTAGAGGAAAAAGGAAATATTAAATCTGCTTTACTGCAATTTTTGAAAATAGTTTGTCAACTGTTGTAGGAACAGAGCCGAATGTCAGGGAAGATGTTGGGCAATCTGAATCTGAAGAAACACGGGTGGAGGAAGGGTGGAGTTGAACATCGACGGTCAAGCAAGCATCATCCAGTCTGGTGCAGTATTCATACTCACCAAAAATTAGCAAGCAAGTGCCACTACATTTTCAGGAGGTATAGACCGAATACAAGCCTCCACCACTGTCCAAAATTAGGGGTTGTGTTTCTATTAGACAAAAGCTTTCCAAGCCATGGAGTCATTCCCAGCTAAAAGTACATAATGCTTTTTGTCTCAGAGGGATTCAAAGACTGGAGGAAAGCTCTTGAAAAATTTGCAAAACATGCAAAATGCTGGTCATTCTCAGCTATGCACAGAATGCTTGGTACTGCCTGTTCCTTACAATACCCAAGTAGACAAGGTTTGGTTTTTAGAGGGCATGAGGCAGATGGAGGTAATCTGTATCAGTTTCTAATGAAGCCACCCCCACCCAATTCCCCTTCTTGCAATATATGTTTCCATGACTACATCAGTCCACAGATACAAAGTAAGATTTTGAGCTCACTTGGCAATACAGTGGTGGAGAAAAATTGCCGATAGTGTCAAGTCTCTCCCAGTACTTCAGTGCAGTAAAAGAACAGCAATCCATCTGTCTATGACACGTAGATCAAGATTTGATGTCCCATAAAAATTATTTTGGAATGTATGCTCTGTCACAAATTCTAAAATTGACTTAAAGAGCTCATGGAAGAATTTAGGTGCACAGGCAGTTGTGAGGAAATATCAGCTCTTAGCTCTGTACTTTCACTGTGCTGCATACTCTGTTAATCTAGCTACTCAGGTTCACTGGCTGCACACTCTGTTAATCTAGCTACTCAGGTTCACTGGCTGTACACTCTGTTAATCTAGCTACTCAGGTTCACTGGCTGCACACTCTATTAATCTAGCTACTCAGGTTCACTGGCTGCACACTCTGTTAATCTAGCTACTCAGGTTCACTGGCTGCACACTGTTAATCTAGCTACTCAGGTTCACTGTGCTACACTCTGTTGATCTAGTTACTCAGGCAGTCTGTACAACATCTCCTCTGATTCATTATTCCTTGCAATAAGTGCATTAGCTAGGAAGTCTGTTCAGAAAATCAGGGAATTCAAGCCAGTCTTTGAGGACATAGCAAAAAGAGAAAATGTACATGATACAGGTCTTAATGCCACACAAGGTTGATAGTGAGTCAGAAGAACATTTGTTCGACATTGGACAGTGTTATCCTGTGCTGAGTAGTCTGGAAGAGAAGGCACCAGGTTCAACTGCCACAGTAACAAAGGCAAGTGGTCCATTGGAGAGGTGGGAAGAACTTTCCTGGGATGTGCCCTGGCATCAGAGGTCATGGGAAATTTGTTTGTATGACTCAATGAGTCTCTCAGAGAGGTCAGATACTGAAGGCAGATGCTGAAAGTGGAACAATTGGACAAAAGAAGCCTTCAAAAGTGTGTTTTAAAAGAAACAGCAATAAGGGTGACCTGCCTGAATATTACATATTACACCAATTCAGATATCATCTAATAAACCACACAAGTGCTTCAGTTGAGAAGCAAATACGCTTGTGCCTCAGTCAGTCATGAGTACTACAGAATGTGGTACATGTGTATGCACTATACACATGTGTCCCAGTCAGTCACGAGTACTACAGAATGTGGTACATGTATGCACTAGACGCATGTGCCCCAGTCAGTCATGAGTACTACAGAATGTGGTACATGTATGCACTATACACATGTGCCTCAGTCAGTCATGAGTACTACAGAATGTGGTACATATATGCATTATAAGATGTGAATTTGCCAAAAAACCCTAGAGGTGAGAGAGTTCTTGCTTAAAGTTTGGTATATACTGTGGTGGACCAATACCTGGTGCTAAACAGTGAAGCCTTCAAGTTGAGCTGTCTATGTTTCTGTTGAAGCACATCACAACTCGTGTATCTACATGGCTGCTGACATGCCAGTATAATTGTGAGGTTTGTTTTGTCATGTCGAAGCTCTTGGTCTGCTGGTATTGGTTGTTCCTGCTTCCTCTTCTGAAGCTTCATTACCTCTTAATTCTACACAGACCAAAACATTTTCTCGTCTTCAACTCCAGATTCCTATCTAGCAACATTCCCACACCTCTCATCATCATTACTATATTATAGGGGTTTTCATCTTCACATATACTACAGCACATCAACCAGACTCCCCCGTCTCATCTACTCTCATCCCCTCTGGGCTAACATATACTACTCCTATCATTTTCCTTCTTCCTACTCTTTAAATCTACCAAGACCAAACATTTTCTCATCTTTAAGACTCTCGAGTCTAGACCCAATGTAACAGCATTCCCACACCTTCACTAGGCCGCCTTCACCCTCACTTTTGATGCCATACCACACACACTCGGCTACAGCCGTGTCCTCCTGAAAAAAGGAAAAAAACAGTTATGCTCATCAAACCTCTTCAATCCAATCACTATCTTCAAATCCATCTCCCTTGACCACTTCCCTCTACAATTAAACAAGTTCCTAAATTGAGCTTGGACCTTCAGATTCCTGATCTTGGATATGTTTATGCTCGACCACCAGCTGCTTCTGTGATAAAACGATTTTGAATTGTTCCATCTAGTGTACAATTATCTGGTGCTTCACTACCTCTTCCCAGTTCCCAGCTTTGTCCACCTTTCCAATCCTGTTGGATGATTTTCCTCTGTGCTCCTTTCACTGATGACTCTTCTTTCTCAACTCCCCGTGGCATTTACTGGAGTGTCTTCCCCTGGCAACCTATACCTACCAGGTTGCAATGTACATGGGTTCCGAGTTGGCTCTTTCTCCTGGTTTTCAATTGTATTCACACCACTTCTCCCTCCACTTGTCCCTCGCACCACCTCCTTTTCCCCCTCGCACCACCTCCTTTTCCATACCAATCAATCTTCTTTAATACCTTCTCCAGTGACTTGATTTACTGGAAACCCTTTGCCTACCAATCTTTATACTGCTGATCCACCCCTGCACCGTGTGTACAGCTTCAGCCCACAGGCTCTCCTTTGCTGTGCAATCCTCTCTCAAGATGAATGGCCTCCCCACCACAGCCTGATCCCCCCCACACACCTTTACCCCTTCTCTGAACCCCATGGTCTTCCACCCACTTCCCACAACGTCTTCATGTGTTCATCGTTAGTGCCCCTATCATTCACCACCTCAGCTTGTTCCCCCATGTCTTTACATCCTTCTCCCAACTGGTTTAGATTTCTCCCCACTATTGGCTCGCGTTCCATTTGATGCCTACCCTTTACGCGCCAACAATCTCACGCGGTTCTATGGAGGTTTGCCTGCATCCCATAGTCATACATAATTGAAACTGGACGGGCGGTAGCTACTGAATTGGAAATAATAATGGGTGTATCGGAGAATTTAGGGGAGAACAGTTCTTGGAAAATCCATACCTTTCCTGGGGCCAAAAAGAAATTTTGGCTCTCCGTGCAGATTGCTCTACTTTTCGTACTTCTTGTTGGAGTGTGGAGTACTCTTTCACTGCCAACGGTATTCTTCAGTTTATCAATATCTGAGGTAAGCCCCCCTGGGTATTAGATTTGCCATGATCAAATGAGATCATGCAGAATGCAAAAAATTCAGGCTAGTCTTCAAGTCGGACTATTTATTTATTTTAATCTTAAGTAGCTATATACTGACAGAAACACAGTACATGGGACCATCCAACTACCAATGGATCCAACAAACTATATGAATAACAGAGTGCACAATTGCACAATTCACTAGAGAATTAGAACATAGATAAAAAGCATTAAAAAGTGATAGGTAGACAAATTAGGCAACAGCCTGGTATTTTTTAAACTGCTTCTTAAAGGCCTGGTTGGAATAGAGGTTCACCAACTCTACTAGGACAGAGTTCCATAGCTTGATGATGCCAATTAAAAAAGTATGTAGATACATGATTGTTATAGCATTGGCCACAAGTTGGCGATTGTTGATGTGGTGCCTAGAGTCACATCCTATAGAGTATATGGAGAACACTGAAGATGGAATGATGGAAGAGCTGCAAAGGCAGATCTTTTACTCCTTGTGGCAAGCAGATATATACTACTCTAGCTCAGAGGAAAGGGTGACAATCTTTCAGTCGCTGTATACCCTCTCTGCCAATCCTTGGGATACACTCAGTTTCATTATCTTTCCTTTCAGTTTGGGATATTATGGAGCAGTAGCTAAGGCAATTGTTGTATAGATAAATGATATATTTAATGTCACTTTGACTTTAAGAAGTCTACCAAATGCCTTGACTTGCAGCACACAAGGTTCATGTGAAGTCTCAGCTCAATGGCTGATGGTGACAACCTAGATAACGAGTGTCTAACTTACAAAGATAAACATGCATGGTGTGTCACAGGAAGAGGAATTCCCTTCCTGTACAACTCTGACTGCAGATAGTACTGCCATGAGGTAGTTAATAATAAGTCCACCAACTATCTGACTGTTGTTGTGGTGATACTATATTATGGCAAATACACACACAAAAGTATTCACAATGAAGCCTGGTAACTGGGTTATATACCAAGCACCCTGCCCTTACAAACTGTGGGTTTTGCATTACACATTCCAAATGTTAATCACCCTAATACTGTTACGTTGAATGTCATGCTGTGATGTCACCCTGTGACATGTGGCAAAACAAAAATACCATCCAAAAGTATATTGCATTGGCAACATTTTGGTATATAAATCAGGACCATAGCATGAATGTGTGCGAAGATATGGTACTTTATATGGTAAACCACAGTCTTCAGGTAGGGTATACCCCCTGGTTACAGTATAGTGACCTCAACAAAGATAAAATGTTATAAGCTGTGATTAAGAAGGTGTTGCATTATTCCCATGTGTTTTTTTATCAGGTTAACTGATTAGTCAAATATCTCCACTGTGATTGCTGTACTGGAGAATGTTAATAAGTATATTAGAGCTTGATAGAAGCTTTTCTAATTTTTTTTTGTGCAATGTCTCTTAATTAGCTTACTTATTAGACAAGCAACAGCTAATTCCTTTCTTTGTCCTTTTTGGTGTAAAACCTTTCGTCATGTCCTAGAGTAGTAGTCTGATTTTTTTAAATTGCAATGCTTATATTTCCACCTCACAGAGGTCACATGTTTGGAGTATAATTCTGCACTGGGCAGTCATGAGCCTATTTAGAAATATTATTGTTGTTTTTAGTTCTAGCTGTACATACAACATGAATTTTGAGGGAAAATCTTCACTGCAAACCTGTTTTTCGGAGGGCAACAGTAACAACTGCTGAACTGAACATGTGCTGTATAGACTCCGTAGCAACAAAATTGAGGTCTAGTGTATACCATAATAAGGTGAGTATAGCACAGCTATATACTCTTATGTAGCAACTATGAGGCTGGGAAGCTAATCACCGATCATTGTGCTCTTCATAGATTTGCATGATGGGAAATTGTAAAAATAAAGGAACTACTGGCTCTGAAGTGCCAAGTGCCCTCTTAAAACTGTCAGCAAGGAAGCTGATGACCAACTATCCAGGCTAAGGAAACCAGAAAGTTCAGGAAGACCTGATCATCACATTCAGACAATATAGAACTGGCTCGATGCAACTATTTCAGATATGATGGTGGTCAGAGTGCTGATGAAGTTAATTCAGACTTGCTATCAGCATTCTTACATGTTACAGTAACTAATCTATTCTCTGAAGTAAAGCTCGGGATATTAATGATAAGACAGCAAGAAATAGATGATACTTCTCACAACATATGGCAGCAAAAGAGTATTTCTGGTTCTACTGGTTGGAAGGAAGTCATCAACTAAGGTTTCAAAGAGCCACTTCTTTAAACCACCTTGCTGCTACTACAGTTCACCAATTCTAGGTACATCCAATGGCAATCCTCGAAAGATTCAGGTTTAGTTATCAGCAGTAACTATTCTTGACTGGCAGCAAGTCCTGATGTTTTGTTGAAGAACACAGTCTTCTGGGATACAGTGGAATGTAATTCAAGAATCCACAAGGTTTTGAATGGCTTTTTCCTACCACAAGATGAAGCCAGATACAAACCTCACACAATTAATACTATCAAGTACGCTGCCATGCTCTGTGCCAAGAGAGAATGGTGAGGTTTTGCAGTGTGTACAAGGCATGCACAGAGAGAGATATCATGCCCAACCTAATGGACAGACCAAGTTTGCAATATTTTACTTCAATGCCATCCTCCCTGAGATAGCTCGTCCAAGTTATCAACAGCGGGTTATTCCTGAGCCTCAGGATTAGCTAGAGGAATGTGGACACACACTGGACCAACATCACGCTGGGTTATTGAAGTGAGTTGACAATAGCTCTATGGGGGCACACACTGGACCAACATCACACTGGGTTGAGGCAGGTTGAAGTAGGTTGACAATAGCTCACACTGGACCGACTCACTTTCATTACAAAATGCCGTAGTCCTTTTTGTTGTCAATTTTGGTTAGTAATTGTCATAACTATGTGAAGTAGATGCAACATTACAGTCTTCAACCATGTCTCGAGCCAACAGAGTTCTGGAACCTTAATGTGGCAGGATTAGAGATATGTCTACATCATGATTGATTAAAGGAACTAGATGTAGTTGCAAGCTCTTTAACCTCTTGGATCAGTCCTACAAGATCAAGCGACAGATGGTCAGTCATCTTCAGCAGGTCGATATTGAAGTTGCCAACTACCATTGCCCCTGAAAACTCACTAACTAGCGAAGTCATCAAATCAGCCGATGTTTGCGCCTCGGCTCATAACTTAGCTTTGGATCACTTTCAGAACTTGGTTCTAGGTTGTAATCAAAGACCATAGCCTCTTTAATTAGTCTATAAACTTAACATCATTAATTTTAGTTAGGAGGAAAAGAAGTCCATAAAGCTTAGTTACAGTTCATCATTTATTGCCCATGAGCATCAATTGTTGGCTAGGCATACATTTTACAATAGCATAATATCGGACTGGAGCAAATCGTGCGATACCTAATTTCTGGTTCAAAATAGTGCTTCAAAATGAGCACCACTGAACTCAGCGGGAGAAACTGTTCCTTACCAGCAATTTTCATAAAATTCTTATGTATCAATTTACAGGAGTGAATTTCATCAGCATAGTGGACACACTTTATTAATGGTATTATCGATATATCAAGATAATCTACACATTCCTCATGTATCCATCTGCCACAGCAGCAGCACAGCCATTCTTTTCCAGTGTATATGTCATCATCATAACAGCCAAAGCAGACACAACAGGTCAGTATGAATGTCTCATCTATCTCATCTTGGGCTTTCCTTTGCTTTGGTTGAATGCTTGCTTTGGTCGAATGCTGTAACTAGCCTCAGTGGGAACCGCTGATGCTCCTTCCACTGACTTCTGCTTCTCTGCGTTCTTGGCTTCCCTCTCAGCAGCTTTTTGACTGCTTTGTGAGTCTTTTCCTGATCCCTCCTGTCAGCTTGGCAAGCCTTTCATCTGCCTTGTGTTTCAGTTCCTCTTCTCTTTGCTTCTTTTTCAACTCTCTCTCCTGCTTTCTCATTTCTTTCTCCTTTGCTACTCATTGCTTCTGATCTTACTTCTCCTTCAATACACACAAATATTAACTACTAGTACTTGTTAGAACACGAGCTGTTCCTGTCTTAGGCCTCTTGGGAGTACTTGTCAATGTTCGTAAGTTGAGCAAATCAGAAAATGGAGAACGTTCAGTGGATGTCACTAAAGATGAACTTGAAGTAGGTGTTCGAGTAGTACTTGAAATGGACAAAGACGCTGGATGATATGTGTGGAAGGAATGTTGAAGGAGAATTGGAATTTGGAATGTGAGATGTTAAGGGTATAATAAAATCAGATGGTAAAAATGAGTTCCAACTACTTTTGCATACTGTTTCAGGATGATGAATTTACAGCCAGGCTTCATGCCTTGGTTCGAACAGATCATAGCCTTCTTCAAACCTGTTAACATAATTTAACTCCTCCTCAACAGAAAACATTGCATTGCGAGATCCACATCTAGAAAAGTCCCCGTCACCAAGGCCTTCTTTTCCAGCAGAGGATGAATTACTACGATCTCCATCTCTAGGGTCTCCAAGGATCGAGTCACCAGGGGCTCCAGGGTTCAAGTCACCAGAGGCTCTAAGTCACCAGGGACTCCAGGGTTTGGATCACCACAGCCTCCAGGGTTTGAGTCACTAGCAACTTGATCTCCATCTCCTGCAGCCTGAGATTCATATCCACCACTACCAAAATCCCTGTCTTCCAGGTCATTATCACCATTTCTCATACCTGAATCATCTTAATAGCAGTGTGTGTGTGCATGTGTATATGTGTGTGTGTGTGTGTGGTGTGTGTGTGTCATCTGAATAAAAAATGTTAATAGCAATGAGTGTATGTGTGTGTCTGTGTCTGTGTCAGTCGAAAGTAGCATTATTACATTTTTAATTACATTATTTTGAACATGCCTTATTACTCAGTCATACAATAATTAATGCTGATGTGCATGATTGGCATGTGAGTGTGTGTGTGTGTGTGAGGCAGAGTAGTGAGGAACAGAGAACTTACTAAGGTTTCCTCCACTACAAGTATCGTCACTGCCTGCAGATCTGTTGTCATAGAGATGCACCGCATCTCTATTAAATGGAAATACTCCAGCTGTCTTAAATCCACCGTAGATGTTTGCAGGGGTGACAGCACATGGCCAAGCATTCTGAAACACACTGCAGAAGTTAAGCTTAGAGATGACTTTGCCAGGATTATTTCGATAAAATTTGTGACATGCCTCCTGTTTCAATGGTTCAAAAAGACTGCAGTATAGAGGTTGACATTCGTGGGTGGCATGAGGAGGGAAACAAAAGATGATCACTTTGTTATCTTTTGCAGCTGCTCAGCTCAAAGAGAGAGCTGTGGCCATCCAGTAGTAAAAGAAGTGGGCATTGTTATACCGCCTTCACTAGGAAGTGCTCCTTCAGCCAAAAATATAAGAGTTCTTGATCAACCCAACCTTTATCACTGACTCCATAACGAGAGCCACATATCTCATCCTTGGTCCAAAGTTTATTCAACTGTTTGGCAGCGAAGATAATGAAAGAATGATGGCATTGACCTGTATATAGCACTTCCACACCCTATAACAGTAATTTTTGCTTTTTTCTCAAAAGTACGATACCGAACCTTTTTCTGCCCTTTTGCAGCAATGACTCTAGGGGGATGGGGATTCCAGGCTCGTATATCCTTTTAGGATGGTCAAATCCAAATTCATCATATATGCTTCTCAAGAGTTCAAAGTAGGCATTAATATTTTCAGCACTGACAGCATCCATTCTCACTCCAGCAGTAGCATCACCAGCGCGAAGCCAAAGAATAGGGTTTCTCTGCAGAAACTTTTGCCGCCACCCATTGGTGATAATGGAGCCTTTAAGTGTCTCCTTCTGCTTAACATACATTTCCACTAAACATTTAACATCATGCCGTGTCTAGCCAGCTAGCCAGAGTGCAGATAATAGCGAAAGCATTATTAGGCAGAGAGAAGCTAGATAGCTAGCTAGAGCTATTTTAATTTTAAAAAATCTTAAAAATGTGATATCGTCGAAGTTGTTATCATTCAGTGTAAGTTTTGCTGAGATGATTATACAAATTAATAAAATATTACATGGCTGTTGTATGCAAAACTCAGTATATTGTATAAAATGACTAGATAAAATAATTCTGGTGGCAAACAGTGGCACCCCAAAGGGACTATCACACAGGAGATGAGGTGTTTACAATATATATACATGTAGCTACTGTAATAATTTAAGGTGGTAATTATCCACATTTTAAATTATTCATGGAAGTGCCTTTTTGGCTTAAAAAATTAACACGCAATGACTGTATATTTGCTGAGCTTTCCAGTGGCATGCTTGATTATAGGTTTTCACTTAGTAGAAGGAACTCCAAGACATCTCCTTATATAGTTTTGCAAGGTTTAACAGGAACTTAAGAATGGAATCTGAGTAGTGCCTGGAGTATACGGATGCTGAGTGCACTATGTTTTAGTTGTTTCGGATGAAAGCACCCAATAACTATCGAATTTATATTCGTAAATCCAGGATTCTCCAGCAGCAACTAATAGAACCTAAACCGATGCATTTTGCATGGATTTACAGGAGTGTCTTAAAACAATGCACACAAAAAGTGTTTTGAAGGGAAGCTGCATGTGCTCGGTCTTAGGACATAATATTAGGCTAGCATTAGAGTGCTGTGGTGAAGTAAACCTTAATTACCAATGGATTACAATCCTACTAAACACAAGTCTATCTGAAAGCTGAGTGGAGCAGCTAGACAAAAAGAAAGTAGTTGTGAAAGCATGCATTGAATAAGATGCCCCCATTCTTAAACAGAAATAAATGTTGTCAAATCATGACTGTGTGTCTGGTATATATGAGTGAAGCAAAAATCGATCTCTTAGTTAATTGCTCTCTTACAATCCTCACCTTTTGGTTTCCAAGCTCTTTGACAGAGAAGCACCTATGAGTGGCAGTACGCATTGCCTAGCTCTCTATGCCTTCATGACAAATGATATAGCCACTCCATAGCTAGATCAATTTGAGGAATTGAGTCATACCTATGTCATCATAAAACCACAGAATTGTTATCCTGAACACCTACATATTACATGCAACCAATTGACACTACTGTGCATCAAGTACTCTTGTTGACTATTTTCTTCCTTACATAACCCCATTTTATTCACTATTACTATCAGTCACAATTTTGGAATTGGCTGATCCTCAAGATTTGACCCTGATGGTTGCTTACACATGAAACTATAGTAGGATCATCAGCCAATTCCAGAATTGTTTCTATATCAGCTATTATTCTTCTTATATCATTATAATTTATTACTATTGTTATTATTATTGGTATAATGGTGATTTTGTACTGACTTCACAAAATCCAAAGGAAACTTTTGAGCTCAAGTTGGTTTTGATGACCAATATCTTAGGTCTTCATTGGTGAGAAAGATGAAGACTGAAAGAAATGGTGTAAAAACCAACTTGAACCAACTTGAGATGTTTGGTATGATTATATTTGTTGTTATGACTTGCAGTTTATGTGGGACATGCAATCTATTGTACATCACTACAAGTTAGCAATAATGTCACAGAAAATTCATGATTATAATAATTTAATCTCATTTAGATATCATCTAATACCAGTGATGCTAATGCTTCTGGCAGTGACTTTATGTGCTCAGCACCACTCCAGTATGCCACGACTAATGGAATCTGCCTAACAGAATTTGCCAACATTCTGACATCCTCCAACTGTACACTTGATGCAGAGGGAAATGTTTTAGTGGTGAGGAATGAAGAGGCTACAGTTACAGAATTGATAAATGGATTAAAATCTCTTGGAGCAAGTGCTGGATGCATAAGTAAAGCTTCTCCATTTTTGTGCGTGCTTCTGTTTGGATTGTGTGGTGGTACGGAGGTCTCTATCCAGCCTACCACTAGTCAGTGTGAACAGATCAGAGACACACTATGCCCACAGCAGTGGACGTTTGTTCAAGCACTTGGCATTGTCCTCCCAGACTGTTCGGTGTTTCCTGCTGAGGCTTCATCCTGCCCTGCTCTAAATGGCAGTTTCTCTACAAATGTAACAGGTGTGCTAATATTCCATTTATTATAAATGTACCTTATTGCATGCATAGCTATACATTTCTAGATGGATTTTTAATGAAGAGTGGGATAACCAATCTTGGTTAGTAATTTCCCCACATAAGTTCTGGTTCTATCTCTGATTATTATTTAATGAGTACTAGAACATGCTAAAGCACGTTTGCAGCCAGTTTTATTTAGTGAGAAGTTACAATTCCAATTCTACTGTTCCTTGCAGGAATGCAGGAACAGTAGGACTGGTATCATTTTTGTCATCCTCTAAGCCCTTACCCTCCCTCCCCTGTTCCCTGTTTACAACACTAAGTATACTAATAGAGTTGTTTGTCAGTATATTATATATATATGTGTGTGTGAAATGTCTATGTTTAAAGCGTCAACTTTTTTCCCTCTGTTATATTTGTCACCAAAACCAACAAGGGAATTATTGTATTTTACTGCCATCACAAACAGCTGTTCAGAGGCAAACCCAAGGAAAAGGAGGAGGGAGGGGTTCTGGGTTTTACACTCATGATATATACAGTGGGCCCTCACTTATCTGGGCAGTATGGGACCAAGAGGTACCCGTAATCGTGAAGTACAAACACTGATTATGTGCACATAACCATAAATAGCCGCTTTGTTCTGTTTGCAATGTGTATTTTTGTAATGTCTGCAATAAAACATATTTACAGGCCATGTGTCTAATAGGCCCCACCAGGAAGCCATAAACACACCCTCCCCCTCTTCAACCCACCCCATAGATGTAGACGAGTTGAATAAGCATGGTTCTATTGTAATAACAACTCTCAGTTTACATGGTAGATACGGCTTTCTCATAAAGGCTAGAGCATCCATCTGATTATCAAGAAAGTCATTGAATGAAATAAGTTACTGGTATATATTTTTCTTCATACTCGTATTAATTATTGACAAAGACTATTCACAAGCCACTTTAAAAATTGACACAATCACCCCCTCCTCTCCTTCCCCCCCTACCCACTTTGAATCTGTATTTGATCCTTTTCATCTGGTTGGTCCGACCTGTAAATTATTTCTTAGGCAACTATGGCTCCACCTAGTTCAGGTCGTACAGTTAGTGGTCATGCTGAACCTGCGCAAATTAAACAGCTATACATTCATTCAAGCTCACTTACTACTTTGTCGGATGAGGCTTTTATATGCCACTGAGTCTCACTGCCTCCAGACAGCTTGTTAAGATATTAATCTCAGGCAACACCAGGGTGCAAGTGTTCTACATTCTTGTTTCAACTGCTTTATTGTTCTTGTTGTTATTATTGTCCTCTTTGCATTTTGTCTGACAACTTTATACATTTCATTCTGATTGTTGCCATTTAGATCTTATAGAAAAGCATCGAAATGGTATCACTGTAGTAGACCTGGAGTGCAGTGAAGGTTTTTACAAAGAAAATGGTTCAAGTATCTGCATACCAAGTTGTTACACATGGATGTTAAACAGTCAAGGAGTAACTATTTTCAGAGATGTGGCGACCTTCATATCTACATTTCTTGGATTTCTAGCAGCCGTAACAGTAACAATAATATCTTGTTTGGCACGCAAGAGAATGTAAGTTAATTAAAAGGGGAGAGTTAAGGTGGTTCTAGTGTTGCACTGCATTGTGTACTACATCATGTTGTATTGCATATATAACACAGTCCATAATATTGACTGAGCATGAGCCTGCCGATTAATTTCAGCTGGTATACACATTTACATATTTGTGAAAGGGAAGTTGATTAGTTTTTTCACCTGCTAGAGGACTATTGCCATTAGTTATACTACATTCACTTCTAACTTAGTATTCAGTATAACCCAGACTCCAGTTGTTATCATGAAAATTCGGAGTTATCCACAAGGCTAATTGATTGCAGGAGCAGGACAGGTGACCAAATGATTAAATACTCATTCTGGAGGCTATCAATACCTATAGCAACTAAGAGTAGCCATAGTCATAGCAGCTGTAGTGTCTTAGCAGCTATTATTGGTCTAGTAACTGCAAAATATGACCACAAATGAGATTTTGCATATTAGCACACCTAGTTTGCTCTGATGAAAGGAGTAGCTAGCTCCATCCACACCCACACATCATTGAAGGAGACAGCTAGCTCCATCCACACCCACACATTATTGAAGGAGAAAGCTAGCTCCATCCACACCCACACATCATTGAAGGAGACAGCTAGCTCCATCAAAATCCACACATCATTGAAGGAGACAGCTCGCTCCATCCACACCCACACATCATTGAAGGAGACAGCTCGTTCCATCCACACCCACACATCATTGTAGGAGACAGTTCACACCCACACATCATTGAAGGAGACAGTTAGCTCCATCCACACCCACACATCATTGAAGGAGGCAGCTAGCTCCATCCACACCCACACATCATTGAAGGAGACAGCTAGCTCCATCCACACCCAGTGCCACACATCATTGAAGGAGACAGCTAGCTCCATCCACACCCACACATCATTGAAGGAGACAGCTAGCTCCATCCACACCCACACATCATTGAAGGAGACAGCTAGCTTCATCCACACCCACACATCATTGAAGGAGATAGTTAGCTCCATCCACACCCACACATCTTTGAAGGAGACAGCTAGCTCCATCCACACCCACACATCATTGAAGGAGACAGCTAGCTCCATCTACACCCACACATCATTGAAGGAGACAGTTAGCTCCATCTACATCCACACATCATTGAAGGAGACAGTTAGCTCCATCCACACCCACACATCATTGAAGGAGACAGCTAGCTCCATCCACACCCACACATCATTGAAGGAGATAGTTAGCTCCATCCACACCACACATCTTTGAAGGAGACAGCTAGCTCCATCCACACACACACAACATTGAAGGAGACAGCTCGCTCCATCCACACCCGCACATCATTGAAGGAGACAGCTCGCTCCATCCGCACCCACACATCATTGAAGGAGATAGTTAGCTCCATCCACACCCACACATCTTTGAAGGAGACAGCTCGCTCCATCCACACCCACACATCATTGAAGGAGACAGCTCGTTCCATCCACACCCACACATCATTGTAGGAGACAGTTCACACCCACACATCATTAAAGGAGACAGTTAGCTCCATCCACACCCACACATCATTGAAGGAGGCAGCTAGCTCCATCCACACCCACACATCATTGAAGGAGACAGCTAGCTCCATCCACACCCAGTGCCACACATCATTGAAGGAGACAGCTAGCTCCATCCACACCCACACATCATTGAAGGAGACAGCTAGCTCCATCCACACCCACACATCATTGAAGGAGACAGCTAGCTTCATCCACACCCACACATCATTGAAGGAGATAGTTAGCTCCATCCACACCCACACATCTTTGAAGTAGACAGCTAGCTCCATCCACACCCACACATCATTGAAGGAGACAGCTAGCTCCATCTACACCCACACATCATTGAAGGAGACAGTTAGCTCCATCTACACCCACACATCATTGAAGGAGACAGTTAGCTCCATCCACACCCACACATTATTGAAGGAGACAGCTAGCTCCATCCACACCCACACATCATTGAAGGAGATAGTTAGCTCCATCCACACCACACATCTTTGAAGGAGACAGCTAGCTCCATCCACACCCACACAACATTGAAGGAGACAGCTCGCTCCATCCACACCCGCACATCATTGAAGGAGACAGCTCGCTCCAACCGCACCCACACATCATTGAAGGAGACAGCTAGCTCCATCCACCCCCACACATCATAGTTAGCTCCATCCATACCCACACATCATTGAAGGAGACAGCTAGCTCCATCCACCCCCACGCATCATAGCTAGCTCCATCCATACCCACACATTATTGAAGGAGACAGCTAGCTCCATACACACCCACACATCATTGCAGTAGACAGCTAGCTCCATCCACCCCCACGCATCACAGCTAGCTCCATCCATCCCCACACATCATTGAAGGAGACAGCTAGCTCCATCCACACCCACACATCATTGAAGGAGACAGCTAGCTCCATCCATACCCACACATTATTGAAGGAGGCAGCTAGCTCCATCCACACCCACACATCATTGAAGAAGACAGCTAGCTCCATCCATACCCACACATTATTGAAGGGGACAGCTAGCTTCATCCACACCCAACACATCATTGAAGGAGACAGCTAGCTCCATCCACACCCAACACATCATTGAAGGAGACAGCTAGCTCCATCCTCACCTACACATCGTGAATTATGATTGTGATGTCCCCAGAACTAATTGGTGTTTTTAGACTTATAGATACTCAATTTTGGCATTTTCAAGTTTATGAATGAAACTTGCAGAGAAAGCCTCAGGTTTGTAGACTACATATATATACTTTTCTCATAATTAAAGTGCTTTTAATAATACAAATGCATTTTTTTAATCGTCAATGATATTAGTTCTTAACAGAGATGAGTGCTAAAACATTGAGAGCACTAAACAACTTGAGTATTTGACTTTAGTATTCTAGTACAAAGAAGTTGACTATTCTAATTAAGCAATTTCCCAAAGTTTTATTGAAATATTCGCATAATTTTCATTATCACAGGCTTGTTTTCCCTGCTATCTTTATATTCTACATGACCATTGATGCCTTGATTTTAAGTAAGTGTTATTTGTTGTTGCTTTTATTGATGTTAGTTAAACATAAATTAATTAATACCATAAAAATATTTCAGCAATCTTTTATCTGGTCGGCTATATGGGACGTAAGAGTCTCTTCTGTTCATCTAGGAGTCTAATTGAAAGCAGGATCAAAGTAACTCCCTTTTGTATCATGTCAGGTATGATGTCCAGGGGTGTATTTAGGGGGGGGGCGGGGGGGGGGCATTCGCCCCCCCTTGTATCATTCTCGCCCCCCCCTTGAAATTAGAGATATTTTTTTAAATAATGTCAAGAAAGGTGTAATACAAGAAAGGTGTAATAAGCTTATGATATCAGGTTCAAATGATAGGAATGTCAAACTGAGGTTCTTCTTGGTTTTCTCTGCCATACGTCCACAATCTCTTCAAGGTCGCTCTCAGAGAGTACTTCTGGTGCCTCTATAGCAATCCTCATAAGGTGAGAAAGGCTGCAGTCACTTAGAGAATTACGCAAACGAGTCTTGATCATCTTCATCTGTGAGAAGCTTCTCTCCACAGAAGCAGTAGAAACTGGAATCGATAAGCAGATGGAGGCAATCTTGTGCAAATTGGGAAACATGGCCTTGAGCATGTCGTTTGAAACAAGTTCTTTCAGCTGTGATGCAGTAGTATCCCGTGGTTGCTTGACTAACAGCTGGCGGAATGTTTTCCACTCTGTAAGTATTTCAGTGGAAATCATGGCTGTCTTCACTGTTTCTTCTCCATCCAATGTTTCTGCATCTCTATCTTCTCCGTAGTGAGCAATCAGTTTCTCAACAGACGTGTCTCCATAAGTGGGAAAAGATACTGAATCTGGTTTTGGAACTTTCCGTGGATCGAATATAGACAATGCTGATACAACAGCGTTGGATGAAGAAAATCGGCTTGTTATGTTGGCCTTTAAATCAGCAACAAAAGGCTTACCAACAACATTCTGGAACGAAAGTATTTTATCAGCGTCAATAGACACCTTTGTAGATGACTTCAAGTCTTCAACGTTTTCAAGAAGCTCCAACACCCAGTTCGCTCCAGGCAAAACTGCATCATCCAAGGATTTAACAGTAGCATCAACAAGGAATGATATCAACGAGAGGTCAAGCTGCTCTGCCTGAAGTGCTTTGCTGAGCTTGGCTACTTGTGGTAGAGTGAAATCAAGCAAATATATAGCTGCAATCGTAGACAATTTGCAGAGGGCACCATGGATTCCAAGAGCTTCTGGCTCGTGGGACGTCTCGTAGATGTTCCCAATGGTGATTACAATTGCAGAATAACTTGCTTTGACAGCTTTGACACACCTTTCATGTGCCAGCCAGCGTGTGTCAGATGGCTTGATCACTTTCATTTCTGGAAGTTCAAGAACGTGCTGTACCTCCTTCAGACACTCTGCTCGCTTGGGGGAATTGCGAAAATGCTTCCAAAGAGTAGTCAATGTTCTGTAAACATGAGCAATTCCAGGAGTTTTATTGGCAGCTTGCACACAAGCCAACTGCAGTAAGTGACAGTGGCAGTGTATAAACAGAGCGTGAGGAGTATGTTTCTTGATACGTGCCTGAACCCCGGTCTTTCGTCCAGAAAAAGTTGCAGCTCCATCAAATCCCAATCCAACTATTCTTCCGACTTGTAGACCTTTCTTCTTTAAACAATCGATGAGATTAGAATAGATGGTCTCTGCATCAGCCTTCTTCAATGGAATAAGCTCCAGAAAGCACTCTACTGGTACACCATCTTCCTCCCAGCGGCAAAACACAGACAATTCTTCTACGTTGGTGACATCTGTGCACTCATCTGCCATGAGGCTGTACATAGGTGCCTTTTGAAGTCGCTTCAGAATCGACTCCTCCACCCATGTCCCCAATGATTCGATGAATTCAACCACAGCCACTCTTGATGTGTACACAGCATTTCTTGGTGCAGTTTCTAAGAATTGCTTCAAATGTTGGCTGCCACATCGAACCACCACGTCAACCAGCTTCTCAAATTTTGTCGAATGTGCAACTTGTTCTTTCGTAAGAAAATGAGTGAGTAGGATCAGGCACTTCACTGCAGCTCTGTTCTGAGCTCTTTTGCGAGCTAAAACATTCTGGAGTTGCTGTACAACTGTTCCACCTTTGGCTGCTCCTTTAGCTGCAAAAAGAGCTTGAGTTGCATGGATATGGAAGTCACTTCTCGCATGAGCTTTCATTTTTTCAACAGCTTTCTTCCAATTTCTGCAAGGTTGTGTGACCCACACTCCTCCAGTACGCTGCAGACCAGATTGCTTGCAAACCTTGCAAAAGGCACCATCGCTATCCTCGTCATAATAGAGCCAACTGAAATCTTTCTCCCAGCTCTTAGAGTATTTTCTCTTCGTGGATACAGAAGAGCGGTGTTTGTTTTGCTTGCTTTTCTTTGAAGGTGGAGGACTAAGGCTAGGACCAGATGCCTCGACATGCTCAGAGCTATCTGTTCTGCTATCTTCGCTATCGCTGCTATTAGCATGAGAAGAGGCTTGAGAAGTACTTGCAAAGTATGAGCGAATATCCATATTAATATGAAGAGAAATCAGCTAGTAAGGTTTCTTTTATAGAGACTTTAAGACCATGACATAATGGACTGAGTTAAAAATACTGAGAGAGAGTGGGAAAGAATGAGGGAACTGAAGAAGTGACAAACCTACAAAGGAGAACACGTGGTGGTGTGTGATGACTTTAAGACCATGACATAATGGACTGAGTTAAAAATACTGAGAGAGAGTGGGAAAGAAGGAGGGAACTGAAGAAGTGACAAACCTACAAAGGAGAACACGTGGTGGCGTGTGATGACATCATGTCTAAGATTAGACTTGAAGACCATTACATAATGGACTGAGTTAAAAATACTGAGAGAGAGGGAGTGGGAAAGAAGGAGAAACAAAAGAAGTGACAAACCTACAAAGGAGAGCACGTGGTGGTGTGTGATGTCATCGTGTCATGACACATGCTCTCCTTTTTCCAAGCAGCTACAATATCATGAGAAATATATACCGTCTAGCCATAGTTCGGTATAGCATAATGCCATTGGTAGTCAGTCAAAATAGCTATCCTCAGACATTGTAAAAGCAACCAAAAAATATGGGGGGATCTTCCCCCCAGACCCCCCTTTTACGACTTATGAACATGTTAAGAAAATATTAACAAAAATTAGGGCACCAAGTGACCAACCATTTCCACCCCCCCCCCCCCCCCCCCCCCCCTAGAGAACTAGAGAAAAATTGTGTATGAAACCTGTTGTCCATGATTTTGTAAGAAAATGCATGGAATGCAACATAATTCGATTTCACAAAAGCCCACCTCCATTATACGAGTGACAAGTGACTATATCTAATCTATATATGCTGATTGCCGTAGCATGCAACTTCAGCAAATATTTAAGATGGAATGTTGTACTAAAGATTTTAGAAAAAGTGCATGCCATCATAAGTAGCAGCTATATATACAGTTAGTACTGCAAAAATACCTGTGGGTAAAACACTTTCGTACTCCACGCGGAAGCCCAGGGTGCACGTCCCCTTTCCGCACCATCCAGGCTCTCCGCCCCCCCTTATTTTTCCATATCTCAAGTTCGCCCCCCCTTGGCATATACAACCCTGATGTCTATGACTAATTTCCCCTTTTAGATACCATAATGACATCTGGGTTCACTGTTTGAGGGTAGAAAGAATTTTAGGGGGATAGAAGGCAGATTATTAAATTGTACAATGGATTCTTTACTGTGTGCACTTCATTATTACAATATTAATAGATCAGTCTGTTTTTTCTAACCAACCATTGTGTTTTTATAGATATAATCATGGAAGTGGAAGTGTAAATCTTCCATATATTTTCCATTATGCTAATAATATCTTGAATAACTGCTGCAATTAGTCACGATATTATTTCAAAGTCTACCTGCTGAAAATATGTTCTGACAACATGGAAGTGCATTACTAAATTGAGAAGGCACACTGTGGCGGAGTTAGGAAATAATCAGGTTATTAAACATGGCATTAGCTCATATTGTTCAAGTTGAATATCACAATGCATGACAGAGTGCTTTCTGTCTTTCCCCACCATCCTAGAAAACATGATAAATGCTGTCCCTGCTATGCATGCACATCCCTGCCAAAGGCTATATCTTGATTCAGAATGACTTACACCCTTCTTGCAGATAGTGAAACTGCCACCCATTCATATTGGAATGATAACAAGCAATAACGTCACATGATTTTTCAACATGTATTGAAGGAATCATCTGAATATTACAACCGGCAGGGATGTGTGTGTGTGTGTGTGTTATAGAACAGTATTTATAGGTGTGATGCAGCAGAATTGGAATTCTGTATGTGTTATTACATGCTCTGCAGACAGTAGACTTTATCGCTGATTCAGCTGGCTAAATTGGTAAGAATGATGAAAAGTTATTATCCATGAGCAGATGCCATATATAACTACCATATTTCCTTGGTTAGACCTTACCCATGTTTAGACCATACACGATTTACTACCTCAAATTAATTAGTATATGTCCTCTATTAGACTGTGTATCAGTAGGAAATATGAAAGCAAAATGATCGGTCTGGAGTGGGCGCAGGAAGCTTAGCAGTCTATTACCATTGAAGTGAAAATCAAACTTCTTCAAAAATTGCAGAATTTCAGTCAAGGCAGGTGGATCACATGATGGGTCACATGATAAAACTGGTGCAAGTATCAGAAAGTATCAGCAAATATGCTGGAGAGATGGCCAAACTCCACAAAAAAGATGTTGGAGAGACAGGTGATGGCGGATTCCTTACAAGCAACAAAACAAAGAAGAAGTAACTACGATAGCTAGAGTATAAACATTGCTATAATCAATAATGTTTCCTGCCCGAGCTCAAGTGATCTCATGTATTGTGCACATGCATGTTTGTCTATAGAGCACACCTATTCATCCTTGAGTAGTACTCATTGCAAGGCAACTAATGAAATGTGTGCATACTAATCCATGAAATAGATATATTAACTGTTATCCTGTGAAATGTTGGTAGAATTAATTTAGTAGTATTCTGGTAGAGGGAGAGGGAGTGTCCCCTCAGGTATAGTATGCCCTGTATTGTCAGTAGCATGTTGGTTAAAATATCTTTAATATATTTGTATTCCATTCATTTTGCAGGTATGGTGTTCACCTATGCGTTCTGTCAAATATCATTATGGTGGCTATTCCATACAGCTACACTCTTTTGGCATGTTATGTTTCCATTCCATGCTCAAACCTTTGAAGCAACTGGAAAGAACAAGTATATTCACATAACATGCATCATAGTTGGAATTTTTCTTCCACTAGTCCTCATTGTAACTGTAATGGCTAACTTTGCAGTGGATCTTCAGAAACAAAATCAAAATTCCACCTCGCAACGTAGGAACAGCTTGTTCTTGACAGGTGGATTAGGTTTTGAACCTACCACATACCCTACTACTGTATGTTTCGGAAGAGGATCGTATGCTAATTTTTATAGTTTTGTCCTGATGATAAGCATCATTGAGGCACTTGGATGTTCCCTTCTCATCATCATATTGTGGTCTGTACACAAAGGTCACATCAAAAGAAAGCAAATGCAGGTTACTAAACGTAGCATTTAATTGATATTGTGAATAATAACATTTTTCTTTAATATAGCAAGGTGTCAGCAATGGATATCTATTCACATTTGGAAAAGCTGAGAAGAAGCTACTCTTTATGCTCTGCTACTATGTACTTTCAACTTTTATATACATAATGAAATTTTGTTTGGTTACTAGAAATTATGCACAATTTTTTGATAATTTGCAGAAGTACTTTATCTGTGAGCAATGGGGTCATGATCCAAGCAACCCATGCAGTCGTTCTGATATTGAAATGAATGGACGAGCATTGTTTGGAATTTTGACATACATTTTGCTGGCCTTCTTTCCAGTTGTGAACCTGTTGTATGCTGTGAATATTCAAGAATTACGGAAATTATGGACACAGGTTCATTGTTCATTTATGGCTAACTAATATTACTGCCATTTCTACTACATGAAACACTGTTGCTATAGCATATTGAATGTTTTGTGTGTCTGTAGTATGTTGTATTTATATTTCATTTTTTGTATCACTCTCAATATTAGTTTGACCCTTGCTAAAACACAAAAGATCATACCCCACATCTCAGTAAAATATCACTTTGGAAGCTTCTTGGCACCCTAAATAGTGGCTAGGGCTATATAGGGCTAGGGCTAGGGTTCCGCTGATTTAAGCTCAAACAATACTTCAAATGTGCCTTAAATCTTTTATTAACCCTATGCTTAAGTATATAATAAAATCATTTTTGTAGGCATGGTTGCTGGCTTCTGCTATCCTCAATAGTTAAACTTTTTATATCATCTGAATCAGCAAAGATAGCAGAATCACCTTATCCATTGCAATTTAGTATATAATTGAATTATTTTTTACTTGAGCACAATATTTCATGTTTTTCAAACTTTTTTAATATTTATCTCAAGACACACATGTATCATTCTGATACCATCATAACCAGCATTGAATTAGATATGCAATTTAGTTGAAGAGAAATGAATTGAAATGTTGCTATTTTGTACGATAGTTTCCTCTTAATTAACTAAGGCATGGCACAAAAATTTACAATAATTATTCTGTTCTATTTAAAGGTTCTATGGTGCAATCAATGCATTAGGTAATGCATAAACAAAAAGACTAGAAAAAACAAAAGTGAAGCAGGTAGGTAGATAAATATTATTGAAATATGGTTATTTAAAGTGCGATTTTTCAATGGTGACTGTAGTAGAGGGTTAAAGAAGTCAACTAGTTTCCTCTAAAATACATGAAATTCATCTTCAGTGATCTATCTATATCCATCTACTTTCCCCTCACATATAATATGCATGGAATAGTTGCATTCTATAATTGTACTATAGCAATGACTAATCTGTTTCTAGCTTCAGTAAAAGAAAAATGTGTATAAAAAACGTCATCATAGAATAGACCACACTCGTGTGTGTGCAATATTGAGCATAGCTGAGCTGATTCAGCATCTGCAGCTATTTTAAACTGCTGGAAAGACATCAGTTGGTTTACTGAGAAGCTATTTCTCGTGACAAATGTTTACACCACCTATACTCAAAACAATCAAACAAGTAACTACTCGGGATATGTAGCATGTCCACATTATGTTTAAAAAATGGTAAAGAATAAGATCTCTATTCAAGACACATTTCTTGCAGCTGCAGATCAGTACAGCCATGTAGCTAGCTGTCACAAATTTTCATAAAACTACATGGCAACAGTATCTAGCAAACAGTCACATACTCTAGTGGTGTGACATGAAGTTTTTTAAGCAAGAAAAATACATGACACATTGTCTTCAGTTTATAACATTCACACAGGGTGAAAGGGAGAGATAGAGAAGGGAGAGAGACACTCGCCCACAAATAAACACACTTTAATTACAAATGAAATGCAGATAGAGTGAATCAGCAATAATTTTGTACCATGTTTTCATGCAGCCACACCAAATAGTTCATTAAAAAAGTTGCAGTATTTTTATGTTTTCAGGATATTGAGTCCAGGTGCATAAACCTTGCAGAAAGACTGCCAATGAGTGCAGCAAGGGCCTATACCTAACATCAAGGATCAAATAGGCCATGTGCTTGAACTACATTATAAAATATATCATGCCAGGTGTACTGTAATACACACCATCATAAATCACAGGCACACACACCAGCTACAAACAATGTTGAACAGTATACACATACAAACATACACAGAAGGAGATGAAGAGGAGGTGGTGAAAGAGAACTAGAGGAGGAGGAAGGTGTTGGGGCCGAGGAATAGACCGAAGAAGAATGTGATGAGGTAAACAAAGAGGAAGGGGATGGAATGGAGGAGAAAGAAAAGGACGAAATTGGAGAAAAGGACGAAATTGGAGAAAAGGATGAGGAAAGAGTCCACAAGTAGGGACATGTACATAAGTATATAGAAATATGAACATTATTAAAACTCTATATATCTATCTTATTATTACTAAATTATTGTATTAAAAAAGAAAATATGCTTAATCCAATATAACAGCCTGGCCTAAGACATTAGCTACCTAGTTTTATTTGTTGCATCTAGTCAAAACAACAGCAAAAGCATATAATATAATATATGCTGATTGGAGTATAGGTTAACTCAGTTATCATTTATATAAAAATGATGTGTACCAAATATATACATCATGTTTCCTGGTGAAACCTAGATCATCTAGTCGAAATGTCGAGAGAGCAAATTTCAAGTTGATTATTGCGGTTTTATTTGGTACAAGAGTCATCTAATAAGGGTGTGACCTGCATGATTGTTTTATGGTAAAGGGTCATATAAGTAGGTGTGTTCTCAACTTGTTTCCTTCTATTTTTTTTATGCAGTCATCCTGTTAAACATTTTGGTACTTCAACTTGCAGTATGATTTCTCTATTGCGTTGGGTTATCCAGTCATTAGGAGGACATCCAGAAACTTACCGCCACATTACTATAATTATAGAAAAATCTGGCCTGAACATGTGATCTCTGCAGAAATCCCCTATAGGGTATAGGTTTTAGGGTGCTTGGTGTGTGTCATACCCAGTCAGAAAAAGAGTGTGTGACTTGACTTTCATTTTTTTCCTCATTGGATGCACCAAAGATATCCCAGGTCCATGAGGGAATGGAGAGTGTTCTATGGATAGCTTCTAGGTGGACCACTTAGTAGTATACAAAATGGGTCAGTGGCGCAGAAAGGCCCACTCTGTATACTACTGTAATGAAATTCACTATAGTAGACAAACCAATGTGCAAATCAATGTGCAAAGAGTTACAATCTTATTTATAGCAAGTGAAAATCTACTATATTAGGCAAATCAATGTGCAGATAGTGGCATTCTCTTATGCAAGTTGGTACAATCTTTACATGTATGGTACATTTGATGTAAGGTAATTAGTTGATATGTGAAGTAGTTTGTGGAAGGTATCAGGTTGTGTCCCACATTCTTTTTCCAATCGGTTGTTCCCAGGAGCATGAAGGTGCATTGATGGGGTGGATGGTCCAAGTGGTGCGCAGTTTATATCCTCTGGGTGGTTTCTGGTTGACCCAGTTATAATATGCAGGACTGGATTCTGGCGCACACACTGTGCTTGACCTGAGGGAAGCCCAGGAAGAGCTGTTACTAGTCAAAACACATATTAAAGAACTGTCTATAACGAACATGTTGCAGATGCATGGTCATGGCCACAGCCGACAACCTGTTATCCATCTGGTTTCAGAATGATACCCGAGCTGTAGTGGATGCTTGAAAGGTATGTGATTATGAGATTATCATGGATCAGAATGCAGAGGGAGGCTATGAAGCCATCATGAGTCTGCATCCCATGACTATGTTTGAGCCATGATATGTATGTACAGTGAGGCTCCATCGTATGTCTGCCCAAAGAGTGTGGAAGTATGTGACTATGACAATGCCATGCTCTGGGTATTCAGGTGTAGCCACGAGGACAAATTTATACTCGTGAAACTGGGATTCCCCAGCCCACTAACATGAGCCCGTTTTTTTATGGAGTTGCAGGCCTACCTTCCAGAAAGTGTGTTGTACGTGCTCGATCTTGTGACATAAGGTTATAACTACTATAGTATTAGGAGAACTCTGGTAAAGTAAACCTTAATTACCATGGATTATAATTATACTAACACAAGTCAATAGGAAAGTTGACTGGAGGAGCTGGATGGGAAAGAGAGTAGTCTAAAGAAGGATGCAAAAAGATTGCGGTATTTTTATCCACATTCCTATCTACAGCTAGCATGGTAACTAACACAGTAAGCAGTCACATACTGTTGCCCATTCCTAGAAAGAAATCTTTGCTCCTTTGACCTTGATATTGTTCTTGGCACATTTTTGAGAGCTGTCACTAAAATGATCTACACAGTATTCCTTCAGAAATCTTTTATGGCTTCTCTATACATGCCATGCTACCAAGTTATTAATCTGGCAAGTCCATGTGGATTTTCCCCCCAAGCATTATTGCACTTTTTTCCAGGTCCTCACAATACTTTGTCTTCCAATACAAATTTGCACACGCTTATTAAAGAGCATTTCACTGCTTTCACTGCTACCAGAAGAGTTCTGGTTGTCTGTGAAATGTCATGTCGATAGCTACAGGATTCTCTGGTATTTTTCTATTGAAAGCAACTCAGGAATGGTATTAAAAAGTGAAGATGACAGATGATGCTGCTCCAGACAAGCAAAAAAAGTTTTGTCTCAGATAGTCCAAGAGAAATTGTGTAGAACCCCAATTATCCCCCTTTTTATTGTGGTTGATGAAAAAACTGTTACAAACAAACAGCCATAGCTAACTGCTCGTAACTTCATCTCAGCTAGAACAGGTTGCAAAACTTTTTGAGATACCTAGTGAAGTTTGATGTCACATTTACTCTAGTTACCTTTAAGCCGTTCTTTTTGTTTGTGATAATGCATGCTACGGGCAAATCCTTCTACTATCTCTAAGGCGGGACTAATCCATTTGTTCCAAAAAAACACATTTTTTTATAGATATTAATTCATTCTGTAGTATAGTTCATGTAGTATTTCTATTTCAAGTTTCAGAGGATTTGAAGGCTTCACTGCAAAGTTATACACACTTTTGTCCATGCTATTGACTACATAAATTTGAAAAAATCTATGGGGAGATATTAGCCCTGGAATGTTTCTAATCATGAGCAAAACACTGACCTTTCTTAAAAATCCATTTTACAAGTTATGATGTTTTCATCTATTCAAAATGCATGTCTGTGGGTTCTCTAAGTGCTGTCAAAATTGTAAGTGGTTATGTCATACGGTGTTGAGTAAAGTGCAATAATGTGAAATCACCTTGGTGTCCACAACTGTCCACAACTCTGACCAGGATGGCGCTATGTCAAAACTAAATACACCATTGGAAAGCTCTCTGAATGACCAGCATTTTGGTACTAATTTCAACATTATAGTAAATAGAACAAAAAAGTTATGAACGAATTAAAAAATGTCCCAGAAATGGATTGGACACCAAGGTGATTTGTAGTAGGTTTAAATACTTTAACAATATAAACATAAATAAATAGTGCTACACTAGTCTCAAACCAATAATTATGTATGTCTCAAAACTAAACTAGCTCAGTTTACGCTATACGTCTAAAACTCGCTATCTCTGTTCGCTCCAAACTCCTCTCTCCCGTTTCTCATAGTTACTCTTGACCATGCGCAGGCACGGACTTGTTCAACCAATCAGTACTCCCGTATTCGCTTCCTGGTCGTTCACGGAGTAATAATCTTTGTCATACATATAGGAGACAATGTCTAACATCTCCCTTTCCTTAACGGTTCTCGAGAAAGCCCATCAGCATTTCTGTTGGCTATCCCTGCTTTGTGTTTTACTGTGGGTTGTAAAGCCAAAGCCCATCGTCCCAAACGTCCATGACTATCTTTCATACCAGTGAGTTTGGTGAGAGGGTCGTGATCTGTTTCTGGGACATTTTTTAATTCGTTCATAACTTTTTTGTTCTATTTACTATAATGTTGAAATTAGTACCAAAATGCTGGTCATCTTGTTGCTGTTCCTCTTTCTGCCCAAGTTGGCTTTGTTTTTCTGCTTGTGCTATCATTACCACTTCCTCACGTGCCAGCGTTGTCTGCTTTCTTTCTTCATCAACTGGGGTTAACTCTACTTCAGTGTCTAGCTCCGGTTTCAGAAACCTCTGAAAATGAGGAATATCTCATCCCATTAACATGTCGATTCCAATGTGGGGAGATACCCCTACTGCTAACTCAATGCACTTTTCCTCCACTTGCAGCTGGATCTTGGCTGCTGGAAACCATGTCTTCTTAGAGCTGGCAGTTGTATAAGGTATCTTCCAATCAAGGAAGTCCGATTTTCGAGTGCATCTGGGGTGGACAATTGATTTTGAGCAGACTGTGTCTAGAAAGGCAAGAATGGATCTATCGTTGACTTTCACCCTACAAGTCCATTTAGGCAAAGTCTTACTTCCATCACGGGTGCTTGTGAGGTGAACCTTTTCAAGTTTCACTCTACAATCCCTTCTTAGGTGGCCTTTCTTGCCGCAACGAAAACACTCGATCTGGCTTAGATCTCGGGGAGGGAGTCTGCTAGAATCTCGACTTGTTGGTGGGGATCGATTTACTTCTTGTCGTCTTGAATTTGGTACTCGTAGGTGAGTAGGAGTGTCACTCTCTGAGCTCTCTCTTGGTCTAAATTTGTTCGTTCTATCAGATTGTCTAGGTACATCTGGTTCTCTCCTTTGATTTCCTAGATGCCTCACAATTGCCTCACTCAACTCCTCATAGGTGCTAGGATCTAAGTTTCTCATTTGTATCTCCAGCCACCGCGGTAGTTTTTTCAGGGTTACTTCCATCAGCATCAAAGTCTCAGCCCCTTTTTCGGATGAGTTGATCCACTGATGGAAATTTTGTTGATGCCCCCTTAACCAGGCATCAGGGTTGCTTCCATCAAAAGTCTTATCAAAAACCCTCTTTCTGTACGTTTCTGTAGTGACTTGGTATGTTGCTAGTCGAGTACTTTTAATGATCTGATAGTCATTTTGTTCTGTTGAGCTTAGGGTTGATATAGCCATCATCCCTGCTCCGGATAGTGAGCTTCGGAGGAATACAGGCCATTGTTCTTCTGGCCATCGTCCTGCCTGAGCCGTGAGCTTCAAACGTTTGCAGAAAAGCACCCATATCATCCACGCCCTCCTGAAATTTCTGCAGAGTTAGTTTAGGAGTGGGTGGAGGTGGCTCAACCTGGTCTGTGAAACTCGACCAGATGTTGAAACAACCTCTGATGTTGCTGGGCTGCTTGTCGTCTATCCTCCCCTTGCCTCTGTTCCTCCCTCTCTGTTCTCCGTTGATCCATTTGGAGCCATTGAGCCATAAACCGATCTAAGGGTTTGTTTGTGTCAGAGATAGACTCTAGAGGGGGCAGAGTCTCTGGATTGGTGTTCCGAAGACGACGAGATTCTCTATGTGGTCGTTCTTCTGACATGACAACCTCAACACACTTAAAAATAATATTTTTTCAAATGCACCAAAAAAACAACGAAAACAATATTAGCCTAGCTGACCAGGGGTTTGGTTTCACAAACTCTCTAGGCCTAGCCTGAGTTGTTTCCCCTGTACAGACTAGCTAAACTGTTGTCGGGTTCTCTGTCACTAAGAGAATACCGCTGCCACCACTGTCAGGCAAATATTTCTACTATCTCTAAGTAGTCTAGTATCCTGCGATGCCTAAACAACAGAACTCTGTCTAAGCCGAAATCATGCAGTCTCCCACTCACGAAGAGTATAATTAAGAACTGTAGTAGGTTTAAATACTTTAACAATATAAACATAAATAAATAGTGCTAAATAATCATACACTAGTCTCAAACCAATATGTATGTCTCAAAATTAAACTAGCTCTATACGTCTATCTCTGTAATCCTCTCTCCCGTTTCTCATAGTTACTCTTGACCATGCGTTGGCACGGACTTATCAGTACTCCCGTATTCGCTTCCTGGTCGTTCACGGAGTAATAACCTTTGTCATACATATAGGAGACAATGTCTGACAGTATACTAGGATTTTTACGCGAATGGTCAATTATCATTTCCGCCATATGGTGTGATATGGCTAATAGGAGGTTGTTAATGTTTAACTGCTTGGAGCCATGATAAAAGTGAAGGGTTGTTTCTTCATTCTTAAGCTTCTAATAATGATTGTCTCTGCCTGGTTAGTTGGCTGTCAGCACTGGTCAGCTCATGATGTTCAAAATGAGCTCTTTCAAATAATGGCTTATTCTATAATGTTCAAAATAAGAAATATTTTGCAATAATAGGCAATGAAACCACTGATGCAAGCTTCAATGAACAAGTAGCAATCTGCACAAGGCGTGTTTCTTCTGAAACCTTGGAAGCTACTGAAGGTCAGTTGAAACAGCTAGCACAACAGCTCAAGCTATGACAAACATACTCTATGTAGACTTGTATTTGATTGCCGAGGACAAGTTTATGATGGATTATCCAATTTGAGTCTGGTGGTCCAAGCATGTGTTAAACAAGAGTAAATAAGTTTAAATACTAACAGAAATAAGTTGCTATCTGAAACTCGTTTTCTATCCTAAAGTTACCAAAAGGCTAGAGCATCTAGTCAAAACATTGAGAGAATAAAATTTCAATAGATTATTGAAGAAGTTTACAAAAACTATTTATGTACATTTTGTTTTGTGATTCTTTGAACTGTAGATCAGTCAATCAATTAATCAGAAACACCCCAGGACATGTTATCAAATTTCATTTTAGTCCCAAACAAAAAGAGATAGTGAAACAAGAAAGGTTGCTTTCTCACAACACTTTTTCCAACTCAGTAGAAAGTCAAAGCTAAGTTATTTTATTTTATTCAGGATTGTTAAATTATGAAACATTTGAGTAATGTTGCATCTGGTCCAGCCAATAGCTTAAAGTGGGATCTAAACCTTGTGGTATTTGACACACAATGGAAACCTTTGAGGGTTTTTTTTAGAATTATGCCTAGCGAGAAATGTTTTGACATCACTGATGAACTTAGTAGTTTGCAAGGAAAAAGTTGTCTGCTGCTAATGCTAAGCATGCATCGCATATATACAGTGAGAAAAACTATAACGAAATTGAAGTATGATGGAGGTGGGGTTGGGGTGGGGGGTGGGCAGACATCCTGGACATCCTGGACAGATGTTACAGCAAGGTCCTTTGAATTGGATTTATCAGAACTACTATGTCCTCCACAATCCTTCAGACCTCCAAAATGTTTAATGCAGATTCTACTCAATTCACATTTTATTCTCCAAAACATTAATGGTAAACTAAATAAGCGATTTAATCAAGAGAACTACTACTTGTATCTGGAAGTAGAAGAGCTATTTATATCTGCAGATGGAAAGGGAGAAATAATTATACAAAAGTCTGTGACCATTTTGGTCAAGATCTTGATCACTTTAGGATAGAAAACAAGTCTCAGATAGCGGCCCATTTCTGTTAGATATTTAAACTTGTTTACTGTCATACAACACTTCTTCATGCCTCTTCTCTTGCAGTCCAAAGACAATTTCAGCTACTTAATGTCATACTAGCCAGCACTGCTAGACCTGAAAGGTCATTATCTACTCTATGTTGAGTGAAAATTTACCTACAAAACTCAATTATACCTAAAAGACCCAATCAATAATCTTTCATGAACATAACTTATTACAAGTGGCTGAATTTTTTTTTTCAATGAAAGAAGGAGAAACAATTCAGGAACATTTAAGTCTTTAAACTATTGTAACAGTGTTAATTATTACTCATTATCTGACCACCTTTGGATTGTTGTTGTTATTGTATCTCTTCTAGATGCCCATATAAGGGATGCTGGATCGGGTCATCTGACCAATCACTGATTGACAACTCATGTAATGATTCGATATAACCGTGTTTTTGGATACTGTATGATTGCTGGGATGCTAAAATAATAACTGTACTAAGATACTGTGCCCTGTTTAACGCTGGCTCCGCGACGATTACAATTGGCGTAGTCGGCAGGATCGCTTTTTGCTAACTTTATCTCGACTACGTCATCAGGATGAGCAAGCCTGCGGAAATCTACAATGGAGGCTGGGACGAATGGGTGGACCATTTTGACAGTGTGGCTACCGTGTGCGAATGGGACGATACCTTGAAACTGAAGTGGCTAAGAGTACGGCTAACTGGTAGAGCTGTGACCACTTTCAAGAGGCTACCTGATGACATAAGAAATGACTTCACGGAGGCAGTCAAAGTAATGCGGAAGCGATTCGAACCAGAGAGCCGAAAGGGCCTGTATATGGCTGAGTTGCAGAGTCGAGTTCGAAAAAGGAGGGCTTCATTTGGAGAGGATTTGAGACAACACCCTACCCCGTAGAAGCCTGGGAACGGTTCGCCTTGAATCAGTACCTCGCTCGTATCGACAAACCCCAAGTAGCTTTCAGCATCCGGCAAGCTAAACCTGGATCTGTTGATGAAGCAATCACTCTGACTCTCGAAATGGAATCATATTTGCCTGACATCCAATCCTGGAAGAGTGGCAATAGTAGACAGTGAACCTGATGCTCATGCATCTGTGTCTGAACCTATTGCTGCCACTGCTAAAGTAAGGGACGATCCAGTGCAGCTAATACTTGATCGCTGGAGTCCAAGTTACAAGATGTTATGACTTTGAAGACACAACCATCAAGACAGAATTCAAGATTCAAGCCCAAGTATCGACCTGGTTGTTGGAACTGCTGAGAAGCTGGTCATCTCTATAGGGACTGCTCGAAACCAAGGAGGAGGGACCAACAGCAAGGAAATGAGAGGACTTTTGATGGTGTAAGTAAAGCATGTTATAGCAAAGCAGAGGTATCACCACCTACTGCTGTAGGTGGGGCATCTACTGATGATAAGATTCCAGCCTTCTCCATTTCAAGTGACTCTAACTATGTGCTGAAGGGTTTTGTTAATGGGGTTCCCGCTAGTATTCTAGCTGATACTGGTGCAGCAGTAACTGTCTTATCCAAGGAGTTTTGGGACAAAGCAAAGGGTAACAACGAAAATTTGAGAAATGCAGTAGGGAAGAGACTTATTGGGGTGCAGGGAACTCCCTTAGAACTATATGGTGTAGCTCAAATAAGGATTGAGTTGCAGGGAGTGCTCTTTGCCACTGAGGCAATTGTAGCTGGTAACCTCACCACTGATATTATACTTGGACGGGACTTCCTTAGGGAACACCAGTGTATGGTAGATATAGGAAAAGGTGGGGATGTGTTGCATTTGAACAATAAGGCGATTGCTATGACTTTGAATGGGAAATCCTCAGAGGAGATATTGTCTTGCATCACTGTTACCATAGGCAGAGTTTTGCAAGTTCCCCCACAGAGTGAGTTAGAGGTTATGGGACGAGTACCACGCTCTGCTATAACAAAACCTGGGTATTAGAGGGAAGCAAGAAAGCAGGAATGCAGTTCTGTTTGCTAGAGCATTGGTTCGACCGGACAAGGCTGAGGTACGTCTCCGTATACTCAATACCAGAGATGTGACCATCACTATTCTGAAGGGTACCACCATAGCTGAAATGGAGCTTGTGCCAACTGATCCTATCCCTATGGTTGGTGCTGTCGAAACCTCTTCAGTTAACCTGAACGAACATGAGGCCTTATGGGAGATGGCAGACAGAGCAGGGGATGAGGTCAGAGAAGGAACAGCTGTTTGCACTGTTCTTAGAGTACCAGGATCTTTTTGCCAAATCACCTGATGATTTTGGACGTACGGGGAAGATCAAGCACAAAATCGAGACAGGTGGTAGTCAAGCAATTCGCCAATCAACTCGTCGGATTTCTCCAGCTAAGAAGGAAGAAGCCTCAAAACTTCTTAAAGAAATGCTTGATAGAAATGTCATTAGACCCTCAAGTAGTCCCTGGGCAGCACCAGTTGTCTTAGTCCAAAAGAAGGACGGGCTACACGATTCTGTGTTGACTATAGAAAAACTCAATACCATCACGAGGAAAGACGCTTACCCACTTCCTAGAGTGGATGACACTCTCTCTGGTGCTAAATGGTTCAGCACCCTGGACTTTGTTAGCGGTTATTGGCATGGAGATGGGCTCTACTGAGACCAGGAAAAAACAGCCTTCTGCACACATAAAGGGTTATATTAGTTTCAATTGATGCCTTTGCAATGCCCCAGCTACATTTCAGTGACTGATGGATATGGTGCTTGCGGGCATCCAGTGGAAGAACTGTTTAGTTTATTTGGATGACATAATTGTTATTGGAAAGACATTTGAGGAACATCTATCTAATCTGAAAGAAGTACTTGAGAGATTAAAGGAGGCTGGACTGACACTCAAACCCAGCAAGTGTAACTTCTGGGTGGAGTTCCTAGGACATGTTGTGTCTAGAGATGGTGTGCACATGAACCCACGCAAGACGGCTAACGTTGCAAAGTGGCCAACACCCACTTCTAAGAAGGATGTGCAACAGTTTCTTGGTCTAGCCAACTACCATCGAAGATTTGTCCAGAACTTTTCTACTATAGCTAAACCTCTTCATCGGTTAACAGAGAAGACAGTAAAGTTTGAATGGACTGCTGAATGCCAGACATCATTCCTGGACCTTCGCCACAGACTTGTGACGGCACCAATGTAAGCATTCCCTGACCACAGCCGAGTGTTCATCCTAGACACCGATGCGAGTGCAACAGGCATAGGAGCTGTGCTATCGCAACCCCAAGAGGATGGAACAGAGAAGGTTATAGCATATGCAAGCATGGTATTGACCAGGTGTCGGGGAATTTCCTCCTACCCCTTTTCTAGCTAAGCCTCAATGCCTCTATGCTAGCGAGCTAGCCACGTAGTGTCTACTCTTGGGTGAAATCCACCGTGTCGCCCCAGCACTAATCCCTGACGCTCCGTCAGCAGATCTACTGGTGACCAACTCTTTTGCCACAGCCTCTCCCAATGCTGGAGAACCGTCTCTGGCCCTATAGTCTCTCTGTACAGATATCTCAGGTACACAAATATCTTACATACTACAGTCAAAACATATCATACTAATGATATCACAATATTGTATTGTTCCTGGGTTCTGGTAGAGTCTCTCTCCCTAACCTCAGCTCTTGACAGACTCAGGTAGAGAGCTCTTCTGTTCCTGATAATCGAGTTCTTGCTAACTTGCCTAACTAACTAACTAGAGCATTTCCCCTAGCTCATATATCCTACCTAACATACAACATAGTACATGCATGAAAGTAACCAATCAAATCCTCACAGAACGTTCTAGAAGGTTTGTATCCTGTGTAGTTATAATTAGAATGTCTCTTGTGTTCTAATTATAGACTTTGCTTTTGCCGCCTTGCGGTCCTGTGGTATTGTGGAGCTTCTCTCTTGTAGTGTTGTTCCCGCCTTGTGGTTCCTTCATGATGACATATTCCTGTGGCTTCTGTGGTGCCTGGCTAGGGCGTGTTGGTGGTATTATGTCAGGGAATGAAGGTGATGAGTGTGGTGTTCTTTCCCTGACATTTCCCCCTCCTCTAGCCGTGAGTCGTACTCTCGGCTCAGGCCATCCGCGTTGCCGTTTTTGGCCCCCGATCGATAGGTGATGATATAATCGTATTGCTGGAGATACATTCGCCATCTGGCTATTCGTCCATGGCTATCCCGCATTCTGTCCATATAAGTCAAGGGGTTGTGGTCCGTCTGGATCTCAAAGGCCACACCCTGGAGGTAGGTCCGAAAATGCTTCACTCCCTCAATGATGGCCAATGCCTCCCTCTCGATTGCCGAGTATCTTGTCTCTCGAGGCAGTAGCTTGCGAGATCCGTACGCGAGGGGATGATCCTCGCCGTCGTCGTCCATCTGGGACAGGATATACCCAATCCCTAAACTGGAAGCGTCAGTCTGTAGATAGAACTTTCGATTCCAGTGAGGTGTTCGGAGGACTGGGTAGTGTGTGAGCCTGTCCTTCAGGGTGGTGAAGGCTACTTGTTTCTCTGCTGTCCACTTGATGTGGTTTGGTTCTTCCTTGCGAGTCGCTGTTGAGGGTGGGGTGGCTATGGATGAGAAGTTAGGGATGAATTTTCTGTAGTAGCCGCAGACTCCCAAGAAGGCCCGGATGTCCTTCTTTGTCTTGGGCTGGCTGAAGGTCCGTATAGCCGCGACCTTTGCTGCTACTGGGTGTATCTTGCCGTACCCCACCTTGTGTCCCAAGTAGGTGCACTGATTTCTGCCGAACTGGCATTTCTTTTCGTTCACCGTCAAGCCTGCTCTCTGTAGCCTGGTGAATACCTCTGCTAGGTGGTTCACGTGTTCTTCCCATGTGTGGCTAAAAATAATGATGTCATCCAGGTACGGGGCGGCGTATTCGGTGGTATCGGCCAGGACGTTGTCCATCAACCGCTGGAATGTGGAGGGGGCGGATGCCAAACCAAAGAGCATGGTGGTAAAGTGGTATTTTTCCCATGGAGTGACGAAGGCAGTCTTGGGTTGGCTTGCCTTCTCCATGGGTACTTGCCAATACCCTTTGGTTAGGTCCATTGTGGAGATCCACTTGGCCCCTCCTACTCGATCGATCAGCTCCTCGATACGTGGGATGGGGTAAGGGTCGGCCTGTGTGATTAAGTTTAACTTCCGATAATCTACACAGAGCCGTTTCCCTCCGTCGGCCTTCGGTACGATCACCACCGGGGCTGCCCAGGGGCTCTTTGAGTGTACAATTAAGCCTTGTTGCAAGAGATCGTGGATTTCCTTCCTGAGGAACTCATGGGTGGTGTGGGCAAGCCTGTAGGCTGGTAGTCGGATGGGGGTGGCGTCCCCAGTGTCGATTGTGTGTTCCACCACTTCCGTTCGTCCTGGTCGTGTGCTGAAGAGGTTGGTGAACTCCTGAGTGAGTCGTCCCAGTTCCTCGGTCTGGGTTGTGTTGAGATTGGTTGGTGTGTCCTCTTCGTCTGGGTCAGAGTCTCCGGTCGTGGGGCAGTCCGAGGCTACCATCGCGGCGGAACCGGGGGAGTGCCACGCCTTCATCCCGTTCACGTGGTAGACTCGGCTGCTCCGGGAACCCTGACCTGTGTTGATCTCATAAGTGACATCTGTTATTACTTTACTCACAGTCATTGGCCCCTGCCACTCATTCATCAACTTGTTTTGTTTTCGGGGCCTAAAGACCAGCACTTGGTCTCCCACCTCGAAATGCCTACTCACAGCTTTTCTGTCATGCTGTCTTTTCTGGGCTACCTTTGCCTCCCCCTCACTGTGGGACGCTAGATCCCTTACTAAATTCAACTTTTCCCTGAGAGTTCTCAGGTACTCCACCACCTCTACCTCCTGGTCTGGCTTCCCCCCCCTCCACAGGCTGGCTAGCTGCTCTATGGGCGTGTTCATGGGTGTTCCATACACTAGCTCATGGGGGGAAAACCCAGTACTCCTGTGTTTGGTTGCTCTATATGACCAGAGTACAAACGGTAGGTAGTGGTCCCACTCCTTCTCACATGTACGCTTCTCCCCTAATTTCGTAAGGAGGTATTTGAGAGTCCCATTAAACCTCTCCACCATACCATCCGTCTGAGGGTGGTATGGGGAGGTTCTTATCTGCCTTATGCCCGTCATGGTGCAAAATTGTGACATTGTTCTTGAAATAAAGTTCGACCCGTTAACGGAGAGTATCTCCTCTGGGGTACCTATTCTCGCCGTCAAATCCAAGAGACACTCAATTATTGTTTCTGAGGTGGTATTGGGGATGGGGTATGCCTCAGGCCACTTGGTAGCGTAGTCCATCACCACCAGTACATACTTATTCCCCCTCCTTGTCCTACACAAAGGCCCGAAAATATCCATGGCTAACCGCTGGAATGGTTTACCTATTACGGGGAGGGGGTGCAAGGGTGCGTACCGGGGTGTGACTGGCTTTGCCCTTTGGCACTGAGGACATACACCAATGAACTCACTCACATCCTTATGAAGGCCCGGCCAGTCGAGAGAGCGACGGATGGTTGCCATTGTGCGCTCCTGGCCCGAAATGTCCTGCAATGGGGGAGCTGTGAGCCAATGCCAAAACCTCCTGTCGGTTGGGTTCGGGCACGGTGATGAGGGTTGGTCCTCCTTGCTCCAGTGGTCGATGTACGAGGAGTCCCTCCTCCCAATGGTGCTTCTTAGCTGCTCCATCGGCGTCCTCCCGAGCTGGTTTGAGTGTGGGGTCGGTGAGTTGGGATTTTCTTAAGTCCTCGGGGCTCACTCTTTCTGGCCACCATGGTGTGGTCGGTTTTTCCCTTGGCTTCCTCTGTCTTGGGGTCAAAAACACTTCCTCCTGGAAGTGAAAGGGAAACTCATCGTCTTCCTCCCGGGACTCTGGTGGAAGTGGCGAGTCCTCTGGGGGAAATGGGATGCTCTTTAGGCTCGGGGTGGGGGGGTCTTCAGGAGACGAGAGTCTTACTCCCGCTTCTTCCTGTTGCTCTTGGTCCTCTTGATCGTCGAGGGCCAGTTTGGCTGCCTGTGCCCTAGTGGTCACATATACTTGTTCTGGACTCATGTCTCCCAGGGTTGTCGGGGCCCTCGAGACTATCTTGTCGCTCAATAGTTGCTCCAGCTCGCGGACATCTTGTCCCACGAGCATATCAGTTTGCAGATGGGGTGATATCCCCACTATCAGTTCAGTGGCTTTTCCTCCAATATCCAGGGTAATCCTGGCTGCTGGGAAACGGACAACGTTTGTGCTGGCGGTGTGGTATGGTATTTTCCACCCCAGCCTTTGGTTCGGTTGGACCACCCGAGGGTGGACCAACGATCTCGTGCAGCCCGTATCCAGCCACACTGTCGCTCGACGGTCGTTAATGCGAGCCTCCCTGATCCACTTGTTTGGTGAGGGGGGTTCCGGTTCTCCTTCGCACAGCTGGGCTCTTTCAGCTTTTACCCCCACAGTCTCTTCGGAAGTGGCCCAACTGGTTACACTTGAAGCAGCGGACCTCAGCGAGAGGTGTTGAGTTGGTGTTTCTGGGTCTCTCGGCTGGATACCCTCCTCTCGGTTGAGGTCGCCTCTGGTATGCCGGGGTTTCTCTCCCCCTGGGGGTCTCATTCCTGGGGGGGTCGGATCTGATTTGCCTGTTGGGGTTTTGGGTCCTTGCAGCTCCTCGGTGGTCGTCCTCCCTTCTCGGTTGGTTGTTAAGGTGCCGACCGAGTGTCTCTACCAGCTCGTCATACGTGTGGAGTTCAAGATTCCGCATTCTGGCCTCCAGCCACTTTGGTAGACGAGAGAGGGTGGTTTCCATTAGCATGGTGTCCTCATGCGAGTGAGGGGAGGCATCCAACCACTGATGAAATGATTGTCGGTGGTGGGCACACCATGCTCCGGGGTTGGAGGTGTCGAAAGGTGTGTCAAACACCTTGCCTCCGTAGTGACCCTATACTCGCGAAGTAGCTCGGTCTTCACTGTCTGGTAATCGTTCTGGTCTCGCCCTGGGAGTGCGGCTACTGCGGTCAGCCCTGCGCCTGATAGAGAGCCTCTAAGGATGATGGCCCACTGGTGCTGTGGCCAACCTCCTGCTCCGGCCGTTGCCTCAAATGTGTCGAGGTATGCCCTCATGTCATCCGTTCCTTCCACAAACTTATGGACGGTGAGTCTGGGGGTGGTGAATCCAGGGGCTATTGCAGGGGGAGCTGGTGGGGTTGCTGTTTGTTGGGCGGTTGCGAGCAACTGCATCCACCGTTCCTGCTGCTGTTCTTGTCGGGTAGCTCGTCGCTCCTCCATTCGCTCCATCATCTGCAACAAGTCTCCAGTCAGGGTTGTGTGGGGGTTTGCTCGAGGGTCTCCCTCCTCGTCCACCTCTTGGGACAGTGGATTCATGATAAGAGCAGGTTCGTCCCCTACCTCCGGTAACTGAGACCTCGACGAGGAGTATCCACAAGGGGTCGACGGGGCTGGTGTCCTGTATGGCGTCGATGTGACGAAGAAAGAGACTCCGCTCCGAAGCTGTCGGTCGTGTCCTGCTGGCCGTGCTTGTCCCGTTGCCATGTCCAATTACTCACAGCAATCAAGCAAACGATCAATCAATCAAATAATAAACTATTCTGAGAAAAATTCAAAATTCAAAATTCTTTCTCCCTCTTCCTATCTGGTTAGGGTTTGCCTCAGGGCCTAGCCCAGGCTGTTTCCCTTAGCTAGCTAGCAACTCCTCTGCTCTAGCTAAGGCTGGTCCGGGATCTCCGATGCTGAGATCCCACCGCTGCCACCAATGTCGGGGAATTTCCTCCTACCCCTTTTCTAGCTAAGCCTCAATGCCTCTATGCTAGCGAGCTAGCCACGTAGTGTCTACTCTTGGGTGAAATCCACCGTGTCGCCCCAGCACTAATCCCTGACGCTCCGTCAGCAGATCTACTGGTGACCAACTCTTTTGCCACAGCCTCTCCCAATGCTGGAGAACCGTCTCTGGCCCTATAGTCTCTCTGTACAGATATCTCAGGTACACAAATATCTTACATACTACAGTCAAAACATATCATACTAATGATATCACAATATTGTATTGTTCCTGGGTTCTGGTAGAGTCTCTCTCCCTAACCTCAGCCCTTGACAGACTCAGGTAGAGAGCTCTTCTGTTCCTGATAATCGAGTTCTTGCTAACTTGCCTAACTAACTAACTAGAGCATTTCCCCTAGCTCGTATATCCTACCTAACATACAACATAGTACATGCATGAAAGTAACCAATCAAATCCTCACAGAACGTTCTAGAAGGCTTGTATCCTGTGTAGTTATAATTAGAATGTCTCTTGTGTTCTAATTATAGACTTTGCTTTTGCCGCCTTGCGGTCCTGTGGTATTGTGGAGCTTCTCTCTTGTAGTGTTGTTCCCGCCTTGTGGTTCCTTCATGATGACGTATTCCTGTGGCTTCTGTGGTGCCTGGCTAGGGGGTGTTGGTGGTATTATGTCAGGGAATGAAGGTGAGTGTTGAGTGTGGTGTTCTTTCCCTGACACCAGGCCGCAACGTAATTACTGCGTGACTAGACGGGAATTGCTTGCTGTGGTCACATTTGTTCATCAGTTTAGGCCATACCTCCTGGGAAGACAGTTCCTTCTCAGGACTGACCACAGCTCCTTGACCTGGCTCTCAAATTTCAAGGAACCGGAGGGTCAGCTTGCATGTTGGCTAGAGAGATTACAGGAGTATGATTTCACTATCTCCCATCGCCCTGGACGGAAACACCAGAATGCAGATGCACTGTCTTGAAGACCATGTACGCAATGTGGCAGAGAGTCACGAAGAAGGCCTAGTCTCTGTGGTGAAAGAGAGTGGATCAATAGCCTCTGACCTTGTGGAGATGTCCACAGTAGAGATGCGACAGAAACAACTTAGCGATGGTCCGGTACAGCTTTTCCAACTAGCAAGAGAAAGAAACGAAAAACCTAGCATAGATAATGTCAGAAGCCAAGGACCCGTTGCTCAACATCTTAATCAGCTCTGGGACAAACTAGTGGTGAAGCAAGGAGTACTCTGGAGGCAGTACGAAGATGTTAAAGGGACCTCAACCTGGGTACAATTAGTAGTCCCGTGCTTCCTCCAGAAAGAAATACTGCAAGATTTGCATGCTGGAGCAATGGGCGGTCACCTTGGCACGGAAAAAACTCTTAAAAAGTTAAAGGAAAGGTTCTACTGTCCTGGAATGCACCATGATGTCACAAACTGGTGTCGGACTTGCACAACATGTGCTACACGGAAAACTGCTCCCCAAAGACTGTCCTGGAATGCACCATGATGTCACAAACTGGTGTCGGACTTGCACAACATGTGCTACACGGAAAACTGCTCCCCAAAGACTCTTCAAACCATCAAGGCGGGTTATCCAATGCAAGTGGTGGCAGTAGATATTATGGGTCCCTTGCCTGAGAGTAAATCTGGAAATAACTACATACTGGTGGCAGCAGACTATTTTACCAAGTGGGTCGAGGTATATGCAATACCTAACCAAGAAGCTATCACAGTTGCCAAGAAACTTCCTGATGAAATGTTTTGCAGGTTCTCACCTCCAGAGCAACTGCATTCGGATCAGGGTAGACAGTTTGAATCTATATTTATTCAAGAGATATGTAAATTGCTCCAGATACGAAAGACAAGGACCACTCCATACCACCCCCAATGTGATGGTCTAGTAGAACGGTTCAACCGCACCTTATTAGACATGCTTGCCACCACCACAAAAGATCACCCCTTTGATTGGGAAGATCAGCTCTCTAAGGTATGCATGGCTTACAATAGCAGTGTCCACTCCTCAACTGGATATACCCCATTCTCTTTCTGATGTTTGGCCGTCAAGCGAGAATGCCAGTGGACATGATGTACGGGACTGGTGCACATGACGAACTTCCTGTATCAGACTATGCACGTCAGCTTAACCGATTAAACGCCGTAAGCGCCATATGGCGCGAGACCTTACATCCTTCGCCACACAAAAATATATAAAATGAACCGTTACAAGCTAACAGTCCCGGTTGGGTTCTGCACATGCCTAGTAGACTAGAGAACGTCACAAAAATGATTATTTCCGGTTGATGCATCATGCAACAAAAATCCTGCGGTTGGACGCCATTTTTTTTGGTCGAGCTTTTTTTTTAAACTGCTCAAAGATGCTCTCCTGTGAGGACGTTATTTCTCAACTTTTAGCCGACGATTCTGGCGATTCTGGGTCAGATTCATTTGGGGAAGAAGGTGAAGACATCTATGCATACCGAGGAAACACTCTTGATCCAGTTGCTCTAAGAGAAGAGGCGCGCTTGGATGGACTTCTCGATTGTAAGTTTCTTCTAACCTTAGCGCTTCATAGCCTTTGTTTACCATAGTCAACTGAGAGTGTACTATTGCCAAATACTAGCTTATTCTGTTGGTATTCCAAATTCAGACAGGATAGTTATAGAAAAAAAGTTATAGCTAAGAGTGTAGGTTGGAGTTGTTGATGTTGATTTTCATTTGAATTTGAATTTTCAAATGTTGACCACAAACTTGATATATATATATATATCTTGTTTTTCCCACCCTCCCCACTACTTTTCCTACAGCATCAGATGATGAGAGTGGAGATGAGGCATCTATGACTCCTTTTGTTACATTGGAGGATGAGGAAGCCTTGCCTGAAGTCTCTACAGGGCGTGGGAACACGACTGGTGCTGGAGTTGTGCGAGGGAGAGGCGGGCGAGGGAGTACTGGCCAAGGGGGAAGCAGCTCAAGTGGTAGTGGAGTCGTAAGTGTTGCTAGTGGTCCTCCAAAAGGTACTGGTAGTAGGCGGGCCAGAGGTTATAGGCGTGTGCGAGCATCTGGCACTGGTTCTGTCCGAGCATCTGGCACTGGTTCTGCCCAAGCATCTGGCACTGGTTCTAGGCTAACTGAGGTCACAGGTAAGTGGGAAATAAAGGAGCCAACTCCTTTGAAATTGGACTATACAGCAACAGCTGGTCCAACTTCTTCATTGCTTGGTGCATCAAGTACATTTTTAGATGCATTTTACCTTTTTTTTACTCTTGAAGTGTGGGAACTCCTAGTAGCAGAGACGAACAGTTACGTTTCTAGGATGGCTAGTCTCTCCAGGCCATGGGTAGATACTAATATAGAGGAAATGAAAGCTTTTGTAGGAATGTTGATAATAATGGTAGTTTCCACACTTCCATACTTAGAATTGTACTGGTCCACTAATCACTCGGATTTGTCTGGATCTTTGGTTCGTAAAGTAATTCCTAGGACTCGGTTTTTGGAGCTAATGCGTTATGTACATGTAAATTCTATTGATGGTTTGTTGGTTACAAAGGGTAACCTGAATTATGATCGGCTTTATAAGGTAAGGAAGTTATTAGATTTGATTACTCCTAAGTTTGAGAGTGAATATACCTTGCATCAAGAGCTTAGTATTGATGAAGCTATGATTCCCTTTCAAGGTAGGCTTGGCTTCAAACAGTATATGAAGGACAAACCAATAAAATGGGGGATAAAAGTGTTTGTCCTTTGTGATGCTAGGAATGGGTACATTTATCGGTTGCAGATTTATACAGGTAAGAACGTGGAAGTAGCTGATAAAACTGGTTTGTGTAGTAGAGTTGTTTTAGATTTGTTAGAAGGATTAGAACATAAGAACTTCCATGTGTACATGGACAATTATTATACTAGTCCTAATTTATTTCAAACGCTTACAAGTAAAGGCTTTGGTGCATGTGGTACAGCTAGGTATACTAGGAGGAACTTTCCTCCAGATTTAGTAACAAAAGCTTCGATTAGAAATAGAGGTTATTATGATTATAGGTCTAATGGTGCACTCCTGGCTTTAGTTTGGGTAGATAAACGGTCAATCTACATGATAACTAATATACATCCCGCGGAAAATAATTTAGTACCTCCTACTGTAAAAAGGCGCAAAATTGATGGTTCTAGAGAGGATCTGCCATGTCGCCCATGTTTGCCTGATTATCAGTCATTCATGAGAGGTGTGGACAGAGCAGATCAGAGAATAGGCTACTATAATTTGGGTAGAAAGTCTAGGAGATGGTGGAAAAGGGTTTTTTCGTATTTGATAGAAGCTTGTTTATTGAATTCATTTATTTTGTTTTCTTCTGTCCGAGCTCCAATATCAGTAAGGAAGGGTAATTATCTAGAAGCTAGGATTGTTCTAGCTAAATCTTTGATTGGTTCTTTCTCTTCTCGGCAGCGTGCAGGTCAACGTTGTAGTCAGGCAAATAGTCAGCTAGATCGCCTCAATTTAAAACTAGGTCATTTCCCACAGTGCTGTGCAAAGAAGCGCTGTGTAGTTTGCATTAGTAAAGGTTACAGGCATGAGGCAAGGTCCCAGTGTTGTTTTTGTAAGGTTCCTTTGTGTGGTGGATCAACAGGCCGTGACTGTTTTCGTAAATACCATACCTTGGTGGACTATCAGTAATGTTTATGCACCCCCTGCTCCTTTCTGTGCTTCTCTCTTGTTCCCTGCTCCTTCGTCTACTTCTCTCTTGTTCCCTGCCCCTTCGTCTACTTCTCTCGTTCCCTGTCCCTTCGTCTACTTCTCTCGTCTCTCCAGTATTCAAGTGTTATTCTTATCCTGGTATCTCATGTTTGTGTAGAATAAAAACATGGTGAAATATCATGCCGGAGACCAAGCAAGCTATACCCAAGACTGAGCAAGTTCTACTCTACCCGTGACAGCAAGACCGGAGCTCTACCCAAGACACTCCCTTACATCATAATTGTGTTTTATATTATGGTTTTATTCTAGTATGTGTTAGCATTTTCACTCTCTTATAATTTGTTTTTTGTATTATTATGTTAGCATTTTGATGGGGAAAACAACCCACTGGCTTTGCAGCTGGTAGAGGGTTTGTAAATAGATGCTCCATCTTGTGTTGGCATTATAATGTGTGTATAATTGTGTGAAAATATGAAAATATTCACCCCCAAGAAGATGACAAGGTTTTATAATGCTGGTTAGTTCTGCCCAGTTGGTAAGGAAGGCTCGATTTTTTACAGGAAGTAGAGCTATCATGTGGCTGAATATGACCCAAGTTTCATGGGTGGAGTCCCTGCAGAACGGAAGATATAAAAATAATAAGTAAAATACCTCGTTAATTCATGAATAATTTGCCCGCCTAGGAATACGGCGTGCAATCGGTTAAGAAAGGATTGGAGGAGGCATACAAAAATGTTCGGTTGAAGCTTGGTGCAAGCCATGAACATCACAAGAAGTATTACGACAGGAGCACTCATGGAAGACCATTTCAACACGATGAACTAGTTTGGTTACACTCTAGAGTCGGGAAATCAAGAAAGCTTCACCATCCTTGGATTGGCCCATTCAAAGTAATCAAACGATTGACGGAATGTGATTATCTCAAAGGTCTCGAAAAATCCATGTTGTGCATTTCAATTTGTTGAAGCTATGTGCTCCGGGAGCAAGATTTGAACACAATGCTCCAGAAAGTACCGATTCTTCAGAGAAATTACCAAGTCTAACAACACCTACCAATTTTGGAGTAGACATGGAACTGATCGATTATGGAAGTCAGGACGAACATCGCATGCCTCCTGGATCTCGATACCTTTGTCGTATAAGACGACATCCGGACAGATTTGCCCCCGGTGTGTCTTATTGAATTAAAAAGATTTGTGACAAACTTCTATGAAAGGGGTAGTGTAACAGTGTTAATTATTACTCATTATCTGACCTTTGGATTGTTGTTGTTATTGTATCTCTTCTAGATGCCCGATGCTGGACAGTCAGGTCATCTGACCAATCACTGATTGACAACTCGTGTAATGATTCGATATAATGCCATGTTTTTGGATACTGAATGTATGATTGCTGAGATGCTAAAATAATAACTACTAAGATACTGTGCCCTGTTTAACGCTGGCTCCGCGACAGTCACACTATTATCATTAAGAAATTTTATGTTATATAGATGCCATTATTATATACTGTTATTTTGTGTTGCTAAGTAAAATTCTTGGTTAAAATGTTGATATATACTTGCAGAAAAGAAGCAGAAAAGAAGGCATTGTTTCAGAACCCCTCTCTTATGAGGCCACACTTTACCTCTGTCATACTAATGCAACTATCATTCCTCTGCCCATGCTTAGGGTGGATGAGTTGCAAAAACAAATTGAGTATGAGCAGAGAAGAATTGAAGTTTTAGGGAGGAATCTAAAACAGTTTGAGGTCGTAGGAGAAGTTGAGAGAGGATAATGAAGGTATTACAGAGAAGGTGACAGAAGACATGGGAGACAAGCTAAGGTGGAATAGTAGAAGCTCTAATAGTGAGGATGTGGGCAATGAGTGGAAGGCTATGGGATTGTTCAAAGTATCTGAGTTGGAGGAAAGGTAGAAGGAGAAAATTTTCAGGGAGTTCATGAACAAACTGGCGGGGAGGCCATTCATTCTGGATGGTATATACAGGGAAAGGAGTGAGATTCGATGTGGGAATGGAGGTCACACATGACAGGTGTGGATCAGCAGTACAGGGATTGGCAGATGAGGGGTTTCGAGTAAATTAAGTCACTGAAAATAAGCAAGGAGAAAAATTAGTTGGAAAAGGAGGTGAGTAGAGGAACATGAGGAGGGAGAAGTAATTAACATATTTAACTTGAAATCAGGAGGAAAAGCCAATGACTGTTGCAACCTGGTAGATACAGGGTGCCAGAGTAGGGCTGACGCAGAGAGAGGTGAGGAGAAAGAAGAGTTGTTAGGAAAAGGACAATGAGGTAAGTTATCAACAGGAATGGTGGGTGGAGGACCAGATGTTTGTTCACATGGTGAAATGATTCTATCACAGAACTGGGTGGTGTCAACATCCAAAATCAAAGCTCAACTAAAAAATTAGGAATGGGAGGCGAGGGAAGGTCTGGGACCAATGACCGGAGGGAGATGTAGTGGCTGAGATGTAGTGGCTGAATGTGGGATTTTTTAATTGTAGAGGGTGGCTTTGAAGGGAAGTGGACATAATAGTGGTTGGGGTTGAAGAGGTTTGATGTGTTAGGGATATTTGAGACATTGGAGGAGGAGGTGAGTGGGAGATTATGTGTGGTATGGCAAACATTAAACAAACAAAAATTACTTTACACTATCTATATCAACACTGGCACAAATCTTCTTTGATTCTATAAGTGCTGATTTGAATAAAGCTAGCTAGTAGATAAATATTATCGTACCTTAAAATTAATTATCTTAAGAAACACTGCCTTCTATCTAAATTCTGGATGGTATATACAGGGAAAGGAGTGAGATTCGATGTGGGAATGGAGGTCACACACATGACAAGTGTGGATCAGCAGTACAGGGATTGGCAGATGAGGGGTTTCGAGTAAATTAAGTCACTGAAAATAAGCAAGGAGAAAAATTAGTTGGAAAAGGAGGTGAGTAGAGGAACATGAGGAGGGAGAAGTAATTAACATATTTAACTTGAAATCAGGAGGAAAAGCCAATGACTGTTGCAACCTGGTAGATACAGGGTGCCAGAGTAGGGCTGACGCAGAGAGAGGTGAGGAGAAAGAAGAGTTGTTAGGAAAAGGACAATGAGGTAAGTTATCAACAGGAATGGTGGGTGGAGGACCAGATGTTTGTTCACATGGTGAAATGATTCTATCACAGAACTGGGTGGTGTCTGTCAACATCCAAAATCAAAGCTCAACTAAAAAATTAGGAATGGGAGGCGAGGGAAGGTCTGGGACCAATGACCGGAGGGAGATGTAGTGGCTGAGATGTAGTGGCTGAATGTGGGATTTTTTAATTGTAGAGGGTGGCTTTGAAGGGAAGTGGACATAATAGTGGTTGGGGTTGAAGAGGTTTGATGTGTTAGGGATATTTGAGACATTGGAGGAGGAGGTGAGTGTGGGAGATTATGTGTGGTATGGCAAACATTAATAAAACAAAAATTACTTTACACTATCTATATCAACACTGGCACAAATCTTCTTTGATTCTATAAGTGCTGATTTGAATAAAGCTAGCTAGTAGATAAATATTATCGTACCTTAAAATTAATTATCTTAAGAAACACTGCCTTCTATCTAACTTCTCTTTTTTGAGCTTTTTAGACAGACATTCTGCTACATTAGAAGGCAATAATCAGAATCTTCAAAGCAGCTCCTTTGTGATACTTGCTAGTTGAGTCATATGCCAAATTTAACTGTAACTTTTTTCCAATTCGAGAAGCCATAGGTAATGAGAGCACCATATCAGTATTGCTTCAACCACTGAAGCTTTTTAATTTAATAGCACCAGTGACACACATAACTTAATGTCTGCCATCCATGTAGTATATGCAACACCTGAGGAACCCTGAGGGCTGGAAAGTTCCCTTCGCATTTCCCCCGAAACTGGAATCTTTGGGGCTGATGTGAATTGGAAGGACAGCAGTAGCTTAAGGGTCAGTACTCATTTCAGTCGAAAACAACTACCTTCTCTTGAACTGAGTAGCTGCACATCAGTTATGTATGTGTGCACATGTGCATGCAAAAGCAAAAGGTGCAGCAGCAATGGCTGCTATGGCCGCTAAGGTCCGCATGCCCCAGTATATATTTCCATCCAAACTAGAAATCTAGCCAATCTGTACTGCACACTCTAGAAAGCCGGCCAATCTAAACTTCACCACATACCAGTAGCATAGCAGAGAATGTGAGGACCTGGAAAAAAGTGTAATAATGGCTGGGGGGAAAATCCCACATGGACTTGGCAGATTAAGAACTTGGTGGCATGGCATGCATAAAGAAACCATAAAAGATTTCTGCAAGGAATGTTATATAGGTCATGTTAGTGACAGCTCTCAAAAATGTGCCAAGAACAAGATCAAGGTCAAAGGAGCAAAGATATCTTTTTAGGAATAGGCAACAGTGTGTGACTGCTCTCTGCACCTGCTCGATCTTGTGACATAATGTAATGACTACTCTACTAGTATTAGGAGAGCTCTGGTGAAGTAAACCTTAATTACTAATGGATTATAGTTCTACTAACACAAGTCAATAGGAAAGCTGACTGGAGGAGCTAGATGGGAAAAAAGGAAAGGATAGTGGTCTATAGAAGGATGCGATAACATGCAAAAAGATTGGGGCATTTTTATCCACATTCCTATCTACAGCTAGCATGGAAACTAGCACACAATACACCTTCTGTGTGCATTGTTTTAAGGCAATCCTGCAACTCCATGAAAAACGGGCTCATGTTAATGGGCTGGGGAATCCCAGTTTCACGAGTATAAATTAGTAACAGCTCTTACTGGGCCTCCCTCAGTTCCAGCAGTGTGTGTGTGCCAGAATCCAATCCTGCATATTATAACTGGGTCAACCAGAAACCACCCAGAGGGCATAAACTGCACACACCATGGACCATCAACCCAATCACTGCACCTTCATGCCCCTGACAGAGCAATATTCTTCAAATATCTTTTTTTGCTCTAGCTACACTTGCCACAGCACTTAGTTCTTTATCCTCCACACAAGTCCTTTTTCTCAGTATCACTTTGTTCTACGTCATTACACCAGCATGTTCAGGCCAGATTTTTCTATATAGTATAATGTGTTGTAAGTTTCTGGATGTCCTAATGACTGGATAACCCAACACAATAGACGCAATAGAGAAATCATACTGCAAGTTGAATTGTAGTAAATGTTTAACTGGATGACTGCATTAAAAAAATAGAAGGGAAACAAGACTATATGCTTGAGAACACACCTACCTATATGACCCTTTACCACAAAACAATAATGCAGGTCACACCCTTATTAGAAGCAACCACAATAATCAACTACTCTCTCGACATTTCAACCAGATGCTCTAGCCTTCACCAGGAAAAATGATGTACATACATCTGTATATTTGGTATACATGATTTTTGATAAAATGATAAATGAGTCAACTAATAAGGCTGTAGTCTGCATATTAGACTGTCAAAAAAATTTCAGCCTTTAATAGACTCAAGACATATATACTTAAAATCCTTTTTCAGTATAATAGACTCCAAACATGTTTCAAATTTTTTTTAATCTCCAAATAGGTGTGGTCTCAAGTTTATACACTAGTTTCCTATGTTTACCAATATTGTAATAAAACGTTTTTATTTGTTTGCATGTTCTAGTCTGTATTCACATTAATCGATATATATGTATATATACATATACATATATTATAATAGTTGATTAACATGTCAGAAGCTTTGTATATATTATGTTCCATCCAATCTATGAATCTGCCCAATCTATGAATGCCCATCTTGCCTGCCAATCAATACACTTCAAAACATGGTATCATATTAACACCCTTTCCAACAGATTCATAAATTGGATGGAACATATCGACCAGTACTTATTATCGACTAGTTATACTGAGCGAGTGTGCAAGCCAAATATCCAAACCCACCCACACAATATGGTATAGTCGATGGGAATTTACAAAGCCCATGCTACTCCCACGAAAAGAGAACAAGGGAGAAGAGCTGTTTGTGAGGCAAGTTTCTCTACATTTGGGGACTATAGCAGTTGTGCGAGTGTTCGTGTGGGTATTACAAACTGTGCATTATATATTTTTTGACAGAGCAATATTCTTCAAATATCTTTTTTTGCTCTAGCTACTTGCCACGGCACTTAGTTCTTTTATCCTCCACACAAGTCCATGTGGAACTTTTTCTCAGTATCACTTTGTTCTACATCATTACACTCTCAGTTGCAATCATCACTTTCTCTGTTTCTCTGTTGCAAAGGGTGTTAATATGCTACCATATTTGAAGTGTATTGATTGGCAGGCAAGATGGGCATTCATAGATTGTGCAGGACAATCTATAGATTGGCATCCAATCTATGAATTCACAGATTGTGCTGCACAATCTATAGATTGGGCAGATTCATAGATTGGATGGAACATATACATGTATGTTTTTGCTGTTGAATAAAACTAGGTAGCTACAATGTTTTAGGCCAGGCTGTTATATTGGATTTAGGACATTCAATTTTTTTGGTTAATAATAAACAGGCAATATCAGATCAATTAACACCTAATTATCACCATGTGAATTATAAAATTACTACATACATCCACGAACCATTTACCAAACTTAGTGAAAAAGGCTGCAGCTGCAGTGCCCAAAACTCCCGACGTCTCAATGGCCAGAGGCATAAATAGATGGACATAGTCCAACTCTTTATTGGCTTCAGTGGCCACTGCCAGCCTCAACACTAGCCAAAGAACTAACAGATGTCTTCATTCGGCTAATGGCACACTTAGCAGCTAGCTGACAGCAATGGGTCTAACACCTCTACCTCGTTTTGATACAGCAATTAGTGATGCACCAAAGAAAAAATGGAATTATGAATTCAGGAGTGTTGATAGAGTTTTAATAATGTTCATATTGGAGTTTATTTCTATACACTTATGTACATGTCCCTACTTGTGGACTCTTTCCGCATCCTTTTCTCCAATCTTGTCCTTTTCTTCCTCCTCCATCCCATCCCCTTCCTCTTCGTTTACCTGATCCCCTTCTTCCTCCACTACCTCATCCTCTGCCCCAACCTCTTCCTTTTCCTCTAGCTACCTTTCACCACCTCCTCTTCATCTCCTTTCTCTGTGTGTATGTTTGGGAATAAGGAGATTTGTGTGTGTTCCTATACTGTTCAACATTGTTTGTAGCTGGTGTGTGTGCCAGTGATTTAGCCAACTAGGATGATAGTCTGTGTCGAGGGCAGAACCCTCAACACCGGCCATGGCTGGCCTGGACTGACCCTTGGTCACAGACTCAGTAGAATACTTATTAATTATCCCATAATTATCATGCGTTACCACAGTTATCGTTGACACACACACAGTTACTAAATGAATGGTATGCTCACTTGTGTTTCATCTCTTATCACCCCCTTTCACACCTGTGTCAGTATGGACTTATGCGTGCCTACCTATTGTTAGTATAGTTGGCTTTGGCCAGTGTATGTATGTATGTGTGTGCAGTCATGTGCTGGCTGGCAGGGTATTTAAACCCTGACAGCCAATCCTTGTGGAGTCTTGTTCTAAGTCGTAGCTTGTCATCAATTATATTAACAAACCTAAATTTCTCTGGTTATAGTTGAGGCTAGGTTACTGAGAGCTAGACTCTGGTGGCAGCAATAATAGCTTACACCATTGTGGAGGGATAGCCAGAGCCAGACCCCCACACGTGGTGGCAGCGGTGCCAGTTGAGTTGTACAAGAACAACTACTGAAGAACTCATCAGGCCATCGAATACTTCGTTGCTCAGGCGAGTTACCGAATATTTAACTGTTTTATTATCCTAGTGATGGACGCTCCCAACTACCATAACACCAGATCCACTACTCATCAGCCCATGCCGGACCATGACTCAGAGAGCGACGACGCCAGGGCTGGGAACGACATAGTGCTGGAGCACTCCTCATTCTCGCTGTCTACTGTAACAGCGCCTCACAGAGACCCCATGGACATCTTGTCCCAGGCGGTGGCGGCGTTGGTCGCATCGACGGCGGAGGAAAAGAAGGCCAGGTTGGAGAGAGAGGAAGATACGAGAGGGAGACGAGAGTTTGAGGATACACGACTCCGACGTTGGGAAAATGCAGAGACAGATCGACAGGCCAGACTTATTAAGCTGGAAAGTGATCAAGCCGAAAGGGAGAAGGCTGCAAAGGAAGCCTCTGAGAAGGAGGCGGAAGCTAGGGAAGCAGCAAGACAGGCTGACCTAATCGCCAGAAAGCAGAATTCTATCATTCAATCGATGCAGAAGTTGGATGACCATTCAGACCCAGAATCCTACCTAGCCGCATTCGAACTGTCAATGGCTGAGGGGAGGTTTGCAGAAGAGGAATGGATCAGGATTCTAAGGAAGCTTCTATCTGGAAAGGCGCTCTCAACCTTTCAGGAGCTAGGCATAACTTCGTCGACACCTTACCAGTCGATGAAAACGACTATTAGAACGACTCGGCTTCACAGAGGAAAAGTCCAGACGAACGGTATGGAGAAGCCACCCAGGAGATTACCAGTCTCCACGGGATCATCTCGCTCTTATAGTGAAGGGCATACAAAGATTGGCAAACCATGTCGAAACCAAGGAAGACCACATGTTCGAACAATTTCGAGGTGTCCTGGCCTTATATTATTCAGCGGAAGTGTGCCACGCCCTACGGAAGAAGGAATACTGCACGCTACAGGAGATGGTGGACGAGCTAGAAGCCATCTGGGAGTCCAAGTCAGAAGTAGACAAGACCCGAATGCACAAGTTTCCAGCAGAGCCACCCCAAGGAGCGAGGAGGAGTCACGATATATGGACCAGGCCCAAAGAAGGATCACCTACTGGTGGAGAAGGTGGGTACCCTAATAGGGCTGGGGGTGGGGGTAAGCCTACCTGGTATGGTCAGGGTGGTCAAAGGTCTCCCGGGGCAGGGAACCAGGGGGCCCAATTCCTGTCTAGGACAATTGTTTGTTTTGGATGTGGGAAGCCAGGCCACATTAGGAGGGAATGCCCAGAGCCTACACCTAAGCTGGCAAGGATCCAATCAGACCCTGAGACTGATGATTGCCCAGACGTGAAGATAGCGGGTAGCATTAGTGGCAGACCCTGAAAATGTATTCTCGATACAGGGGCTAATAGAACAGCTGTACCCGCCCATATGATCAAACCTCACCAATACACAGGCAGACAAGGGGATGCCATGTTGGCTAACCATGCTGTTCATAGCCTTAAGACTGCCAAGGTGGACATTACTGTGCAGAGGGTGACTAAGTCTCTTGAGGTTTTTGTTATCACAGCAGAGGCAGATAATGTCCTTCTAGGTAGGGATCACCCATGGGTAAAGTCATGGATTGCTCAACGACCCTTACCTCATGATGACCCTGTTCCGATGGCTGCTATCACCAGGGCTCAGAGCCAGGTGCTAGAGAATGAACAGGCAGCTAACATAATGGCAGACAAGCAGGATGGTGCCAGGCCTAAGCAGCTGCCAATCCCTAGGTCCAATGTAAAGAAGCCTAAGTCCAAAACCCCTATTGTTAACAACTCTGTACCTGATTTAGAGGCAGAGTTGGAGGACATTCCTGAGTTAGAGGAACCAAGCTCCATTACCAGCCCTCTGGTAGAGGAAGAAGTCGGCAGTGAAAGCACTATGTGGGAGGAAGGGTATAGGGGAGAGGATGAGGCAGAAGAAGTCTCTCCAGTTTTGGTTTCGGAAGTAAACCTTCAAGGGCTAGAGGGAGGTCAGTACATCGATCAGCCACTTCCTACCTTGACCAAAGGTGGGGAGGAGGTCGATAGGCTCATAGCTCAGCAGCAGGAGGATGGTAGCCTGACTGAATGGAGGAAGAGAGCAGAGAGTGGGAAGGACGGATATGTATTTAAGGATGGAGTATTGGTCCATATTAAGTTAAGTGCCCTTGGGAAGGAGTGGACCAGGATAGCAGTCCCCTCTTGCAGGCGCCGTGAAATCTTAGACGTGGGACATAGGGGCCTCGCAGGGGGACACTTTTCCCATAATAAGATGGCAGCCACAGTAACCCAACATTTTACCTGGCCAGGACTTAAGAAGGATGCCAGGACCTATTGCAGTGCTTGCCCAGAGTGCCAGAAGGCGGGTAGGCAGCTGAGGCCTAGGGCTCCCCTTACCATAACTCCTATAATAAGTGTCCCTTACCAGAGGTTAGCTTGCGACCTAGTAGGACCACTGACCCGTACCAAATCGGGATATCGGTACATACTCACAGTCATGTGCTTAGGCACTAGGTATCCTTATGCCATTCCACTAAAGAAGGTGGATGCCATTACAGTGGCTGAGGGATTAATGGAGGTGATTGCCCATACTGGCATCCCGCTAGAATTACTCTCTGACCAAGGCACGGTTTTTATTGGGAAAGTTACATCAGAATTATGCCGCCTTCTAAATATCCACAAGTTAAGGACAACAGCCTACCACCCACAGACTAATGGGATACTTGAGCGCTGGCACTCTTGTTTAAAGGGTATGCTGAGGAAAGTGGCTGATAGTGGGGAGGGCTGGGACAGATTGTTAAAGTATTGCCTCCTGGCATACAGAGCCACACCCCATGCTTCTACAGGGTTCTCACCATATGAGCTGGTACATGGTAGAACACTGAGAGGGCCCCTAGAGGCCATGAAAGCAGGATGGATCAGGGGAGACCTTAGCTTTGTTAGCGCCGTGGAGTGGGTTACAGAGCTTAGGGAAACCCTCACCCAACTTCACAAGGCTGCCTATGCCAATGAAGAGGATTTCAAAGAGAAATCTAAGGCAGCTTATGATGCCAGTGCCAAACCCAGAAGTTTCAATCCAGGAGACATGGTCCTTTGCCATACACCTGGGTTAACGGGCAAATTACATTCTATATGGGAGGGGCCATACGAGATTCTCGAGAAACTGTCAGACTGTAATTATAGGATAGCAGTTCCCGACAAGAGAGCTACCACCCTAATTGTCCACATAAACCGGTTGAAGGAGTGGAAGACACCTTCGGCTAATCTATTTAGAGTGGTTGTAGCAGATGAGAGCGAAGAAAGCTCTGGTCCAGTTGGCAAGGTAGTGATGGGTGACCCACAACTGTCAGAAGTACAGCAAGCACAGCTGCAATTTTTGTTAGAAGAGTTCGCAGACGTGGTCACACCAGATTTAAGTCTGATAAAGGGTGAAGAACACGAAATTGTAACAGGAGATGCCAAACCTATTAGGACAGTACCTTACCGAATAGCACCGGGCTGGAGGGCCATGCTTAAGGAAGAAGTGCAAACTTTAGTAAGGTTAGGAATACTTGTACCCAACAAGAGCCCATGGTCCTCGCCCATGGTGCCGGTTAGGAAGAAGGAAACAGGTGCCATAAGACTGTGCATCAACTACAGGAAGTTGAATCTGGTCACGGTAGCCGACCCGTACCAGATGCCCTTAGTTCAGAGTCTACTTGATAATGTTGCTGGTGCTGCGTGGTTAACGAAATTAGATATGAACAAGGGTTTTTATCAGGTGCCCTTGGCTGAAGGTAGCAGAGCGAAGTCCGCCTTTTGCACGCCCTGGGGGAAATTCGAGTTTACCAGGATGCCCTTTGGGCTGATGAATGCGCCGGCTACATTTCAGCGCTGCATGCACGTCACCTTATGTCAGCAAGCTGACTTTAGCTCTACCTACATCGATGATGTTTTAGTTTACTCAGAAACGTGGGAAGACCATCTGGTCCACATTCGTAGGGTGTTATTAGCTCTTAGGGAAGCAGGGCTCACGGCCAAACCATCTAAGTGTGTTTGGGGAGCTAGGGCCTTAGAGTATTTAGGTCACAAAGTGGGGGAAGGCTGTGTAAGCGTGCCTGAGGCCAGAGTGAAAGTTCTGAGGGACTTTCACAAACCCAGTAATCAGAGGGGGATGAGGGCCTTCCTGGGGACCGCCGGGTACTACCGGAGATTCATCCCTGACTTTGCCAGGTGGGCGGGTCCCCTATTTGACAGTCTGAAAAAGGGTGCCCCTAACTCCATCCAGTGGGATGAGGTGAAATTATCAGCCTTCCATTATCTTATTTCCACACTATGCCATGAGCACACGCTGACACTCCCCAGATCAGGTGACCAGATCGTCCTACATACCGACGCATCTCACCAAGGACTCGGAGCAGTGCTGTCGGTGAACCGAGATGGCGAAGAACGACCAGTAGCATACTTCTCAAAACGAATGACGGCAGCGGAGAAGAACTACAGTGCCTCTGAAATGGAGTGCCTGGCAGTGGTTAAGGCCATTGACCATTTTGCCATCCACCTGCTGGGGCAGCGGTTCACGGTCATGACTGATCACCGCGCCCTGGTAGCCCTCCGAGATTCAGGCAGACTAAATGGACGCCTGATGAGGTGGGCGCTGGCACTCCAGGTTTACGACTTCACGGTAAAGTACCGCCCAGGAGTACACCACCAAAATGCCGACGGACTCTCACGACAGTGTTGGCCTGACGATCCGACCTGGGACGACGGAGAAACTGGTACGGTGCAGTCGGAGGCCCCTCCTCTATCTGAACTTCCACCGATGCAAGATCTCTCGCAAAGGAACATTGTGTCAGCTGGACTACGACATCCAGCTCAGGCGGGGGAGATGTCGAGGGCAGAACCCTCAACACCGGCCATGGCTGGCCTGGACTGACCCTTGGTCACAGACTCAGTAGAATACTTATTAATTATCCCATAATTATCATGCGTTACCACAGTTATCGTTGACACACACACAGTTACTAAATGAATGGTATGCTCACTTGTGTTTCATCTCTTATCACCCCCTTTCACACCTGTGTCAGTATGGACTTATGCGTGCCTACCTATTGTTAGTATAGTTGGCTTTGGCCAGTGTATGTATGTATGTGTGTGCAGTCATGTGCTGGCTGGCAGGGTATTTAAACCCTGACAGCCAATCCTTGTGGAGTCTTGTTCTAAGTCGTAGCTTGTCATCAATTATATTAACAAACCTAAATTTCTCTGGTTATAGTTGAGGCTAGGTTACTGAGAGCTAGACTCTGGTGGCAGCAATAATAGCTTACACCATTGTGGAGGGATAGCCAGAGCCAGACCCCCACAGTCTGTATTACAAAGTTGCCACCATCTGGCGTGATTTATTTTATAACTTAGTTCAAGCACATGGCCTATTTCATCCATGTGCATTCAGGTATAAGCCAAATACCTGCCACACTCGTTGGCAGTCTTTATGCAAGCCTTATGCATCAAATTTTCTAGATTCAATATTCTGATAGCATGAACAAATGAAACTTTTCCAGTGAATTGTTTGGTGTGGGAGCATGAAATCGAGTCTGCATGAGTGTTTGCAAAACTGGTATTATAAAATTATTGCTAATTCACACCGTCCGTATTTCATTTTTAATTAAAGTGTTATTTGTGTGCGTTAGGATCCCCTAACAAGCCAATTAGGAACATCACAAAACACATTCATAACGATAAACTCTGAAATTATTAGATAGCCTTAATTGGATATATAATATAATGTGTCATTATGTTGGTTAGCCAATGAGACTGCAGGAAGACCATGTGCTGGTTAGCCTATTTAAAGGAGGCCAGCACATGACTTCCTCAGTTGGCAAGATTTTCTCTGTTTCTCAGAATTGACTTGTGTGTAAGAGCTGCATATATTATTTAATTGAAATTATTATTGACTGACAAGTGGATAGAATTGAACTGCTCAGACTTTGAAAGACCTAGGTAGGAGTAACAAACTAACATCTGGTGGTAGCAAAACCTTGTCCCACACATCGACTTGACGGTTTGTCTTCAGAACACTTGAATCCCTCTATAAATCCTCCAATCAACTCCACCACCAAATAGACCACAGACCTTCCAGACTATCCAGCTGGATACTCGGCATAAAAAAAGGATAAATCTGACCCTACCTTTCTCACACGCTCAGGTTCTGAAACCCAAGATACTAGACAGTCACAAAACAAAGAGCTGTCTAATGAGGAGTCCATCCAATCTGACTTGACCTTCACCAACAGAGAGCTAGACATGCTGGTGATGATGGGGATGTTTGAACAACAATGGGCAGAATCCAACAGGAAAGCAGAAGCAGAGAAGGCAGAGTCAGAGAAACTGAGACAGGAAGAAAGCAGGAAAGCTGAAGCAGACAAGACTGAAGCTGATAGAAGATGGACACAGCTCATTGTATCTATGACCCACTCTGCTGTAGTAACGCAGTAGGAAGAACAGCAAAGAAGAGATGAACCAGCTCGAGTGTTACATGGAGGAGAATAGATGTAAAGACAGAGAAGATCAGGAGAGACTGATTGAACAGCACAGAGAGAGCCACGAGAGAGCTCTCAAAGAGGAATACAGACTACGAGTAATGTCTAAAGCTGAAGAAAGGAGAGGAAATCATGCTCCTAAGCTCAACCAAATACGTCCACGGTAATGAAATGGAAGCATTTCTCCAAGGTTTTGAAAACAATATGACCACTCATTAAGTCCTCCAAAGTACTAGATCTCTCATCTAACACCACTTCTACCCACTCGAAGTACCAAGACACAGTCCTCAACCTCCCTGATAAGGATAAGGAGGACTACGAGAAGGCAAAGAAAGCATTATACACACTCCACCCTCACATCCAGACGTGGATTAGGGATCACAAGCCAGATACTTCCCAATAGATGGCTGACTTAGAGCAGATGACCACTTAAGAAATATCCAGGTCTACCACAATTATAAGCCAGGATATTCCGGAGACAAACCCTTGCCTCCACAGAGACAGTAGTGGCAAGACTGCCCTCAGAACCCAAACTTTTAATCTCCTCCAACTTCTCAAACACCCTCTCCGGCTGTTGCAGTGACCCAGTTCCTGAACAAGGCCAACCCCAGACCATCTCAACCACCCCATCAAGCAGCTCAGCCATCACAACATACACGACCTCACAGACTGAGTAACTATTTCGATGATGTTAAAGGTCCCTTGTGTTTTCAGTGCAGGCAGTGGGGTCACCTCAGCGCTGCCTGCCCTGAGAAAGGAAGTCAGAAAAATCGCTCACTGAAGAATCAATGCACCCTGCCATCCCTCGTCACTATGGGATCTATCCAGAATTCTCCAGTCTGAATTTTTCTAGACAGCAGTGCTGACCACACAATAATCAGCGCTGGACTACTCCAAGACCTCCAGAACCGAGGCTCCGACCCTTTATCACAATCACCATCAAGGGAGTACACGGACCTTCTGTTGTGCAGGTTCCCTGCCAAATCTTGCAGTCAAGTTTTAAGATGCCCATGGCAGTATCTGATGACATATCTTGTGACGTTCTACTTGGACGAGATTGTCCACTACTGCTTCAGTTGCGCAAAGATGCTATCCAAGATGTTCCCAAAGAAGTGAAGTGACTACTCACTCCAACCTGTCTGACAAGATTGTTTTGCCAGCTGATGTTGCTGCTGGCTCAGAGAAGTCCGATACTGAACCTGATTGTTATAATGATATTATCTCATCCTCTTATGACTTTCCTCAAACCAATTTTTCTCTCTCTCACTATGTTCCCTTATCCAGCTATTTGCCAGCCTCTCCATCCTAGTATGACGTTGAGTCCACTCTGTGCCCTGACGTAAACTCTGAGGCTCTGCGCCAGGACCAGTTGGAAGACCCTTCCCTGGATGAACTCTGGGCCAAAGCTGACCTATCTGAGTCTTAGTAAGTCACGCTCAACCATGTCCTCTACAGGAACACTACTGACCAGACAGGAGATTCTCGTTTCCAGATTATCCTACCCCTCTCTCACCATGAGGCTGTGATCAAGCAGGCTCACGCCACACCGATATTGGGCCATGTTGGCTTCACTCGCACCAAGTACATGATTATATGCATTTCTTCTGGCCAGGTATCAGCAAAGATGTTCGTGCTGCCTGCAAGGGTTGTGACAGATGCCAACGCACAGCAAAGATAACTCGCTCTCGAGCTCCGATCAACCCTATGCTCCCTATTACCTGTCCTTTTGCCAAAGTAGCCATTGATATCGTGGGACACTTGCCTCTTACTACCAAGAACAACATATACATGTTGATGTATATAGACTTGGGCTCCTGCTACCCTGATGCCAGCCGACTCCTTGAAGACTACAAATGCTAAGGTAGTAGGCCAATCATTACTTACAATTTTCTCTCATCTCTCAATCCCCACAGAAATTCTTTCGGAGAGAGGATCTAACTTCATGTCTGCTCACATGAGGGAGATGTTTTCTTTCCTCGGAGTAAAGCACTCAAAGACTGCGCCATACAGACCCGAGTCCAATGGAGCAGTAGAAAGGTTTCATCATACCTTATTACAAATGATTCGGAAGGCTGATATCGACCACAAAGACTGGGACGACTATCTCCCCTATTTTTTATTCACCTGTCATGATGTCTCTAACCCCTCCACTGGATATTCCCCCTTTGAACTGATATTCGGGAAACAAGTGCATGGACCTCTCTTAATCCTCAAACAACAGTGGTTGCCATCTTCTCCCCCAACACACTCGGTTGCAGATTGGCTCTTGCAGCTGAGAGAAGACCTTGCAGCAATGCATGCTGTTGCTACAGAAAACCAGACAGCAACTCAAGTTGAACCAAAGAATGGTTCGACAAGAATGCAAAAACAAGATCCTTTGCCATTGGAGATCAGTATTGGCTTTTCCCCCATCATCACAGGTAAACCTGCAGCTAAGCTGACAGACAGATGGAGCGGACCCTATACCGTCATAGGCCGTGTCTCGCCAGTTACGTATTCTATTGATATGCCAGAGATAAAAAAAGAACTAGAACACTGCATATTACTGCCGTCAAAGAGTGGCACCCCCCTGTATCTAATATTGCATATCTTTCTGCTGACCCCACAGATACAGAACAACTACCTGACTACCACATCCAACCCTCTGATGCACCACTGCAGTTGGAACCCGACATCTCAGGTGATCAATGCAGTCAAAGTCTGGCACTCCTTTCTGACAGTGATTATCTTTACCCTTGGGTAAGTCAGAGCCACTCCCCATAAGATCGACACTGGTGATGCCTTACTTGCCATTTATATCCCTACAGGATACCGCAAGGTATGTGAAGAACCTTTTGTTTCAGAGATTGCTCTGCTCTAAGATGCAGGTTTGTTTTGCCATCCTCAGCTCCTTGGTTGGCACCCATGTTCGCCATTCCTAAATGCATGCCTGGTTCTATGTGATAAAATCAGTTCTCATCCAATTAGAACCTTTAACTAATTGGCATGAGACACTATTTTATACGACGGCTAGATCCTTGTCACCAGTCTCTCCTCACTAGTGATCCTCGATCCAACCCGAAATCAGCCAACTCCAGTAGTCGCTGTATCCCTCTTATTAATAGAATGGTATATATATTAATAAGATAAGTGATATACTCAATCAGCAATCATACACAGAGATTACACAGAGATAACCATACAAGCCTAGCTTTACAGTCTATCCCTCCTTACACAAGTTCAGTTCCAGTTTCTCTTAGTGTTTTTCTCTCCCTTTAATTAAATTACAATGTTATTTTATAGCACTCAGTTTGAGGTCACCAGTCTCTGGTGGTTTCTTTGTCCATGGTGGTTTCTTTGTCCATGGTGGTTTCTTTGTCCATGGTGGTTTCTTTGTCCATGGTGGTTTCTTTGTCCATGGTGGTTTCTTTGTCCATGGTGGTTTCTTTGTCCATGGTGGTTCCTTTGTTCATGGTGGTTCCTTTGTTCATGGTGGTTCCTTTGTTCATGGTGGTTCCTTTGTTCATGGTGCTTTGTTCATGGTGGTTCCTTTGTTCATGGTGGTTCCTTTGTCAACAGTCAGGGAAGGTTTCCCTGACATTCCTCCCCCGTTAGATCGAGACCCTTGGTCTCGACTAAGGCACTCAGCATTTGCATTTGCTGAACCAGATCTATGAGAGATCAAAAAGTCATAGGCTTGTAATGATAAAGCCCATCTAGCCAATCGACCATGGCTGTCCTTTAAGTTTGCTAAATGCAAAAGAGGGTTGTGGTCAGTCTCGATCTTGAACTTGGTACCCTCTAGGTAGACTCTGTAATGCTTTACACCAGCAACGATCGCAAGTGCCTCCCTCTCGATGGTTGAATAATTCTGCTCCCTGGGCAATAATTTCCGCGAGCCGTACGCAATTGGATGCTCTTCTCCCTTGTCATTTATTTGGCTCAATACATAACCCAACCCCGTTGCTGAGGCGTCTGTCTGTAATATAAACTGCTTCGTCCAATCTGGAGTTGATAGAATCGGTTGATCTGTCAAAGCTTTCTTTAATGCTTGGAATGCTGTGTCACATTCCGTTGTCCAGATCACTTTGTTTTCTTTCATCTTTTTTGTTAAGTTCGTGAGGGGGCAAGCTATCGTAGCAAATGATGGAATAAATTTGCGATAGTAGCCGCAGAGTCCTAGAAATGCTCGAACGTTCTTCTTCGTCTTTGGGATCATGTAGTTCTGCACGGCTTCGATCTTGCACGACATCGGGCGAACTTGACCATCACCAACCAGATGACCCAAATAACAACATTGACTAACCCCAAAATTACATTTCTTTTCTTTTATGGTTAACCCCGCTGCCCTCAACCTTTCCATCACTACCCTCAAATGTTTCAAATGATCTTCCCATGAGGTACTATGGATGACTATATCATCCAAATACGCGGAGGAAAAATCATGTAATCCTTCTAAAATAGAATTCATAAGTCTTTGAAATGTGGAAGGGGCTGACACCAAGCCAAAGGGCATTGTGAGATATTGATATTTCCCATAAGGTGTTGAAAAAGCTGTTTTTTCTCGACTCCCCTTTTCCACAGGCACTTGGTGGTATCCCTTAACTAGATCTAATGTAGTTATGAATTTGGCTCCACCTATGTTGTCAATCAGCTCTTCGATATTTGGTAGTGGATATGGGTCTGCTTTGGTCACTAAATTCAATTTGCGGTAGTCAATACACATCCTTGTCCCCCCATCCTTTTTAGGAACTAAAACTATGGGCGCTGCCCAAGGACTGTGAGAAGATTCAATGATACCCTGATCTAAAAGAGTTTTGATCTCCGAGCGCAAAAATTCTTTCGCTGTGTGTGCTAACCTATACGAAGGCAATCGTATTGGTAGTACATCCCTGTAGCTATCACATGCTCTATTAAGTCAGTCTTTCCTGGGGTTTCCTTGATAACATCCTTGAATTGTTGTTTCAATTGATTTAATTGTGTGTGTTGCATGTGAGAGAGAGAACGTGCCTTTGATACCTGGTTCAAATTGAACTGGTCGTCTAATTCTTGGTCTTCCACTAGAAAGACTGCTGGGGCTGGCGAAGTCCATAACTTCATGGTATTCACGTGAAAAGTTTTTAGTGGTTTCCCTGTTTTTCCCGTGTCCACCTGATAAGTTACCTCAGTGATCTTACTCACAATTGGAAATGGGCCTTGCCACTCATTTAATAGTTTATTCTGTTTTCGCGGTCGGAATACTAAAACAAATTCCCCAACCTCAAATTGTCTTTCAATAGCTTTCCTATCATGGTATCTCTTTTGAGACTGTTTCTCTTTCCTTTCTTTTTCCTGAGCCAATTCTCTCACTAGTTCAATGTTAGCTTCCATGGTTCGAATGAACTCGATAACATCAACCTCACACTCTTCTGCTTTTCCTTTCCAGAATCTAGCTAAATTCTCAAGGGGTGTTCTCATCTCCCTTCCGAATAATAGCCTGAAAGGTGAAAATCCTGTGGTCGCATGGACACTACCCCTATAGGACCACAAAACAAAAGGTAGGCAATCATCCCATTCTACCTTTGGGTTGTTCATCAACTTCTTCAACAACCTCTTCAAAGTACTGTTGAACCGTTCCACCATACCATCTGTTTGGGGATGGTATGGGGAGGTTCGAATCTGTTTGATTCCAGTTCTGCTACAGAACTGCTTCATCACTTTTGACATGAAATTGCTCCCGTTATCTGATAGTAACTCTTGTGGTACCCCTACTCTGGCAGTTAAATCGACTAAACAATTTACTACTGTCTCAGCTGTGGTGTTTTTTAACGGAAATGCTTCCGGCCACTTTGTGGTATAATCTATTGCCACTAGAATATACTTATTCCCAGCCTTAGTTCTTTTTAAGGGCCCAAAGATATCTAGAGCTATCCTGGAGAACGGTTCCTTGACAATAGGCAAAGGGTGTAGTGGTGCCTTAGTCACTACTGGGGCACTAGCCTTCTGGCAAATGGGGCATGACTGACAAAGTTCTTTTACATCTAAAGCAGTCCCTGGCCAATCCAATCGTTGTCTAATGGCTTCCAAGGTTCTTTCACGTCCAAAATGCCCAGCCACTACTGAATTGTGAGCTAATGTTAAGACCTTTACTCTTGCCATCTTAGGCACTATCACTAGGCTTTTCCCACCAACATGATAGGGTTCTCTCATTAGTAATCTTCCCTCCCAAAAGTAAGGACTACCCTTGCTATCAGCTTTTTTTCTCACTTTCATCAAAGTTGTGTCCTTCAGCTGCTCCTGCTGCAGTTGCTCAGGTGAGATTGCATCAATGCTCATTACTTCTGTGCTCCTTGAGTCGTCCCTTGCGACCTGCAGAGGAATAGTCTCACCTACTCGTTCTATATCCTCCTCAAATTTGGACTCCACTGGTACAGCTGCCACTGGATTAGACTCTTCAGCTACATCCTCTTCCATCTCACTTCCACTTCCCTCAGAGTCAAGAGAGTGCGTGACTGGTTCCTCTTCCTGCTGTTGAAGCTGCAACTGAGTGTCGATCTGGGTTTGCACTTGTTGCTGAGCCCTTGTTGTCACCATTGTTGACTCTGTGGTTGCGGCGGTGGTTGGAATGTTTTCTTCTTTTTTGGACTCTGTCTCCATCGCTTCCCTAATATACTTATGGAAATGGGGAACATCATGCCCCAACAAAAGGTCAGTAGTTATATGTCCTGAAACTCCTACAGCTAACTCTAGCCTTTTGTCTCCATCCACTTGTAACACTACCTTGGCTGCTGGAAAATATGTTTTTCGAGCACTGGCTGTGGCGTATGCAATTTTCCATGGTAGGTAATCTGTCTTTTGTATGTGCCTAGGATGTACTATGGTCTTCGTGCACCCTGTATCAAGCAACGCTACTGCTGGTTTACCATTGACCTTCACATTGCGAGACCAAGCTGGTACTTTCTCACATTTAATTATCCCACAGTTTGCTTTTTCCAACTTGACAACACAATCTCTTTTCATATGCCCAGGTTTCCCACAACGATAACACTCCAGCGGTTTAGCTTCTTTTCCTTGCATCGTACTACTATTAGTGTTACCTTTGTAGCGCTCATCCCTGTGGCTAGGTGGAAAACGTCCGCCTCTCTCGTTGGCTTCGCGGCTCTCATTAGTTGCACTTCTCCAACTCCTTTTCTGCTCAGGTTTCTGTGTTGAGGCTACTTCCTTCTCTCCTCTGGATGAGCTCAGATAGCGTACTACAGCTTCTTTCAGGTCTTCATAAGAGGCTGGATTGAGCTGCCTCATTCTCGCTTCTAGCCATCGAGGAAGTTTCTGCAACGTTAATTCGATTAATAACGTGTCATATTGGGACTTACCACTGGATTGAATCCAACGATTAAACGATTGTTTTCGCTCCCGGAACCAATTCTCAGGATTCCCTTGGTTGAAGTTAACTTCAAACACTCTCCTCCTGTAGCTCTCTGTGGAGACTTGATATGTAGAGAGCAGGGTTGCTTTGACAACATCATAGTCCTGCTGTTCCATAGCAGTCAACGATGACACTGCCAGCATCCCCTGTCCCGACAACGAACTACGTAGGCAGGCAGTCCACTGTCTCCTTGGCCACCCTCCTACTTCAGCAGTTACTTCAAAGGTATCTAAAAAAGCACCCATGTCGTCTACTCCCTCGACATATTTGTGTAATGTCGGTTTAGGCATGGGGGGTAATTGTTCTTTCCTTGCTGGATTACGCATTTCTGCCAAAAGTTGTTGCCATCGTTGCTCTTGGCGTTCTTGTCGGTCGTGGTCTTCACGGCGGTGTTGCTCTTGGAGTTCTTGTCGGTCGCGGTCTTCACGGCGGTACCGATCCATCCTCTCTTCCTCTCTCAGTGCCCGTGCTTCATCTGCTTGAAGCCATGTAGCCATCATCTCTGTTCTCGAACCCCCCTGCTGTTGACTGTTAGCAGGTGTAGAAAAAGGTTGGTGGTGGTGGAGGGAATCCTCCTCCCCCTCCTCAACGGTGTCTCTGGGCGCAAGAGTAGTCTGGCTTCTTGTCCGTCGGTCCTCTCCTGGGAGTGACATTCTTTCAGAAAGACGAGTTGAGATACAAGTGTGAAGAAAAGTGATATTAGTCGCGCATACAACCACTACAATTATAAGGAAAAGAAATATGCACCACTCCCGAAGGATGAAACAAGTATTAATAATAAGCAAAAGAAATATGCACCACTCCCGAAGGATGAAACAAGTATTAATAATAAGCAAAAGAAATATGCACCACTCCCGAAGGATGAAACAAGTATTATCCCACGCGCTGCCACCAATGTGATAAAATCAGTTCTCATCCAATTAGAACCTTTAACTAATTGGCATGAGACACTATTTTATACGACGGCTAGATCCTTGTCACCAGTCTCTCCTCACTAGTGATCCTCGATCCAACCCGAAATCAGCCAACTCCAGTAGTCGCTGTATCCCTCTTATTAATAGAATGGTATATATATTAATAAGATAAGTGATATACTCAATCAGCAATCATACACAGAGATTACACAGAGATAACCATACAAGCCTAGCTTTACAGTCTATCCCTCCTTACACAAGTTCAGTTCCAGTTTCTCTTAGTGTTTTTCTCTCCCTTTAATTAAATTACAATGTTATTTTATAGCACTCAGTTTGAGGTCACCAGTCTCTGGTGGTTTCTTTGTCCATGGTGGTTTCTTTGTCCATGGTGGTTTCTTTGTCCATGGTGGTTTCTTTGTCCATGGTGGTTTCTTTGTCCATGGTGGTTTCTTTGTCCATGGTGGTTTCTTTGTTCATGGTGGTTCCTTTGTTCATGGTGGTTCCTTTGTTCATGGTGGTTCCTTTGTTCATGGTGGTTCCTTTGTTCATGGTGGTTCCTTTGTTCATGGTGGTTCCTTTGTCAACAGTCAGGGAAGGTTTTCCTGACATTCTATTAGACTTGTTGTCGATTACCGCCGCCTGAATGCAGTCACCGTCCCAGACCCCTACTATCTTCCACGTGTGGAAGACATCCTTGAGAAGATGGCTGGGAGCTGCATACTTCACCACCCTAGACTTGGCCCATGAGTTTGACCAATTCTCTTGCTGAAGCTGACAGAGAGAAAATAACATTTGTAATGCCCTTTGAGAAGTTCATGTTTACTGTCATGCCCATTGATCTTCGCAATGCCCCCGCCTCATTCCAAAGAATCATGGATGGCATACTCGGAGATTCATCAGACTATATCAGCATTTACATTGATGACATTTCTATTTTTAGTAATAATTGCCAACCACCTTCAACATCTCCACACTGTTTTAACTCACCTCAGACAACCGTACAACCAACTAAGTCCCAACTTGGCATGACCTCTTGTCTCTCCCTTGGACATGACATTGGAAAAGGACTCATCACTCCACAGGAAGTGGAAACCAAAACTGTTGCTGCTTTCTGCCAGCCTCATATAAAATCTGATATCCATGCATTTATGGGGTTGGTAGGATACTACAGACAGATCTATAACAGTCCCGATCTCAGACCTCACCCATCAAGCTGTTCCTGACCCTGTCTCCTGGACCGATGATTGCCAAACAGCTTTTGACATGCTCAAGAGACTTCTCTGTTCACAGCCTGTACTGGCCACTCCTAGATATGATTGCCCATTCTGTCTGCAAACAGATGCTTCCGAATGTGAACTAGGTACAGTGTTAACTCAAGATGACGACCATGGTGTAGACACTATAGGGCATCCCGTTGCCTACTACTCAAGGAAGATGTTTCCTCGAGAGCAAAGATACTCAGCTACCAAGCAGGAAGGCCTATATAGCAGTCATCGAATCATGTAAGCACTTCCTACCTTATCTCCTTGGATGCCCATTTACAATTGCTACAGACCACAGAGCCCTAGATTCTTGGGTAACAATGACTCTACAAATGAATGTTTAGCTCGTTGGATTGATGTCCTTAAGCAATTCAATTTTTCGATTATATATCGTCCTGGGACCGCCAATAACAATGTTGATGGTCTCTCAAGGCAAGCTTGGCCAGACTCCCAACCCATCACCATCACTTTGACGGCTTCCGAGCTCTCCAGAGGGGAGGGAGAAGTTAGGATATCCTAACAACCCAATTAGGAACATCACAGAGCACATTCATAAAGATAAACTGTGAAATCATTAGATAGCTATATAATATACTGTGTCGTTGGTTAGCCAATGAGAGTGCAGGAAGACCATGTGTTGGTTAGCCTATTTAAAGGAGGCCAGCACATGACTTCCTCAGTTGGCAAGATTTTCTCTGTTTCTCAGAATTGACTCGTGTGTAAGAGCTGAATATATTATTTCATGAAATTCTAACAAGTGGATAGAATTGAAACGCTCAGACTTTGAACAAACCTAGTTAGGAGTAACAACTTAAAAGTGTGTCTCTCTGTCTCTCTCCTTCTCCATCTCTCCTTTTCATTGAATAACTTCATGCAGCTGTACTTTTTTCAGATGCCCAAGAAAAAAAGAGCTTGTGAGAGAATGTTGGTGTCTGTAAGTATTTCGTTAGTTTCTAGTTGAAATGAATGATGGTAAGGGTGATGATAATGGATGTGTCAAAATTGTGAGGTGAGTGTACATGTAGGTCCATACAAAAGTGAATATACCATAATATTAATGTACTCATCAGTAAGACAAAATTTAAGGTCAGCTCATGCAATAACATAATCTGAAAACTGACCCGACTAAGTGAGGAATGAGGCAGATCCTAAGACAATCAGGACACCAGCATGTAGTCTGTATATATAGACACCAGTGTAGCTATATATATATCTATATATATCCGTGTACATGATGTTTCATTGTTGTTGCTTTTAATGGTCAAGAGTCATTAATTGGGTGTGGTCTTCACACCTATATTATAGTAAAGGGTTGAAAGATCAAAAGAGGTCATGGTGAGATGGGAGTATGTGGATTGACCCTCTGACTGTGACTTGAAGGAAATGCAAGCTATGTACTACCTCTGCACATACTCACAACTTCTGTGCCCATGCCCAACAGAAGAACTTGCTGCTGACAAACATACGCCAGATTGCTCTGCTGAGCACTGGAAGGGGAACGTAATGACGTGAAAGAAGGACATGAAAAACGATGTACATCTAAAGTGTGAGCAGTTCAATCGAGACTGTGGAATGGACTTCCCTGGCTGCTGGGGAGCTACTTAAAGAGCCTGAACTTGAAACCAGACCACCATAATTACTCTTATTTTGTATTTATCGTTTTTGTTGTTGCTATTGTTGTTGTTACTATTACTGTTACTGTTATTGTTATTGCTGGTATTATTTTTATTGTTATTTTTATTATTATTGTTGTTGTTGTAATTGTTGTTATTATTGTTATTCTTGTTATTTGTGTTGTTATTGTTATTGTTGTTTATTGTTATTATTGCTAATGTTATTATTGTTATTGTTATTATTGTTATAATTATTTTTGTTATTTTTTGTTTTGTTATTATTATAATAATGATCATCATTATTATTATATTAATTTTATTATTATTTAATATTTATTTATTCATTTATTATTTTTTATGTAATTTTATTAATTAATTTTAATTTTATTTTATTGTTATTATTATTGTTGTTTTGTTAATGTTAATGTTGTTGCTCTTATTATTATTGTTGTTGTTATTATTATTGATGTTATTATTGTTGTTGTTTTGTTGTTGTTGTTGTTGTTATTATTGTTATTAATATTGTTATAATTATTGTTGTTATTATTTTGTTGTTATTATTATTGTTGTTGTTATTGGTATTGTTTTAGTATTGTTATTATTCTTTATTCTTGTTATTATTGTTGTTGTTATTGTTAATGTTGTTTCTGCTCTTATTATTATTATTATTATTATTGTTGTTGTTGTTGTTATTTTATTATTATTGTTGTTGTTGTTATTATTATATATATTTTAAATTATTATTATTATTATTATTATTATTATTATTATTATTATTATTATTATTATTATTATTATTATTGTTATTGTTATTATTATTATATTATTATTATTGTTATTATTATTGTTGTTGTTATTATTTATGTTATTATTATTGTTACTATTAATATTATTATTGTTTTTGTTGTTGTTATTATTGTTGTTATTATTGTTATTATTTTATTATTATTGCTATTATTGTTGGTGTTATTATTATTATTATTATTATTATTATTATTATTATTATTACTATTATTACTATTATTAATATTATTATTATTATTATTATTATTATTATTATTATTATTATTATTATTATTATTATAATTACATTATTACATTATGTTATTATGGTTGTTATTGTTGTTGTTTTGTTATTGTTTTTAAAATTGTTGTTGTTGTTGTTGTTATTTTTGTTATTGCTGTTGTCATTGTTATTTGTTGTTGCTGTTGTTATTGTTATGTTTTTTAAATATTTTGTTGTTATTATTGTTTTATATAGTTATTGTTGTTGTTATTATTATTGTTATTGTTGTTGTCATAGTTTTTATTGTTATTGTTGTGGTTATTGTTGTTATTATTGTTGTTGCTGTAGTTGTTGTTATTAGTATTATTATTGTTGTTGTTATTATTATTGTTTATTGTTATTATTATTGTTATTATTGTTGTTGTTGTTGTTATTATTATTGTTGTTATTGTTGTTATTATTGTTGTTATTGTATATTATTGTTATTGTGTTGGAGATCCCTGAAGCTCAAGGAACCCCCAACAATGTTGAACACTATACATATATATATAAACTATAAATGATGTGACAGTGCATATATTAGAGCATGCAACCCACACATCACGCACACATTCCTTTCTCATGACATGTACAGTCTTGTGATCAGGACCAGCCCGGCTACTTAGTTATGCATTTTACCATATAAGTTCTTGGCTGGGTTCTTGGCTGGCAGCCTATTTAAGGGAGCCAGCCTATGGAACCCAGCAGATCAGTCCGTGATTGTGCAACTCTACCTCTGCTCTACTGTTAATAATACTTTATCATATTCTACTCTGAGAGTAAGTGCGTATTGGGGATAAGAATCCTCAACATATTGTTGTTAAATGTTGTTGTTGTTGTTATTATTATTATTTTATTATTATTATTATTATTATTTTACATCTGGTGCATGCGCATATACTGGCATATGGTGGATAGCTAGCTACCAGTATATAGTAGGAGGCTCATGCTAGCCTTAGCATCTCATTATTCCTGATGAAGGCTAGAGCATCTAGTCGAAACGTAGAGTTAATACAATTTGAAGTTGATTATTGAGAAGGTGATTATAATGTATACATCTACTTCAGATGTGATCGTAGAGGTGTAGTTAGTTGTAATGTTTTGGCTCTTTATATTTTCATCAAAGAATGGTATTACAATGAATAATAGAATTGAAATTTAATCTTTCGACTAGATGCTCTAGCCCAGGAAAAAACTGGTATTGTGGAACATCATGAAGTTGTTGTTATTCTTAAATGACTACTCGAGGAATATTTTGGAGCTGACTATGTTGTTGTTATTTCCTTAATTCTTGTAACACTGTTGAACTCAGTCGCATATTTTTGGTATAGGTGTTGATAACTGTTGTACCACAATGGAACTGCTCACATCTTTTGTTTGTAATTAGCTCATCTCGGCATGATATTACATTGCGTAGTCGGCAGGATCAAGATCTGCACAAAGAATGGCCGCTAGACCTTTAGTCTTGCCTGAACCCTACTCCGGTGAAGGAAGCTGGGACCAATGGCAGTACCACTTTCTCAATGTTGCGGCCGTCAACGAGTGGGATGACGAGAACAAGTTGAAATGGCTCAAAGTGCGGTTGACAGCAAGAGCACAGATTGCGTTCCAACGCCTTCCGCCAGCTACCAGGACAAGTTTCGACGAAGCCACCAAAGTACGGTTCGAACCCAAAACGAGGAAGACCCGCTACCAGGCCGAGTTACAAACCAGACGCAAGAGTAAGTCTGAAAGCTGGCCGGATCTCGCAGATGACCTCCGATTGTTAGCAGACAAGGCCTACCCTGACTTGGGGGAGAATGCTAATGAAATACTAGCTCTGAACGCCTACCTCGCACAACTCGACAATAGCCAAGTCGTTAAGCAGAAAGCCCCGCAGACTCTGGACGAGGGCACCTTGGAGCTGGAGTCGTATCTCACTCTCAGGACGATGGTTGCAAGTGTTGAGAGAAACACTCCGGAAGTAGGACAAACCATTGGCGGGGTGAGTAGTCAGGGCTCGGTAAGAGATAATCTCGCCACTCTAGTCGAGAGATTGACTGACAGAATTGAGATGCTAGAGATGACCTATTCTGACTCAGAAGCAAGTAGGCAGAGAGGGGGGATGCCATGGAGGGGAGCAAATCCTTCCATGAGGGTAAATGACTGGGCCTGGAGCTCAAGGAGAGGCTCTAGGCAGCGGGCTACTGATGTTACCTGCTGGAAATGTGGTAAGAGCGGGCACATAGCGAGATATTGTCGCTCTTCACAACGGGACCAGCCACAGGGAAACGGGAATCCTTCTGCCTACCGCAGAAGGATAATGAGGATGAGGCTCATTTACCTAAAGTTACTGTTTCTTTAGTAACCCCTACAGGTAGCTATACCGTGAGTGGCAATGTCAATGGGCATGCGACTACCCTGCTAGTGGACACAGGAGCCTCAGTGTCCCTCATGCGAAAGGATGTGTGGGACAAGGTCAGCCATGGCAGAGGAGTCAAACTCAAACCCTGGACAGAACGGCAACTGGTAAGCGTGGATGGATCTCCTCTGCAAGTCTATGGGTACTCACCCATGGACCTGTCCCTCCAAGGAATCCTCTATCAGGCTGACATCGTTGTGGTGAGTCCACTTACTACTGAAGCCATTCTGGGCTTAGATATTTTTTAAAAGCATAAGGTCACAGTAGATGTGGGAAGATCAGTGATCCATCTTGGCAATTCATCTACCATTGAGTTGCATCAAGACTCCCTATCTTGTCCTGAGAGTGATGTAGTGAATATGGTGTATTTAGCTGAGCCCATTAAGCTCCCCCCATACTCGGAGCGTATTGTCATGGCACGTTGCAAGGATCCACCCCAAAGGGGGTCCTGTGTGGTGGAGCCAAAAGGCGGGGAACGCTTACCATTTGCTGTAGCCCGAGTATTGGTGGAACCAAAAAATGGCCAAGTGCCAGTGAGGCTATTAAATCCAAGCCCTGAAATGGTGTCCCTTTCGTCAAAATCTGTGGTGGCTACTTTAGAGTCAGTAGAACCACCATTAGAAGAGGTGGTGGCAAGCATACCTACACAAATACCGCATGTGAATTCAGACAAAGCTGAATGCTTGTGGGAAATAGTGGAGCGGAGCTGCAGTGAGTTAGGACCAGAGGAGAAAGAGCAGTTTTTCGCACTCTTAGAAGAGAATGCTGACCTTTTTGCCACAGCTAAATCAGACCTAGGCCGCACCACCAAGATGAAGCACCATATCAACACTGGTACTGCTCCACCAATTAGACAGGCTGTCTGCAGACTCCCTCCACATCAGAGGAAGGAAGTACCGGAGCTGCTAGTTGACATGCATAACAGTGATGTAGTTCAGCCTAGACAATACTCACTCTTACCTAGCCCATACCTGTATATGCATATCACTACGTACGGCCCTTCACCCGATTGATGACCCCTTACCTTGCGCATGCCCCATGACATACACTCAATTGATGCACACATCTCATGCAGATAATAACTATATTCAATCCTCTTTGATCTGACATCGAGATGGTGCATTGCACTTAACTATGTGTGCATCAATTCAGTCAGCGTAGCATTTGATAGTTGCTAGAGACTCCACCGGCAAAAGTACTGGCTAGGGAATCGTCCAGTGTCGAAATCCCAATTACTGCCCACCACCCTCATGGCAGTGAACTGCCCCTACCCGGGCTGCGACTCTGCCACACCGGATGGGATACCCCCAGTAGTGGTGGCCGCCCTACTGAATGGCCACATGCTGGTTCATAGTCAAGCTGCCAGGACTAAACCAACGCCTGTCCGCCGCCCAGAGGTCACAGCCGGAGGGACCACTGAGGGGTGGCACTATTTCTTAACCAGATGGAGGGCCTACTCCCTCGCCGTCCATCTGGCTGGCCCCGACGTGGCAATCCAACTGCTGGAGTGCTTAGATTCCAAGCTGAGACGTGACGTCACACGGAACATTGTGGGCCCCTTACCTATAGAGGAGCATACCGAAGAAGACCTCCTGGTAGCCATCAAAGCCCTCGCTGTCCGGGAGGAAAACCCGAAGGTCGCCCGTGTTGCGCTCTCCAGAATGGTCCAGGACCGGGGGGGGGGCCATCCGTTCCTTTGCTGCCAGGCTCCGCGGCCAAGCGGAAGTCTGCATGTTCGTTAAGAAATGCTCGGGTTGCGACGTGGTAAATAACCAGGGGGAACAGAGGGTTGCAGATCAGCTCTGCGTTGGTCTCGCCGATCCCGACATCCAGGAGGACCTCCTCAAAGACACCAACCAGGCCATGACCATGGAGGAGACAATAAGATTTGTTGAGGTGAGGGCCGCGGGCAAGCGGTCCGCGGTCACCATCACGACACCCACCTCGGCAAACCTTATTATCGACGAGGAGGCTGACCATGAAGATGCCCTCCGGAGTGGTTACAGGCAACAACAGCGCCCACCCACCCCACGATCATCCGTGAGAGACCCCACCAGCAAACCAAACCGCCTGCAGCCACCACCAAGGAACCTGCCCATACCACACAAAGAGCAACCCAACACCGGCAGGCCGCCCACTAACCCAAAGGCCACATGCTGCTTTTGTGGCAACCAAGGCCACGGGGAGAGAGCACGAACAGCCATCAGGCGCACCCAATGCCCGGCCTTTGGCTCCACCTGCTCATCCTGTGGCCGCACCAACCATTATGCCCACCTCTGCTGGCAAAAGCAGGCCGAGCAGGAGAGTGCCATCACGGAGGAAACCAACACACTATCCGAGGGCTCACTACCACACCAGTCATGGGACTCGTCCACTAACACCTGGGTGCAACGTCGATCTCCATCCCAACCGAATATGCAGTTGAAGGTCTCAACTTACAAGGCAGACTACCGGGCCCATGGCCACACCTTGAGGGAAGAGCGCCACAACCTGACCACCACTGCCCTGGCCGACACTGGCTGCCAAAGCTGTCTGGCTGGACCCCTCCTGATGCGTGAACTCCACCTCCACCCCCACGACCTCATCCCGGCCACCCTCTCCATGTCATCAGCAAGTGGCAATGCCCTCCCCATCATCGGGGCTGCCCTCCTACGGATCAAGTCTTGCCACACCATTCGAGAGACCAGGCAGATGGTCTACTTTTGCCCTCTGGCCACCAAGCTATACCTGAGCCTGGCCACCTGCTATGACCTTGGGCTGATCACTAAGGGGTTCCCCCTCTGTACGTCGACGCCACCTTCGGGAAATGGCACGAATACATGGGCGACCCCTGATCAGCCACTGTCACCAGCCCAGGACCTGCTGACCAGACCTGAGAACCTGCTGACCAGAACTGATGACCTGCAGACCAGACCCATCCATCATGTGCCCAGACCTCCCCAGATGAACACCACAGCGGACCTGCAGGCCAAACCTCCAGGACCCCATACCACTACTCCACCCATGGTGAGGCACACTGCACCCACCCCCCTCAGACCTTGCTCATGCCCAACCAGGGCACCCCCACCAGACAGACCCTCCTCCCTGCCCTTCCCCGGCACTGAGGAAAACCGCCACAGACTTGAGCGTCACTTGCTGGAACTATACTCAGCGAGTGCGTTCAACGTCTGTGAGCACCAGCCCCTCCCAATGATGTCTGGACCCCCCTTATCCCTGAGCATCGACCCCACCGCCATCCCCAAGTCTTGCCACAATCCCATCGCCATCCCCATCCACTGGCAGGATGAGGTGAAGGCCGGTCTTGACCGGGACGTCCGCCTTGGCGTGTTGAAGAAGGTCCCCCTGGGCACGCCCGTCACTTGGTGCCACCGCATGGTGATTTGCACCAAGAAGAACGGGTCGCTCAGGAGGACCATCAATTTTCAACCCCTAAACCAGCACGCCATGCGCGAGACCCATCACTGCCCATCTCCATTCCACCAGGCTCGGGCCATTCCACGCAAAACCAAGAAGACCATTTTCGACGCGTGGAATGGCTACCACTCCGTAGCACTCAACGAGAGAGATCGGCATTTCACAACATTCATTACCCCATGGGGCAGATACAGATATCTAACCGCCCCCCAAGGCTACATCGCCTCGGGTGATGCCTACACAGACAGGTACGATGCCCTCGTCGCCAACGTGGCGTCCAAGACCAAGTGCATCGACGATGCACTGCTCTGGTCGGACGACATCACGGGAGCATTCCATCAGGCGACTGAGTGGCTCCACATCTGTGCCGTGAATGGCATCACCCTAAACCCACGCAAATTCCGATTTGCCGAGGACACTGTCGAGTTCGCCGGATTCACCGTCACACCAACCGAGGTACGACCCGCTGACAAATACCTCCAATCGATCACTGACTTTCCAACCCCAGTAAACATCACCGACGTACGTGCCTGGTTTGGCCTTGTGAACCAGGTTTCTTACACCTTTGCAATGACTACTTCAATGCTCCCATTCCGGGCTCTCCTGAAACCATCTACATCCTTCGAATGGACCAGCGAGCTGGCGGAAGCCTTTGCAACCTCAAAACATCACATCTGCGAGCGCATCAGGGTCGGTGTCGAAATCTTTGACAAGGACCGCCCAACCTGCCTGGCGACCGACTGGAGCAAGGATGGGATCGGGTTCTGGCTGTTCCAGAAACACTGCCAGTGCCCATCCCGTGACTTGTTCTGTTGCCGGGATGGTTGGCGCGTCACCCTGGTGGGCTCGCGCTTCACCCATGCTGCTGAGTCACGATATGCCCCTGTGGAGGGAGAAGCCCTGGCGGTTGCCGATGCCTTGGACAAGGCCCGCCACTTCGTCCTCGGGTGCAGCGACCTCGTTGTAGCAGTGGACCACAAGCCACTGCTGAAGCTATTCGGTGATCGCTGCCTCGAGGACATACCAAACCCACGCCTCCGCAATATCAAGGAGAAGACGCTCCGGTACAGGTTCCGGATGGTGTACATCCCTGGCGTAAGGAATCACACCAGCGATGCCCTCTCACGCCACCCATCCGGGACCCGAACACCACCACGACTCCACCTCCAGATGACATCCCAGCACCCAGCCCTGCCTGCCCAGGAAGCCAGGACTCAGCCAACGAGGCAATCCACTGCGCCTCCCCTCAGCCCATCGAGGACGACGGCCTACACCACGCAATCTGCTCAGCCATCACAACAATCCCTGTGAGCTGGGAGCAGCTCCAAATCGCCACCACGGCCAATCGACATTGCAGGACCTCATGTACTATGTTGAGGAAGGACCCCCAGAATCCCGGCACATGTTACCTGCTGCCATCCGGGCATACTACCCAATCATAGACAACCTCTCCATCATCGACGGTGTCATCTGTTACGGAGAACGTGTCATCATTCCTGCCGCCCTACAACCAACATGCCTTGCAGCCCTCCATGCGGCGCACCAGGGCACCAGCGGGATGACAGCTCGGGCAACCTCATCACTGTACTGGCCAGGCCTAACAACTGATATATCAGCTACAAGAAACAGCTGTCCCACATGCAATGCCAACGCCCCATCCCAGCCAGCGATGCCCTCGACCACACCGGAGGAACCAGAGTACCCCTTCCAGCACCTCTGTGCGGATTTCTTCCACCACGAGGGATCCGCATACCTGGTGCTGGTCGACCGGTACTCTGGCTGGCCCATCGTCGCCCCGGCCACCAACTGGGCCACAGGCCTTGCCACCATACTCAGGGACACTTTTGCAACTTATGGCATACCCGACACCCTGACGTCGGATGGCGGGCCAGAGTTTGCTGCACACTCCACAAGAGAGCTCCTATCCACCTGGGGTGTTCACCATAGGGTATCCTCAGCGTACCACCCACACGCTAACAACCGAGCGGAGACAGCTGTCAAGACCATGAAGCGCCTTATATCGGGCAACACCGGCCCTGGGGGCTCCCTCCAATCGGCCTTCTTTAAAGCTTTACTCCTCTACAGAAACTGCCCCAGCCCTGATACGAGGATGTCGCCGGCCATATGCCTTTACGGCCGACCCATCAGGGACCTGCTCCCCGGAATCCCAGCAAGGCTGCGACAGCCAAGGAACATGGACTCGCGCCAGCAAATCAGAGACAAGGCACTAGCCCACCGCCAATCTCTCGGCCGAGCAAGATGGGACGAGCACTCCGGCGGCCTCTCCCCCCTTCGTTGTGGTGACAAGGTTTTTGTACAGAACCAAACAGGCCGTCACCCAACGAAGTGGGACAAAACAGGAGTGATCGTCGAGGTGCTGCAGTACCACCAGTACCAAGTGAGAATGGACGGTAACGGCAGACTGACAATGCGCAACCGTCGCTTCCTACGTAAACAGGTCACCACACCGACGACACCAGACGACCCGCTCAAACGGCGACTGCCGGACCACCTCCTCCCTTCACAACAGCCACTGCCACCAACACCAGCTCCATCCATTTTATCCCATACCCCTATCCCACCCCAGATCCACCCCCTGTCTCCGATGAGCTCTGCGACACCGATGCGTCCTCCGATGAGCGCAACGACACCGATGGGACCCCCAGCACCAACTCCAAGCTGGCAGCCACCAGCGGGTGTTGTGAGAGCTGCTGGTCCTTACGCCTCCGTTGCCGGCACCCCGACACCCCCCCATAGCCCAATCCAAACCAACCTGAAGAACCTGGCGAAGATCCCGAACCTCTCCTTCCCCACAACCCCTACTCCTGCTCCTGGACCCAGACGCAGCAAGAGAGGGCCTAAGCCGATCATACGCTACGGACAACGGTCAACCTAACACAGTCCCCCTGATGTAGGACTTGGGGGGAGATAGACAATACTCACTCTTACCTAGCCCATACCTGTATATGCATATCACTACGTACGGCCCTTCACCCGATTGATGACCCCTTACCTCGCGCATGCCCCATGACATACACTCAATTGATGCACACATCTCATGCAGATAATAACTATATTCAATCCTCTTTGATCTGACATCGAGATGGTGCATTGCACTTAACTACAGCCATTGAGTAGTCCCTGGGCCTCTCCATCGTCCTAGTTCGGAAGAAAGACAATAGCTCTAGATTCTGCATAGATTACCGTAAGCTTAATGAGGTCACCCAAAAGGATGCATATCCTCTCCCTAGGATTGATGATACCCCTCACACACTTGCTGGCTCAAAGTGGTTTTCCACTGTAGACCTTCTCAGTGGGTACTGGCAGGTGGAGGTAGCAGAGGAGGACCGCCCCAAAACAGCTTTATGTACCACCGAGGGCTTGTTTGAGTTCAAAGTTATGCTATGCAATGCTCCAGCAACCTTCCAGCATTTGATGGATCTAGTACTGGCTGGCTTACAGTGGTCGCAATGCTTAGTTTATCTAGATGATGTGATCATCCTAGGGAAGACATTCTCGGAGCACTTAGCAAATCTGAGCATGGTCTTTGAGCGTCTGTCTAGAGCTGGCTTAAGGTTGCAGCCCAAGAAGTGTGATTTCTTCCAGCACGAGGTTACTTATCTTGGGTATATTGTGTCAGACGAAGGAGTGGCCACCGACCTCTCTAAGATTGAGAAAGTGGCATCATGGCCAACCCCCACGACAACCAAGGAAGTCGAGCAATTTCTTGGTCTGGCGGAATATTATCGACGGTTTATCCGTGATTTTGCTGAGATCGCCCGTCCCCTCCATCGTCTCACTGAGCGTAATGCTCATTTTAAGTGGTCAGGAGAAACTCAGAAGGCCTTCGAGAAGCTCAAAACGTATCTAATCTCGGCCCCAGTGTTGGCTTACCCTGACTTCCACAAATCGTTCCTGTTAGACACTGACGCAAGTGATACTGGAATAGGTGCTGTCTTGTCACAACTTGGTAGGGAATGTGTGATTGCCTATGCTAGTAGACTGCTCAGCAAACCAGAGCGTAGGTATTGCATAACCAGGAGAGAACTACTCGCAGTGGTAGTCTTCACCAGACATTTTCGACATTTCCTGATTAGGGAACAATTTACTCTCCGTACCGACCACGGCTCTCTAACTTGGTTAAGGAATTTCCGGGAACCTGAAGGTCAGATGGCACGGTGGCTGGAACGCTTGCAAGAATTTAACTTTGTCATTCTCCACCGGCCAAGGAAGAAACATACTAATGCAGATGCCTTATCTCGGTTACCTTGCCAGCAGTGTAGTCGGGAGAGCCATGGCAATGAGGTGAAGATTTCTCTGGTTGGTGGAGAAGACATCGGAAGGTTACAGGAAGGGGATCATATTCTTGGACCTGTCATCAAGGCAAAGTTAACTGGACATCCACCAACTGCAGCTCAGACAAAAGAATTGAGCAAAAATACTCGACGCCTTCTCCAAATCTGGGACCAGCTCTTAATCCGTGAGGGTATTCTCTACCGTCAGTATGAGAAACCTGACACCTCGACATCTGTGTTGCAACAGCTTGTGCCTGAAGTAAAGAAGGAAGAAGTACTAAAAGAGATGCATGAAGGCATACTGGGTGGACATCTTGGAGAGGATAAAACCCTCGCTCGTGTCAAGGAACGTTATTACTGGCCAGGTTACCATGCTGACATAACCCAGTGGTGCAAAACCTGTTCATCCTGTGCTAGGAGGAAAACTCCCACTCCCAAGAACAGGGCACCATTACAGAGCATAAAAGTAGGTAGTCCCCTTCAGCTGGTCGCTGTTGATATAGTTGGCCCTCTGCCAGAATCGGAGAATGGAAATGCGTATATCCTTGTAGTGGGCGATTACTTTACAAGGTGAATGGAGGCATATCCAATTCCAAACCAGGAAGCAACTACAATTGCTCGAGTGATAACGAATGAGTTTTTCTTTCGGTTCTCACCACCAGAGCAGCTGCACTCTGACCAGGGCAGGCAATTTGAGTCTCAACTAATCTTGGAGATCTGTAAACTGCTAGGCATTAGCAAGACTCGGATCACCCCTTACCATCCTCAGTCGGATGGGATGGTTGAAAGGTTCAACCGCACACTTATCAGCATGTTAGCCACCAGCGCGACTGAACACCCCTTCGAGTGGGAGAAGCAGCTACGACCTCTCTGTCTAGCCTATAACACCAGCATTCATGCGACCACAGGTTATTCCCCGTTTTTTCTCATGTATGGATGCAAAGTACAAATACCCCTTGAGCTCATGTATGGTACAGCCCCGTCAGAGCCAAACCACATCTCTACAACTGCATATGTGGATCACCTTAAGATGACCCTACAAGAAGCTTATCAAAGAGTGCGAGAAAGGACTGGTCATAAGCTGGAGAGACAAAAGGAACTCTATAATGAAAAAGCTCATGGAAAACCATTGGATCGGGGAAATTTGGTGTGGCTACATACCACTGTCAGACGAAAGGGAGTAGCAAGGAAATTTCATCAACCATGGGCAGGCCCGTTCCATGTTGTAAAACGCTTGTCAGAATCGGTGTATCGACTATAAAACATTCAAAACCGTACCAATCGACCAGTGGTACACTTTGATCGGCTCAAATTATGTCCAGAAGATATTCGTTTACCTCCTCGACAGAGACCTACATGCAAAAACTCCCTCCCACCTAAAATTGTTGGCACTAATCTCACACCAGTGATAGAGGAACCGCCTTTATCACCCACGATAACTCCTCCTCGATACCCCCAACGAATTCGTCACCCTCCAGATCGACTATTGCCAGTGGTCACACACTGATCACTAAATCCGGGGCGGATTTCTATTTGGAGGGGAGCTGTGTAACACTGTTGAACTCAGTCGCATATTTTTGGTATAGGTGTTGATAACTGTTGTACCACAATGGAACTGCTCACATCTTTTGTTTGTAATTAGGACGCACATATTTCCTTTGATTACTTATCTACTTTGTAATATCTATGTATAGATTTGTATGTTGTATCCAGGATGTGTTGTATCCAGGATGCAGGGGCCCTTGAAAAGAGAGAGAGGAGAACCCCAATGTTTTGGATTGTGTTGTATATTGTATTGAATGAGATCTAAGAAACTATTCTCAACCCTTGTCAATTGTAACTCATCCCGGCATGATATTACAATTCTTAAGAGAAGTTAAAAGTTACATGTTATTGCTATGTGTGTGTGTGTGTGTGTATGTAGGTGGGTGGGTGGGTGGGAGAGTATTGAAAATGTGCATGTCTGTATAATATGTGTGCATGTTTATGAGATGTGGGTGCATATGGATCATGGCCATCAAGCACTGGTAATGCTCAAGCACTCGTCCATGTAATGAATGCAATTGTGTTCCCTCATTACTTCAAAGGCATGCAACAGAATATGTGTAGATGCAGACTCAAGGAACTCTCAGTTGGCATAAGAAATTACAATGTTCTTCTCAGTAATCAATTTGAATTTTGCTCTCTCCTATTCCTGATGAAGGCTAGAGCATCTAGTCGAAGTATCAAGGGAGTAAAGTTCAAGTTGATTGAGAAGGTTATTGTAATTATCAAAGTTGTACTGCACTCCTTGCCATTGAAACATACAAGAGGGTAGGCCTGGTGCTTGAAATGGGATGGTAGCTTGACCAAGCACTAAAAAGCTAAGCTCATTATACATCCTTGAACCCCAGAGGTCATTCAACTAATTTGATGCCATCCCACTTATGCACTTGATTAATTCTTAGACATCAACTGCAAAAATCTGACTTGAAACGAGCCCATCCATGAATAAATGATGCTGTTTACACTTTGCAAAAAAAACACTCCAAAAAGGCCCAGCTTCAACCCATTATAAAAAGCTTAAGCCAATGGCTTGTTGACAGCATTTTGTTATGGACTCTACATGGTTCATGCATGTGCATCAACGGATTCGACTGTTCTAAAATCTCCACAAAGATATTGTAATATGGGCGAAAGAAAAGCGAAGAAATATAAGGGAGGTGCAGAAAAGAATTAAACAAACCAAAAAAGGATTTGTAACATGATGCAATGAAACATGCCAAAAGAATGTCATTTGCAACAAAAGTGGAAAAGATTCATTCTAGTGGTAAGTTATATTATTTGCACCAACAAATGGTTTGTGGCCCGGCACATTTTATTCTTGCCCAGTGCTTTTTATTATATACCCCACAGGAGGGTGACACATTCGATCTTCAATCATGCCATTGTCTATCTCAAGCTGTCTACATCAAGCATTTCAGCAATACTTGCTGTAATGCTGATTTGGTCAGCTACCATCGCAGGAGACAAGAATCTCCCTTATCTGTTTCTCAAATATCTGCTTTAGAGCAGCAATCACATTTATTTCTTAGGCACTGATAGGCTTGTATTACGCAGAATACTTCCAACTTTTGGGTACATCAGCAATCTATCATCAAGTGGTTGGATACCCATCTCCTTTTCTTTTGCATAAAATATTCCTATTTATAGCAAAGACAGTGTCTGCACTCTACTATCAGAGCTGTAAACTTTTGTCACAAGAAATAGCATCTCCATAAACCTACTGATGACTTTCTTTCAGTGAAAACATGCAGCACAGCTCAGCTATGCTCAATATTGTGCACACATGAGTGTGGTTTATTCTATGATGAGGTTTTATATACACATTTTGCTGTTTTACTGAAGTTAGAAACAGATTAGTCATTGCAATGCATTGGAATCTTCTTATAGTAAAATTAATAGCATGCATATTATAAGTGGGGGGGATGTAGATGGATGTAGATAGATCCCTGAAGATAAATTTCATGTATTTTTAGAAGATACCAGTTGACTTCCTTAACAAAATATTTAAGGAACATTTGAAGTATTTTTGAGCTTAAATCAGCAGAATCCACTATTTAGTGTGCCAAGAAGAAAGTGATTTTTAAACCGAGATGTGGGATATGTTCTTTTGTGTTTTGGCGTCCATTTTTAATAGGATCAAACTAAGTGATATATACAAAAAATTAAATATAAATACAACATACTACAGAAACACACTACATTCAATATGCTATAGCAACAGTGTTTAAATTTTAATAAAAATGGCAGTGTTTAAATGTTAATACAAATGGCAGTAATGTTAGTGGGTTATGCATGAACCATGAACCTGTGTCCATAATTGCCTTAATTCTTGAATATTCACAGCATACAAAAGGTTCACAACTGGTAACAAGGCCATAAAAATGTTTGTCAAAATTCCAGACAATGCTAGGCCATTTCTTTCAACATCAGAATGACTGCATGGGTTGCTTCGATCATGACCTCCTTGCTCACAGATAAAGTACTTCTGCAAATTATCCAAAAATTGTGCATAATTTCTAACTACCAAACTAAAGCGCATTAGGTATATAAAAGTTGAAAGTACATAGTAGCAGAGTATAAAGAGTAGCTTCTTCTCAGCTTTTCCAAATGAGAATTGATATCCTAGTTTTCCATTGCTGACACCTTGCTATATTAAAGAAAAATATTTATCATTCACAGTATGACTTAAATGCTATGTTTAGTAACCTGCATTTGCTTTCTTTTGATGTGACCTTTGTGTACAGAACAGAATATGATGATGACCAGGGAAGATCCAAGTGCTGCGATGAAGCTTATCATTAGGATAAAACTATACAAATGAGCATATGATACTCTTCCAAAACATACAGTAGTAGGGTATGTGGTAGGTTGAAAACCCAATCCTCCTGTCAAGAACAAGCTGTTCCTAAGCCGAGAGGTGGATTTTTGATTTTGCTTCTGAAGATCCACTGCAAACTCAGCCATTACAGCTACAATGGGGACTAGTGGAAGTAAAATTCCAACTATGATGCATGTTATGTGAATGTACTTGATCTTGCCAGTTGCTTCAAAGGTTTGAGCATGGAATGGAAACATAACATGCCAAAAGAGTGTAGCTGTATGGAATAGCCACCATAGTGATATTTGACCTAATGCATAGGTGAACACAATACCTGCAGAATGAATCAAACACAAATATATTAAAGATATTTTACCCAACATGCTACTGACTATAAAGGGCATACTATACTTGAGGACACTCCCTCTTCCTCTACCAGAACACTACTAAATTAGTCTATCAAAATTTCAGAGGAATACAGTTAACATATAATATTTTCATGGATTAGTACGCGCATGTTTCATCAGTTGTCTAGCAATGAGAACTACTCAAGGGCAAGTAGGTGTGCTCTATCATTTGAACAGACTAACCAGCATGCACACAATAGTGCATGAGATCACTTGAGCTCGGTCAGGTAAAGTTATTGATTATAGTGCTCTAGCTATCTCCTCTATTCTGTGGCTTGTAAGGAAACCTACATCATTTGTCTCTCCAACGTTTTTTTTGTGAAGTTTGGCCATCCTCAAGGGCAATATTTCATGGAGCACTTTCTGGTACTTGCCCAAACTTAATCATGTGACCCATCATGTGATCCATCTGCCTAGGCTGAAATGCTGCAATTTTGGAAGAAGTTTGATTATTACTTCCATGATAACAGTCTGCTAAGCTTCCACCATCCACTCCAGATGAATAATTTCCTCTAGAGCTTTCACATTTCTTATTGATTTGCAGTCTAATTGAGGACGTGAACTATTTCATTTGGGGTAGTAAATGGTGTAAGATCTAAACAAGGGTAAGGTCTAACCAAGGAAATACAGTAGTTATATAGGGCATCTGCTCATGGACAATAATTTTTTCTATCATTGTTACAAATTTAGCTAGCTGAATCAGCAATAAAGTCTACTCTCTGCAGAGCATGTATTAGCTATCACATACAGAATTCCAATTCTGCTGAATCACACCTATAAAAACTGTGCTAGCACACACACACATTCCTGAAGGTTATAATACTAAGCTGATTCCTTAAATTCATGTTCAGAAATCATGTGATGTTATTGCTTGTTATCATTCCAATATGAATGGATGGCACTAGACTCAGTTTCATCTGCAGGAAGGGTGCCAGCATTCTGAATCAAGACGTAGCATTTGGCAGGTATGTGTATGCATAAGGGACAGCATTTATGATGTGTTGGAGGGGTATGGGGGTGTGGGGAGGATGGAAAGCACTCTCTCATGCATCAGAATTCACAACTTGAACAATATGAGCTAACGCAACCTGATTCTTTCCTAACTCCTCCACAGTGAGCTTTCTCAAAATACATTTTTCTAGTATTGCACATCCATGTTGTCAGAACATATTTTCAGCAGGTGGATTTTGAAATAATATTGTGAATAATTGCAGTTATTCAAGATATTATTAGCATAATTGAAAATATATGGCACTTCCATGATTAAAATGGGAATACCTATATATATGTTTGGATGGCAAAAACAGACTGATCTATTAATATTATAATAATAAAGTGCACCCAGTGAAGAATCCATAATATAACAATTAAATATAACAATTTAATAATCTCCCTTCTATCCCCCTAAAATTCTCCCCTCAAACAGTAAACCCATGAGATCCAAAAGGTCTTACTCATTGAATATAATCATACCTGATATGACACAAAAGGGAGTTACTTTCATCCTGCTTTCAATTAGACTCCTAGAGGAACAGAAGAGACTGTCACGTCCCATATAGCCGACCAGATAAAAAATTGCTGAAATATTTTTATGGTAACAATTAATTCGTGTTTAACAAACAACAATGAACAAATAACACTTACTTATAATCAAGACATCAATAGTCACGTAGACTATAAAGATAGCAGGGAAAACAAACCTGTAATAATGAAAATAATGCGAATATTTCGTGGGCAATTGCTTAATTACTAGAATATTAAAGGTATCTAAACAGGTTGTTTAATGCTCTCAAAGTTTTAGCACTCACCTCTGTTAAGAACTGGTATTGTAGTAGATTAAAAAAACAACGTATTTGTCTTATGAGAAAAGTATATAATTATGTAGTCTACAAAACTGAAGATGAACTAAACTGTGGTCCATTGTCTGAAAGTTTCCATTCATAAACTTGAAAAAGCCAAAATTGAGTATGTAATTATTAATTCTGAGGACATCACACTCATAATTCACGATGTGTGGGTATAGATGGATCTAGCTGTCTTCTGCCTGCAATGATGTATGAGTGTAGCTAGTTGTCTCCTGCAATGATGTGTGGGTGTGGATGGAGCTAGCTGTCTCCTTCAATGATGTGTGGGTGTGGATGGAGCTAGCTGTCTCCTTCAATGATGTTTGGGTGTGGATGGAGCTAGCTGTCTCCTTCAATGATGTGTGGGTGTGGATGGAGCTAGCTGTCTCCTTCAATGATGTGTGGGTGTGGATGGAGCTAGCTGTCTACTGCAATGATATATGAGTGGAGATAGCTGTATTCTTCAATGATATGTGGGTGTGGATGGAGCTAGCTGTCTCCTTCAATGATGTGAGGGTGTGGATGGAGCTAGCTGTCTCCTTCGATGATGTGTGGGAGTAGATGGCACTAGCTGTCTCCTTCAATGATGTGTGGGTGTGGATGGAGCTAGCTGTCTCCTTCAATGATGTGTGGGTGTGGATGTAGCTAGCTGTCTCCTTCAATGATGCGTGGGTGTGGATGGAGCTAGCCATGTCCTTCAATGATGTGTGGGCACCGGCGGTACTAAGGGGGGGGCGGGGGTGGAGGGGGCATCCGCCCCCCCCAACCACACAGCTTTACCAGCCAGCTATATAGCAAAAGCTAAGCTCTATCATTCACACACAAATCAGTCATACACAATTTGACGAGTCAATAATTTTGCTGGCGCCGTTTGTGAGATCGCATGACACGTCCACTATCACGAGAATAAGATTGAGTCGTGTGCTTGCTTGCTTGCTATTGCAAATTGTAGCTTTGAACTAGCAGCTAGTGAATGTGCTTGTGTCGTAGACTTGTAGAGACCTAGTGAAGCGCTAGTGTAGTAGAGAGCTAGTTCAGTGTGAAATATGGATATCCGAAAATATTTCAGCGTCAGCACTAGCACCCAAAAAGAAAAGGAGCAACTTCTGCTTCTACCACAGAGCCCGCTTTGGATCTAGACACTCAGTCTGCTGGCCCAAGCGTACTGGAGGTGAGAACCAATGAGGCTACTTGTATTGATTTAGTAACAAACAGTTCATTACCTGATGATCTCCCTGTCCCAAAACCTGGAAACGTAATTGCAAAAGAGATATGGTAGTCAAAGGCCCCACCCAACGACGCAAGTATAATTTTCTAAAGAAAAAGTTCAGCAATGGTAATTTATCATTCAATCCAACCTGGTATGATGTCAAAGAAGCAAGTGGTTGGTTGGAGTATTCTGCAAAAAGTGACAAAATGTACTGTTTTGTATGTCGTTTATTTGAAAATGATCTTAGAGAGAAAAATGAGCCAAATTGGATGTCGGTAGGAGTTTGTAACTGGAAGAAGGCGCTGGAAAAAAATAAAAAAGCATTATAAAAGTACTCAGCATAAGTGCGCGGAAAGTGCTCGTGAACATTTCCTTCAGATCAGCAGGCAGGTAGATGTCATGTTAGACGAAGGCCGAGAGGAAGAAATTACAAGAAGGCAACAAGAAATTGAGATAAATAGGCGCTACCTAGCACGATTGGTAGATATAGCAAAAACATTAGCAACGTGTGGAATGTCATTTAGAGGTCACAATGAGAAAAAAGATTCATTACAAAGGGGAATTTTTTTTGGAAATAGTTGGTTTGTTAAGCCGATGGGACCCAGTATTTGCTGAATGCATGGAAAGTGGAGCAAGAAACTGTACATACCTTTCTAACAGGGCTCAAAATGACCTTATTAAAGCTATGGGAGATCTTGTACTGAGGCAGATAGTGGAAGATGTAAAACTGGCCAAAAATTTCACTATCTTGATGGATGAAACTACTGATGTATCTGGAAAGAAGCAAGTGTCGGTCATGGTTAGATTTGTGGATAGTGAAGAAGTCATCCCAGAGCGTCTAATTGGCTTCAGTGCTGTTGCAAAAACAGACTCAGAAACACTATTCAAGCTTCTCAGTGATACTTTGAGTAGTTGTTGTCTGAGCTGGTCACAAGTAAGAGGCCAGTGCTATGATGGGGCTAGCAATATGAGTGGATGATATCATGGTCTTCAGGCAAGAGTCAAAGTTGAGGCACCCAAAGCTCTTTATGTGTACTGTTATGCACATTGCCTCAACTTGGTGTTAGTAGGTGCAATGAAGAGTAACAAGATAGCAAGGAACTTCTTTGGAACTCTTGAAGCATTGTATTGTTTCATTTACCAGAGACACAGCTTGTTTCAGACACTGCAGTGTGAGTTTGAGACAACTACTGATGAAACTGGAAAGCTTGCGATCAAAAAGCTTTGCAAAACTAGGTGGGCATGCAGATATGAAGCCATAAAGGCAATCGAGGCAAATTTCCAAGTCATTTTTTAACTACTTTGTACTATCGAAGATGAAACATCACAGGCAAAGGCTGCAGCTGATGCTAGAGGCTTATTGCACCAATTTCAGAGCTTCGAGTTTCTCCTGGCCATGACTGTGCTAAAGCAGCTCCTGGAGCTTACCAATACCATAAGTCAGTATCTTTAATCTAGGAAGATTGACTTAGGAGCAGCAGTTGGATCCACCAAGGCCACACTCACTGTTTTAAGGAGACAGAGAACTGAAGACAAGTTTCAGGAGTTCTTTGAGACAGCTACTTATCTTGCTAACACAATTGGTGCTGATATTCCCACAATGCTCTCTGCAAGGAGGAAGAGAGTCTCGCTGTGACTTGATCATATGTGGCATACTGAGCATCATCACGAAACGGTTGAAAGTAAGTACAGAGCAGAATTTTACTATCAGGTACTGGACGTATTGATAGAACAAATAGAAAGGCGGATCTCACAAGAAACACAGAACCTCTTAGTTTCTTTCAACTACCTCCAGCCTGAAAAATTGCTGATGCAGGGTGAGGAGTAACAAGCTGACAGCAACTTGCAGCACCTAGCTGAGTTCTATGGAATGAATGAATCAGCTCTGAAAACCTGTTTAACCCTTCCACCGCTGGATTTACACAGCACTTTATTTAAATAGTGACGTTATTTTACATAATATTTTATATTCAACCAGGAGTGCACAAATGTCCCTAGCAACCATGGTTGATGTTATAGCATTGGTGTTGACAAACATTGTGGTCAACTGTAGGTTGCCTGGCAACTGACCACATACGATGAATATCATTATAACATTTGATTGTTTGTTTTGATTGTATTTTTAGGCAGAATATGGACAGAGATTACATCATGATGTAAATATAATAAAATGACAGTGTCATATTTTACTAGGGCAGATAATTAGAAACCATAGCTAACAAACTACCTACTAGCTTTATATTATTATAGCTATATAGATGGATAGCTAGTACCCGCGAAGTACCCAGGTAAATGCTATTTTTTATACAAGTCAGAAAAAAAGCAGTAATGCCTAAAGGATCTTACATGTGTATGGCTATTTATTTTCCTGGGACATCTTGTTCCTGTTCTTCACCATCGTCAGTCTCAAGTCTGGATCCCTACGCAAATCAGCGCTACTATCTCTGGACTGGCAAAAAAAGGTTCTGAATCTACGATGTCATTCAGAGTTGCTAGCTCTTCAGGATCTCTAGTCTGTTCTCCGTGGTAGGCCCTTCTCCTTCCTCATCACTGCTTTCAACCTCAGACAGACCGAATTCGTCGTCATCCAGCATTGCCAAAACATCGTCCAATTTAGTCTAGAAGCCATTTTTTAATCGATCAGCTGAATTTGACGTCACGAATACCTTGGTTACCTAGGCACCATATGTCAGCTATTTTAATTCCAGCTCTAGCAAAGCAAGGGACACCCCCAGGTATATTTAGCACATGCGTAGCTAAAACTAACGATTTTATATATTTGTTTTTGTCGCGGTCATTTACAACTCCGCCATATGGCGGATACGGCGGTGAAACGGTTAAGGAATCTAGGAGAGACCTTCTTCAAAATCGCAAAACAGTTCTGGATGTATTACAAGTTTTGCATCAGACTGGTCTGCACAGACTGTATGGACAACTTTATCGTTCGTTTGTCACACTTCCTGTGACCACAACATCCTGTGAGAGAAGCTTTAGTAAACTCACCATTGTTAAAAACAAGCTTCGATCCACGACAGCTCAAGAGAGAGTTGAGAACATATTTTGTTGAAAATGATATCACTGATAAGCTTATGACTCTATTATTGACACCTTTGCGTCCATGGGACCTCGACGATTACAATTCTGATTCCAAAAAATAAAACATTTAATATATATAAATCATCAATGGCCTTGATGTTGATTTCTGTACGACATAAAAAATTAATTAAAAAATTTCCTGGAGGTGATAATCATATAGCTATTATAACTTTTAGAATGCAGACCATTCCTAGCTATTTTGCTTGCACCATGCAATTGTAGCTATGTTTCTCCCCCCCCAACATAGTAATGCTGTGCACACCTGTGTGTGTGGGTGTGGATGGAGCTAGCTGTCTCCTTCAATGATGTGTGGGTGTGGATGGAGCTAGCTGTCTCCTTCAATGGTGTGTGTGTGTGGATGGAGCTAGCTGTCTCCTTCAATGATGCGTGGGTGTGGATGGAGCTAGATGTCTCCTTCAATGATGTGTGGGTGTGGATGGAGCTAGCTGTCTCCTTCAATGGTGTGTGTGTGTGTGGATGGAGCTAGCTGTCTCCTTCAATGATGCGTGGGTGTGGATGGAGCTAGATGTCTCCTTCAATGATGCGTGGGTGTGGATGGAGCTAGCTGTCTCCTTCAATGGTGTGTGTGTGTGTGGATAGAGCTAGATGTCTCCTTCAATGATGTGTGGGTGTGGATGGAGCTAGCTGTCTCCTTCAATGATGTGTGGGTGTGGATGGAGCTAGCTGTCTCCTTCAATGATGCGTGGGTGTGGATGGAGCTAGATGTCTCCTTCAATGATGTGTGGGTGTGGATGGAGCTAGCTGTCTCCTTCAATGATGTGTGGGTGTGGATGGAGCTAGCTGTCTCCTTCAATGATGTGTGGGTGTGGATGGAGCTAGATGTCTCCTTCAATGATGTGTGGGTGGTGATGGAGTTAGCTGTCTCCTTCAATGATGTGTGGGTGTGGATGGAGCTAGCTGTCTCCTACAATGATGTGTGGGTGTAGATGGAGCTAGCTGTCTCCTTCAATGATGTGTGGGTGTGGATGGAGCTAGCTGTCTCCTACAATGATGTGTGGGTGTGGATGGAGCTAGCTGTCTCCTTCAATGATGTGTGGGTGTGGATGGAGCTAGCTGTCTCCTTCAATGATGTGTGGGTGTGGATGGAGCTAGATGCCCTCAATGATGTGTGGGATGGAGCTAGCTGTCTCCTTCAATGATGCATGAATGTGGATGGAGCTAGCTGTCTCCTTCAATGATGTGTGGGTGCGGCTGGAGCTAGCTCTCACCTTCAATGATGTGTGGGTGTGGATAAGTTAGCTGTCTCCTTCACCTGATTTTTTATTTTTTATTTTTTAAATTAATTAATTTATTTATTTATCATAGCTCGTCATAGCAACCTTGTGATTCACACTACAGTAGTTCTAGTTTAATCAACTACAAACGCTTTTTTTGTATGTGGAATTGCACGCTAGGCAAACTCCCCCATATAGGTCTAATGACTCATCCAGCTGGAAGGGCATACAAACAGGGTGCCTATTGAGCCATTGTTCTCGGTTTAACTCTTTTCCCAATGCAGTTGTTTGTACTTCAAAGAGTGAAGTCCATCCCAACAAGTCCTTGAAAAGCCCACTAGCTCCTTCTTAGTCATGCTTTTAAGAGACTAAATCTTTTGTGTAGCTCATTAGACTGCTCAAGTATAATATACCAGACTAGTGTTTTCTTCGTCTGACTCGTGCAATTATTACCCTCTTTGCTCCCACCTAAAAATTATGCAATTATGGAGTGCATTATTTAGTAATGTTGTTTAGTTATCAATATTCTGTAAACTGATGATTTTTGTGCAAATTTGGTTTGAAGTGAGAGTACTAAACAACCGATACACATGAATGCATTAAAATATTGCCAGTTTTCTTATTAATAATTCATGCATAATTTTTTTATCTTCTTCACAAAATACTGGGGTGTCCTCATTTTGGGGGTTTGGATAATGGCAACACAATCCTAAATGTCCTTATCATATAGCTACCACCAAGCCTTATGACTTGTGATTTAGTACAGTACACTATATGTACTATACTGATAAAGTGGGGAAAAAGTTATCCGGAAAGATAGGGGCAACTACATTGATAACTATTATTCATAATCTAGGCCATGAATTGAATCAACCCTATAGTCTCATTAGCTGAAACCTAGGTAATTAGCTACTCCTTACATCGGAGCAAACCATGCAAGATCTCATTTGTGGTTTTATTCTGCGGGTGCTAAAGCTGCTATGACTATGGCTACACTTAGTTGCTACAGGTGTTGATAGCCTCCAGAATAAACTCAAGCAGTATTAATCATTAGGTCACCTGTCCTGCTCCTGCAATCAATTAGAGGATAACTCCGAGTTCGAGTTTTGATGATAACAACTGGAGTCAGGATAATCCAGGTTCTACTGAATACTAAGTGAATGTAGTGTAACTAATGGCAATAGTCCTCTAGCAGGTGAGTCAACTTCCCATCACGAATATGTAAATAGCTGAAATTGATCGGCAGACTCATGCTCAGTCAATATTACGGACTGTGTTATATATGCAATACAACATGATGCAGTGTAACACAATGCAATGCAACACTAGAACTACCTTAACTCTCCACTTTTAATTAACTCACATTCTCCTGCGTGCTAAACAAGATATAATGATGACTGTTATGGCTGCTAGAAATCCAAGAAATGCAGATATGAAGGTCGCCACATCTCTGAAAATAGTTACTCCTTGACTGTTTAGCATCCAGGTGTAACAACTTGGTGTGCAGATACTTGAACCATTTTCTTGGTAAAAACCTTCACTGCACTCTGGGTCTGCTACAGTGGTACGATTTTGATGCTTTTCTAAATGGCAACAATCAGAATGAAATGTATAAAGTTATTAGACAAATTGCAAAGAGGACAATAATAACACCAAGAACAATATAGCAGTTGAAACAAGAATGTAAAACACTTGCACCCTGGTGTTGCCTGAGATTATCTGAACCTGCTGTCTGGAGGCAGTGACTCAGTATATAATAGCTTCTATAATCTCACCTGATAAGGAAGTAAGTGAGCTTAATTAAATGAATGTATAGCTGTTTAGTTTGCGCAGGCTCAGCATGACCACTAACTGTATAACCTAAACTAGGCGGAGCCATAATTGCCTAAGAAATAATTTACAGGTCAGGCTTGCTGATGAAAAGTGAACAAATCAGTGGGTAGGGGGGAAGAAGAGGAGGGGGTGATTGTGTCAATTTTTAAAGTGGTTTGTGAATAGTCTTTGTCAAAATTAATACGAGTATGAAGAAAAATAAATATCAGTAACTTATTTCATACAATGACTTTCTTGGTAGTCAACTTATGCTCTAGCCTTTATGAGAAAGCCGTATCTACCATGTAAACTGAGAGTTGTTATTACAATAGAACCTTGCTTATTCAACTTGTCTACATCTCTATGGGGTAGGTTGGAGAGGGGGAGGGTGTGTTTATGGCTTCCTGGTGGGGCCTATTAGACACATGGCCTGTAAATATGGTTTATTACAGTTATTGCACAAACACAAGAAAGCGGCTATTTATAGTTATGTGTACATAATCAGTGTTTATAACAATTACGGGCACCTCTTGGTCCCACACTGCCCAGATAAGTGAGGGCCCACTGTATATATCATGAGTGTAAAACCCGGAACCCCTCCCTCCTCCTTTTCCTTCGGTTTCTGTTTGTGATGGCAGTGAAATACAATAATTCCCTTGTTGGTTTTGGCGACAAATAATAATAGAGGAAAAAGTAAGAATGTTATTGTCCCTTTTGTCTGAATAAACAGACACCCACACACACATATATAACATACTGACCAACAACTCTATGACAGTGTACTTGTGTTGTAGTTATATAAACAGGGAACAGGGGAGGAAGGGTAACGGCTAAGAGGAAGACAAAATTTATACCAGTCCCACTGATCCTATATTCCTGCTACAACATTAATGGGCGAAGTCATTATATGATTGTCGTTATTCCTGGAACTTCAATGCATTTGCACACAACCACCCTCTAGTGTTTATGCACAAGTACATAGAGAGAGAGAGAGTATACAAAACTATTGTTAAGTGGATTGAAATTAATACGTGTTTTTTCGATTTTCAACCTGATGAGGATCAGTTTACATGGTGCCATGCGAATCTCGAATAGCCATATGCTATGGAATTGGAATTGGAACCTCTCACTAAATAAAACTGGCAGCAAATGTGCTTTAGCATGTTCTAGTAAATATATTACAATCAGAGATAGAACCAGAACTTAAGTGGAGAAATTACTAACCAAAATTGGTTATCCCACTCTTCATTAAAAATGCATCTAGAAATGTATAGCCATGCATGCAATAAGGTACATTTATAATAAATGGAATATTAGCACACCTGTTACATTTGTAGAGAAACTGCCATTTAGAGCAGGGCAGGATGAAGCCACAGCAGGAAACATCGAACAGTCTGGGAGGACAATGCCAAGTGCTTGAACAAACGTCCACTCCTGTGGACAAAATGTGTCTCTGATCTGTTCACACTGACTAGTGGTAGGCTGGATAGAGACCTCCGTACCGCCACACAATCCAAACAGAATCATGCAAAAAAATGAAGGAGCTTTACTTATGCATCCAACACTTGCTCCAAGAGATTTTAATCCATTAATCACTTTTGTAGCTCTATCCTCTTCATTCCTTACCACCAAAATATTTCCCTCTGCATCAAGTGGACAGTTGGAGGATGTCAGAATGTTGGCAAATTCTGTTTGGCAGATACCATTAGTCGTGGCATACTGGAGTGGTGCTGAGCACATGGAGTCACTGTCAGAAGTATTAGCATCACTGGTATTAGATGATATCTAAATGAGATTAAATTGTGAATGCTATAATCATGTATTTTCTGTGACATTATCTAGTGGCATGTGCTACATAACTGCAAGTCATAATAGCAACAAAAATACTTATAACAAATATCTCAAGTTGGTTCAAGTTGGTTTTTATACCATTTCTTTCAGTCTTCATTTTTCTCACCAATGAATACCAAAGACTTTGTTCATCAAAACCAACTTGAGCTCAAAATATTCCTTTGGATTTTGTGAAGTCAACTCAAAATCACCATTAGAGTTTAGAAAAAATAATAATAATGATAAATAATAATCACAATAGTAATAATAGTTTGATTTGAAATCAATCATCAGGGATAAATCTTGAGGACCAGCCAATTCCAAAATTGTCTAAAATGGGGTTATGTAAGGAAGAAAATGGTCAACAAGAGTAGCACAGTAGTGTCAAATGATTGCATATAATATATAGGTATTCAGGATAACAATTCTGTAGTTTTATGATGACATATCAATTCCTCAAATTGATCTAGCTATGGAGTGGCTATATCATTTGTCATGAAGGCATAGAGAGCTTGGCAATGTAAACAGTTACTTTTGCATACTGCCACTCATAGGTCTCTGTCAGACAACAGGTACAAAAATGAGAACAGGCTAAATTACAATGACCATCAACTTGAATTTTACTTCTCGACGTTTCAACTAGATGCTCTAGCCTTCATAAGGCTGACTGCTGGCACATGTATAAGAGTCAAGGACTGCCGGTATAGTAATTTACACAGTCGTTATATTTAACATTGTTCAAAGTGGGACAAGACATTATTTAAAATTTGTCATAAATCATGATTAGCCAAATTGCAACTGGGAAAGTCGCTATGCTGTTCAACATTTTGAAGTTTGAGTAAAAAATTCCTCTTCTCCATCTCAATATAAGTCGTAATAAGCCAAGTAGTCATTGATTATTGAGGTTTAAAGAGAGATGTGTACCTCTTCACCATTGTCAAGTGCATCTTTCACCTTATATATATACACACCAGTTGATAAAATTTTCTTCTTGTGAGGATTATTGACATACACAGCTCTATATGCATCCTGCAGGCACATACAAGAACTTGATGCTAGCACTTGTCAACAATTCCGTAACTACATAATTATTAGCAAATACTAAACAAATTGCTAGCTGGGTTGATGCTACTGTTCTTGTTAAGTTTTACATTAGTCAAGAGAGGAAAAATTTGCTAATGATGGAGAATATGACAGTGCATAAGCTAACAAGCACTTAAGATACTATGAGTGAAGTCATCAGGCAGCACCTGGCTGACAGAATGATATGAATATTAAAGGGAAGACTGTGCAATAGCTAACAGTTAGACATTACAATAACCTTCTCAATAATCAACTTGAAATTGTATTCTCTCAACGTTCCGACTAGATGCTCTAGCCTTCATCAGGAATAAGCATTAGACATTATTATTTGCTCTCTTGATCTGTTTGTGTTCAATATGTTCTCCATCATTAGCATATTTTTCCTCTCGTCTTTGTTACTGTAAAACTTAACAAGAACAGTTAAACCTATGCAGCTGTTTTTAATGCCGAAGGAGAGCATACAGAGAGATGACCTATATATCAAGTTCATAGAGTGAAGTTTGCATAATCTATGGAGCTCCAAAGTCGTAACTATATGCCACAGTCTTCAGGTAGGGTACCCCCTTTTAATCAAGTTATTCATTACCTCTTCATTGGCACCTCTGTTCACAATAGCTTTTACTTTCACCTGGCTCTCCCCTCCTCCACTCAGTTCTCTTCCCAGATGAAAAGTTGCAAACTTGGAGGGTTTGAATGACGAAACCAATGAATCATTAAGCATATTGTCAGGAATGCGGAAAAGCTCATGGTCAGCATCTCTCAATTCATCCCTAGAGCGCCAGATGAAAATCAGAGACAAAGTCTACAATTACTCCAGGAAAGTGGGCTTCCCTTCGTCCTGCTCTAATTATTGTTCCAAGAGAAACAAGGTAGAGGCAATTTAAACCTAAAATAACTCCATACTTATTTTCCCTGTCCAAAAAGATCAAGAACTTGAGAAGCTTCTGGTTGGCCTACAACTCTAAGGTAATTAGGTGTGTTTGATCAGAATGATGGAGTCAAGGCTGCCTCATCAGACAGAGGCAAGAAACATTTATCAATGACAACTTATCATGTTTATTGCCATCTACACACTTGCTTATCACTCCAGATAAATAGTCTTGTCCTATTAGCCTCTCAGCATGGACAGCTCAAGCTCTGATATACTTCTGTTATTCAGTTCATGGATCCAAATGTCACAAGTTGCATATCTAGCAATATGCTGAGGGGTTGTGAAGGTTCTATATCAGGGCCTCTCTCAGCTTTGTTCAGTATCTCACGTTCAACAGGAAGTATCCAATGGTCTCAGAAATAACTCCCCTCTTTAAGGCAGGGGACTCGGCCCTAGTTTGATTTCCAAGCAGTTGGAGTGCTTGGACTAATGAATATGCTACAGAATAGGTTCTTGTCAAGCAAGAAATTTGGATTTAGGCCAGAAAGTTCCTCCAAGAACAATTTTGGCTACCACTAGAAACTGCCCGAGGTTTTGGAGAGGATTAAAGAGTGTGGCTCATGTATTCTTTGACCTTTCAAAGGCCTTTGACTTGCTCTCTCACAATTCGATCCTCTCCTCACTGGCTCATGTAACTATGGTATGGTGGATCGTCATGATTGCTACTCCCTAGGTGTCGATGGTGCCGCTGACTCTTGTTTCAAAATTGCGTTTGGCACAAGGAGAAATCTGCCTTTGCAAGAGGATCCTTTCAGGCTCTTCGCATCTTCAGTGTTCTCCATAAACTCTAGAGGATGTGACTGTAGGCACCATATCAACAATCGCCAACCAGCCAATGCTACAATCATGTAGTTAGCTACATTCTTTTTTGATTGACATCATCAAGCTACAGAACTCTGTCCTAGGAGAGCTGGTGGAACCTCTATTCCAACCAGGCCTTAAGAAGCAGTTTAAAAAATACCAGGCTGTTGTTTAATTTGTCAATTAACTATTTAGCTAGCGTAGCTACCTATCACTTTTTAATGTATGTTCTAATTCTCTAGTGAATTGTGCAATTGTGCACTCAGTTATTCATATAGTTCGTTGGGTCTCCCTTGTCATTAGCTTTAGCTAGTTGGATGGTCCCATGTACTGTGTTTCTGTCAGTATTTAAAATTAAAATAAATAATTCTAGCCTGAAGTTTTAGCATTATGCATGATCTCATTTGATTAAAGCAATCTAATATATATACCTAGGGTCTTACCTCAGATATTGACAACCTGAAGAATACCGTTGGCAGTAAAAGAGCACTCCACACTCCAACGAGAAGTACGCAAAATAGAGCAATCTGTACATAGAGCTTTTTGACCCCCAAAAAGGTGGTGATTTTCCAAGAACTGTGCTCCCCTAGATTCTCCGTTCCGCTCATTATTATCACTAGCCGTCCCACACAACCAGTTTCATTTATTATGACTATGGGAAGTCAACCGCCAGCCCAAGAGAAAACTTTACGTCAGGAACCGCGTGAGATTGCTGGCGTAAAGGGTAGGCATCAAATGGAAGGTGCGAGTTGGAAAATGAAGTTGAAGTTTTGGGGAGGAGGAATCTAAACCAGTTGGGGTCTTTGGAGAAGCTTATAAAAGAAATGGGGCCACTAGTTGAGGTGGTGAATGATAGAGGCACGAACATGAAAAGATGAGGTTGTTGGCAGTGAGTGGAAGACCATGGGGTTCTGAGATGGGGTAAAGGTAAGGGGGCACAAAAATCGGCTGGGTGAACAAAGTGGTGGGGAGGCCATTCATCCTGACAGAGGATTGTACCAGCAAACTAGAGTCTGTGTGTGTGTGGGGGGGGGGGGGGGGGGGGGGGGAGGGTGAACCTGCACATGGTACAAGGATGGATCAGCAGTATAAGGATTCACAGGCAAGGCGTTTCCAGTACTGGAGAAGGTGCTCGAGAAGATGAATTGGTATGGAAAAGGAGGTGGGGAGAGTGACAAGCAGAGGGAGAAGTTGGGAATACAATTGAAAACCAGGAGAAAGAGCCAATTCAGAACCCATGTACTTTACAACCTGGTAGGTATAGGTTGCCAGGGGAAGACAGTCCAGCAGATGGCATGGGGAGTTGAGAAAGAAGAGTCATCAGTGAAAGGAGCACTAAGAGGAAAGTCATCCACAGGATTGGTGCGGGGGACAATGCTGGGAACTGGGAAGGGGTAGTGAAGGACAAGATGATTGTCCCTGAATGGAACAATTCCAAACCTTTCTATCACAGAAGTAGCTGGTGGTCCAGGAGGCCAGGATAAACATGTCCAAGATCAGGAATCTGAAGGACCAAGCTCAATCAAGGGACTTGTTTAATTGTAGAATTAATTGTAGAAGGAAAGTGGTCAAGGGAGATGGATTTGAAGATAGTGATTGTGTTGAAGAGGTTTGATGAGTCTAACTGTTTGTTTTTCAGAAGGAGGACACAGGTATAGCCAAGTGTGTGTGGTATGGCATCAATAGAGAGGGTGAAGGCGGCCTAGTGAAGGTGTGGGAATGCTATTACATTGGAGTCTAAGATAAGAAAATGTTTTGTCTTGGTAGATTTAAAGAGTAGGGAGAAGGAAAATGATGATAGGAGTAGTGTATGTTAACCCATAGGTAGATGAGTCGGAGAGTCTGTTTGATGTTCTGTAGTATATGTGAAGATGAAAAGAATGACTACTAATAGAGGTGTAGGAAAGCTGCTACATGGGAATCTGGATTCGAAGATGAGAAAAGGTTTTGGTCTGGGCATAGAATTAAGAGGAGTAGGGAGAAAGAGTAGTTAGTATATGTTAACCCAGAGGGGATGAGAGTAGATGAGACAGAGAGTCTGTTTGGTGTGCTGCAGATGTATTGAAGATGAAGAGAAAGGCTATAAAGTATAAAGTAGTATTGATGCGGGACTTTAATGCTAGAATACTAGAATAGGTTGAGAACAGAAGTTGACTAAAGTTTGACGGGAAAATGCTGTTGGAGTTGATGAGAGTTGGAGATCAATTTGTAAGAAAGAGGCTCAGTACTGCAGGGTAGATTGGCGTGAGGACATGGGAAGAAGTCGGTCATTGATAACATGCTATATGGAAAAACTGTGGATTTGGTTATGATGGTAGTAGAGGATCTTGAGGGGGGGGGGGGGTTGTACGGGGTCATAACCTTGAGGAGTCAGGGTAAACTGGTTATAGGTGCAGAGGTACAGTCATAACCACGAAGGCTCGGGATTATAACTGGTTGTATATAGGTTGGGATGATAACCTTGAGAACTTGGATGTAGGTGGGCAGGATTCATAACCTCATCTGGTGTAAAGTAGTATGGGGTATAGGGGGGTGTAAGCGGAGACTCAATGACAGGCAAGACTGGCAGGGGTATCAGGAAGTAGTGGAAGAAATGATTACATGGGAGAAAGGAATGTGAGTGAGCTTGGGGATTGATCGTTTTTAAAAACATCAATACGCATATGCACATTACAACAGCAGAAAGGAGCATTGTGGACCTCGTGCCAGTGACAACGCCCGAGTTCGTTGAGCGTGAAACCTAAATTTTTTTGTTGGTAATACCCACCTATTCCTTGCCATAACTTCAAGGTAATACAATATTTTCCTTGAATACCATAGGTTAGAATACACAGCACACTTTAAATAACCAGATTAGTCATTAAAAAAACTTGCTGGTGCTTGAAAATACAATTCTAAATAAAGCCCAACGAAATTCAAGTCAGTGTTTTAGGTCCAGTTCTTGCTCAGTTAGTAGCTTCAACATATTACCAAAATGCCACCAAAGTGGATAAAGCTTCACTTAAATGAATGCCAGGAGAGTAAAGAAACCCGAGGATGGATAATCAGGCTTCTGTAACACCTTCACCTGACAGCCAAGAAGATTCTTCTCATCTAACAGACCAACCTGCCTCTTCCTCTAATTCTTCTAACCAACCAACCACCTATACAGGTGCTTCTGCCACAACTGACCATTCAGAGAAACAAATCAGTGAAGAAAAGCTATTGTAGGAGCACATATTGGATTGGACAAGCTCTTTATTCAGAGATGACCTTATGTCCCTAGCCATGATCCTTTACTATTCACTAGTAATTAAAAGTGATATGAAGCCCTCTGAAGCTGCTCAATGTATTGGTGGTTTGATCGTAAAAAATGAGCGGACGGTGAGAGAACGGAGAAACCTCTTCTTCTCTAATAATGGTAACTTTCCAGATAGTTTACAAGGGAAGTATCATTGTGATGGCTTATTTTGGAAAAATGAGGAACTTAATGATGCATCTAATGATTATACTCGAGCGAATGTTGTTGTGAAGGACAAGCCAAATATGACTGCATTAAGTTTTTGTTGGTGGAAAGGAAAATCTCCCTAACAGCATTCTCGATCCTGGTTTTCCTCGAAGTATTAGTGTACAAACAGCTACAAGTTGGCTTCATGAGCTGGGATATAAAGTTTTGGATAAGAAGAAAGGTGTTTACATCGATGGGCATGAGTGTCCTGATGTTGTACAACATCAAAGATGCTTTCTACGTCAGTTGATTTGCTGGTGGGTTGTTGACAAAGGAATTAGCACCAAGTGATGAAGTAATTGCTTCATTTCCTGATGATCTTGAGCCACCTCCAACTGCACGTTGTGAATTTTTTTTTTTTAACGATGAGTCAAATTTTAATGCAAATGACGATGAGTCCTTGCAGTGGGGTAGGCCAGATAGTCTAATTATTCGACCCAAAAGCTGAGGATCTGGCATTATGGTGTCAGATTTTATTACAGAAAAAGATGGCTATCTCTGCCTTACACAAAAATAATGTTACAAAGGTCAGCAATCCAAACATAGCAATGGCTCCTAGAGTGTTATTGGAAGATGGAGAGGCATGTGATGGATATTGGACAGGAGCAAAATTCATGAAGCAGATGGCTATGGCAGTGAAGATTGCTGAAAGAAAATACCCCAAAGAAGATGGATACCGAATATTTTGACCAAAGTGGCTGCCATATGGCTTATGCTGAAGATTCACTGAATGTTAACTGCATGAATGCCAAAGAATGTGATAAGCAAGTTCTAAGACATGATACTGTTTTAGAGGGAAAGCCGATATCTATGACCAAACTTACGCAACCATACTGGTGATACAATCAGAATTGCCCGGGTAATAGGGTAATAGCTGATGTCTTGAAGCAGAAGGGATACCACATGCATACGATGAAGGTGGATGATATGAGAGAGGAGTTAGCCAAGTACCATGATTTTCGAGATAAAAAAACCCAGCTGGAATGTTTTATCCATAGTTGTAGTCGAAATTTCACTGTGAAGTCAATCCAATTGAATGCTGCTGGGCACAGGCTAAACGCTACACCAGAGCATACTGTAACTATAATATCGTAGGACTTCGTCGCAATGTTGGACTAGGACTTGACAGTGTCTCCAAGGAAAACATTCAGAACTATTTTAGAAGAGCCAGAAATTATATGTATGGTTGGTTACCTAGCAGGACACAAGGCAGGAATAGAGAGTTAGAAAACTTAATCCAGAAATACTCGCGAAGGAATTCTAATCTCATCACCGCATATCCAATAACAATTAGTTAATAATGATCTCATTTTTTTGTCTCGCTTTCAGTTTTGTTAAAATATCTTTCTATAGATATGAAATGCTGTTAATATTGTCTTTCTCTACTTACAAGTTAATCTGGCCACCCCTTCTGTAGTTCTATTAATTGTAGTCAAGCTAATGTAAATTCCATGACCACAACATATCTCAGGCTAATTATCACTCTATAGAACTGTCTGGCTTCACTAGTGGAGGTGGAGCGATCCCTGAAGTCTATAGCTGTAAGTTTTTAAGGAGGCGTGGCAGCTTAAAAGCATCCTACCATGGCAACATAATAAAGAAAAAGTTTTATTATGTATCAGACTAGTTCTGCGCAAAAATATAAAAACTTAAATACCGAGATAATAATTTCACAAACAACTTTTGTGTATATACTAGATTTCCCTTGGGGTATTATTGCCTTTGTGCACCGATGTAGCTACACAATGAACTTTGTCCCGAAAAAAGGGAAACTCCTCAACTGACTCATGCTATTTGGTTTCAGCAAATTTGCGACCGTCAGGTGTGAAAGAAATGGCATGGGAAACTTTGAAAGTGGGTGTGGTTCTGAGCTGCTAAATAAAATTAAAAAACGAACCCCCTCTCAACAATCCTGGCTATCGTCCCCGAGCACTCCTAATTTATCTCTCCTCCAGTACTATAATATTATGTATGTACACCAAAAACCTCAGCTATAGCCTAGCCTTTTTGTTTGCCTCTCATAAGCATGCGATGCTCCTTTTTGCATCTGCACACCTGTTATGTGAAGCAGTGTAACATGCCTAAACTTCCTATTTAGACCTGTAGCCACACACACAGCTACCTCATCTGCCCATTCTCACATTCATACTTCAAGTCCCACCCACCTATGTTCAAGTATATCAGGATGAGCTGGATAGCACAGGATTATCTTCTCCACATCCTCACAAGCTTGTAGCCTCATATTCACACCTCACCCTCATATTCTCACACTCAGACCTCGAGCATCACATTGACGCTACACATTCACTGTATAGTGGCCAATCCGGCTACACCTTCAGAGTTGCCATATTTACCCATCTATTTTGCAAGTGGGTAGCTGAATAGCCGACCTATTCTTTGTCTTTTTAGTTTAGCTTTACTGAGAAATGAGCTTTTGCTGATAGGTGCGACATTTAGACTTGCCAGCAGTACTATTCATGAAGAGGTGACTGGACCACCTGAGTACACGCTATGGGTCCACCCATACATACATACTGATAGTTGGGAATGCGGGCTCTTATCCATATTTGACCAACAAAAGAATATATCTCTAAGAGGCAACTCAGTTGGAGGCTTCCTGTCCTGGGAGAGAGTATACCGGTTCTGTGCCACCTTTAGTTATGTAGTAGTATACAGACTGCCAGTTTTGGTGCACCCATTCTGTATATGATACATTTGAAATTCGGAAATGGATTGCCATCAAAATGATGTCGCATGGTATATCCATCCTAAAGTCTAGTAAGTAAGATCTCATTCTTTACAACAGTATCGGGAATCCATGGTGAGTCTTTGATAGACTGTCGAACAAAAACATCATCAACAAAAGAGAGATTCAAACCTAAATAAAATATAAAATAACACATGCAAACAAAAAATAAAACATGTGAAGGAGACAGCTAGCTCCATCCACACCCACACACCATTGAAGGAGACAGCTAGCTCCATCCACACCCACACATCATTGAAGGAGACAGCTAGCTCCATCTACAACCCACACATAAGGAGACAGCTAGCTCCATCCACACCCACACATCATTGAAGGAGACAGTTATCTCCATTCATACACCCACACATCATTGAAGGAGACAGCTAGCTCCATCCACACCCACACATCATTGAAGGAGACAGCTAGTTCCATCCACACCCACACATCATTGAAGGAGACAGCTAGTTCCATCCACACCCACACATCATTGAAGGAGACAGCTAGCTCCATCTACACCCACACATCATTGAAGGAGACTGCTAGCTCCATCCACACCCACACATCATTGAAGGAGACAGCTAGCTCCATCCATACCCACACATTATTGAAGGAGACAGCTAGCTTCATCCACACCCAACACATCATTGAAGGAGACAGCTAGCCTCTTCCACACCCACACATCATTGAAGGAGAGAGCTAGCTCCATCCATACCCACACATCATTGAAGGAGACAGCTAGCTCCATCCACATCCACACATCATTGAAGGAGACAGCTAGCTCCATCCACACCCACACATCATTGAAGGAGACAGCTAGCTCCATCCACACCCACACATCATTGAAGGAGACAGCTAGCTCAATCCACACCCACACATCATTGATAGCCTCTTCCACACCCACACATCATTGAAGGAGAGAGCTAGCTCCATCCACACCCACACATCATTGAAGGAGACAGCTAGCTCCATCCACACCCACACATCATTGAAGGGGACAGCTAGCTCCATCCAAACCCACACATCATTGAAGGAGACAGCTAGCTCCATCCACATCCACACATCATTGAAGGAGACAGCTAGCTCCATCCACACCCACACATCATTGAAGGAGACAGCTAGCTCCATCCACACCCACACATCATTGAAGGAGACAGCTAGCTCCATCCACACCCACACATCATTGAAGGAGACTGCTAGCTCCAACCATACCCACACATCATTGAAGGAGACAGCTAGCTCCATCCACACCCACACATCATTGAAGGAGACAGCTAGCTCCATCCACACCCACACATCATTGAAGGAGACAGCTAGCTTAATCCACACCCACACAAAGGTTCACCTAGAAGCTATCCATAGAACACCTGTTGCAGTCTCCCTTCCCTCATGGACCCTAGGATATCTAGGGTGCATCCAACGAGGGAAAAAATGAAGTCAAGTCACACACACTTTTTCTGACTGAGTATGACACACACCAGGCACCCTAAAACCTATATCCTCTAGGGGATTTCTGCAGAGATCACATGTTCAGGCCAGATTTTTCTATATAGTAATGTGTGATAAGTTTCTGGATGCCCTAATGACTGGATAACTCAATACAATAGAGAAATCATACTGCAAGTTGAATTGTACTCTATAAATATACAAATACAAAAATGTTTAACAGGATGACGGCATTAAAAAATAGAAGGAAACAAGACTACATTGCTTGAGAACACACCTACCTATATGACCCTTTACCATAAAATTATCATGCAGGTCACACCCTTATTAGATGACTCTTGTAGCAACCTCTTTAAATTTACTCTCCCAACATTTCGACCAGATGCTCTAGCCTTCACCAGGAAAAATGATGTACATACATCTGTATATTTGACATGATTTTTGATAAAATGATAAATGAGTCAACTAATAAGGCATATTAGACTCCAAACACACGTCAAATTTTTTTCAGCCCTCAAAACAGACTTCAAATCCTTTTTCAGTATAATAGACTCCAAACATGTTTCAAATCTTTTTTTAGCCAATATTAGAATCCAAATAGGTGTGGTCTCAAGTTTATACACTAGTTTCCAATATTGTAATAATTTATTTGTTTGCATGTGCTAGTCTGTAGTCACATTAATCGATATATATGTATTAATAGTTGACTAACATGCCAGAAGCTTTGTATACTCCAATAAGCATATTATATTATATGTTTTTGCTGTTGAATAAAACTAGGTAGCTACAAAGTCTAATTAGGCCAGGCTGTTGGATTAAGTATATTTTAACAATTCTTTTTTAATATAATAACTTAATACTAAAGATATGCACAGTACTTTGTAGATTTTTTAATAATAAACAGGCAATATCAGATCCATTAGTACCTAATTAACACCATGTGAATTATAAAATTACTACATACATTTTACATTAGAAGTAACAGATAAAGTAACATACCTAAACACAAATAACCAACAAATACAAGCAAACAATCTATGGCAAAGTCCCCAAAATAGCTACAGCATTACCTAGCTGAACTTCAATGGCCACATACTACAGCAGAAAGGACTGTGACTTGGGCCCCTCCAACTAGTCCGTGAGCTGTTTGCCAAAGTCAGTGAAAAAGGCTGCAGCTGCAGGGCCAAAAACTCCCGACGTCTCAATGGCCAGAGGCTGGACATAGTCCAACTCTTTATATTTAGTCCTCTTGTGGTGCTTGGCTTGGGTGGCCACTGCCAGCCTCAACACTAGCCAAAGACAAATTGGATCGCACACTAGTGATCGACCACACTTCCATGGGATTAAACTGATGCCATCCGGCTGTTTGCCATCTGATCTGAACACTCCCATTGGGTTTGAGTTGAGATGGGATTTTTGCAGAGTCCAAACATCTCTTGACCACCACATTCAGAGAGGCATTCCTTGGATAGCGACCCTGGCATCTACGGCATATCAGGCTATGTCTGCCTTTAACATCAACCTGTTCACCACAATCGCAACATGAATGGGGTTGAACTAGGGGTGCACCTATCCTCAATCCCACTGCAATCCTAAGTACCTTGTCCTCCATCCTTAAATCTAGAGATGCCACTAGGATGGCATTGAACTAAGCACCAGATTCTTTCCATGCCACAGCTAGCAAACTTGCACAAGAAGTTTCATAATGAGTATAAGCTGATCAAATGTAGCCTGAACTAAAGGGGTATCTCAAGCTCTCTGCTGAAAGGACTCACTTCTTGCAGGGGGTGAAGCATTGACTTTGACTCCACATGTCAAGGGCATAATCCTGAAAAGTACACTGCACACCAGACAACCTTTCCGGAAGGATCTGATGGATAAGATCAGAGCAGGCAACAGTTGATAAGGACGGCAGATGGTGCCAACTGCACTGCAATTCTGATCCCAAGACCACCCAAATGCACTGGAAGTGATGCGCCTGTGTCCATGCACAATCACTAAATTCAACGTTCACTATCTCACTCACTATTCCTCTTTGCAGCCTGTCAGAAAAGAAGGAAGGAGATGAATGTAATATAATTATATAGAAGTTTGGGAATGCAAAAGGCATGTCGGAGGAGATGCAATGCATCATGAACATGAAGATAACTAAGTCTCTCCCGCAAAACATGCAATGCATCTATCTTCTTCCCAAGGATTGAATCAATGCCTTCTGCTCCACCAATTGGTGAACCCAAAAGGGATGACTCTGCGTTCACTACCTGGAATATCCACTAGTAAGGAACCCTGAGTGGTATGATCTGGGCATACCACTTCGCACTTACTTTGGTTTAAAGAAAGTCCTGCATCCTGCGCTAGAAGCTCCACTCTCCGAAAGTCATGCACTATGTCCTCCCAATTTCCACCTAATGTGATGTCGTTCAGATAAGAGATACAGTGTTCTGACTGTAGGGCCCCTACTGCTGAGTGAATAGTGAGGCAAAACAATGCTGGGCGCAAGTCACCTTGTAATGTTGTTCCCCTTCCTTTGACTCTATTACATTATCTCCCTTGTTGGAGAACCATATGCTGAGAAAACTTAAGGTAGTAGCTGTGGCTGACAGCTTGGAACATCTTATCCCTGCATAAACTATTAAATGCATTTCTGAAGTCCAATTTCAAAAGTGCACTATCGGGGGGGTAAGATTTTTCGCATAAATTCTAGCTGCACGAGTAGCAGCTTCAGCACCCTTGGGCACACCAAATCCTAGCTGTAGGGAGGCCACTACAGAACTAACAGATGTCTTCACTCGGCTAATGGCACACTTAGCAGATGGTCTGTGAAGGTACACAGCGCACAGCAATGGGTCTAATACACCTCCACCTCGTTTTGATACAGCAATTAGTGATGCACCAAAGAAAAAAGGAATTACGAATTCAGGAGTGTTAATAGAGTTTTAATAATTAATAATGTTTATATTAGAGTATACTTATGTACATGTCCCTACTTGTGGACTCTTTCCTCGTCCTTTTCTCCAATCTCGTCCTTTTCTTCCTCCTCCAACCCATCCCCTTCCTCTTCGTTTACCTCATCCCCTTCTACCTCCACTACTTCATCTTCTTCCTGTGCCCCAACCCCTTCTTCCTCTTCTAGCTACCTTTCACCACATCCTCTTCATCTTCCTCTGTGTGTGTATGTTTGGGAATGAGGAGATTTGTGTGTTCCTATACTGTTCAACATTGTTTGTAGCTGGTGTGTGTGCCAGTGATTAGTATGATGGTGTGTATTACAAAGTTGCTACTATCTGGCGTTATAACTTAGTTCAAGCACATGGCCTATTTCATCCATGTGCATTCAGGTATAAGCCAAATACCTGCCACACTCGTTGGCAGTCTTTATGCAAGCCTTATGCATCAAATTTTCTAGATTCAATATGCTGAAAGCATGAAAAATAATGATAAATGAAACTTTTCCAGTGAACTGTTTGGTGTGGGAGCATAAAATTGAGCCTGCATGAGTGTTTGCAAAACTGGTATTATAAAATTATTGCTGATTCACACTGTCCGTATTTCATTTTTAATTAAAGTGTTATTTGTGAGTGTTAGAATCTCCTATCAAGACAATTAGGAACATCACAAAACACATTCATAACGATAAACTCTGAAATTATTGTGTCATTATGTTGGTCAGCCAATGGGACTGCAGGAAGACCATGTGCTGGTTAGCCTATTTAAAGGAGGCCAGCACATGACTTCTTCAGTTGGCAAGATTTTCTCTGTTTCTCAGAATTGACTTGTGTGTAAGAACTGCGATAAGTGGGTAGAATTGAATCGCTCAGACTTTGAAAGACCTAGTTAGGAGTAACAACCTAACATCTTGACTGATTGTGCCAGTCAACTTCAGACTGCTTGAATCCCTCTATAAATCCTCCGATCAACTCCACCACCAAATAGACCACAGACCTTCCATTCATTACCAGACTCTCCAGCTGGATACTCGGCATAAAAAAAGATAAATCTGACCCTACCTTTCTCACACCCTCAGGTCCTGAAACCCAAGATGCCAGACAGTCACAAAACAAAGAGCTGTCTAATGAGGAGTCCATCCAATCTGCCTCGACCCTCACCAACAGAGAGCCAGACGTGCTGGTGATGATGCGGATGTTTGAACGACAATGGGAAGAATCCAACAGGAAAGTAGAGAAGGCAGAGGCAGAGACACTGAGACAGGAAGAAAGCAGGAAAGCTGAAGCAGACAAGGCTGACGCTGATAGATGATGGACACAGCTCATTGTATCTATGACCAACTCTGCTGCAGTCCTGCGCAGTAGGAAGCTAGAGAAGAACAGCAAAGAAGAGATGAAGCAGCTCGAGTATACATGGAGGAGAATAGATGTAAAGACAGAGAAGATCAGGAGAGACTGATCAAACAGCACAGAGAGAGCCATGAGAGAGCTCTCAAAGAGGAGTAAGACTACGAGTAATGTCTAAAGCTGACAAAAGAGCCAGAGGAACTCATGCTCCTAAACTCAACCAAATATGTCCACGGTAATGAAATGGAAGCATTTCTCCAAGGTTTTGAAAACTATGACCTCTCATGAAGTCGCTCCAAAGTACTGGATCTCTCATCTAACACCACTCCTACCCACTCGAAGTAACCAAGACTGTCCTCAACCTCCCTGATAAGGATAAGGAGGACTACGAGACGGCAAAGAAAGCACTCCCACCTCACATCCAGACGTGGATTAGGGATCAGAAGCCAGCTACTGCCCAAGTGATGGCTGACTTAGAGCAGATGACCACTTAAGAAATATCCAGGTCTACCACAATTATATACCAGGATATTCCGGAGACAAATCCTGGACGAGACGAGACTACCCGCATCGACAGAGTGGCAAGACTGCCCTCAGACCCCAACCCTTCAATCTCCTCCAACTTCTCAAACACCCTCTCCGGCTGTTGCAGTGACCCAATTCCCGAACCAGGCCAACCCCAGACCATCTCAACGACCCCATGAAGCACCTCAGCCATCACAACATACACGACCTCACAGACTGAGTATTTATTTCAATGATATTAAAGGTCCCTTGTGTTTTCAGTGTTTCAGTGCAGGCAGTGGAGTCACCTCAGTGCTGCCTGCTCTAAGAAAGGAAGTCAGAAAAATCGACTCACTGAAGAATCAGTGCACCCTGCCATCCCTCGTCACTATGGGATCTGACCAGAATGCCCCCGTCTTTCTTTCTCTAGACAGCTGCGCAGTGCTGACCAAACGGTAATCAGCGCTGGACTACTCCATGACCTCCAGAACCAAGGCTCCGACCCTTTATCACAAACATCCTCAAGTTACCATCAAGGGAATACACGGTCCTTCTGTTGTGCAGGTTCCCTGCCAAATCTTGCAGTCAAGTTTTGAGATGCCCATGGAAGAGTCCGATGACATTTCTTGTGACGTTTTACTTGGACGAGATTGTCCACTACTGCTTCAGTTGCTCAAAGATGCTATCCAAGATGTTCCCAAAGAAGTGTGTGAAGTGACTACTCACTCCAACTCGTCCGACAAGATTGTTTTGCCAGATGATGTTGCTGCTGGCTCAGAGAAGTCCGATACTGAACCTGATTGTTATAATGATATTCTCTCATCCTCTTATGACTTTCCTCAAACCAATTTTTCTCTCTCTCACTTTGTTCCCTTATCCAGCTATTTGCCAGCCTCTCCATCCAGTATGACATTGAGTCCACTCTGTGCCTTGACGTAAACTCTGAGGCTCTGCACCAGGACCAGTTGGAAGACCCTTCCCTGGATAAACTCTGGGCCAAAGCTGACCTTCCTGAGTCTTAGTATGTCACACTCAACCATGTCCTCCACAGGGACACCACTGACCAGACAGGAGATTCTCGTTTCCAGATTGTCCTGCCCCTCTCTCACTGTGAGGCTGTGATCAAGCTGGCTCACTCCACACCGATATCGGGCCATGTTGGCTTCACTCGCATCAAGTATATGATTATGCGCATTTCTTCTGGCCAGGTATCAGCAAAGATGTTCGTGCTGCCTGCCAGGCTTGTGACAGATGCCAACACACAGCAAAGAGAACTCACTCTCGAGCTCTGATCAACCCTATGCTCCCTATTACCTGTCCTTTTGCGAAAGTAGCCATTGATATCATGGGACATGTTGACATATGTATAGACTTGGGCTCCTGCTAACCTGATGCCAGCCGAACCCTTGAAGACTACAAATGCTAAGGTAGTAGGCCAATCATTACTTACAATTTTCTCTCATCTCTCAATCTCCACAGAAATTCTTTCGGAGAGAGGATCTAACTTCATGTCTGCTCACATGAGGGAGATGTTCTCTTTCCTCGGAGTAAAGCACTCCAAGACTGTGCCATACAGACCCGAGTCCAATGGAGCAGTAGAAAGGTTTCATCATACCTTATACCAAATGATTCGGAAGGCTGATATTGACCACAAAGACTGGGACGACTATCTCCCCTATTTTTTTATTCACCTGTCATGATGCCCCTTACCCCTCCACTGGCTATTCTGATATTCGGGAAACAAGTGCATGGACCTCTCTCAATCCTCAAACAACAGTGGTTGCCATCTTCTCCCCCCACACACTCAGTTGCAGATTGGCTCTTGCAGCTGAGATAAGACTTTGCAGCATTGCATGCTGTTGCTACAGAAAACCAGACCGCAACTCAAGCTCAAACCAAAGAATGGTGCAACAAGAATGCAAAAACAAGATCCTTTGCCATTGGAGATCAGTATATTGGCTTTTCCCCCATCATCACGGGTAAACCTGCAGCTAAGCTGACAGACAGATGGAGCAGACCCTATACCGTTATAGGCCGTGTCTCGCCAGTTACGTATTCTATTGATATGCCAGAGATAAAAAAAGAACTAGAACACTGCATATTACTGCCGTCAAAGAGTGGCACCCCCCTGTATCTAATATTGCATATCTTTCTGCTGATCCCACAGATACAGAACAACTACCCGACTACCACATACAACCCTCTGATGCCCCACCACAGTTGGAACCCGACCTCTCAGGTGATCAAAGCAGTGCCATTCTCAAAGTCTGGCACTCCTTTCTGACAGTGATTATCTTTACCCTTGGGCGAGTCAGAGCCACTTCCCATAAGATCGACACTGGTGATGCTTTACTTGCCATTTACATCCCTACAGGATACCGTAGGTATGTGAAGAACCTTTTCTTTCAGAGATTCTGATTGCTCTACTCTTCTAAGATGCAGGTTTGTTTTGCCATCCTCAACTCCCTGGTTGGCACCCATGTTCGCCATTCCTAAACGCATGCCTGGTTCTATTAGACTTGTCGTCAATTACCACCACCTGAATGCAGTCACCGTCCCTGATCCCTACTATCTTCCATGTGTGGAAGACATCCTTGAGAAGATGGCTGGGGGCTGCATACTTCACCACCCTAGACATGGCCCATGAGTTTTACCAATTCTCTTGCTGAAGCTGACAGAGAGAAAATAACATTTGTAATGCCCTTTGGGAAGTTCATGTTTACTGTCATGCCCATTGATCTTCGCAATGCCCCCGCCTCATTCCAAAGAATCATGGATGGCATACTTGGAGATTTATCAGACTATGTCAATGTCTACATTGATGACATTTCCATTTTTAGTAATGATCGCCAACCACCTTACACTGTTTTAACTCACCTCAGCTCTGCTGGTCCTACCGTACAACCAACTAAGTCCCAACTTGGCATGACCTCTTGTCTCTTCCTTGGACATGACATTGGAAAAGGACTCATCACTCTGCAGGAAGTGAAAACCCAAACTGTTGCTGCTTTCTGCCAGCCCTGTACAAAATCTGATATCCATGCATTTATGGGGTTGGTAGGATACTACAGACGTTTCATTCTCTCCTTCAGTTCTATAACAGCCCCGATCTCAGACCTCACTCGTCAAGCTGCTCCTGACCCTGTCTCCTGGACCGATGATTGCCAAACAGCTTTTGACATGCTCAAGAGACTTCTCTGTTCACAGCCTCTCCTGGCCATTACTAGATATGATTGTCTGCAAACAGATGCATCCGAATGTGAACTAGGTGCAGTGTTGACTCAATATGACGGCCATGGTGTAGATACTGTAGCTGCCTAGCTACTACTCAAGGAAGATGTTTCCTCAAGAGCAAAGATACTCAGCTACCGAGCAGGAAGGCTTAGCAGTCATCGAATCATGCAAGCACTTCCTATGTTATCTCCTTGGATGCCCATTTACCATTGCTACAGACCACAGAGCCCTAGATTCTTGGGTAACAAGGACTCTACAAATGAATGTTTAGCTCGTTGGATGGATGTCCTTAGGCAATTCAATTTTTCGATTATATATCGTCCTGTAACAATGTCGATGGTCTCTCAAGGCAAGTTTAGCCAGACTCCCAACCCATCACCATCACTTTGACGGCTTCCGAGCTCTCCAGAGGGGAGGGAGTAGTTAGGATACCATAACAACCCAATTAGGAACATCACAGAGCACATTCATAAAGATAAACTGTGTTGGATATGTGTCATTATGTTGGTTAGCCAATTAGACTGCCGGAAGACCATGTGCTGGTTAGCCTATATAAAGGAGGCCAGCACATGACTTCCTCAGTTGGCAAGATTTTCTCTGTTTCTCAGAATTGACTTCTGTGTAAGAGCTGAATATATTATTTAATGAAATTCTAACAAGTGGATAGAATTGAACCGCTCAGACTTTGAACAGACCTAGTTAGGAGTAACAACTTAACAGTGTGTCTCTCTGTCTCTCCCTTTCTCTATCTCTCCCTTTCACCCTGTGTGAGTGTTGTAAACAGAAGGCAATGTGTCATGTATTTTTCTTGCTTAAAATACTTCATGTAACACTAATAGTCTGTTTGCTAGATACTGTTGCCATGTACTACTATCATGAGAATTTATGACAGCTAGTTTCAAAGCTGCACTTATTTGCAGCTGCAAGAAATCTGTCTTGAAAACCTTCATGCAGCTGTACTTTTTCACATTCCCAAGAAAAAAAGATAGTAAGAGAATGTTGGTGTGTGTAAGTATTTCGCTAGTTTCTAGTTGAAATGAATGGAAGGAAATGATGTGGAGGAGTCAAATGATGGTAAGGGTTATGGTGATGGATGTGTCCAAATTGTGAGGTGAGTGTACGTGGGGTGGGTCCACACAAAAGTGATTACATAATATTAATGTACTCATCAGGAAGACAAAATCTAAGGTCAGCTCATTCATAACATAATCAGAAAACTGACCAGACTAATTAAGGCTGGTTCACAATACACTTTTTTGCGTCGCGTCGCGTCGCGTCGCAAAGCGTCCACTTGCGTCGCGTCCTCAAGCGTCCTGAGCTGTTCACAATATCGCGGTTTGATGCTGCCGACCTTCGCGACCTTTGCGGATAAACAATAAACAATGGACGAATCATCGAACCTCGACAGTTCCGAGAGTGACGACGACTTTGAGAGGCGTCTGTTGCTCGTTCTACAGAGAAGGAGGATGCGGAGGAAAAGGAGAAGAACTGTATGGGTTCGCCCTATCTTCAGAAGAAGAAGACAGCAAGGAGACTACCACAACCTCCTTCAAGAAATGCGTCTCTCAGATCCTGAATCTCACTTCAGGTATCTGAGAATGTCCAAGGAGAGGTTTGACTCTCTGCTATTCATGGTATGTTATTATTAGCTACATCAGCTATAGCTATTTAGTATTGATGATAGGTTGAACTAATTTAGGTTAGTCCTCAGCTTACCCATAGAGGCTATGACAGCTCCTTTCGAGCAGCAATTTCCCCTGCCGAGAGGTTGGCCCTGACATTGCGATACCTGGCTACAGGCAACTCACAGGTATGCAACAAATCAATCTAAGATGAATTATAAACAAACATTTGTGTTATTAGGTCTCCCTGTCATTCAACTTTCGGATGGGCAGGTCCACAGTGTGCTGTATTCTGAAGGAAACCTGTATGGCCATTTGGACAGTGTTGCAGGTATACAACAGGGTTATTATACTTACTGTATTGTTCACAACACCGCTTCTACTTCATTCCTTTCGTGTGTATTCAGAGCCAGTATGTGAAAGTGCCCTCCAACGAGGCTGAGTGGGTTGGAATCAGCCGGCAGTTTGATCAGATTTGGAATTTCCCCAACTGCATCGGTATTATTATCCCGACATTCCTTCCATGAACTATTTTGATTACATACCAATTTAGGTGCTATTGATGGCAAGCATGTAGTGATGCAGGCACCCCACAATGCTGGTTCTACCTTTTTCCACTACAAGGGAACGCACTCAATTGTATTGCTGGCTGTCTGTGATGCTCACTACAGGTTTGAAGTGAAGCTACCTAGTATGTTTATGCAAATATTTTCACCTTAAACAGGTTTACCATAGTTGATGTTGGAGACAAGGGATGCCATAGCGATGGAGGGGTGTTCTCCAATTCTAAGTTTGGGAAGGCATTTGATAATGATACCCTTTCCATCCCAAATCCACGGCCCCTCACAAACACAACTCAGCCAGCTCTTCCATTCGTTTTTGTTGGAAATGAGGCAGATCCTAAGACAATTAGGACACCATCATGCAGCCTGTATATATATATATATATATATACATACCGGACACCAGCATATAGCCTGTATATATAATTATATATACAGGCTGCGTGCTTGGTGTCCTGTATATATATATATATATATACAGAACACCAGCTATATATATAATAATTATATCCGTGTACATGATGTTTCATTGTTGTTGCTTTTAATGGTAAAGAGTCATCTAATTGGGTGTGGTCTTCACACCTATTTTATAGTAAAGGGTTGAAAGATCAAAAGAGGCCACCATGGAGAGATGAGAGTATGTGGATGGACCCTCTGACTGCGACGTGGAGGAAATTCAAGCTATGTACTACCTCTGCACATACTCACAACTTCTGTGCCCATGCCCAACAGAAGAACTTGCTGCAGACAGACATACGTCAGATAGCTCTGCTGAGCACTGGTAGAGGAACATATGACGTGAAAGAAGATGAAAAACTATGTACATCTAAGTGTGAGCAGTTCAATCGAGACTGTGGAATGGACTTGCCTGGCTGCTGGGGAGCTACTCTAAAGAGCCTGAATATTTTATATTTATCTATTATTGTTATCATTGTTATTGTTATATTGGCATTATTGTTATTGTTATTTTTATTATTGTTATTGTTATGTTATTGTTATTCTTATTTATTTGCTAATATTATGGTTATTGTTATTATTGTAAGTTATTATTGTTCTAGTTATTGTTGTTTGTTATTATTATTATTATCATCATCATTATCTCATCATTATTATTATATTAATTTTATTATTTAATATTTATTTATTCATTTATTTATTTGTTTATTTATATTTATATTTTTTTCTTCTTTTTTTTCCCCCTCATATTAATTGATTATTATATAAGTAGAACAAGACAAGACAAAAACATTATATTTTATTGGGAAAGTGTGAAAGTGTCAGATGCCCGTTAATTTAAATTGTTTATTTATTTATTTATAAATAAATATATAAAGAGCATTATATAAAAGCAAACATAACATACCAGGTTCATTAACACACCTAATTAACACATGCTATATAGTTATATAACAAAAATACTACTAAAAAGCCAACACCTGACCGACCCCAAAACAGACAAGACATTCCCCCGCTGGACTGCCACTGAGAGACGCTCAAATAATAATAATTATTATTATTATTTTTTTTATTGTTATTATTATTATTGTTGTTGTTATTATTAGTGTTGTTGTTATTATTATTATTATTATTATTATTATTATTATTATTATTAATAATAATATTATTATTATAATTTTACATCCGGTGCATGCTATATAGACGCATGTAGACGCATGTACTCACTACTGGCATATGGTGGATAGCTATATAGTAGGCTCATGCTAGCCTTAGCATCTCACTATTCCTGATGAAGTTAAGAGCATCTATATAGTCGAAACGTAGAGTGAATACAATTTGAAGTTGATTATTGAGAAGGTGATTATAATGTATACATCTACTTCAGATGTGATCATAGAGGTGTAGGTAGTTGTAATGTTTTGGCTCTTTATATTTTCATCAAAGAATGGTATTACAATGACCTCAATAATAAAATTGATATTTATCTAGCCCAGGAAAAAACTGGTATTGTGGAACATCATGAAGCTGATGTTATTCTTAAATGACTACTCGAGGAACATTTAGAGCTGGACTATGTTGTTGTTATTTCCTTAATTCTTAAGAGAAGTTAACAGTTATATGTTATTGCTGTGTGAGTGTGTGTGCGTATGTGTGTGTGCATGTAGGTGGATGGGTGGGTGGGTGGGTGGGTGAGTATTGAAAATGTGCATGTCTGTATATTATGTGTGCATGTTTATGAGATGTGGTTGCATATGCTATCACCGATCATGACCATCAAACACTGGAATGCACAAGCACTCGGCCATGTAATGAATGCAATTGTGTTCCCTCATTACTTCATAAATGGCATGCAACACTGAATATGTGTAGATGCAGACTCAAGGAACTCTCAGTTGGCATAAGAAATTACAATGTTCTTCTCGATAATCAACTTGAATTTTACTCTGTCGTATTCCTGATGAAGGCTAGAGCATGAAGGCTAGAGCATCTAGTCGAAGCATCAAGGGAGTAAAGTTCAAGTTGATTATTGGATCAATGTAATCTCAAAATTCCACATATTCTACCCAAAACTAATGGGTCTTTATTCCTAATGAAGGCTAGAATATCTAATCAAAATGTCAAGAGAGTAAATTTTGAGTTGATTATTGAGAAGGTTATTGTAATTCTCAAAGTTGGACTGCACTCCTTGCCATTGAATCATACAAGAGGGTAGTAGGCCTGGTGCTTAAAATGGGATGGTGGCTTGACCAAGCACTAAAAAGCTAAGTTAAAGTAGCTCATTATACATCCTTGAACCCCAGAGGTCATTCAACTAATTTGATGCCATCCCACTTATGCACTTGATTGACATCAACTGAAAAAATCTGAACTTGAAACGAGCCCATCCATGAATAAATGACCCTGTTTACACTTTGGAAAAAAAAACACTCCAAAAAGGCCCTGCTTGAACAACTTCAACAAATTATATAAAACTTAAGCCAATGGCTTGTTGACAGCATTTTGTTATGTAATCGCACTCTACATGGTTCATGCATGTGCATCAACAGATTCTACAGTTTAAAATCTCCACAAAGATAATTATTGTAATAACTATGGGCGAAAGAAAAGCGAAGAAATATAAAGGAGGTGCAAGAATTAAACAAAGAAAAAGGATTTGGAACATTATACAATGAAACATGCCAAAATAATCCACAAAAGTGGAAAAGATTCATTCTACTGGTAGCTAAGTTATATTATTTGCACCAACAAATGGTTTGTGGCATGGCACATTTTATTCTTGCCCAGTGCTTTTGATTATATAGCCCGCCCTGCAGGAGGGTGACACATTCGATCTTCAATCATGCCATTGTCTATCTCAAGCTGCCTACATCAAGCATTTCAGCAATACTTGCTGTAATGCTGATTTGGTCAGACCATCACAGGAGACAAGAATCTCTCTTATCTGTTTCTCAAATATCTGCTTTAGAGCAGCAATCACATTTATTTCTTAGGCACTGATAGGCCTGTATTTATGCAGAATACTTCCACCTTTTGGGTGCATCACCAATCTATCATCAAGTGGTTGGATACCCATAGATTTTTCTTTTGCTTAAGATATATATAACTATTCATAGCAAAGACAGTGTCTGCACTCTCATTTAGTATGCAGTCATGTAAGAATGGGTCAGAGGAGGCAAGGAGTACATCTCACCAAAGTCACCTTTATTCTTGATACCAATTTGTTTTTGTATTTTCCTTACTGCACTGAGTATGGACCCAGCATGCTTATTGTGCATTCGAAGACCTTTGTTTATCAAACACTTTACTAGAATTAGAGCAACAATGCTCATGAGAATTAGAGCAACAATGCTCATGATGCTCTTCAAGTCATTTATCATTGCTTCAAAAAAAAACAATATCACCACGTAGGTATAGCTTTGCCTCTCGCACATATTGTTCTTCGACAATATCAATAGGTTCCAACAACTCTCGCGGAGAGTAAACACACATAACAGATTTTTCCACCTCTTGATCAGATATGTATCTGGTACAACATCCTACCTTAAACGTTTCTGTGTGGGGTAATACTGCATCTGGTAATATGCAAAAGCAGCTGCTTTTTGCTTCAGCATTCATTGCATACATAATTATTATGTCAACTTCCTTAACAAAAGATTTAAGGAACATTTGAAGTATTTTTTAGCTTAAATGAGCAGAATCCACTATTTAGGGTGCCAAGAAGCTTTCAAAGTGTTTTTTTAAACTGAGATGTGGGGATGTTCTTTTGTGTTTTGACGTCCATTTTTAATAGGGTCAAACTAAACATAGAGAGTGATACAAAAAATGAACAACATACTACAGACACACAGTACATTCAATATGCTATAGCAACAATGTTTCCTGTAGTAAAAATGTCAGTAATGTTAGTTCGTCATAAATGAATCATGAATCTGTGTCCATAATTGCCTTAATTCTTGAATATTCACAGCATATAATAGGTTCACAACTGGAAACAAGGCCAGCAAAATGTTTGTCAAAATTCCAAACAATGCTAGGCCATTCCTTTCAACATCAGAACGACTGCATGGGTTGCTTGGATCATGACCGCCTTGCTCACAGATAAAGTACTTCTGCAAATTATCCAAAAATTGTGCATAATTTCTAACTAACAAACAAAATTGCATTAGGTATATAAAAGTTGAAAGTACATAGTAGCATAGTATAAAGAGTAGCTTCTTCTCAGCTTTTCCAAATGTGAATTGATATCCTAGTTTTCCATTGCTGACCCCTTGCTATATTAAAGAAAAATATTATCATTCACAGTATGACTTAAATGCTATGTTTAGTAACCTGCATTTGCTTTCTTTTGATGTGACCTTTGTGTACAGACCACAATATGATGATGACCAGGGAAGATCCAAGTCCCTCGATGATGCTTATCATCAGGATAAAACTATACAAATTAGCATATGATACTCTTCCAAAACATACAGTAGTAGGGTATGTGGTAGGTTGAAAACCCAATCCTCCTGTCAAGAACAAGCTGTTCCTAAGCTGAGAGGTGGAATTTTGATTTTGTTTCTGAAGATCCACTGCAAAGTCAGCTATTACAGCTACAATGGGGACTAGTGGAAGTAAAATTCCAACTATGATGGATGTTATGTGAATGTACTTGATCTTGCCAGTTGCTTCAAAGGTTTGAGCGTGGAATGGAAACATAACATGCCAAAAGAGTGTAGCTGTATGGAATAGCCACCATAGTGATATTTGACCTAATGCATAGGTGAACACAATACCTGCAGAATGAATCAAATACAAATATATTAACCCAACATGCTACTGACTATACAGGGCATACTATACTTGAGGACACTCCCTCTTCCTCTACCAGAACACTACTAAATTAGTCTACCAAAATTTCACAGGACTACAGTTAACATATAATATTTCATGGACCAGTACGCGCATGTTGATTAGTACGCGCATGTTTCATCAGTTGTCTGGCAATGAGAACTACTCGAGGGCACGTAGGTGTGCCCTGTCATTTGAACAGACTAACATGAATGTGCATAATAGTTCATGAGATCACTTGAGCTCAGGCAGGTAAAGTGATTGATTCTAGCAATGTTCATGCTATAGCTATCGTCCTCTATTCTGTGGCTTGTAAGGAAACCTCCATCATTTGTCTCTCCAACGTCTTTTTGTGGAGTTTGGCCATCCTCCGGCAATATTTGCTGGAGTACTTTCTGGTACTTGCCCAAGCTTAACCATGTGACCCATCATGTGATCCATCTGCCTAGGCTGAAATGCTGCAATTTTGGAAGAAGTTTGATTATCACTTCCATCAGACTGCTAAGCTTCCACCATCCCCTCCAGATGAATATTTCCTCTAGAGCTTCACATTTCCTATTGATTTGCAGTCTAATTGAGGACGTGAACTATTTCATTTGAGGTAGTAAATCGTGTATTGTCTAAACAAGGGTAAGGTCTAACCAAGGAAATACGGTAGTTATATAGGGCATCTGCTCATAGTTTTTTCATTATTGTTACAAATTTATCTAGCTGAATCAGCGATAAAGTCTACTGTCTGCAGAGCATGTATTATCACCCACAGTAATTCTAATTCTGCTGAATGACAACTATAAAAACTGTGCTAGCACACACACACACATCCCTGAAGGTTATAATACAAAGCTGATTCCTTTTAAATTCAAATCATGTGATGTTATTGCGCGAAGTTCCATATTGATGCTACCCAGGCAATTTGCACTCGACAAGCAGATGTTGGGGTGATGGTCAGTCGTGCCCACAGTGAGCAGAAAGAATTAAATGGAAGAATGCTCATTAGCATTTTACAGAATGTGCAGTTCCTTGGAAGACAGGGACTCGCTTTCAGGGGGCACGAGGACAATGAAAGCAATTTCATATAGTTGATGAAGCTGAGAAGCCATGATCAGATGGCACTAGACTCAGTTTCACATCTGCAGGAAGGGTGCCACTCATTGACGTAGCATTTAGCAGTGTGGATGTGTATGCATAAGGGACAGCATTTATTATGTGTTGGGAGGGGTATGGGGGTGTGGGGAGGATGTAAAGTACTCTCTCATATCACAATTCACAACTTGAACAATATCAGCTAACGCCATGTTTAGCAACCTGATTCTTTCCTAACTCCTCCAAGTGAGTTTTCTCAAAATACATTTTTCTAGTATTGCACATCCATGTTGTCAGAATATATTTTCAGGAGGTGGATTTTGAAACAATATTGTGAATAATTGCAGCAGTTACCAAAGATATAATTAGCATAATGGTAAATATATGGAAGATTTCCACTTATATACTATATGTTTGGATGGCAAAAACAGACTGATCTATTAATATTATAATAATCAAGTGCACATAGTAAAGAATCCAATTAAATAATCTCCCTTCTCCCCCTAAAATTCTTCCTCCCCTCATACAGTGAACGCAGATGTCATTTTGACATCCAAAAGGGGAAATTAGTCATACCCATTGAATATAATCATACCTGATAGGACACAAAAGGTAGTCACTTTCATCCTGCTTTCGATGAGACTCTTAGAGGAACAGAAGAGACTGTCACGTCCCATGTAGCCGACCAGATGAAAGATTACTGAAATATTTTTATGGTAACAATTAATTAGTGTTTAACAAACAACAATGAAAGCAACAACAAATAACACTTACTTAAAATCAAGACATCAATGGTCATGTAGACTATAAAGATAGCAGGGAAAACAAGCCTGTAATAATGAAAATAATGCGAATATTTCATGGGCAATTGCTTAATTACTGGATCATTAAAGATATCTAAAGTCAAACTCTTAGTGCTCTCAAAGTTTTAGTACTCACCGCTGCTAAGAACTGGTATCGTAGTAAATAAAATAATAAAACATATTTGTCTTATGAGAAAAGTATAATTATGTAGTCTACAAACCTGAAGATTAACCAAAGTGTGGTCCATTGTCTGCAAGTTTCCATTCATAAACTTGAAAAAGCCAAAATTGAGTATGTATTTAGAATCAATTCTGAGGACATCACAATCATAATTCACCATGTGTGGAGATAGATGGAGATAGCTGTCTCCTGCAATGATGTATGAGTGGAGCTAGCTGTCACCCCTTCAATGATGTGTGGGTGTAGATGGAGCTAGCTGCCTCCTTCAATGATGTGTGGGTGTGGATGGAGCTAGCTGTCTCCTTCAATGATGTGTGGGTATGGATGAAGCTAGCTATCTCCTTCAATGATGTGTGGGTGTGGATGGAGCTAGCTGTCTCCTTCAATGATGTGTGGGTGTGGATGGAGCTAGCTGTCTCCTTCAATGATGTGTGGGTGTGGATGGAGCTAGCTGTCTCCTTCAATGATGTGTAGGTGTGGATTGGGCTAACTGTCTCCTTCAATGATGTGTGGGTGTGGATGGAGCTAGCTGTCTCCTTCAATGATGTGTGGGTGTGGATGGAGCTAGCTGTCTCCTTCAATGATGTGTGGGTGTGGATGGAGCTAGCTGTCTCCTTCAATGATGTGTGGGTGTGCATGGAGCTAGCTGTCTACTTCAATGATGTGTGGGTGTGGATGGAGCTAGCTGTCTCCTTCAATGATGTGTGGGTGTGGATGGTGCTAGCTGTCTCCTTCAATGATGTGTGGGTGTGGATGGAGATGCCTGTCAACTTCAATGATGAGTGGGTGAGGATATAGGTACCTATCTCCTTCAATGATTGTGGGTGTGGATGGAGATAAGTGTCTCCTTCAATGATGCGAAGGGGTGGATGGAGGTAGCTCTCTTCTTCAATGATGTGTGAGTGAGATTGAGCTAGCTGTCTCCTTCAATGATGTGTGGGTGTGGATGGAACTAGCTGTCTACTTCATATGATGCGTGTGTGTGGATGGAGCTAGCTGTCTCCTTCAATGATGTGCGGGTGTGGATGGAGCTAGCTGTCTCCTCCAATGATGTGTCTGTGTGGATGGAGCTAGCTCAACCCTTTGATGTGTGGGTGTGGATGGAACTAGCTGTCACCTTCAATGATGTGTGGGTGTGTGATTGGAGTTCACTGTCTCCTTCAAAGATGCGTAGGGTTTAGATGGAGCTAGCTGTCTCCTTCAATGATGTGTGTGTGTGGATGGAGCTAGCTTTCTCCTTCAATGATGTGTGGGTGTGGATGGAGCTAGATGTCTTCTTCAATGGTGCATGAGTGTGGATGGAGATGCGTTTATCCTTCAATGATGAGTGGGTGAGGATGTAGGTAGCTATCTCCTTCAACGGTGCATGAGTGTGGATGGAGATGCGTTTATCCTTCAATGATGAGTGGGTGAGGATGTAGGTAGCTATCTCCTTCAATGATTGTGGGTGTGGATCGAGCTAAATGTGTCCTTCAATGATGTGTGATGTCGATGGAGCAAGCTGTCTCCTTCAATGATGTGTGGCTGTGGATGGAGCTAGCTATCTCCTTCAATGATGTGTGGCTGTGGATGGAGCTAGCTGTCTCCTTCAATGATGTGTGGGTGTGGATGGAGCTAGCTTTCTCCTTCAATGATGTGTGGGTTTGGATGGAGCTAGCTGTCCCCTTCAATGATGTGTGGGTGTGGATGGAGTTAGCTTTCTCCTTCAATGATGTGTGGGTGTGGATGGAGCTAGCTTTCTCCTTCACCTTATTTTACTTTTTTTAAATTATTATCATAAGCTTGTCATAGCAAACTTGTGATACACACTACAGTAGTTCTAGTTTAATCAACTATAAATCGCTTGTTTGTATGTGAAATTGCATGCTTGGCAAACTTCCCCATATAAAGAAACTTAGATCTAATGACTCATCCAGCTGGAGGGGCATACAAACAGGGTGCCTATTGAGCCATTGTTCCTGTTTTAACTTTTCCCCCAATGCAAGTTGTTTGTACTTCAAAGAGTGAAATCCATCCCAACAAGTCCTTGAAAAGCCCACTAGCTCCTTCTTAGTCACGCTTTTATGAGACTAAATCGTTTGTGTAAATTATTTGACTGCTCAAAGTATAATCTACCAGACTAAGGTCTTCTTCGTCTGACTCGTGCAACTATTACCTTCTCTGCTCCCTTCTCTGCTCCCACCTAAAAATTATGCAATTATGGAGTGCATTATTTAGTAATGTTGTTTAGTTATCAATATTCTGTAAAGTGATGATTTTTGTGCAAATTTGGTTTGAAGTAAGAGTACTAAATAACCGATACAAATGAATACCATCAATTATTGCGCATCCAATAATTCATTGCATAATTTTTTTGTCTGCTTCACGAAATAAGGGAGTGTCGGCATTTTGGGGGGTTGGTTAATGGTACAATCCGAAAATTTAATGTCCTGATCATATATATAGCTACCACCAAGCATATGACTTGTGATCTTAGGTTTGACAGACTTAGTACACTGTATGCTTTAAATATATATACTCTAGTGATAAAGTGGAAAGTACCTGAAACCTAGGTAATTAGCTACTCCTTTCATCAAAGTAAACTAGTTGCTATTATGCAAAATCTCATTTGTGGTCATATTCTAGACCAATAGCAGCTGCTAAGACTACAGCTGCTAAGACTATAGCAGTTGCTACAGGTATCAGAATGAACTAAAGCAGTATTAAATCATTAGGTCACCTGTCCTGCTTCTGCAATCAATTAGCCTTGTGGATAACTCCGAATATTCATGATAACAACTGGAGTCTGGATAATCTGAATACTAAGTTAGACGTGAATTGTAGTGTAACTAATGGCAATAGTCCTCTAGCAGGTGAGATAGCCTCCCTTTCACAAATATGTAAATGTGTATACCAGCTGAAATTAATCGGCAGGCTCATCAATCAATATTATGGACTGTGTTATATAGGCAATACAACATGATGCAGTGTAACACAATAACATTGCAACACTAGAACCACCTTAACTCTCCCCTTTTAATTAACTCACATTCTCTTGCGTGCTAAACAAGATATTATTGTTACTGTTACGGCTGCTAGAAATCCAAGAAATGTAGATATGAAGGTCGCCACATCTCTGAAAATAGTTACTCCTTGACTGTTTAGCATCCAGGTGTAAAGAATAAGGCATTCAGCCTATTTGAAACTACACTCAAAGTACCATGTGCAATATAGCAATGTAGCTAGCAACTGAACATAACAGGTAAGGTGTCGCTAGGTAAAGGGTCGCTAAGTGAACATAACTGGTAAGGGGTCGTTAGGTAAAGGGTCACTAAGTGAGTGCATATAGTCTGGTGCGTGTATAGAGTATTGTCTATCTCCCCCCAGTCTTTGGTCCAAGGGCAAAGGCTTGTGTCTTGTCCTTCAGAACAGCCGGTTAGGTGGCTTCCTGGTTCTTTTGGATCGTCGTAAAGGCGGTGGTTGCTCTGTGGTGGTGTCCCGTGGGATGATCCCGGAAGGGGCCGGAGTGGTAGGGCGGGACGGGGTGGATGGGGTAGGAGGCTGGGCGGGCGTGGTGATGGGAGTGTCCAGCGATGGGGTTGGTGGTGGATGTGGGGTGGGTATAGGAGTGGTAGGGGTGATGGGGGGTTGTGTAGGGTCGACAGCAGTAATAGGAAACGTTAGTGGTGGCCGAGGAATGGTGGCCATGTCGTCTAGGATTGATCTGCGAGCCGTTGGGGTGTTCGCTGGGGTGAAGCGCCTGAGGAACTGTCTGTTGCGGAGGGAGAGGCGTCCAGATCCGTCCACCCGGACTTGATATTGGTGGAATTGCTTGACTTCCACGACGGTACCAGTTCTGTCCCATTTGGTGGGGTAGTTACCAATTTGGTTCTGGATACGTACCCTGTCACCGATCTTGAGTGGGGTGAGGGTTCTGGTATGTTCGGACCAGCGGTCCTGTGCGAGGCAGTGGCGCTGGCGAAGTGCCGACTCTCTCAGAGACAGGTTGTCTTGCCAGGTCTGGTGAGGATGGTATTTGCCAGGGAGTATCGGGATCAGGTCCTTGGTGGGGCGGCCGAATAAGCATGACGCGGGGGATTGCTTGGTGGCGGGGTCTGGTGAGTTTCGATATTGCAATATGGCACGCTGAAAGGAGTCGACGTTGAGGTTGCCATCGGTTCTCACGTTGCCGGAGATGAGGCGCTTTATTGTCTTGACCGCTATCTCGGCGCGGCAGTTGCCGTGTGGAAAGGCGACGGAGCTTAGGCGGTGATGAACCCTCCAATCCTGTAGGAAGCGTTGGGTGTCATGGGCGGTAAATTCGGGACCGCCGTCGGACGCGAGCTCGTCGGGGATACCATAGGTGGCGAATGTACGTCGGAGCACGTCGATGAGGCCTTTTGATCCGTTCGTCGCCCGCTCGACGATGGGCCAGTTTGTGTAACGATCGACAATCACCAGGTATGCGTGTCCCTTGTAATGGAAATAGTCCGAACACACGCATTGGAATGGATACTCGGATGAGGCGGGAGGAGTTGGAGGCTGTGAAGCCTGGGATGGGGCCATGCGATTGCAGGTGGAGCAGGTGGCTCTCAACTGGTGGATGTCCCGAGTGATGCCTGGCCAGAAAATTGCTGACTCAGCCTTGGCAGTCATCGCAGATGTGCCTTGGTGTGCGGCATGGAGCGATGTGAGGCATGCTTGTCGGAGGGAGGGTGGGATGACGATGCGGTCCTTGTAGATAACTACGCCGTCGACTGAGTAGAGGTGTTGGCGGAAGTTGTGAAACATTCTGATGTCAAGGGGCATCTGGAGTCTGGTTTCTGGGAGGCCATCTTCGATCGCTTCGAGGAGCGTGGACATAATCGGGTCAGAGGAGGTAGCAGTTTGGACCTCTTCCCAGGTTACGACGGATGTGGCGTCGAGGGTGGATATCAGGGATTCCTGCAGTAGAATCTCCGAATCGTCCATGATTTTGTTGGCATCTGAGAAGATGCTGTGCGGTCCTGTGAGTACGAGGTCCGGGATATGTATCTGTGGATGGAGCTGGTGTGATATGGGGCTGACGTCGTCTTGGAGGTGCAGTCTGTCTGGCGAGGGATCTCCTGTGGGGTGGCGGGAGAGGGCATCGGGGGCCCTATTCTTCACCCCAGGGATGTGCACCATAGTAAACCTGTAGCGGAGGGTCTTCTCCTTCAAGTTTCTCAGGCGGATGTTACTGATATCGAGCGAGCGGTCACCAAAGATCTTCAAAAGGGGGCGATGGTCAACAGCGATGGTGAGGTCGTGACAGCCCAAGACAAAGTGACGTGCCTTGTCAAGGGCATCAGCTACTGCCAATGCTTCCCCCTCGATGGGGGCATAACGGGACTCTGCTGGGTGAGTGAATCTACTGCCGACCAGGGTGATCCGCCATCCCTCCCTGCAACAGAACAGGTCAGTGGAAGGGCACTGGCAGTGCTTTTGGAAAAGCCAGTACCCTATGCCGTGTTTAGACCAGTCTGTTGCGAGGCAGGTGGGTTTAGTCTTGTCATAGATGGTGACCCCGTGTTCTATCTCCGCGATAATGGCGAGTTTGGAACTGTTAAATGCCTGCTGGAGGGCATCTGTCCACTCGAAGGGCACTGATGGTTTGAGTAGTGATCGGAACGGTATCATAACGTCAGTCATGCTGAACGCGTATGCAACTTGGTTGATGAGACCGAACCACGATCGTACGTCAGTGAGGGAGGTAGGGGTCGGAAAGTCGGTTATCGCCTTTGTGTATTTCTTGCACGGGCGTACTGTCTCGCTAGTTATTTCAAAACCTGCGAACTCGACCGTCTCCATTGCAAATCTAAATTTGCTGGGATTGAGCGTGATTCCATGTCGGCCGCAGAGGTCTAGCCATTCTTGGGCCTGCAGGAAGCTGTCAGCGATTGTGGAAGACCATAGGAGAGTGTCGTCTATACACTTCGTTTTTTTTGGTACGAGTGAGACGATCTCGTCGTAACGGCGGGTGTATCCGTCGCCCGAGGCGATGTACCCCTGAGGGGCGGTCTTGTAACGGTATCTACCCCATGGCGTTATAAATGTGGTGAAGTGGCGATCGTCTGGATGGAGGGCGACGGAGTGGTAGCCGTTCCACGCGTCAAACACTGTTTTTCTTGTGTCGTGTGGAACGGATCGAGCCTGATGGAATGGCGACTGGGTGTGGTGGGTTTCCCTCGTCGCGTGGGCATTCAGGGGTTGAAAATCGATCGTGCGTCGAAGGGAGCCGTTTTTCTTTGCGCAAGTGACCATCCGGTGACACCAGGTGACGGGTTCGCCCACGGGGACTGGTTCCAGCACTCCCAGGCGCACGTCACGATCGAGGCCGGCTTTCACTTCCTCCTGCCAATGGAGTGGGACTGGAATGGGGGAGTGGTGGGCAGTCGGGGTAGCATCGGGGTTGATCATGAGGCGCAGGGGGGGTCCGTCCATCAGGGGTAGGGGCTGATGTTCGCAGGTGTTAAACGTACTGGCCTTGTAGCGTTGGAGGAGGAAGGCCTCGATCTTGCTTCTGTTCTCTGGTGTGGTGGGGAGGGGGGCCCCGGCGAGTTTTGGAGGTGGTGGGGTGCGACGTGGGCACTGGCAAGGCGTTGGTTCATCCGATAGTGTGAGTACGTCCTGGTTGGAGGCGGCATCCGTGTCGGTTGAATCGCAGTGGGATGAAGGGAATCCAGTGGGGATGATCCCGAGGTCGGCGCATGCTTCTTGGCTCAGGAAGAATTTGTCTACATGGTCTGTGATGTAAATCATCTGCCGGGTGGATCTCTTGCCCTGTGGTTCGGCCAGCTTGACGAGGATGGCGCCCAGGATGGTGATTTTGCTGTCGTTGGCAGCGCGCATCCTCAGACGAACGGGTAGGAGCTCTTTCGGGGTGAGTCCTAGCTTTCTCATGGTGGCAGTGCCAGCCAGACAGCTCTGGCAGCCCGTATCGGCCATGGCCTGCGTGGTGAATCTCCGTTGGGGGGCCTTCAGTCGTTGACCTAGGCGGATGTAATCGTCCTGTTGAGTCTCCACGGTTAGGGTGATGTAGGGCTGTGGTCTGGATTGCTTCTTAATCCATGAGTGTGTTAACTTATTGTAAGTATGGTGATCAATAGTGGCAGAATGTTGTGACGATGTCACTTGGCATACCATATCTGAGAGTGCATTCTCCTGCTGACCTCTAGTGGGTCGATGGTCGCCTTTACTCCTGCACATTTTGCTGAAGTGGTGCTCTCGATCACAGTTGTCACATTTGGAACCGAATGCTGGGCAGTCAACTCGTCTTATCCTGGTGGGGGAGTTCTTCCCGTGCCCCTTGGTGCCGCAGTATGTGCATATCTCGGGGCTGGAATGTGTGTTGGTGGTGGGGTGGGTGGTATTTCTTTGCCTTCGGTAGGAGCTCCCCATTGCTTCCGCTGATGGCGGAAGTGATAGCCGTGCGGCAGATCGTCTGCCGGCTTCCTTGGCCTCGATGAACTTGAGCGCTTGCTCGAGCGACATCGCTTGGTTGGCGTCTCCCAGTAGATCCATTTGGATTTCTGTGTCTGCTATGCCTCGACAGAGCACGTCCGTGAGGATGTCTTCAGTATACGTCACTTCTCGATCGCATCCCGGGCAAGCCTTGACGTACTTGCATACGCTAGCCTGTCCTCTCAATCTCGCCGCAAACGCTCTGATGGGCTCGTCCCTGTCTTGCTTCATGTGATGGAGGGCTACTCGGGCGACCATCACGTTCTCCTCCCGGACAGCGAGGGCCTTCATGGCCGTGAGCACTTCCTCTTCGGTCCCTCCGGCGAGCGTCCCCCCTGCGTTTCGGGTCAAGTCTCTCCTAAGTTGCTCATCACAACACTCGAGTAGTTGTAACACTCGGTCCGGCCCCACCAGCTTGGTGGCCTTGGTGTAGTCTCCCCACCGAGACTGGAAATATATCCAGTCCTCGGTGGTGCCCGCTGATGAAATATCGGGTCTTTTTACTCCCTCAACCCTGGCAGCCTGAGTAGGTCTCTGCGCTTGGTGGGTCGTGGTATGGGCATTGAGTAGAGCTGCTGCAATGATTGCCTCCTGGTTGGGAGTGCTGTAATCGCAGCCATTCACAGGGCACCTGATTACTGGCATCTGCCAGTGTGATGGTGCACTTTATTTGGAGTTCGCTTCTGAGTCTTCTCCCTGGAATTAGGGCGGTGCTTTGCTGCCTCTGGATTTCCTGTTCCTCACTGAGTTCCTAACTGAGTTGCTAGCTACATAAAGAATAAGGCATTCAGCCTATTTGAAACTACACTCAAAGTACCATGTGCAATATAGCAATGTAGCTAGCAACTGAACATAACAGGTAAGGTGTCGCTAGGTAAAGGGTCGCTAAGTGAACATAACTGGTACCAGCTAAGTGAACATAACTGGTAAGGGGTCGTTAGGTAAAGGGTCACTAAGTGAGTGCATATAGTCTGGTGCGTGTATAGAGTATTGTCTAAGGTGTAACAACTTGGTGTGCAGATACTTGAACCATTTTCTTTGTAAAAACTTTCACTGCACTCCAGATCTGCTACAGTGGCACCATTTCGATGCTTTTCTATAAGATCTAAATGGCAACAATCAGAATGAAATGTAAAAAGTTGTCAGACAAAATGCAAAGAGGACAATAATAACAACAAGAAGAATAAAGCAGTTGAAACAAGAATGTAGAACACTTGCACCATGGTGTTGCCTGAGATTATCTTAACCGGCTGTATGGAGGCAGTGACTCAGTGGCATAAATAATAGCTTCTATAATCTCACCTGACAAAGAAGTGATCTTGAATGAATGTATAGCTGTTTAGTTTGCGCAGGCTCAGCATGACCACTAACTGTATAACCTGAACTAGGCGGAGCCATAATTGCCTAAGAAATAATTTACAGGTCAGGCCTGCTGGATGAAAAGTGAACAAATAAAGTGGGTAAGGGGGTTGGAGAGGAGGGGGTAATTGTGTCAATTTTTAAAGTGGCTTGTGAATAGTCTTTGTCAATCATTAATATGAGCATGAAGAAAAATAAATACCAGTAACTTATTTCATACAATAACTTTCTTGATAATCAACTTAAATGGATGGATGCTCTAGCCTTTATGAGAAAGCCGTATCTACCATGTAAACTGAGAGTTGTTGTTACAATAGAACCTTGCTTATTCAACTCGTCTACATCTATGGAGTAGGTTGGAGAGGGTGAGGGTGTGTTTATGGCTTCCTGGTGGGGCCTATTAGACACATGGCCTGTAAATATGGTGTATTGCTCATTACAAAAATGCACTTGCAAACACAAGAAAGTGGCTATTTATGGTTGTGTACATAATCAGTGTTTGTACTTCACAATTACGGGCACCTCTTGGTCCCACACTGCCCAGATTAGTGAGGGCCCACTGTATATATCATGAGTGTAAAACCCGGAACCCCTCCCTCGTCCTTTTCCTTGGGTTTACCTCTGAACAGATGTTTGTGATGGCAGTGAAATACAATAATTCCCTTGTTGGTTTTGGTGACAAATATAATAGAGAAAAAAGTAAGAATGTTATTGTCCCTTTTGTCTGAATAAACAGACACACACACACATATATAGCTATAACATACTGACCAACAACTCTATGACAGTGTACTTGTGTTGTAGTTATATAAACAGGGAACAGGGGATGGAGGGTAAGGGCTAAGAGGAAGACAAAAATCCAACCAGTCCTACTGATCCTACATTCCTGATACAACATTAATGCTGAGGTCATTATATGATTGTTGTTATTCCTGGAACTTCGATGCATCTGCAAGCAGCCTCTAGTTTTTTGGCACATGTACATATTATATAGAGAGAAAGAGCATACAAAACTATTGTTAACTTAAGTGGATTGAAATTAATACGTGTTTTTTCCATTTTCAACCCGTTGAGGATCAGTTTACATGGTGCGAATCTGTAATAGCCATATGCCATGGAATTGGAATTGGAAACTCTCACTAAATAAAACTGGCAGCAAATGTGCTTTAGCATGTTCTAGTAAATATATTTCATTAAATAACAATCAGAGATAGAACCAGAACTTAAGTGAAAAAATTACTAACTAAAATTGGTTATCAATCTTCATTAAAAATGCATCTAGCTATGCATACAATAAGGGATAAGGGAATTTATAATAAATGGAATATTAGCACACCTGTTACATTTGTAGAGAAACTGCCATTTAGAGCAGGGCAGGAGGAAGCCACAGCAGGAAACATGGAACAGTCTGGGAGGACAATGCCAAGTGCTTGAACAAACATCCACTGCTGTGGGCACAGTGTATCTCTGATCTGTTCACACTGACTAGTGGATGGAGACCTCCATACCGCCACACAATCCAAACAGAAGCACGCACAAAAATGAAGAAGCTTTACTTATGCATCCAGCACTTGCTCCAAGAGATTTTAATCCGTTAATCACTTTTGTAGCTGTATCCTCTTCATTCCTCACCACCAAAACATTTCCTTCTGCATCAAGTGGACAGTTGGAGGATGTCAGAATATTGGCGAATTCTGTTAGGCAGATAGCATTACTCGTGGCATACTGGAGTGGTGCTGAGCACATAAAATCACTGGCAGAAGCATTAGCATCATTGGTATTAGATGATATCTAAACGAGATTAAATTATGAATGCCATAATCATGTATTTTCTGTGACATTATCTAGTGACAATATATTGCATGTGCTACATAAACTGCAAGTCATAATAGCAACAAAAATACTTATAACAAATATCTCAAGTTGGTTGAAGTTGGTTTTTATACCATTTCTTTCAGTCCTCATCTTTCTCACAAATGAAAACCAAAGACTTTGCTCATCAAAACCAACTTGAGCTCAAAATATTCCTTTGAAGTCAGATCAAAATCACAATTAGAGTTTAGTGAAAATAATAATAATAATAACATAGTTTGATTTGCAATCACAATCATCAGGGACAAATCTTGAGGATCAGCCAATTCCGAAATTGTAATAGTAAATAAAATGGGGGTATACAAATGGTCAAGATCGATGAAAGAGTACTTGATGCACAGTAGTGTCGAATTTTTGCATGTAATATGTAGGTGTTCAGGATAACAATTCTGTAATTTTATGATGACATAGGTATGTACTCAATTCCTCAAATCGATCTAGCTATGGAGTGGCTATATCATTTGTCATGAAGGCATAGAGAGCTTGGCAATGTAAACAGTTGCTTTTGCATACTGCCACTCATAGGTGCTGCTCTGTCAAACAAGAGGTACAAAAATGAGAACAGGCTAAGTTACAATGACCATCAACTTGAATTTTACTTCTCGACATTTCAACTAGATGCTCTAGCCTTCATCAGGTTGAATGTTGGCATATGTATAAGAGTTAAGGACTGCGGTACTAAGTAATTTACACAGTAGTTATATTTAACATTGTTCAAAGTGGGACAAAACATAATATAATCATTATTAGCCAAATTACAACTGAGAAAGTCGCTATGCAGCTCAACATTTTTAGGTATATGGCTGTTTGATGATAAAAGTACTTCCTCCTTCTTCTCCATCTTAATATAAGTCTTAATAAGCCAATTAGTCATTGATTATTGAGGTTTAAAGAGAGATGTGTACCTCTTCACCGTTGTCAAGTGCATCTTTCACCTTAGATATACACCAGTTGATAAAACATTGCTTAAGCTCCTTCTTGTAAGGATTGTTTGAACAACGTATCCATACACAGCTCAGATATGCATGCACATACAAGCTAGCACTTGTCAACAATTCCCTAACTAAATGCTATGTATTAGCTAGCTGGGTATAATTGTTACCTGATGCTACTGTTCTTGTTAAGTTTTACAGTAGTCAAGAGAGGATAATGATGGGGAACATACTGAACACAAACAGATCAAAGGAGCAAATAAAACAAAATGTATTCCTGATGAAGGCTAGAGCATCTAGTCGAAATGTCAAGAGAATATAATGATTATTGAGAAGGTTATTGTAATGTCTAATAACATTTTACTGTCAGCTATTGCATAGTCTTCCCTTTAATACTTGGATCATTCCATCAGTCAGCAGATACTGCCTGATGACCTCACTCAAAGTATCTGAAGTGCTTGTTAGCTTCTGCACTGTCTTCCTTTCCAACTCTGACAATGCTGTCAGCCAGCAAGCACTATATACCTGTAATCCCATCATTATATTGTGCTTCCCATTTCCAGGGGAAGCTGTTTCCAGGTAGTCCTAACAAAACCCTCCATCTTTCATGTTTACATTCACATGTTGCTGGGCATATTGTTGTGCAATCGTGCACAAGTTCAAAAAACAACATCCAAATATAAAATAGCATGAAACAATAGGCTTGGCAAGGGGCAAGGTGCTGCAGCTTGTCACACTATGACTTCAATTTCCTTCTAGTAATAATAATGACAGGGACATCAGGACTATTGTAGAGTTAGAGATGTCTGTTGGCTGCATCTGAGAGATGTGTCTTGTATGACGGTAATGAATTGAGAATGTGATTTACTTATTAGTTGAACGTGAGGAATTTAAGCGGCGATGAAAAGTGTTGTTATCATTGTGTTCAGAGTTGACAGAACAAAGGCTTGGCTCGTAAAGTAAAAGATGGTAGAGGTAGAGGGAAGACTAGTTTTGTTACTAGTAAATTGTGTAGAAGGAGTGGAGCAGGGTGATGAAGGGAGTAAATGACTGCCTGATATACCATAAATCTGGAATACTTCGTGTTTAAATTAATTTGTATGTCAATATATTTGCGTAAAACTTGTGGTCTATGAATTTTTTTTTCACGGAAATGATGGACCACGAGCTAATTGAATTCTGAAATAGATATAACAAAAAGCAGATTGCTAGGCCATTCTTGAAAGAAGCAATCTTGCTTGGAAACCAAAAGTTGAGGGATTGTAAGAGAGCAATTAACTAAGAGATGGATTTTTTACTTCACTCATTTGTATATATACCAGGCACAGTCATGATTTGACAACTCTTATTTCTGTTTAAGAATGGTGGTATCTTTTTCCATGTTTTAACAACTACTTTCTTTTTGTCTAGCTGCTCCACTCAGCTTTCAGATAAACTTGCCGTTTAGTAGGATTATAATTCATTGATAATTAAGGTTTACTTCACCACAGCACTCTAATGCTATTGTCAGAGATGAGCCCATCAAAGACTTACCTGAGATGAATAGTGGGAACGAACAAACACCTATGATCTCAGAGCTCCAAAGCCAGAAACCACCGCACCACAACCAGCCAGGGAAACCAGTAAGGAAACAGATGCCAAGTTATAATAATAAGAACTTATTGAATAGCTACTCTGTATTCAAGGATCCAGAACTTCTAGAAGACTCAGAAGCATCGGATGGGTCAGCCACTAATTACCAAGAAGCCACCAAAAAAGAGCTGTGACTTAGGTGTGAATGTTGTATAAAAGGAACTGAATAAAGTAGATTAGTTAGATTACCTTAGTCGTTGAACTGGTGTACAGTATTTGGTACTGAGTAGTTTGTGCATATTGAGTTGAGCTTAGGGTACTGTATCTTTGACTGGTGTATGTCATATTTTGTGAATTGATTAATAAGGTATTTTTAACTACTGCTATTAATCATTGCTCTTCATGAATGGTTACACAGCAACACTGATTTTGGTCTAACCAGAGGTTGTTGGTTGGGCGTCGCAGGGTACTGACTACAGAAGTAGTTTAGTAGTAGTATTTGCCCGACAGCTATAATAGTCCTAATATTATGTCCTAAGATTGAGCACATGCAGCTTCCCTTCAACACACTTTCCGTGTGCATTGTTTTAAGGCAGTCCTGTAACTCCATACAAAATGCAACGGTGTTAGTTGCTGGGGAATCCGATTTATGTGATAGTTATTGGGTGCTTTCATCCGAAACAACTAAAACATAGTGCACTCTGCATCCGTATACCCCAGACAACTACTCAGATTCCTCTTTAAGTGCCTGTTAAACCCGTAAAGCTTGCGAAACCATATAAGCCTAGAGTTCTTCCTACTAAGTGAAAACCTACAATCAAGCACGCCAATGGAAAGTTCAGCAAATATGCACTCATTGCAAAAAGGGACGACCGTTTCTTTCAATTCCATGAAAAGTTTAACTTTGAGGTACCACTATTTGCCACCAGACTTATTTTATCCAGTCATTTATGCACTGGACCGAGTTTTGGATAAACAACCATGTAAATTATGTTAATTATCTCAGCAAAACTTACACTGAATCACAACAACGTCAACGATATCACTTAAATATATATATTATATATATATATATATATGGATGCAAGTGGGTTTCTTTGGAGGACTTTGCCTAATAGTGGGTTTGGGCACAAGGAGTGCGAGGTAAAAACAGCATCTTGAAACACTGTGGCCTTTTTATGTTAGTTTGCTGAAATTTTTTATTATTAAAGTAGCTCTAGCTAGCTATCTAGCTTCTCTCTGCCTAATAATGCTTTGGTAGCTGTCTAACTTGTAGTTAGTGAGTTTCAGGAGCTCTGGTAGTTGGCAACTTCAATATCGACCTGCTGAAGCTAACGCTGACTACCTGTCGAGGTTCGCGCTCGTTTCCACCCTTAACTTAGGGTGGACTAGGTCAAACTCTAGTCTGATCTATCTTCTAAGCTAGAATCGACAAGTACTACTAAAGTATAATTATATTATTAAAACTTCAGAAACACTTTACAGAAACAAGGTCAAAAATCGAACGAACTACTGAGGGCGAGCCGACCACATATATATTGTTCTACACGTGCTCCCCTCAGTAGCCTCACATGACATAATCAACACCTGACTATTATACCACACATTATACACACAATGTTATTATAGTCACACACACATTCTAATGTTCTAATAAATGTCAGGATAATCTTTTGCAGGTCCATCCCTGACATCTCCCCCTTCCTCCTAAGGTAGCGGTTCGTCCTCAGCTTGTCGTGACAGTCCATCTGCATTGGTATTCGCAATTCCGGGCTTGTATTCCACATCAAAATCATACATTTGCAGTGCTAGTGACCACCTTATTAGCCGGCTGTTGTCGTTCTGCATCAATCTTATTTTTGTCAAAGGTTGATGGTCCGTTTGTACCACAAATTTACGTCCAAATAGATATACAGCAAAATGCTGTATTGCCTTCACCACTGCCAGTCCTTCTTTTTCTGTAGCTGAGTACCGTATTTGTGCAGGCAGCATCTTCCGCGAGAAATATGCTACCGGCCTCTCCCCGTCGTCAAAATGTTGTGCAAGGACTGCTCCAATCCCTTTTTGCGACGCATCCGTTTGGAGAAGAAATGGCTTTGTGAAATCCGGCGTTCGTAATACTGGTCGACTCGTTAGTGCAGCTTTTAAGTCGTTAAAAGCTTCTTCCAACTTTGTGGTCCATTTGATTTTTTCAGGTTCAGACTTCTTCAATAAATCAGTGAATGGTAGTGCTCTGTCTGCATAGTTGGCTATAGATGCCCTGATGTCTCTTTTCGTTTGAGGTCTTCGGAAGTTCTTCACAGCTGCAATCTTCGATTCTTCCAACTTGACTCGACCTCCTCCCACTTGATGACCAAGGTACGTACAGCTTGACGCTCCAATTCTGCATTTTTCGGCTCGTAGCGTGAGACCAGCATCCTTCAATCGCTTCAATATTTCTTCTATGTGTTCAAGATGCATCTTCCAATTGTCTGAGAACACTACAATGTCATCCATATATGCGGAGGCATATTCATGGGTTCCCCTAAGCAGATCATCTACCAGTCTTTGGAAGGTCGCTGGTGCTCCTTTCAGACCGAAGGCATTCTGTTGAAGTGAAATTTGCCCATGATGGACATAAAAGCCGTCTTTGCTTTGTCTTCTTCTGACATAGGAACTTGGTAGTATCCTTTCGTCATGTCTAGAATCGACATAAACTTCGCTTGTCCAATTTTGTCTATGAGCTCGTCTGCTCGTGGCATTACGTAAGGATCATCCTGAGTGATTTCGTTAAGCTTGCGGTAATCACCACACAGTCGTACCGTTCCATCTTTTTTTTTCACCGTCACCAGAGGGGCTGCCCATGGGCTTCTGGAGACTTCGATGATGCCTTGTTGTAACATTGCTCGTAATTCTTCTCTCACTGCATCTTGCATCGCCACCGGCACCCTGTAAGGTGGGATTCTGATGGGTAGTGCATCCCCAGTTCGTATTTGGTGCTTTGTCAATTGCGTCTCACCCGGACATGTGTTGAAAACTTTCTCGAATTTCATCATCAGCCTCGATGTATCTTTTTGTTGTTGTTCATTCAATTCGTCGGCTAGCATTGGTTGAGTGGTCCTTCCTGGCTCCCAAGTCACCAAGTCACCATCATCTTCGTTTGATGTCTCCGTCACCACTGAGATCGCCATCACGTTTTGAGTCGGTGTCTTCCACTCTTTAAGCAGGTTGACATGAACTACTTTTCCTTGCTTTCCTCTTCCAGCTACATCTACCCTGTATGTTACTGGGGATACCTTTGCTAGGATCAAATATGGTCCTTGGTAAGCTGCGTCCAGTTTACTTTTCTTGTCTGGTGTCAGGACTAGCACGGCATCGCCTTCGTTGAATTTCCTCTCTCGTGCCTTTACATCAAACCATTTCTTGGTCCTTTCCTTGGCTCGTCTGTCACTTTCCTTGGCTATTTCTGCCATGTCTTGCATCTTTTCGTAGATGTTGTCGAGGTATTCTGCCACAGAGACTGGTAGATTCTCAGTCTCTTCCCATTGATCCTTGACAATGTCCAGAGGTCCTCTTACATGCCTGCCAAAGACGAGTTCAAAGGGAGAGAACCCTGTGGCTTCATGCACCGCCTCTCTGTAAGCAAATAGAAACAAAGGAACAAGCAAATCCCATTCCTTTTTTCCCCGACCTGACTTCCTAATCATTGCTTTTAGTGTCCCATGCCACCTCTCCAACATGCCATTTGTCTGAGGGTGGTAGGGAGAAGACTTTATGTGGTCGACTCCTAGTCGTCTCATCACATTCTTCATCAACTCTGATGTGAAGTTGGTGCCTCTGTCCGACAGTACTTCCTTCGGCAATCCAAATTTACAGAAGAACTGCAGCAGGGCCTCAGCTACTGACTCACTATCCACTCGTCTCATGGGTATGGCCTCAGGGTATCTTGTTGCAAAGTCCATAATCGTCAGCAGGTATCGGTTCTTCCTCTCAGTCATTGGTAGAGGCCCGACCACGTCCATCGCGACCCTCTCAAATGGGGTCGAGATTATAGGTAGACTAATCAATGGAGCCTTATTCCTCTGCACTGGTTTCACCATTTGACACTCAACACACTGTTCAACATATTCCCTCACCTCCTTGTTTATTCCTGGCCAATAGAACCTTTGCAATACTTTCTCGGTTGTTCTCTTCCGACCCATGTGGCCTGCCATCGGCGAGCTGTGGGCTAACTTCACGAGTTTTGCTCTTCTCTTAGCTGGAACGACAAGCTGCCGGATATCTTCTTCTCCGTGACTGATATGATAGAGGAGCTTGTCCTTCACCCTATAGTTGTCTCCTGTCCCTGCTCGCTCCCATGCTTCTGTGAGGGTGTCATCTTCCTGCTGTTCTTTCCTCAGCTCATCTCGTCCTATGGCTAACTCGTCAGGTACCTCTCGTGTGCTGTCTGCAAACACTCTCAGACGGTCATCTCGTTTAGTCGACCTCGTTTTTTTCTCTGTATGTCGTTTGTTCAACAGAGAGTCATCTATATCGAACTCTTGCTGGAACATCTCATCTGTAATTAGATCTGCGTCCCGTTCATCTTGTTCCTTTGCACTCATTGACTTGGTTGTCACTGCATTGATCTTTGCATTTTCTTGGCGCCGTGCTTCCATTGCTTCAGCCATCAGTTCAAATTGGTTTTCGTGGTCTGCTCCTAACAAAATATCTTTGTTGGCCCTTGCTAGTACTGCTGCCTCAACCCAGAACTTTCGTTCTCCGACTCTTACCAACAGTCTAGCCACTGGAGCATCTCTCGTCACTGTGTGTACACCTGCAATCCTTATCCACTTTCCAGTGTAGGCTCCGCCAGGCACCAAGTCTTTCACCACCACCGATGTGTCGGCAGATGGATCCAGCTCAATGTCACATTCATTTGTTCCCACTAGACCTCTCACCACATTCCATTTCTTAGGCTCAGATAGTGGCTCATTCTCCTTGTCAATCTTCACCGCACAAACATTCTTAGGACAGTCCTTGCCCTTGTGACCCCATCCCTTACACCTAAAGCACATAGGACCCTTGTCATTATCAAAGTATTTAGGATCAATCTTACTTTTCTCCTTGAATCCTGTGCTTGTGGTCAGCCTGGTTGAGTCTCGTTTCGGTAGGTTGGTCACCTTAAGGGTAGAGTCTGTGCTGCTGCTCTGATTCCTCCTCTCATCATCTGTCTTTCTTCGTTTGGGTTTGACAGTTGCCTCCCATCCTCTGTCCACAAAGAATCTCATTGCTGCATCACCAGCGTCGTCCGGGTCATCAGTGCAATGCTCCCTTACCCAGGTAGCTGCAGATCCTGGCAGTCCCCGCAGGAAGGTCTCCATCGCTAAATGTTCCATTATGGCCTTCCTGGATTCAAAGTCTCTCAGGTATCTGTCCGTGGCTTCCCTTGTCCGTCTATACCAATTCATTAGTGGTTCCTTGTCCTTTGGTTCCAAGTCCCACCATCTCATCCTTCTCTCTGCCGTGCTCATTCCCAGCCGGTTCAACACTCTTCTCTTGACTCGAGAATACTTCCTTCTCTCCTCTCGTGGCATGTCTTCCCACTCTGCTAAAACTTGTCCTTTCAGTGTTGGCTTCAACTGTTTCATCCAATCTTTCTCAGGTACTCCATGATCATCCATCACTGATTCAAACAAAACAAAAAAACGTTCAGGGTCTTGTCCATCTTCCCAATTTGACAATTTAGGAATGGCTCTTGCCTCAGCTCGTGAGCCCAATAGTTCGATACACTTTGCCAAGGTATAGTCTCGTTTGCTATTTTGTTTCGCCATCCACTTCAACATGTCCTTAGTCGATATCTCACCCTCAGGTAAGTCGTCGTCATCGGATTCCAGCGCATCCGCCCCCGCCGTCCGTCCACTGAAGTTGTCGCTCCGTTCTTCATCAACCCGCCCTTGTTGTCGATAATCAGTTTCTGTGGTTTCTGAGTCCTGCCCGTCTGTGCGTTGAGATCGGGCTCTAGTTTCCATCGTTCCTAGTAGTCTTTTCGTAGTCGAAATCGTGAGGTCAAATACTCCCGTACTTTAGCATAAGAGCCCAATGTAGCGAATTGTCGAAGCTCTCAAATCTTCACCGCTGCCACCAACTGTCGAGGTTCGCGCTCGTTTCCACCCTTAACTTAGGGTGGACTAGGTCAAACTCTAGTCTGATCTATCTTCTAAGCTAGAATCGACAAGTACTACTAAAGTATAATTATATTATTAAAACTTCAGAAACACTTTACAGAAACAAGGTCAAAAATCGAACGAACTACTGAGGACGAGCCGACCACATATATATTGTTCTACACGTGCTCCCCTCAGTAGCCTCACATGACATAATCAACACCTGACTATTATACCACACATTATACACACAATGTTATTATAGTCACACACACATTCTAATGTTCTAATAAATGTCAGGATAATCTTTTGCAGGTCCATCCCTGACACTACGTGTCGCTTGATCTTGTAGCTAGTTTTTGAACTGACCCAAAAGGTTAAAGAGCTTGCAACTACATAGTTCCATTTGTAAATATTTCTCTAATCCTGCCACATTAATGTTCCAGACTGTGTTGGTTAAGCTCAAGACTCAGTTGAAGACTAAAATTTTGTCAACCGCATCTACTTCATAGTGATGTGGCCAAAATTGACAACACAAAGGATTACGACATTTTGTCATGAGAGTGAGTCGTCTAGCTAATCCTGAGGCTCAGGAATAACCTCCTGTTGATAACTTGGGCAAGCTATCTGGCATTGAGGTAAAATGACTGCAAACTTGGAAGTATAGTCTGTCCATTGGGTCGGTACATCATATCTCTCTCTGGGCATGTCTTGACTAGTACATACTACAAAACCTCACCATTCTCTCTTCGCACTGAGCATGGCAGCGTACTTGATACAAGTAATTGTGTGAGGTTTGTAATGGTATCAGTCTGGCTTCATCCTGTGGTAGGAAGAAGCCATTCAAATTCCTAACAGTTTCTTGAATAGCCATATCCATGGCACCTTGTGGTTCTTGAATTTCACTACATTGGATTCCACTATATCCCAGAATACGGTGTTCTTCAACAAGACATCAAGACTTGCTGCCAGCCAAGAATAGTTGCTACTGATAACTCAACCTAAAATTCATTTTCCACCCGCACGCTTGACCACATACTTACATTTTAACGCCTAATGAAAACAGTCATTGAATAGAGTAGGGCTTCCTCTAGACACTGGTGCTAATTTCAAATCTTTAGCACTTTGCAATCTGGAGATATTTATGTGGAGGTTTCAGGCATTCAGGTTTTGAGGTCCCTCCACTTTAGGTCTAGTAACTATAGTTTACCTATGAAAAATATTTTAGTATCAAATGAGAGCACACAGAGATACCTATCTTTTGAGCTATAGTCCATACCATGAAGTTTTCAGAATCTACGGAGCTCTAAAGTGGTAACCATAAGTTAAAAAATATATATTAAAAAATGCCATTATCCCTCCTTGGCAATCTATATAGCTACCCAGGGTCTTACCTCAGATATTGACAAACTGAAGAATACCGTTAGCAGTAAAAGAGCACTCCACACACCAACGAGAAGTACGCAAAATAGAGCAATCTGTACATAGAGCCAAAATTTCTTTTTGACCCCCAAAAAGGTGGGGATTTTCCAAGAAGAGTGCTCTACTAGATTCTCGTCCGTTACGCTCATTATTATCACTAGCTATTACCGCCCGTCCCACACAACCAGTTTGTTTCAATTATGGATGACTTATCTCTTGGGTACTGGCGGTTGACTTCCCATAGTCACTATGGGAAGTCAACCGCCAGTACCCAAGAGAAAACTTCAACGTCAGGAACCGCGTGAGATTGCTGGCGCGTAAAGGGTAGGCATCAAATGGAAGGTGTAAGTTGGAAAACGAAAGTTGAAGTTTTGGAGAGGTATCTAAACGAGTTACGGTCTTTGGAGAAGCTTATAAAAGAAATGGGGTACTAGTTGAGGTGGTGAATGATAGTGGCACGAAGATGAGGTTGTTGGCAGTGAGTGGAAGACAATGGGGTTCTGAGATGGGTAAAGGTAAAATGGGGAAAAAATCCGGCTGTGGTGAACAAAGTGGTGGGGAGGCCATTCATCCTGACAGAGGATTGTACCAGCAAACGAGAGTCTGTGGGTGTGTGTGGGGGGGGGGAGGGGGTGAACCTGCACGCAGGGGTGGACAGCAGTATAAGGATTCACAGGCAAAGGCAAGGCGTTTCCAGTACTGGAGAAGGTGCTCGAGGAGATGAATTGGTATGGAAAAGGAGGTGGGGAGAGGGACAAGCAGAGGGAGAAGTTGGGAATACAATTGAAAACCAGGAGAAAGAGCCAATTCAGAACCCATGTACTTTACAACCTGGTAGGTATAGGTTGCCAGGGGAAGACACTCCAGCAGATGGCATGGGAAGTTGAGAAGGAAGAGTCATCAGTAAAAGGAGCACTAAGAGGAAAGTCATCCACAGGATTAGTGCGGGGGACAGTGCTGGGAACTGGGAAGGGGTAGTGAAGGACAAGATGATTGTCCCACTGAATGGAACAATTCCAAACCTTCCTATCACAGAAGCAGCTGGTGGTCCAGGAGACCAGGATAACATGTCCTAGATCAGGAATCTGAAGGACCAAGCTCAATCAAGGGACTTGTTTAATTGTAGAGGAAAGTGGTCAAGGGAGATGGATTTGAAGATAGTGATTGTGTTGAAGAGGTCTGATGAGTCTTAACTGTTTGTTTTTCAGAAGGAGGACACGGGTATAGCCGAGTGTGTGTGGTATGGCATCAATAGAGAGGGCAAAGGCGGCCTAGTGAAGGTGTGTGAATGCTGTTACATTGGAGTCTGGAGTCTAAGATAAGTTGTCTTGGTAGATTTAAAGAGTAGGGAGAAGGAAAATGATGATAGGAGTAGTTAACCCAGAGGGGATGAGAGTAGATGAGTCGGAGAGTCTGTTTGATGTTCTGTAGTATATGTGAAGATGAAAAAATGGCTAAAATATAGTACTAATAAGGTGTAGGAAACTGCTACATGGGAATATGTATTCGAAGATGAGAAAAGGTTTTGGTCTGGGCATAGAATTAAGAGGAGTAGGGAGAATGAGTAGTTAGTATAATGTTAACCCAGAGGGGATGAGAGTAGATGAGTCTGTTTGATGTGCTGCAGATGTGGTGAAGATGAAGAGAAAGGCTATAAAGTAGTTTTGATGGGGGACTTTAATGCTAGAATACTAGAATAGGTTGAGAACAGAAGTTGACTAAAGATTGACGGGAAAATGCTGTTGGAGTTAATGAGAGTTGGAGATCAATTTGTAAGAAAGTGGCTCAGTGCTGCAGGGTAGATTGGCATGAGGATATGGGAAGAAGAAGTCAGTCATTGATAACATGCTATATGGAAAAACTGTGGATTTGGTTATGATGGTAGTAGAGGACTCTTGAAGGGGGGGGGGGGGGGTTGTACGGAGTCATAACCTTGAGGAGTCGGGGTAAACTGGTTATAGGTACAGAGGTACCGTCATAACCTCGAAGGCTCGGGATTATAACTGGTTGAATATAGGTTGGGATGATAACCTTAAGGACTTGGGTAAACTGGACGTAGGTGGGCAGGAGTCATAACCTCATCTGGTATAAAGTAGTATGGGGTATAGGGGGGTGTAAGAGACTCAATGACAGGCAAGACTGGCAGGGGTATCAGGAAGTAGTGGAAGAAATGCTTACATGGGAGAAGGGAATGTGAGTGAGCTGGGGTGATTGATCGTTTTTAAAAACATCAATCACGCATGTTCACATTACAACAGCAGACAGAGCATTGTGGACCTCGTGCCAGTGACAACGCCCGAGTTCGTTGAGTGTGAAACCTACAAAAAAGATTTTGTAACACCCACCTATTCCTTGCCATAACTTCCAATATTGTCCTTGACAACCATAGGTTAGAATACACAGCACACTTTAAATAACCAGATTAGTCATTAAAAAAATTGCTGGTGCTAGGTAAACTTGACAATAGAATTCTAAATAAAGTCCAACGAAATTCAAGTCAGTGTTTTAGGTCCATTTCTTGCTCAATTAGTATATAGCTCCAAAATATTACCAAAATGCCCCCAAAGAGGATAAAGCTTCACTTAATGAATGCCAGGAGAGTAAAGAAACCCGAGGATGGATAATCAGGCTTCTGTAACACCTGCACCTGACAGCAAGAATCTTACAGACCAACCTGCCTCTTCTGATATTTACTGACCATTCAGATAAACAAATCAGCGAAGAAAAGGAGCATTGGACAAGCTCTTTATTCAGAGATGACCTTATGTCCCTAGCCATGATCCTTTAGTATTCACTAGTAATTAAAAGTGATATGAAGCCCTCTGAAGCTGCTCAATGTATTGGTGGTTTGATCGGAAAAAATGAGCGGACGGTGAGAGAATGGAGAAACCTCTTCTTCTCTAACATTGGTAACTTTCCAGATAGTTTACAAGGGAAGTATCAGTGTGATGGCTTACTTTGGAAAAATGAGGAACTTAATGATGCATCTAATGATTGTACTCGAGCGAATGTTGTTGTGTAGGACAAGCCAAATATGACTGCAGTAAGTTTTTGTTGGTGGGTTAAGGAAAATCTCCCTAACAGCATTCTCGATCCTGGTTTTCCTCGAAGTATTAGTGTACAAACAGCTAGAAGTTGGCTTCATGAGCTGGGATATGAAGTTTTGGATAAGAAGAAAGGTATTTACATCGATGGGCATGAGTGTCCTGATGTTGTACAACATCAAAGACGCTTTCTACGTCAGTTGATTTGCTGGTGGGTTGTTGACAAAGGAATTAGCACCAAGTGATTAAGTAATTGCTGAATTTCCTGATGATCTTGTGCCACCTCCACCTGCATGTTGTGAAATTATAATTTTTTTCACGTTGAGTCAGATTTTAATGCAAATGACGATGAGTCCTTGCAGTGGGGTAGGCCAGATAGTCAAATTATTCGACCAAAAAGCTGAGGATCTGGCATTATGGTGTCAGATTTTATTACAGGCTATCTCTGCCTTACACAAAAATAATATGATGTTACAAAGGTCAGCAATCCAAACATAGCAATTGCTCCTAGAGTGTTATTGGAAGATGGAGAGGCATGTGATGGATATTGGACAGGAGCAAAATTCATGAAGCAGATGGCTAGTGCAGTGAAGATTGCTGAAGCAAAATACCCCAAAGACGATGGATACCGAATATTTTGGGGTTTTGACCAAAGTGGCTGCCATATGGCTTATGCTGAAGATTCACTGAATGTTAACTGCATGAATGCCAAAGAAGGTGATAAGCAAGCTCAAATACATGATACTGTTTTTGAGGGAAAGCCGATATCTATGACCAAACTTGTACGCAACCGTACTGGTGATACAATCAGAATTGCCCGGGTAATAGCTGATGTCTAGACGCAGAAGGGATACTACATGCATACGATGAAGGTGGATGGTATGAGAGAGGAGTTATCCAAGCACCATGATTTTCGAGATGAAAAAAACCAGCTGGAAAATTTTATCCATAGTTGTAGTCATGCTTGCGTATTCATACCGAAATTTAACTGTGAAGTCAATCCGATTAAACGCTGTTGGGCACAGGCTAAACGCTACACCAGAGCTTACTGTAACTATAATATCGTAGGACTTCGTCGCAATGTTGGACTAGGACTTGACAGTGTCTCCAAGGAAAACATTCAGAACTATTTTAGAATAGCCAGAAATTATATGTATGGTTGGTTACCTAGCAGGACACAAGGCAGGAATACAGAGTTAGAAAACTTAATCCTGAAATACTCGCGAAGGAATTCAAATCTCATCGCCGCATATCCAATAACAATTGGTTAATAATGATCTCATTTTTTTGGTCTCGCTTTCAGTTTTGTTAAAATATCTTTTCTATAGATATGAAATGCTGTTAATATTGTCTTTCTCTACTTACAAGTTAATCTGGCCACCTCTTCTGTAGTTATATTAATTGTGGTCAAGCTAATGTAAATTCCATGACCACAACATATCTCAGTTGTTAACAGGCTAATTATCGCTCTATAGAACTGTCTGGCTTCACTAGTGGAGCCATCCCTCAAAATTTGTCTGTCTGTAGCTCTATTTGTGTAAGAGTTCTATTCTTTAAATTCTTTAAAAGGAGGCATGGCAGCATCCTACCATGGCAACATAATAAAGAAAAAGTTTTATTATGTATCGGACTAGTTCTGTGCAAAAATATAAAAACTTAAATACCCATGTGTACAGAGATAATGATTTCACAAACAACTTTTGTGTACTAGATTTCCCTTGGAGTATTAATGCCTTTGTGCAACGATGTAGCTACACAATGAACTTTGTCCCCAAAAAAGGGGATCAGTGGCCGGAGAAAATATAGACGGAATATTAGCTTGTCTGCAATTGATGTTTGACTATAAAATTGATCTGTACTGTCCTCATCACCCTGGTCTCTGCACTACCACAGGATTCTCGTCTTTGTAATTATATTGAAGCCATACCTTTCCTGTAGTCAACCTCAATCTTTGACCCGAAACTCCGAAACTGACTCGTGCCATTTGGTTTCAGCCAATTTGCAACCGTCAGGTGTGAAACAAATGGCATGGGAAACATTGAAAGTTGGTGTGGTTCTGAGCTGCTAAATAACAAAAAAAACGTAACACCTTCTCAACAATCCTGGCTATCGTCCCTAATTTATCTCTCCTCCAGTACTATATGTATGTATACCAAAAGCCTCAGCTATAGCATATAGCTAGCCTTTTTGTTTGCCTCTCATAAGCATGCGATGCTCCTTTTTGCATCTGCACACACCTGTTATGTGAAGCAGTATGACATGCCTAAACTTCCTATTTAGACCTGTAGCCATACACAGCTACCTCATCTGCCCATTCTCACATTCATACTTCAAGTCCCACCCACCTATGTCACGATGAGCTGGATAGCACAGGATTATCTTCTCCACATCCTCACAAGCTTGTAGCCTCATATTCACACCTCACCCTCATATTCTCACACTCAGACCTCGAGCCTCACATTGATGCTACACATTCACTGTATAGCTGCCAATCCGGCCACACCTTCAGAGTTGCCATATTTACCCATCTATTTTGCAAGTGGGTAGCTGAATAGCAGACCTATTCTTTGTCTTTTTAGTCTTGTGGCCTCAGATTCAGACGTTTAGCTTCACATTGAGAAATGAGCTTTTGCTGATAGTTGCAACATTTAGACTTGCCAGCAGTACTATTCATGAAGAGGTGACTGGACCACCTGAGTACACGCTATGGGTCCACCCATACATACATAGTTGGGAATGCGGGCTCTTATCCATATTTGACCAACAAAAGAATATATATCTAAGAGGCAACTCAGTTGGAGGCTTCCTGTCCTGGGAGAGAGTATACCGGTTCTGTGCCACCTTTAGTTATGTAGTAGTATACAGACTGCCAGTTTTGGTGCACCCATTCTGTATAATTATGATACATTTGAAATTCGGAAATGGATTGCCATCAAAATGATGTCGCATGGTATATCCATCCTAAAGTCTAGTAAGTAAGATCTCATTCTTTACAACGGTATCGGGAATCCATGGTGAGTCTTTGATAGACTGTCGAACAAAAACATCATCAACAAAAGAGAGATTCAAACCTAAATAAAATATAAAATAACACATGCAAACAAAAAATAAAACATGTGAAGGAGACATCTAGCTCCATCCACACCCACACATCATTGAAGGAGACAGCTAGCTCCATCCACACCCACACACCATTGAAGGAGACAGCTAGCTCCATCCACACCCACACATCATTGAAGGAGACAGCTAGCTCCATCTACAACCCACACATAAGGAGACAGCTAGCTCCATCCACACCCACACATCATTGAAGGAGACAGTTATCTCCATCCATACCCACACATCATTGAAGGAGACAGCTAGCTCCATCCACACCCACACATCATTGAAGGAGACAGCTAGTTCCATCCACACCCACACATCATTGAAGGAGACAGCTAGTTCCATCCACACCCACACATAAGGAGACAGCTAGCTCCATCCACACCCACACATCATTGAAGGAGACAGTTATCTCCATCCATACCCACACATCATTGAAGGAGACAGCTAGCTCCATCCACACCCACACATCATTGAAGGAGACAGCTAGCTCCATCCACACCCACACATCATTGTAGGAGACAGCTAGCTCCATCCACACCCACACACCATTGAAAGAGACAGCTAGCTCCAACCACATCCACACATCATTGAAGGAGACAGCTAGTTCCATCCACACCCACACATCATTGAAGGAGAAAGCTAGCTCCATCCACCCCCACACATCATAGCTAGCTCCATCCATACCCACACATTATTGAAGGAGACAGCTAGCTCCATCCACACCCACACATCATTGAAGGAGACAGCTCCATCCACACCCACACATCATTGAAGGAGACAGCTAGCTCCATCCACACCCACACATCATTGAAGTAGACAACTAGCACCATCCACACCCACACATCATTGAAGGAGATAGCTAGCTCCATCCACACCCACACATCATTGAAGGAGACACCTCCATCCACACCCACACATTATTAAAGGAGACAGCTAGCTCCATCCATTGAAGGAGACAGCTAGCTCCATCCACACCCACACATTATTAAAGGAGACAGCTAGTTCCATCCACACCCACACATCATTGTAGGAGACAGCTAGCTCCATCCACACCCACACATCATTGAAGGAGACAGCTATCTCCATCCACACCCACACATCATTGAACGAGACAGCTAGCTTCACCCACACCCACACATCATTGAAGGAGACAGCTAGCTCCATCCACACCAACACATCATTGAACGAGACAGCTAGCTTAACCCACACCCACACATTATTGAAGGAGACAGCTAGCTCCATCCACACCAACACATCATTGAAGGAGACAGCCACACCCACACATCATTGAAGGAGACAGCTAGCTCCATCCACACCCACACATCATTGAAGGAGACAGCTAGCTCCATCCACACCCACACATCATTGAAGGAGACAGTTATCTCCATCCATACCCACACATCATTGAAGGAGACAGCTAGCTCCATCCACACCCACACATCATTGAAGGAGACAGCTAGCTCCATCCACACCCACACATCATTGTAGGAGACAGCTAGCTCCATCCACACCCACACACCATTGAAAGAGACAGCTAGCTCCAACCACATCCACACATCATTGAAGGAGACAGCTAGCTCCATCCACACCCACACATCATTGAAGGAGACAGCTAGCTCCATCCACACCCACACATCATTGAAGGAGACAGTTATCTCCATCCATACCCACACATCATTGAAGGAGACAGCTAGCTCCATCCACACCCACACATCATTGTAGGAGACAGCTAGCTCCATCCACACCCACACACCATTGAAAGAGACAGCTAGCTCCAACCACATCCACACATCATTGAAGGAGACAGCTAGTTCCATCCACACCCACACATCATTGAAGGAGAAAGCTAGCTCCATCCACACCCACACATCATTGAAGGAGACAGCTAGCTCCATCCATACCCACACATCATTGAAGGAGAAAGCTAGCTCCATCCACACCCACACATCATTGAAGGAGACAGCTAGCTCCATCCACACCCACACATCATTGAAGGAGACAGCTAGCTCCATCCACACCCACACATCATTGAAGGAGACAGCTAGCTCCATCCACACCCACACATCATTGAAGGAGACAGCTAATCATTGAAGGAGACAGCTAGTTCCATCCACACCCACACATCATTGAAGGAGATAGCTAGCTCCATCCACACCCACACATCATTGAAGGAGACAGCTAGCTCCATTTACACCCACACATCATTGAAGGAGACAGCTAGCTCCATCCACACCCACACATCATTAAAGGAGACAGCTAGCTCCATCCACACCCACACATCATTGAAGGAGACAGCTAGTTCCATCCACACCCACACATCATTGAAGGAGATAGCTAGCTCCATCCACACCCACACATCTTTGAAGGAGACAGCTAGCTCCATCCACACACACACACATCATTGAAGGAGACAGCTTGCTCCATCCACACCCACACATCATTGAAGGAGACAGCTCGCTCCATCCACACGCGCACATCATTGAAGGAGACAGCTCGCTCCATCCGCACCCACACATCATTGAAAGAGACAGCTAGCTCCATCCACCCCCACACATCATAGCTAGCTCCATCCATACCCACACATTATTGAAGGAGACAGCTAGCTCCATCCACACCCACACATCATTGAAGGAGACAGCTCCATCCACACCCACACATCATTGAAGGAGACAGCTAGCTCCATCCACACCCACACATCATTGAAGGAGACAACTAGCACCATCCACACCCACACATCATTGAAGGAGATAGATAGCTCCATCCACACCCACACATCATTGAAGGAGACACCTCCATCCACACCCACACATTATTAAAGGAGACAGCTAGCTCCATCCATTGAAGGAGACAGCTAGCTCCATCCACACCCACACATTATTAAAGGAGACAGCTAGTTCCATCCACACCCACACATCATTGTAGGAGACAGCTAGCTCCATCCACACCCACACATCATTGAAGGAGACAGCTATCTCCATCCACACCCACACATCATTGAACGAGACAGCTAGCTTCACCCACACCCACACATCATTGAAGGAGACAGCTAGCTCCATCCACACCAACACATCATTGAACGAGACAGCTAGCTTAATCCACACCCACACATTATTGAAGGAGACAGCTAGCTCCATCCACACCAACACATCATTGAAGGAGACAGCCACACCCACACATCATTGAAGGAGACAGCTAGCTCCATCCACACCCACACATCATTGAAGGAGACAGCTAGCTCCATCCACACCCACACATCATTGAAGGAGACGGCTAGCTCCATCCACACCCACACATCATTGAAGGAGACAGCTAGCTCCATCCACACCCACACAACATTGAAGGAGACAACTAGCTCCATCCACACCCACACATCATTGAAGGAGACAGCTAACTCCATCCACACCCACACATCATTGAAGGAGACAGCTAGCTCCCGCACATCATTGAAGGAGACAGCTAGCTCCATCCACACCCACACATCATTGAAGGAGACAGCCAGCTCCATCCACACTGTCAGAATCCACTGGACCGACATGAGAGAGGGTAGGAGAGAGAAGGAGGGGAGCCCTAGAGAGAGCGACAGAGAAGAGCCAAGACAAAGAGAATTTACACATACTGGTATAAACCACGTGTTTCAGTACATATTCACCTGTTCCCTTTATTCGTAACAACATCATCATCATGTCCTTATAATATAGTAATCATTACTGTAAGCTTAGGTGGACTGATCCAATTGGTCATATATTACAGCATCACGTGATATGATAAAGGCAGTACCAAAGGGGGACAGACTATTTAAAGCCACCCCCTGAGTAGTGATGCAGATATCCTATTTTCTTGACATAAGATAAGTTGTTTAATCTCTAACTTAGTTTTGGGTAGACTAACCCCTACCTTGTCTTGAGGATATCTCTGGTGGCAACTTATTAACTGGTGGATCGGAGACCTAATCCAGTCGCGGCCCCGACACGCCCCCACACATCATTGAAGGAGACAGCTAGCTCCATCCACACCCACACATCATTGAAGGAGACAGCTAGCTCCATCCACACCCACACATCATGAATTATGATTGTGATGTCCCCAGAATTAATTGGAATTACATACTCAAGTTTGGCATTTTCAAGTTTATGAATGGAAACTTGCAGACAATGGACCCACTTCGTTTCATCTTCAGGTTTATAGACTACATATATACTTTTCTCTTAAGAGAAATTTCTTTTTCCCCCCCGACTATCATAACAGTTCTTAACAGCGGTGAGTGCAAAAACATTGAGAGCACTAAACAACTTGAGTGTTTGACTTTATTACAAAGACGTTGACTATTCTAATTAAGCAATTTCCCAAAGTATTATTGAAATATTCGCATTATTTTCATTATTACAGGATTATTTTCCCTGCTATCTTTATAGTCTACATGACTTGATATTTATTTGTTGTTGCTTTCATTGTTGTTTGTTAAACAAATTAATTGTTACTATAATAAATTTCAGCTATTTCTTATCTGGTCGGCTATATGGGACGTGAGAGTCTCTTCTGTTCCTCTAGGAGTCTAATTTATAGCAGGATGAAAGTGACTCCTAGCTAATACCTAATAACTAATGGGCAGAACGACCCTTTACCCACACGCTAATACCTACATGTATGCGCATGCTGACAAGTAACTAATCATTGTTGCACGCATTGTCTTTCTGTGAACATCTATTTTAAATTGTCGATCAGTTAGATAAATAGTGTTGATATCTTATCTATGCGTGCAACAATCGCTGGCTAGGACCATTGTAGTCTGATAGCTAGTTGCTGGTTGGGGAAGGAAGTTGCAAACAGAAACGGGTCGAGTATTTTCCAATTGACGCCCACCCCTACGTGGCATGGACGAGAGACGATGCCCTGTACACGATTGCGACTACTTGATCCCTGAGGGAGCTATGGCCAACCCTGTTCTGGCTGCTGCCCATCTGCAAGGGCATCGCATCAACCACAAAAATACGGATGGATCCAAAATCGAGGCTGTGAAAAGACCCACTATTTCAGCAGCTGGAACCAGCCAGGACTGGCTGTACTTCCAGTCTCGATGGAGGGATTATATCAAGGCTACCAAGGTGAGGGGTAGTGACCAAGCCATCCAGCTCCTAGAGTGCTGCGACCAGGACTTGAGAAGAGGCCTCCAAAGGACAACGGGGGCGTGGCCTTGTCCGAACTGCCGCTGGACAACATTATGAAGGCCATAAAGATACTAGCAGTCAGGATAGAAAATCCAACCGTGGCCAGGGACAAGCTACACAACATGTCTCAGGACCAGGAGGAGGGCGTGAGAGCCTTTGGGGCGCGACTTCGGGGCCAGGCAGCTACCTGCCAATATAGCAAGGCATGCATGTGCACGCTCACTGTCGACTACACTGAGGAACACGTGCAGACGCTCTCATCACCGGGTTGGCCGATCCTGAAATCAAGCAGGGTCTGCTCGGGGAGCCCAACCAACCTCTCAGCATGGAAAGGGCAATGCTGTATGTAGAGTCCAAGGAAGCAGCCAAAGCCTCGGTGTCCCAGCTGGACTCAGGCATATTAGTTGGAGCGATGAGGAGTACGAGCAAGTACAAGAGGTTGCCCCGACAAGGACTACGACAGCCCAGAATAGAAGACCAAATAGAAGACGACGAGTCCAAGTGCTACTTTTGCGGGAGAACCGGGCATGGCAAATACCCCTCGCTCCCACTGAGGAGTGCCCAGTGCAAAGCATTTGGCCATACATGTGGAAAATGTGGCAAAGCCAACCACCCAGACAAAGTATGCAAGTCAAAACTACCACCTTCAAAAACACCACCAGCGCAGATGATCGAGAATGCAATCTTCGACAACATCTGCGACATCACGACCCGTGAGGCCTCGAAACCTCATGTGTTGGACCATCACGTGTTCGACAATACCACCGAACAATGGGTAAAGAGACAATCCCTTCCCCAGCCATCCAGGAGTCTGGTGGCCAAGCTACTGCCCAGCGACTACGACAGCCTCAAGATCGCTCGGCGCCCTAGGCCTGCACAATGCGCCATCGAAGGCATGCCAGATACTGGATGCCAAAGCTGCCTGTCAGGAGTAAACATCCTTCACAAACTGGGGATGTTCAGAAACAACCTGATACCGGTATCCCAACGGATGCAGGTGGCAAACAAAAGTGGCATACACATCCTGGGCGCTGTCCTGCTAGAACTATCGTTGCCGGATTCCGACGCCGTGACCAAACAGATGATATATGTGACACCAAACGTCACCCGATTATTCTTGAGTAGGGAAGCATGTGCAAACCTCGGCAAGATTCCCATCTACCTCAGCAGGATCGGTGTAGAGTATCCCACTGCCACAGCGGCCCGAACTCGCTCATACAGTGGAGGTACATAAGTGCGGATGACCGACTCGCTCCTTGCCACCACCTAGTCCCATTCCCCTGCCTGTCCCCGCCACGGCGGAGAACAGGGGCATCTTGGAGCAGCACCTGCGGGAGATATTCAAAGGGTCCACATTCAACACATGTACCCACCAACCTCTTCCCATGATGGCGGGGCCGCCTCTACGGCTAAATATCGACCTGACAGCGAAGCCCATCACAGCACAAAGGCTGCCGCAGTGCCCGTTCACTGGGAGGAGAAGGTCAAAACCAACTTGGATAGTGACGTCCGTCTCGGAGTCCTTGAGAAGGTCCCCACCGGCACGCCTGACACATGGTGCCACCGCATGGTGATCGTAGGGAAGGCTGACGGAGAACCACGACGAGTTGTGGACTTCCAACCCCTCAATGGTCACGCAACCCGAGAGACGCACCACACAAAGTCTCCCTACCACCAAGCCCGCAGCGTACCCAAGATGATGAAGAAGTCCGTGTTTGACGCGTGGAACGGGTACCATTCCGTTCCACTTCACCCAGATGATACTCATTTTACGACCTTCATCACGCCTTGGGGACGGTACCGCTACCTGACAGTCCCCCAGGGTTACAAGGCCTCAGGTGATGGATATACCGCCAGATTTGACGCGATTATAGAGGGCATCAAGAACAAGACCAAATGTGTGGATGATACCCTCATTTGGTCCAAGAACCTCGCTCAGGCATTCACGGACGCGGCCAACTGGCTCACCCTATGCGGTGCCAACGGCATCACTCTGAACCCAGACAAGTTCGTGTTTGCCCAAGACACAGTCCAATTCGCCGGCTTCGAGATAGGCCCCACCACCGTCAAACCTGCCCGGAAATTTACAAAGGCCATAGCCGAATTCCCTATCCCCACCTCCACCACTGATGGCCGCTCATGGTTCGGCCTGGTGAATCAGGTAGCCTACACCTTCTCCCGGGCAGACACCATGGCGCCATTCAGAGACCTACTTAAGCCATCCACCAAGTTCGTCTGGACCAACGAGCATATGCGGCCATCGAGGGCGAAGCTCTCGCGGTCGCCGAGGCCCTCCAGCGCTGTCGCCACTTCATCCTGGGCTGTACAGATCTCTTCATTGCGGTAGACCACAAGCAACTGGTCCGAATCTTTGGAGATCGCGCCATGGCAGACATCAGCAACGCCAGGTTGCGCAACTTGAAGGAGAAGACCCTTCCATATTCATTCAAGATGGTGTACATCCCCGGCGTGCGCAACTGCACGTCGGATGCTTTGTCTCGCCACCCTTCCGGTCCACACAACCCCCCCGGGATGTCACTGCCGGACGCTGTTTCAGCGCCACCTCCCCGTATTCCCCTAGAACTGATGGCCGGGCTCTCAGTCGAGACGGATGCCACCACGGACGAGATGGATGAGAACGACCTTGCTCACTCTATGTGCTCCGCATTTGAGTCCAGGCTGCCCCTCACATGGCAGCGCCTCAAGGAGGAAACCACTTCGGACGACGCCATGCAGCTCTTGAATAGAGGACGGATTCCCATCGAAACAGGCTGATGTGCCACTCACCATACATCCGTTTTTCATACATCGCCCTCACCTTTACACGGTTGACGGAGTGGCTGTATTCAAAGGCAGAGTCATTATACCACCTTCCCTGAGAGCAGAATGCCTGCAAGCACTCCATTCTGCCCACCAGGGTACTACCATGATGCAATCAAGAGCCGACGCGTCGATCTTCTGGCCGGGGATCGCGGCTGACATAGCCCATCACAGGGCAGCATGCACCATGTGCAATACTATGTCACCTTCTCATGCATCTCTGCCTCCGACGCCTCCCAACCTTCCAACGCGGCCATTCCAGAGCTTATGTGCCGACTACTTCCACCACAAGGGCCACACCTATGTGGTGATAGTAGACCGCTTTTCTGGATGACCCATCGTCAAACTCTCGACCAACGGCGCCACTGGCCTCATCTCCAGCCTCAGGTCCATCTTCGTCACTTTTGGCATCCCGGACGACCTCACCACAGATGGCGGCCCTGAATTTACGGCATCGACTACGAAGAAGTTCCTGGCTGACTGGGGTGTCCACCACCGGCTATGCTCTGTCACCTACCCACACGGCAATTCCCGTGCGGAAATCGGTGTCGAGACCATCAAGCGCACCATTGCCGGTAACACGCCGGACAATGGCGAACTTGATTGCGACAGCTTCCAGCGAGCCATACTCACATATCGCAACACCCCAGACCCCATCACGAAGATATCCCCTGCCATAGCAGTATTCGCCAGACCGATCAAGGATCTCATCCCTGTCCTCCCGGGCAAGCTCCATCTCCATCCATACTGGAATCGACTGCTGTACCACCGGGAAGCCGCTACGGCTACCAGAGGCGAGACAGAACTCAGCAAGTGGTCGGAACACACCCGTCCCCTCACCCAGCTCAAGATTGGCGATGTCGTACGGGTGCAGAACCAAACTGGCCCTTTCCCCCGACGATGGGATAAGACTGGTACAGTGATTGAGGTTCGTCAGTTCCATCAATACTGGGTACACATGGCCGGCTCAGGCAGGGCCACTTTGCGCAACAGGAAGTTCTTATGTAAATGTGCCGTCCCCTCACCATCTGCTATCAGAGGACACTTCCCCTGTACACCAGCTGGAAGCGACTCCACTTCCAGACCACGCGCCCCCCATGACTACGCCATTCGAAATCAATGCGGACACAGCAACTCAGGACACCCCTCCGGCGGACACTTTGCATACCACCAGACCGCCCCTGGATACTTCCCATACTCCACTGATACCCTGAACCCATCCAAGTACCCATCGTGGAGCATTGGACAATACCGGTTCCCCGTTGCCATTCAGCAATATTCCTCCCTCTCGGGCAACCCATAATCTTAGCCGACCCGCCTCGCCAGCACCGGTGCGCATACCAACACTTCGCCGCTCCAAGCGACAGTGTGTTACTCAACATCGGCCGAACTACAAGGAGTAATCGGCCTGGGGGAGATAGCTAATACCTAATAACTAATGGGCAGAACGACCCTTTACCCACACGCTAATACCTACATGTATGCGCATGCTCACAAGTAACTAATCATTGTTGTACGCATTGTCTTTCTGTGAACATCTATTTTAAATCCTTGTCGATCAGTTAGATAAATAGTGTTGATATCTTATCTAACTCCCTTTTGTGTCATATCAGGTATGATTATGTTCAATGTGTATGACTAATTTCCCCTTTTGGATGTCATAATGACATCTGGGTTCACTGTTTGAGGGGAGGAAGAATTTTAGGGGTATAGAAGGCAGATTATTAAATTGTTATATGGATTCTTTACTGTGTGCACTTTATTATATTATTAATAGATCTGTCCAACCAACCATTGTGTTTTTATAGATATAATCATTGGAAGTGTAAATCATCCATATCTTTTCCACTATGCTAATAATATCTTGAATAACTGCTGCAATTATTCACGATATTATTTCAAAGTCTACCTGCTGAAAATATGTTCTGACAACATGGAAGTGCATTACAATTTTTTTTTTTTTTGAGAAAGCACACTCTGGCGGAGTTAGGAAATAATCAGGTTATTAAACATGGCATTAGCTCATATTGTTCAAGTTGTGTATCGCTATGCATGAAAGAGTGCTTTCTGTCTTTCCCCACCATCCTTGAAAACGTGATAAATGCTGTCTGTGCTATGCCTGCACGTTCCTGCCAAAGGCTATATCTTAATTCAGAATGAACTTACTGCAGATAGTGAAACTGAGTCTAGGGCCATCGATTCATATTGGAATGATAACAAGCAATAACATCACATGATTTCTGAACATGAATTTTAGGAATCATCTGAATATTATAACCGGCAGGGATGTGTGTGTCTCTGTGTGTGTGTGTGTATTATAGCACAGTTTTTATAGGTGTGATTCAGCAGAATTGGAATCCTGTATGTGATAATACATGCACTGCAGACAGTAGACTTTATTGCTGATTCAGCTGGCTAAATTTGTAAGAATGATGAAAAAGTTAATCTCCAAGAGCAGATGCTCTATATAACTCCTTGGTTAGACCTTACCCTTGTTTAGACCATACACGATTTACTACCTCAAATTAAATAGTGCACACCCTCAATTAGACTGTGTATCAGTAGGAAATATGAAAGAAAAATGATCCGTCTGGAGTAGGTGGAGGAAGATTAGCCATTGAAATGATAATCCAACTTCTTCAAAAATTGCAGAATTTCAGTCAAGGCAGGTGGATCACATGATGGGTCACATGATAAAACTGGTGCAAGTATCAGAAAGTGCTCCAGCAAATATTGTGGGTGTGCAATATTGAGCGTAGCTGAGCTGATTCAGCATCTGCAGCCATTTTAACTGCAGGAAAGACATCAGTTGGTTTACTGAGAAGCTATTTCTCGTGACAAACGTTTACACCACCTACACACAAAATAAACAAACAAGTAACTACTCTGGATATGTAGATATGCATGTTTAAAAAATGTAAAGAATTAGATCTCCACATTTCTTGCAGCTGAAAAATAAGTACAGCTATGTGGCTAGCTGTCACAAATTCTCATAAAACTACATGGCAACAGTATCTAGCAAACAGTCACATATCTAGTGGTGTCACATGAAGTTTTTTAAACAAGAAAAATACATGACACATTGCCTTCAGTTTACAACACTCACACGGGGTGAAAGGGAGAGATAGAGAAAGGGAGAGGGACACTCACCCATAAATTAATACATTTTAATTACAAATGAAATGCAGATAGAGTGAATCAGCAATAATTTTGTACCATGTTTTCATGCAGCCACAGCAAATAGTTCACTAAAAAAGTTGCATTTATCAGTATTTTTATGCTTTCAGGATATTGAGTCTAGGTGCATAAGCCTTGCAGAAAGACTGCCAATGAGTGCAGCAAGGGCCTATACCTACCATCAAGGATCAAATTAGGCCATGTGCTTGAACTACATTATAAAATATATCATGCCAGGTATACTGTAATACACATCATCATCCTAAATCACAGGTACATACACCAGCTACAAACAATGATGAACAGTATACATCATTCATGGACGTAAACTCTGAGGCTCTGCACCTAACAGTTGGAAGACCCTTCTCTGGATGAACTCTGGGCCAAAGCTGACCTACCTGAGTCTTAGTACGTCACGCTCAACCATGTCCTCACTCCACACCGATATCGGGCCATGTTGGCTTCACTCGCACCAAGTACATGATTATGTGCATTTCTTCTGGCCAGGTATCAGCAAAGATGTTCGTGCTGCCGGCCAGGCTTGTGACAGATGCCCACTCTCGAGCTCCGATCAACACTATGCTCCCTATTACCTGTCCTTTTGCCAAAGTAGCCATTGATATCGTGGGACACTTGCCTCTTACTACCAAGGACAACATATACATGTTGACGTATGTAGACTTGGGCTCCTGCTACCCTGATGCCAGCCGACCCCTTGAAGACTACAAATGCTAAGGTAGTAGCCAATCATTACTTACAATTTTCTCTCATCTCTCAGTCCCCACAGAAATCCTTTCGGAGAGAGGATCTAACTTCATGTCTGCTCACATGAGGGAGATGTTCTCTTTCCTCAGAGTAAAGCACTCCAAGACTGCACCATACAGACCCGAGTCTAATGGAGTAGTAGAAAGGTTTCATCATACCTTATTACAAATGATTCGGAAGGCTGATATTGACCACAAAGACTGGGATGACTATCTCCCCTATTTTTTGTTCACCTGTCATGATGCCCCTTACCCCTCCACTGGCTATTCCCCCTTTGAACTGATATTCGGGAAACAAGTGCATGGACCTCTCTTAATCTTCAAACAACAGTGGGTTGTCATCTTCTCCCCCCACACACTCAGTTGCAGATTGGCTCTTGCAGCTGAGAGAAGACCTTGCAGCAATGCGTGCTGTTGCTACAGAAAACCAGACCGCAACTCAAGCTCGAACCAAAGAATGGTTCAACAAGAATGCAAAAACAAGATCCTTTGCCATTGGAGATCAGTATTGGCTTTTCCCCCATCATCACGGGTAAATCTGCAGCTAAGCTGACAGACAGCCTATACCATTATAGGCCTTGTCTCACCAGTTACGTATTCTATTGATATGCCAGAGATAAAAAAAGAACTAGAACTATGCATAGTACTGCCGTCAAAGAGTGGCACCCCCCTGTATCTAATATTGCTGCTGACCCCACAGATACAGAACAACTACCTGACTACCACATCCAACTCCCACTGCAGTTGGGACCCGACCTCTCAGGTGATCAATGCAGTGCCATTCTCAAAGTCTAGCACTCCTTTCTGACAGTGATTATCTTTATGCTTGGGTGAGTCAGAGCCACTCCCCATAAGATCGACACTGGTGATGCTTTACTTGCCATTTATATCCCTACAGGATACCGTAGGTATGTGAAGAACCTTTTGTTTCAGAGATTGCTCTACTCTAAGATGCTGGTTTGTTTGTGCCATCCTCAGCTCCCTGGTTGGCACCCATGTTCGCCATTCCTAAATGCATGCCTGGTTCTATTAGACTTGTCGTCGATTACCGCCGCCTGAATGCAGTCATGTCCCAGACCCCTACTATCTACCTGTGTGGAAGACATCCTTGAGAAGATGGCTGGGGGCTGCATACTTCACCACCCTAGACTTGGCCCGTGAGTTTTACCAAGTCTCTCTTGCTGATGCTGACAGAGAGAAAATAACATTTGCAATGCCCTTTGGGAAGTTCATGTTTACTGTCATGCCCATTGATCTTCGCAATGTCCACGCCTCATTCCAAAGAATCATGGATGGCATACTTGGAGATTTATCAGACTATGTTAACGTCTACATTGATGACATTTCCATTTTTAGTAATAATTGCCAACCACCTTCAACATCTCCACACTGTTTTAACTCACCTCAGCTCTGCTGGTCTCACCGTACAACCAACTAAGTCCCAACTTGGCATGACCTCTTGTCTCTCCCTTGGAGATGACATTGGAAAATAACTCATCGCTCCGCAGGAAGTGGAAACCTAAACTGTTGCTGCTTTCTGCCAGCCCCGTATAAAATGTAATATCCATGCATTTATGGGGTTGGTAGGATACTACAGACGTTTCATTCCCTCCTACAGATCTATAACACCCCCGATCTCAGACCTCACCCATCAAGCTGCTCCTGACCCTGTCTCCTGGACCGATGATTGTCAAACAGCTTTTGACATGCTCAAGAGACTTCTCTGTTCACAGCCTGTACTGGCCTCTCCTAGATATGATTGCCCATTCCATTTGCAAACAGATGCGTCCAAATGTGAACTAGGTGCAGTGATGACTCAAGATGACGGCCATGGTGTAGACACTATAGAGCATCCCATTGCCTACTACTCAAGGAAGATGTTTCCTGAGAGCAAAGATGCTCAGCTACCAAGCAGGAAGGCCTAGCAGTCATCGAATCATGCAAGCACTTCCTACCTTATCTCCTTGTATGCCCATCCATTGTTACAGACCACAGAGCCCTAGATTCTTGGGTAACAAGGTCTCTTACAAATTAATGTTTAGCTCATTGGATGGACGTCCTTAGGCAATTCAATTTTTCGATTATATACCATCCTGGGACCGCCAATAAAAATGTTGATGGTCTCTCAAGGCAAGCTTGGCCAGACTCCCAACCCATAACCATCACTTTGACGGCTTCCGAGCTCTCCAGAGGGGAGGGAGAAGTTAGGATTCCCTAACAACCCAATTAGGAACATCACATAGCACATTCATATAACGATAAACTGTGAAATCATTAGATAGCCTTAATTGGATATATAATATATTGTGTCATTATGTTGGTTAGCCAATGAGACTGCAGGAAGACCATGTGCTGGTTAGCCTATTTAAAGGAGGCCAGCACATGACTTCCTCAGTTGGCAAGATTTTCTCTGTTTCTCAGAATTGACTTGTGTGTAACAGCTGAATATATTATTTAATGAAATTCTAACAAGTGGATAGAATTGAACCGCTCAGACTTTGAACAGACCTAGTTAGTAGTAGCAACTTAAAAGTGTGTCTCTCTGTCTCTCCCCTTCTCTATTTCTCCCTTTCACCATGTGTAAGTGTTGTAAACTGAAGGCAATGTGTCATGTATTTTTCTTGCTTAAAATACTTCATGTAACACTACCTCTGTTTGCTAGATACTGTTGCCATGTACTTTCATGAGAATTTGTGACAGCTAGTTTCATAGCTGTACTTATTTGCAGCTGCAAAAAATCTGTCTTGAATACCTTCATGCAGCTGTACTTTTTCACATGCCCAAGAAAAAAAGCTTGTGAGAGAATGTTGGTGTGTAAGTATTTCGTTAGTTTCTAGTTGAAATGAATGGAATGAAATGATGTGGAGGATAGTCAAATGGTGGTAAGGGTTATGGTGATGGATGTGTCAAAATTGTGAGGGGAGTGTACGTGGAGTAGATCCACACAAAAGTGATTATTGTTTTTATACCATAATATTAATGTAATCATCAGGAAGACAAAATCTAAGGTCAGCTCATGCAATAACATAATCTGAAAACTGACCAGACTAAGTGAGGAATGGGGCAGATCCTAAGACAATCAGGACACCAGCATGTAGTCTGTACAGGACACCAATGTAGCCTGTATATATATACAGAACACCAGCAGGACACCAGCATGTAGTAGTATGTATATATATATATATATATAATTATGCAGGACACCAGCATGTATCCTGTATATATATATATATATATAATGTTTCATTGTTGTTGCTTTAAATGGTAAAATTGGGTGTGGTCTTCACACCTATTTTATAGTAAAGGGTTGAAAGATCAAAAGAGGCCATGGAGAGATGGGAGAGTATGTGGATGGACCCTCTGACTGTGACTTGGAGGAAATGCAAGCTATGTACTATCTCTGCAACATGCTCACAACTTCTGTGCCCATGCCCAACAGAAGAACTTGCTGCAGACAAACATACGTCAGATAGCTTTGCTGAGCACTGAAAGGGGAACGTATGACGTGAAAGAAGGACATGAAAAACTAGGTACATCTAAAGTGTGAGCAGTTCAGTCAAGACTGTGGAATGGACTTGCCTAGCTGCTGGGGAGCTACTCTAAAGAGCCTGAACTTGAAATCAACCCACCATAATTACTCTTATTTTGTATTTATCTATTGTTGTTTTTGTTGTTGCTATTGTTGTTGTTACTATTACTGTTATTATTGTTATTGTTATTATTGGTATTATTGTTATTGTTATTTTTATTTTTATTATGTTAGTTATTGTTGTTAGTTATTGTTGTTATTTGGGGTTTTTAATTATTATTATTGTTATTGTTATTGTTATTATTGCCTGTTATTATTGTGTTATTGTTATTATTGTAAGTTATTATTGTGATAGTTATTGTTGTTATTTTTGTTGTTTTTGTTATTATCATCATCATCATTATATTAATTTTATTATTATTAAATATTTATATATATATATATATTTATTCATTTATTTGTTTTTATATATATAGTTTTAATTTCTCCCCCCCCCCCCAATTTTTGTATTTTATTGATGTTATTTTTTGTTTTGTTGTTGTTGTGTTGTTGTTAATGTTGTTGCTCTTATTATTATTGTTGTTGTTGTTGTTGTTAATATTGATGTTATTATTATAATATTATTTTGTTGTTGTTATTGTTGTTGTTGTTATTGCTGTTGTTATTGGTGTTATGTTGTTGTTATTGTTGCTGCGGCTGTTGTTTGTTGTTATTGTTGTTGTTGTTGTTTATGTTGTTGTGTTGTTAAAGTTGTTATTGTTGTTGTGGTTATTGCTGTTATTTTTGTTGCTGTTGTTGTTAATTATTGTCATTGTTATTATTGTTGTTATAGTTATTGTTGTTATTTTGTTGTTTATGTTATTATAGGTGCTTAAGATATATATACCTATTCATAGCAAAGACAGTGTCTGCACTCTCATTTAGTATGCAGTCATGTAAGAATGGGTCAGAGGAGGCAATGTGATGCATCTCACCAAAGTCACCTTTATTCTTGATACCGATTTTTTTTTGTATTTTCCTTACTGCACTGAGTATGGACCCAGCATGCTGATTGTGCATTTGAAGACCTTTGTTTATCAAACACTTTACTAGAATTAGAGCAACAAAGCGCATGATGCTCTTTGAAGTCTTTTATCATTGCTTCAAAAACAACAATATCTCCACATAGGTTTAGCTTTGCCTCTCGCACATATTGTTCTTCGACAATATCAATAGGTTCCAACAATTCTCGCGGAGAGTAAACACACATAAGAGCTTTTTCCACCTCTTGATCAGATATGTATCTGGTACGACATCCTACCTTAAACTTTCTGTGTGGGGTAATACTGCATCTGGTAATATGCAAAAGCAGCTGCTATTTTGGCATTCATTGCATACATACTTATTCTTTTCCTAGTACAATATTTTTTTCATTTATTTTATGCCTTTTCCTATCAATTTGTCTGCTTCCTTGAAGAAGTCACATTTCACAAATACACTTTTGAACAGAATTTATTGCGTGAGCATTACTTTTTGTCATGACTATATATCAGTGCTGTAAACTTTTGTCCCAAGAAATGGCATCTCCGTAAACCTATTGATGACTTTCTTGCAGTGAAAACATGCAGCACATGCTGAATCAGCTCAGCTATGCTCAATATTGAGTGTGGTTTATTCTATGATGAGGTTTTATACACACATTTTGCTGTTTTACTGAAGCTAGAAACAGATTAGTCATTGCAATGCATTGGAATCTTCTTATAGTAAAATTAATAGCATGCATATTATATGTGGGAGAAAGTAGATGGATGTAGATTGATCCCAGAAGAAGAATTTCATGTATTTTTTAAAAAGATGCCAGTTGACTTCCTTAAATAAAGATTTAAGGAACATTTGAGTATTTTTGGGCTTAAATCAGCAGAATCCACTATCTAAGGTTCCAAGAAGTGATTTTTTAAACTGAGATGTGGGGATGTCCTTTTGTGTTTTGACGTCCATTTTTAATAGGGTCAAACTAATATAGAGAGTGATACAAAAAATGAATATAAATACAACATACTACAGACACACACTACATTCAATATGCTATAGCAACAGTGTTTACTTTAGTAAAAATGTCAGTAATGTTAGTTATGCATAAATGAACCATGAACTTGTGTCCACAATTTCCTTAATTCTTGAATATTCACAACATACAGCAGGTTCACAACTGGTAACAAGCCCAGAAAAATGTTTCTCAAAATTCCAAACAATGCTGGGCCATTCTTTTCAACATCAGAATGACTGCATGGGTTGCTTAGATCATGACCTCCTTGCTCACAGATAAAGTACTTCTGCAAATTATCCAAAAATTGTGCATAATTTCTAACTAACAAATAAAATTATATTAGGTTTATAAAAGTTGAAAGTACAAAGTAGCAGAGAATAAAGAGTAGCTTCTTCTCAGCTTTTCCAAATGAAAATTTATATCCTAGTTTTCCATTGCTGACACCTTGCTATATTAAAGAAAAATATTATCATTCACAATATCAATTAAATGCTACGTTCTCAGTAACCTGCATTTGCTTTCTTTTGATGTGACCTTTGTGTAAAGAACAGAATATGATGATGAGCAGGGAACATCCAAGTGCACCAATGATGCTTATCATCAGGACAAAACTATACAAATTAGCATATGATACTCTTCCAAAACATAGAGTAGTAGGGTATGTGGTAGGTTCAAAACCCAATCCTCCTGTCAAGAACAAGCTGTTCCTAAGCTGAGAGGTGGAATTTTGATTTTGCTTCTGAAAATCCATTGCAAAGTCAGCCATTACAGCTACAATGGGGACTAGAGGAAGTAAAATTCCAACTATGATGCATGTTATGTGAATGTACTTGTTCTTGCCAGTTGCTTCAAAGGTTTGAGCATGGAATGGAAACATAACATGCCAAAAGAGTGTAGTTGTATGGAATAGCCACCATAGTGATATTTGACCTAATCTATAGGTTACCACAATACCTGCAGAATGAATCAAACACAAAAAGAAATTTTACCCAAAATGTTAATGACTATACAGGGCACACTTGCAGGGACACTCCTCTTCCTCTACCAGAACACTACTAAATTAGACTACCAAAATTTCACAGGAGTACAGTTAACATATAATATTTCATGAATTAGTATGCGCATGTTTCATCAGTTCTAGCAATGAGAACTACTCGAGGGCACGTAGGTGTGCCCTGTCATTTGAACAGACTAACATGAATGCGCATAATAGTTCATGAGATCGCTTGAGCTCAGTCAGGTAAAGTTATTGATTATAGCATTGTTCATGCTCTAGCTATCGTCCTCTATTCTGTGGCTTGTAAGGAAACCTCCATCATTTGTCTCTCCAACGTCTTTTTGTGGAGTTTGGCTATCCTCCGGCAATATTTACTGGAACACTTTCTGGTACTTGCCCAAGCTTAATCATGTGACCCTTCATGTGATCCATCTGACTAGGCTGAAATGCTGCAATTTTGAAGAAGTTTGATTATCACTTCCATGATAACAGACTGCTAAGCTACCACCATCCACTCCAGATGAATGATTTCCTCTAGAGCTTTCACATTTCCTATTGATTTGCAGTCTAATTGAGGACGTGAACTATTTCATTTGGGGTATATAGTAAATGGTGTATGGTCTAAACAAGGGTAAGGTCTAACCAAGGAAATAATAATGTTAGTTATATAGGGCATCTGCTCATGGATAATAACTTTTCATCATTCTTACCAATTTAGCCAGCGATTGTCAGAACATATTTTCAGCAGGTGGATTTTCAAATAATATTGTGAATAATTGCAGCAGTTATCCAAGATATTAATAGTATAATGGAAAATAAATTGAAGATTTACACTTCCATGATTAAAATGATAGTGCCTATATGTTTGGATGGCAAAAACAGACTGATCTATTATAATAAACAAGTGCACACAGTGAAGAATCCATATAACAATTTAATAATCTCCCTTCTCCCCTAAAATTCTTCCTCCGCTCAAACAGTGAACGCAGATGTCATTTTGACATCCAAAAGGGGAATTTAGACATACACGTTGAATATAATCATACCTGATATGACACAAAAGGGAGTCACTTTCATCCTGCTTTCAATTAGACTCCTAGATGAACAGAAGAGACTGCCACATCCAATATAGCCGACCAGATGAAAGATTACTGAAATATTTTTATGATAACAATTAATTCGTGTTTAACAACAAACAACAATGAAAGCAACAACAAATAACACTTACTTAAAATCAAGGCATCAATGGTCATGTAGACTATAAAGATAGCAGGGAAAACAAGCCTGTAATAATGAAAATAATGCGAATATTTCATGGGCAATTGCTTAATTACTAGAATATTAAAGATATCTAAAGTCAAACTCTCAGGTTGTTTAGTGGTCTCAAAGTTTTAGCACTCACCACTGTTAAGAACTGGTATCATAGTAGATTTTTTAAAAACATATTTCTCTTATGATAAAAGTATATAATTATGTAGTCTACAAACCTGAAGATGAACCAAGTGTGGTCCATTGTCTGCAAGTTTCCATTCATAAACTTGAAAAAGCCAAAATTGAGTATGTATTTCGAATCAATTCTGAGGACATCACAATCATAATTCACCATGTGTGGGTATAGATGGAGATAGCTGCCTCTTGCAATGATGTATGAGTGGAGCTAGCTGTCTTCTTATGTGTGGATGGAGATAGCTCTCTCCTTCAGTGATGTGTGGGTGTGGATGGAGCTAGCTGTCTCCTTCAATGATTTGTGGGTGTGGATGGATCTAGCTATCTCCTTCAATGATGTGTGGGTGTGGATGGAGTTAGCTGTCTCCTTCAATGATGTGTGGTTGTAGATGGAGCTAGCTGTCTTCAATGATGTGTGGGTGTGGATGGAGCTAGCTGTCTCCTTCAATGATGGATGGATGTAGATGTCTCCTTCAATTATTTGTGCGTGTGGATGGAGCTAAATGTCTCCTTCAATGATGTGTGGGTGTGGATGGAGCAAGCTGTCTCCTTCAATGATGTGTGGGTATGGATGGAGCTAGCTGTCTCCTTCAATGATGTGTGGGTGAGGATGGAGCTAGCTGTCTCCTTCAATGATTTGTGCATGTGGATGGAGCTAAATGTCTCCTTCAATGATGTGGTGTGGATGGAGCTGGCTGTCTGCTTCAATGATGTGTGGGTGTGGATGGATCTAGCTGTCTCCTTCAATGATGTGTGGGTGGGGATGGAGCTAGCTTTCTGCTTCAATAATGTGTGGGTGTGGATGGATCTAGCTGTCTCCTTCAATGATGTGTGGGTGTAGATGGAGCTAGCTGTCTCCTTCAATGATGTGTGGGTGTGGATGGAGCTAGCTGTCTCCTTCAATGATGTGTGTGTGTGGATGGAGCTAGCTCTCTCCTTCAATGATGTGTGAGTGTGGATGGATCTAGCTGCTGTCTCCTTCAATGATGTGTGGGTGGAGATGGAGCTAGCTCTCTCCTTCAATGATGTGTGGGTGTGGATGGAGCTAGCTGTCTCCTTCAATGATGTGTGTGTGTGGATGGAGCTATCTCTCTCCTTCAATGATGTGTGAGTGTGGATGGATCTAGCTGTCTCCTTCAATGATGTGTGGTTGTGGATGGAGTTAGCTGTCTCCTTCAATGATGTGTGGTTGTAGATGGAGCTAGCTGTCTCCTTCAATGATGTGTGGGTGTGGATGGAGCTAGCTGTCTCCTTCAATGATGTGTGGGTATGGATGGAGCTAGCTCTCTCCTTCAATGATGTGTTGGTATGGCTGGAGCTAGCTGTCTCCTTCAATGATGTGTGGGTGTGGATGGAGCTAGCTGTCTCCTTCAATGATGTGTAGGTGTTGATGGAGCTAGCTGTCTCCTTCAATGATGTGTGGGTGTGGATGGAGCTAGCTATCTCCTTCAATGATGTGTGGGTGTGGATGGAACTAGCTGTCTCCTTCAATGATGTGTGGGTGTGGATGGAGCTAGCTGTCTCTTTGAATGATGTGTGGGTATGGATTGAGCTAGCTTTCTCCTTCAATGATGTGTGGGTGTGGATGGAGCTAGCTGTCTCCTTCAATGATGTGTGGTGTGGATGGAGCTAGCTGTCTCTCTTTGAATGATGTGTGGGTATGGATTGAGCTAGCTTTCTCCTTCAATGATGTGTGGGTGTGGATGGAGCTAGCTGTCTCCTTCAATGATGTTGGGTGTGGATGGAGCTAGCTTTCTCCTTCAATGATGTGTAAGTGTGGATGGAGCTAGCTGTCTCCTTCAATGGTGCATGGGTGTGGATGGAGATGCCTGTCTCCTTCAATGATGAGTGGGTGAGGATATAGGTAGCTATCTCCTTCAATGATGTGTGGGTGTGGATGGAGCTAGCTGTCTCCTTCAATGATGTGTGGGTGTGGATGGAGATAAGTGTCTCCTTCAATGATGCGAAGGGGTGGATGGAGGTAGCTCTCTTCTTCAATGTGTGGGTGTGGATGGAGCTAGCTGTCTCCTTCAATGATGTGTGGGTGTGGATAGAGCTAGCTGTCTCCTTCAATGATGTGTGGGTGTGGATGGAGCTAGCTTTCTCCTTCAATGATGTGTAAGTGTGGATAGAGCTAGCTGTCTCCTTCAATGGTGCATGGGTGTGGATGGATATGCCTGTCTCCTTCAATGATGTTTGGGTGTGGATGGAGATAGCTGTCTCCTTCAATGATGTGTGGGTGTGGATGGAGCTAGCTTTCTCCTTCAATGATGTGTGGGTGTGGATGGAGCTAGCTGTCTCTTTCAATGATGTGTGGGTGTGGATGGAGATAAGTGTCTCCTTCAATGATGCGAAGGGGTGGATGGAGGTAGCTCTCTTCTTCAATGATGTGTGGGTGTGGATGGAGCTAGCTGTCTCTTTCAATGATGTGTGGTGTGGATAGAGCTAGCTGTCTCTTTGAATGATGTGTGGGTATGGATTGAGCTAGCTTTCTCCTTCAATGATGTGTGGGTGTGGATGGAGCTAGCTGTCTCCTTCAATGGTGCATGGGTGTGGATGGAGATGCCTGTCTCCTTCAATGATGTGTGGGTGTGGATGGAGCTAGCTGTCTCCTTCAATGATGTGTGGGTGTGGATGGAGCTAGCTGTCTCCTTCAATGATGTTTGGGTGTGGATGGAGATAGCTGTCTCCTTCAATGATGTGTGGGTGTGGATGGAGCTAGCTTTCTCCTTCAATGATGTGTGGGTGTGGATGGAGCTAGCTGTCTTCTTCAATGATGTTTGGGTGTGGATGGAGCTAGCTGTCTCCTTCAATGATGTGTGGGTGTGGATAGAGCTAGCTGTCTCCTTCAATGATGTGTAAGTGTGGATGGAGCTAGCTGTCTCCTTCAATGGTGCATGGGTGTGGATGGAGATGCCTGTCTCCTTCAATGATGTGTGGGTGTGGATGGAGCTAGCTGTCTCTTTCAATGATGTGTGGGTGTGGATGGAGATAAGTGTCTCCTTCAATGATGCGAAGGGGTGGATGGAGGTAGCTCTCTTCTTCAATGGTGTGTGGGTGTGGATGGAGCTAGCTGTCTCTTTCAATGATGTGTGGGTGTGGATGGAGATAAGTGTCTCCTTCAATGATGCGAAGGGGTGGATGGAGGTAGCTCTCTTCTTCAATGATGTGTGGGTGTGGATGGAGTTAGCTGTCTCCTTCAATGATGTGTGGTGTGGATAGAGCTAGCTGTCTCTTTGAATGATGTGTGGGTATGGATTGAGCTAGCTTTCTCCTTCAATGATGTGTGGGTGTGGATGGAGCTAGCTGTCTCCTTCAATGGTGCATGGGTGTGGATGGAGATGCCTGTCTCCTTCAATGATGTGTGGGTGTGGATGGAGCTAGCTGTCTCCTTCAATGATGTGTGGGTGTGGATGGAGCTAGCTGTCTCCTTCAATGATGTTTGGGTGTGGATGGAGCTAGCTGTCTCCTTCAATGATGTGTGGGTGTGGATGGAGCTAGCTGTCTCCTTCAATGATGTTTGGATGTGGATGGAGCTAGCTGTCTCCTTCAATGATGTGTGGGTGTGGATGGAGTTAGCTCTCTCCTTCAATGATGTGTGGGTGTGGATGGAGCTAGCTTTCTCCTTCACCTTATTTTACTTTTTTTTTAATTATTATCATAAGCTTGTCATAGCAAACTTGTGATACACACTACAGTAGTTCTAGTTTAATCAACTACAAATCGCTTGTTTTGTATGTGGAATTGCATGCTTGGCAAACTTCCCCATATAAAGAAACTTAGGTCTAATGACTCATCCAACTGGAGGGGCATACAAACAGGGTGCCTATTGAGCCATTGTTCCCGTTTTAACTTTTTCCCCAATGCAAGTTGTTTGTACTTCAAAGAGTGAAGTCCATCCCAACAAGTCCTTGAAAAGCCAAATAGCTCCTTCTTAGTCACACTTTTATGAGGCTAAATCTTTTGTGTAGATTATTTGACTGCTCCAAGTATAATCTACCAGACTAAGGTCTTCTTCGTCTGACTCGTGCAACTATTACCTTCTCTGCTCCCTTCTCTGCTCCCACCTAAAAATTATGCAATTATGGAGTGCATTATTAAAATTTTAGTAATGTTGTTTAGTTATCAATATTCTGTAAAGTGATGATTTTTGTGCAAATTTGGTTTGAAGTAAGAGTACTAAATAACCGATACAAATGAATACCATCAATTATTGCCGGTTTTCCGCATCCAATAATTCATTGCATAATTTTTTTGGCTGCTTCACGAAATAAGGGAGTGTCGGTATTTTGGGGGTTTGGTTAATGGTACAATCCGGAATGTCCTGATCATATATATAGCTACCACCAAGCATATGACTTGTGATCTTAGGTTTGACAGACTTAGTACACTGTATGCTTTAAATGTATATACTCTAGTGATAAAGTGGAAAGTACCTGAAACCTAGGTAATTAGCTACTCCTTTCATCAAAGTAAACTAGTTGCTATTATGCAAAATCTCATTTGTGGTCATATTCTGCAGTTACTAGACCAATAGCAGCTGCTAAGACTACAGCTGCTAAGACTATAGCTACTCTTTTAGTTGCTACAGGTATCAGAATGAACTAAAGCAGTATTAAATCATTAGGTCACCTGTCCTGCTTCTGCAATCAATTAGCCTTGTGGATAACTCCGAATTTTCATGATAACAACTGGAGTCTGGATAATCTGAATACTAAGTTAGAAGTGAATTGTAGTGTAACTAATGGCAATAGTCCTCTAGCAGGTGAGATAACTTCCCTTTCACAAATATGTAAATGTGTATACCAGCTGAAATTAATCGGCAGGCTCATCAATCAATATTATGGACTGTGTTATATAAGCAATACATGATGCAGTGTAACACAATAACATTGCAACACTAGAACCACCCTAACTCTCCCCTTTTAATTAACTCACATTCTCTTGCGTGCTAAACAAGATATTATTGTTACTGTTACGGCTGCTAGAAATCCAAGAAATGTAGATATGAAGGTCGCCACATCTCTGAAAATAGTTACTCCTTGACTGTTTAGCATCCAGGTGTAACAACTTGGTGTGCAGATACTTGAACCATTTTCTCGAGAGAGTCCATCAGCATTTGAGTTCTTTGAGCCTGGTTTGTGTGAGATGGTGTAGCTGTAAGGCTGCATAGCAAGTGCCCAACGACCCAATCGACCATGAGCATCTTTCAGGTGTCCCAATCGTGTTAGGGGGTTGTGGTCAGTTTGTATTTCGAAGGTGGTTCCCTCCAGGTAGATACGGAAATGTTTCACCCCATCAACTAATGCTAGTGCTTCCCTCTCAATGGTCGAATAGTTTATCTCCCTCAGTAGCAGTTTCCTCGACCCATACGCAATTGGATGTTCCTCCCCCAAGTGGTCCTTCTGGCTTAGCACGTATCCGATTCCCGTAGACTAGCATCTGTCTGCAGTAAGAAAGGTCTTTCCCAATTTGGGGTAGAGAGAATGGGATAGTGGGTAAGTAGGTCTTTCAAGGTAACAAAAGCCTTCTCGGCTACCTCATCCCAAATGACCTTAACGGGTTGCTGTGCCTTGGTAAGATCCGACAAGGGAGTGGCTACCGTCGAGAAATTTGGTATAAATTTCCGGTAGTATCCAAATATACCCAAAAAGGCCCTGACGTCCTTCTTTGTCTTTGGTGTGCTAAAGTTCTCAATTGCCCTAACTTTAGCTTGGATAGGTTTGACCCTGCCTTGCCCAACTACATGTCCTAGATAATGACATCTATTACATGCAAACTTGCACTTCTTTAGCTTAATGTGTAAACCTGCCGACCTTAACCGTTTGAGAATGTTGGTAAGGTGTTGCACGTGGTCTTCCCAACTCTTGCTGAAGATAATTATATCATCTAAGTAAGCCGCTGCATACTCGTGTGTTCCTGCTAACACTGTGTTCATCAGTCTCTGGAAGGTTAAGGGGACTGCCACCAAACCAAATGGCATGGTTTGAAACTCATATTTCCCCCATGGGGTTATGAAAGCAGTCTTGGGTTGACTTTCTTTGTCTACAGGCACCTGCCAATACCCTTTTGTCAAGTCTAGGGCTGAGATATATTTAGCCTCCCCCAGCTGGTCGATTAAGTCCTCAATGAGAGGTATAGGGTATGGATCTGCCCGGGTAAGTAAATTAAGTTTTCTGTAATCTACGCACAGTCTCTTGGTACTATCCCCCTTCGGGACTAAAACCACCGGAGCTGCCCATGGACTTTTGGAAGGTATAATAATTCCTAAGTCCAGCAACTCTTTAATTTCTTTTCTCAAGGACTCGTGGGAGGTACGGGGCAGTCTGTAAATGAATTTCTTTAAAAATCCATAAAACTCATTTTCCACCCGCGCGCTTGACCACGTACTTAAATTTTAACGCCTAATGAAAACACTCATTACATAGAGTAGGGCTTCCTTTAAATTTTTAGCACTTAGCAATCTGGAGTTATTTATGTGGAGGTTGCAGGCATTCAGGTTTTTAGGTCCCTCCACTTTAGGTCTAGTAACTTGCCTATAGTTATACCTATGAAAAATATTTTAGTATCAAAAGAGAGCACACAGAGAGACCTATCTTTTGAGCTATATATATCAAGTCCATACCATGAAGTTTGCAGAAGCTACGGAGCTCTAAAGTGGTAACCATAAGTTTTTGGGGGGGAAATAAAAAAATGCAACTTTCCCCCCCCTGAAGTTGGCATCATGGACTATGTTATTAGAACATCAGAACACCACCCTTGCTATATAAAAAAAAAAAATTTTCCATGCTCAGATGTCATCTCCAACTCTTTTTAGTGCATGTCCAAAAGAAAGAGTGATGCAACTCCTCCTGCTCCCTTGTCCCTTGACCTCAGGACGTCCCGTAATGTACTATAACACAGACATCATTTACACACCCCATGCAGTATAGGTGTGTACAAAATGCATGCATGAAATCCTCCATAACTTTTTTTCTGAACCAGAACAGCCTTCCAAGTTTTGTACACAGCTCATGCAGATAAAAGGAAGAATTTTTTTAAAGAAAATTTTCAGAAAAATGGTTTACTACCCCCATAAACAGGGAACAGGGGATGGAGGGTCAGGGCTAAGAGGAAGACAAAAATTCAACCAGTCCTACTGATCCTACATTCCTGATACAACATTAATGCTGAGGTCATTATATGATTGTTGTTATTCCTGGAACTTCGATGCATCTGCATGCAAGCAGCCTCTTGTTTTTTGGCACATGTACATATTATATAGAGAGAAAGAGCATACAAAACTATTGTTAAGTGGATTGAAATTAATACGTGTTTTTTCCATTTTCAACCCGTTGAGGATCAGTTTACATGGTACCATGCAAATCTGTAATAGCCATATGCCATGGAATTGGAATTGGAACCTCTCACTAAATAAAACTGGCAGCAAATGTGCTTTTAGCATGTTCTAGTGAATATATTTCATTAAATAACAATCAGAGATAGAACCAGAACTTAAGTGGAAACTTACTAACCAAAATTGGTTATCACTCTTCATTAAAAATGTATCTAGCTATGCATACAATAAGGGAATTTATAATAAATGGAATATTGGCACACCTGTTACATTTGTAGAGAAACTGCCATTTAGAGCAGGGCAGGAGGAAGCCACAGCAGGAAACATGGAACAGTCTGGGAGGACAATGCCAAGTGCTTGAACAAACATCCACTGCTGTGGGCACAGTGTGTCTCTGATCTGTTCACACTGACTAGTAGTAGGCTGGATGGAGACCTCCATACCGCCACACAATCCAAACAGAAGCACGCACAAAAATGGAGAAGCTTTACTTATGCATCCAGCACTTGCTCCAAGAGATTTTAATCCGTTAATCACTTTTGTAGCTGTATCCTCTTCATTCCTCACCACCAAAACATTTCCCCCTGCATCAAGTGGACAGTTGGAGGATGTCAGAATATTGGCTAATTCTGTTAGGCAGATACCATTAGTCGTGGCATACTGGAGTGGTGCTGAGCACATAAAATCACTGGCAGAAGCATTAGCATCATTGGTATTAGATGATATCTAAACGAGTATGAATGCCATAATCATGTATTTTCTGTGACATTATCTAGTGACAATATATTGCATGTGCTACATAAACTGCAAGTCATAATAGCAACAAAAATACTTATAACAAATATCTCAAGTTGGTTGAAGTTGGTTTTTATACCATTTCTTTTAGTCCTCATCTTTCTCACAAATGAAAACCGAAGACTTTGCTCATCAAAACCTCAAAATATTCCTTTGGATTTTGTGAAGTCAGATCAAAATCACAATTAGAGTTTAGTGAAAATAATAATAATAATAACATCGTTTGATTTGCAATCACAATCATCAGGGACAAATCTTGAGGATCAGCCATTTCCAAAATTGTAATAGTGAATAAAATGGGGGTATACAAATGGTCAAGATCGATGAAAGAGTACTTGATGCACAGTAGTGTCGAATTTTTGCAGTAATATGTAGGTGTTCAGGATAACAATTCTGTAATTTTATGATGACATAGGTATGTACTCAATTCCTCAAATTGATCTAGCTATGGAGTGGCTATATCATTTGTCATGAAGGCATAGAGAGCTTGGCAATGTAAACAGTTGCTTTTGCATACTACCACTCATAGGTGCTGCTCTGTCAAACAAGAGGTACAAAAATGAGAACAGGCTAAGTTACAATGACCATCAACTTGAATTTTACTTCTCGACATTTCAACTAGATGCTCTAGCCTTCATCAGGTTGAATGCTGGCATATGGCATATGTATAAGAGTTAAGGACTGCGGTACTTAGTAATTTACACAGTAGTTATATTTAACATTGTTCAAAGTGGGACAAAACATATAATCATTATTAGCCAAATTACAACTGGGAAAGTCGCTATGCAGCTCAACATTTTTAGGAATATGGCTGTTTGATGATAAAAGTACTTCCTCCTTCTTCTCCTTAATATAAGTCTTAATAAGCCAATTAGTCATTCATTATTGAGGTTTAAAGAGAGATGTGTACCTCTTCACCGTTGTCAAGTGCATCTTTCACCTTAGATACACACCAGTTGATAAAACATCGCTTAAGCTCCTTCTTGTAAGGATTGTTTGAACAACGTATCCATACACAGCTCAGATATGCATGCACATACAAGCTAGCACTTGTCAACAATTCCCTAACTAAATGCTATGTACTAGCTAGCTGGGTATAATTGTTAACTGATGCTACTGTTCTTGTTAAGTTTTACAGTAGTCAAGAGAGGAAAAATATGCTAATGATGGGGAACATACTGAACACAAATGGATCAAAAGAGCAAATAAAACAAAATGTATTCCTGATGAAGGCTAGAGCATCTAGTCGAAATGTCAAGAGAATATAATGATTATTGAGAAGGTTATTGTAATGTCTAATAACATTTTACTGTCAGCTATTGCATAGTCTTCCCTTTAATACTTGGATCATTCCATCAGTCAGCAGATACTGCCTGATGACCTCACCCAAAGTATCTGAAGTGCTTGTTAGCTTCTGCACTGTCTTCCTTTCCATCTCTGACAATGCTGTCAGCCAGCAAGCACTATATACCTGTAACCCCATCATTATATTGTGCTTCCCATTTCCAGGGGAAGCTGTTTCCAGGTAGTCCTAACAAAACCCTCATCTTTCATGTTTACATTCACATGTTGCTGGGCATATTGTTGTGCAATCGTGCACAAGTTCAAAAAAAAACATCCAAAAATAAAATAGCATGAAACAATAGGCTTGGCAAGGGGCAAGGTGCTGCAGCTTGTCACACTATGACTTCAATTTCCTTCTAGTAATAATAATGACAGGGACATCAGGACTGTTGTAGAGTTAGAGATGTCTGTTGGCTGCATCTGAGAGATGTCTTGTATGACGGTAATGAATTGAGAATGTGATTTACTTATTAGTTGAACGTGAGGAATTTAAGCGGCGATGAAAAGTGTTGTTATCATTGTGTTCAGAGTTGACAGAACAAAGGCTTGGCTCGTAAAGTAAAAGATGGTAGAGGTAGAGAGAAGACTAGTTTTGTTACTAGTAAATTGTGTAGAAGGAGTGGAGCAGGGTGATGAAGGGAGTAAATGACTGCCTGATATACCATAAATCTGGAATACTTCGTGTTTAAATTAATTTGTATGTCAATATATTTGCGTAAAACTAGTGGTCTATGAATTATTTTTTCGCGGACATGATGGACCACGAGATAATTGAATTCTGAAATAGATATAACAAAAAGCAGATTGCTAGGCCATTCTTGAAAGAAGCAATCTTGCTTGGAAACCAAAAGTTGAGGGATTGTAAGAGAGCAATTAACTAAGAGATGGATTTTTACTTCACTCATTTGTATATATATATACCAGGCACAGTCATGATTTGACAACACTTATTTCTGTTTAAGAATGGTGGTATCTTTTTCCATGTTTTAACAACTACTTTCTTTTTGTCTAGCTGCTCCACTCAGCTTTCAGATAAACTTGCCGTTTAGTAGGATTATAATTCATTGATAATTGAGGTTTACTTCACCACAGCACTCTAATGCTATTGTCAGAGATGAGCCCATCAAAGACTTACCTGAGATTAATAGTGGGAACGAACAAACACCTATGACCTCAGAGCTCCAAAGCCAGAAACCACCGCACCACAACCAGCCCCAGGGAAACCAGTAAGGAAACAGATGCCAAGTTATAATAATAAGAACTTATTGAATAGCTACTTTGTATTCAAGGATCCAGAACTTCTAGAAGACTCAGAAGCATCGATGGGTCAGCCACTAATTACCAAGAAGCCACAAAAAGAGCTGTGAGACTTAGGTGTGAATGTTGTATAAAAGGAACTGAATAAAGTAGATTAGTTAGATTACCTTAGTCGTTGAACTGGTGTACAGTATTTGGTACTGAGTAGTTTGTGCATATTGAGTTGAGCTTAGGGTACTGTATCTTTGACTGGTGTATGTCATATTTTGTGAATTGATTAATACGGTATTTTTAACTACTGCATCATTGCTCTTCATGAGTGGTTACACAGCAACAACGGAGTGTTTGCTGATTTTGGTCTAACCAGAGGTTGTTGGTTAGGCGTCGCAGGGTACTGACTACAGAAGTAGTTTAGTAGTAGTATTTGCCTTACAGTCCTAATATTATGTCCTAAGATTGAGCACATGCAGCTTCCCTTCAACACACTTTCCGTGTGCATTGTTTTAAGGCAGTCCTGTAACTCCATACAAAATGCAACGGTGTTAGTTGCTGGGGAATCCGATTTATGTGATAATTATTGGGTGCTTTCATCCGAAACAACTAAAACATAGTGCACTCTGCATCCGTATACCCCAGACAACTACTCAGATTCCTCTTTAAGTGCCTGTTAAACCCGTAAAGCTTGCGAAACCATATAAGGCAGGATGTCCTAGAGTTCTTCCTACTAAGTGAAAACCTACAATCAAGCACGCCAACGGCAAATATGCAGTCATTGCAAAAAGGGACGACCGTTTCTTTCAATTCCATGAAAAGTTTTAAAATAGTCACTTTGAGGTACCACTATTTGCCACCAGACTTATTTTATCCAGTCATTTATGCACTGGACCGAGTTTTGGATAAACAACCATGTAAATTATGTTATTAATCATCTCAGCAAAACTTACACTGAATCACAACAACTTCAACGATATCACTTAAATATATATATTATATATATATATATATATGGATGCAAGTGGGTTTCTTTGGAGGACTCTGCCTAATAGTGGGTTTGGGCACAAGGAGTGCGAGGTAAAAACAGCATCCTGAAACACTGTGGCCTTTTTATGTTAGTTTGCTGAAATTTATTATTATTAAAATAGCTCTAGCTAGCTATCTAGCTTCTCTCTGCCTAATAATGCTTTGGCATTCTGGCTAGCTGTCTAGCTTGTAGTTAGTGAGTTTCAGGAGCTCCGGTAGTTGGCAACTTCAATATCGACCTGCTGAAGGTAACTGACTACCTGTCGCTTGATCTTGTAGCTAGTTTTTGAACTGACCCAAAAGGTTAAAGAGCTTGCAACTACATAGTTCCATTTGTAAATATTTCTCTAATCCTGCCACATTAAAGTTCCAGGACTGTGTTGGTTAAGCTCATGACTCAGTTGAAGACTGAAATTTTGTCAACCGCATCTACTTCATAGTGATGTGGCCAAAATTGACAACACAAAGGATTACGACATTTTGTCATGAGAGTGAGTCGTCTAGCTAATCCTGAGGCTCAGGAATAACCTCCTGTTGATAACTTGGGCAAGCTATCTGGCATTGAGGTAAAATGACTGCAAACTTGGAAGTATACTCTGTCCATTGGGTCGGTACATCATATCTCTCTCTGGGCATGTCTTGACTAGTACATACTACAAAACCTCGCCATTCTCTCTTCGCACTGAGCATGGCAGCGTACTTGATAGAAGTAATTGTGTGAGGTTTGTAATGGTATCAGTCTGGCTTCATCCTGTGGTAGGAAGAAGACATTCAAATTCCTAACAGTTTCTTGAATAGCCATATTAATGGCACCTTGTGGTTCTTGAATTTCACTACATTGAATTCCACTATATCCCAGAATATGGTGTTCTTCAACAAGACATCAAGACTTGCTGCCAGCCAAGAATAGTTGCTGCTGATAACTTAACCAGAAATTCATTTTCCACCCGCGCGCTTGACCACGTACTTACATTTTAACGCCTAATGAAAACAGTCATTGAATAGAGGAGTAGACACTGGTGCTAATTTCAAATCTTTAGCACTTTGCAATCTGGAGATATTTATGTGGGCATTCAGGTTTTGAGGTCCCTCCACTTTAGGTCTAGTAACTATAGTTATACCTATGAAAAATATTTTAGTATCCAATGAGAGCACACAGAGATACCTATCTTTTGAGCTATAGTCCATACCATGAAGTTTTCAGAATCTCGGAGCTCTAAAGTGGTAACCATAAGTTAAAAAATATATATTAAAAAATGCAATTGTCCCTCCTTGGCAATCTAATAACCCAGGGTCTTACCTCAGATATTGACAAACTCAAGAATACCGTTAGCAGTAAAAGAGCACTCCACACACCAACGAGAAGTACGCAAAATAGAGCAATCTGTACATATATAGAGCCAAAATTTCTTTTTGACCCACAAAAAGGTGGGGATTTTCCAAGAAGAGTGCTCTACTAGATTCTCGTCCGTTACGCTCATTATTATCACTAGCTACTACCGCCCGTCCCACACAACCAGTTTGTTTCAATTATGGATGACTATCAGTATGGGAAGTCAACCGCCAGTATACCCAAGAGAAAACTTTCAACGTCAGGAACCGCGTGAGATTGCTGGCGCGTAAAGGGTAGGCATCAAATGGAAGGTGTAAGTTGAAAAACGAAAGTTGAAGTTTTGGAGAGGTATCTAAACCAGTTACGGTCTTTGGAGAAGCTTATAAAAGAAATGGGGTACTAGTTGAGGTGGTGAATGATAGTGGCACGAAGATGAGGTTGTTGGCAGTGAGTGGAAGACCATGGGGTTCTGAGATGGGTAAAGGTAAAATGGGGGAAAAATCCGGCTGTGGTGAACAAAGTGGTGGGGAGGCCATTCATCCTGACAGAGGATTGTACCAGCAAACGAGAGTCTGTAGGTGTGTGTGTGGGGGGGGGGGGGGGGGGGGGGGGAACCTGCACCGCAGGGGTGGATCAGCAGTATAAGGATTCACAGGCAAAGGCAAGGCGTTTCCAGTACTGGAGAAGGTGTTCGAGGAGATGAATTGGTATGGAAAAGGAGGTGGGGAGAGGGACAAGCAGAGGGAGAAGTTGGGAATACAATTGAAAACCAGGAGAAAGAGCCAATTCAGAATCCATGTACTTTACAACCTGGTAGGTATAGGTTGCCAGGGGAAGACACTCCAGCAGATGGCATGGGAAGTTGAGAAGGAAGAGTCATCAGTAAAAGGAGCACTAAGAGGAAAGTCATCCACAGGATTAGTCCGGGGGACAGTGCTGGGAACTGGGAAGGGGTAGTGAAGGACAAGATGATTGTCCCACTGAATGGAACAATTCCAAACCTTCCTATCACAGAAGCAGCTGGTGGTCCAGGAGACCAGGATAACATGTCCAAGATCAGGAATCTGAAGGACCAAGCTCAATCAAGGGACTTGTTTAATTGTAGAGGAAAGTGGTCAAGGGAGATGGATTTGAAGATAGTGATTGTGTTGAAGAGGTTTGATGAGTCTTAACTGTTTGTTTTTCAGAAGGAGGACACAGGTATAGCCGAGTGTGTGTGGTATGGCATCAATAGAGAGGGCAAAGGCGGCCTAGTGAAGGTGTGTGAATGCTGTTACATTGGAGTCTGGAGTCTAAGATAAGTTGTCTTGGTAGATTTAAAGAGTAGGGAGAAGGAAAATGATGATAGGAGTAGTATATGTTAACCCAGAGAGGATGAGAGTAGATGAGTCGGAGAGTCTGTTTGATGTTCTGTAGTATATGTGAAAATGAAAAGAATGACTAAAATATAGTACTAATAAGGTGTACTACATGGGAATCTGGATTCGAAGATGAGAAAAGGTTTTGGTCTGGGCATAGAATTAAGAGGAGTAGGGAGAATGAGTAGTTAGTATATGTTAACCCAGAGGGGATGAGAGTAGATGAGTCTGTTTGATGTGCTGCAGATGTGGTGAAGATGAAGAGAAAGGCTATAAAGTAGTTTTGATGGGGGACTTTAATGCTAGAATACTAGAATAGGTTGAGAACAGAAGTTGACTAAAGATTGACGGGAAAATGCTGTTGGAGTTGATGAGAGTTGGAGATCAATTTGTAAGAAAGTGGCTCAGTGCTGCAGGGTAGATTGGCATGAGGACATGGGAAGAAGAAGTCAGTCATTGATAACATGCTATATGGAAAAACTGTGGATTTGGTTATGATGGTAGTAGAGGACTCTTGAAGGGGGGGGTTGTATGGAGTCATAACCTTGAGGAGTCTGGGTAAACTGGTTATAGGTACAGAGGTACCGTCATAACCTCGAAGGCTCGGGATTATAACTGGTTGTATATAGGTTGGGATGATAACCTTGAGGACTTGGGTAAACTGGACGTAGGTGGGCAGGAGTCATAACCTCATCTGGTTTAAAGTAGTATGGGGTATAGGGTGGGTGTAAGCGGAGACTCAATGACAGGCAAGACTGGCAGGGGTATTAGTGGAAGAAATGCTTACATGGGAGAAGTGAATGTGAGTGAGCTGGGGGGATTGCTCATTTTTAAAAACATCAATCATGCATGTGACAGCAGACAGAGCATTGTGGACCTCGTGCCAGTGACAACGCCCGAGTTCGTTGAGTGTGAAACCTACAAAAAAGATTTTGTAACACCCACCTATTCCTTGCCATAACTTCAAGGTAATACAATATTTTCCTTGACTACCATAGGTTAGAATACACAGCACACTTTAAATAACCAGATTAGTCATTAAAAAAATTGCTGTTGCTAGGTAAACTTGAAAATAGAATTCTAAATAAAGTCCAACGAAATTCAAGTCAGTGTTTTAGGTCCATTTCTTGCTCAGTTAGTAGCTCCAAAATATTACCAAAATGCCACCAAAGAGGATAAAGCTTCACTTAATGAATGCCAGGAGAGTAAAGAAATCCGAGGTCAGGCTTCTGTAACACCTGCATCTGACAGCAAGAAGATTCTTCTCATCTTACAGACCAACCTGCCTCTTCTGCTATTTACTGACCATTCAGAGAAACAAATCAGCGAAGAAAAGCTATTGTAGGAGCACATATTGGATTGGACAAGCTCTTTATTCAGAGATGACCTTATGTCCCTAGCCATGATCCTTTACTATTCACTAGTAATTAAAAGTGATATGAAGCCCTCTGAAGCTGCTCAATGTATTGGTGGTTGGATCGGGAAAAATGAGCGGATGGTGAGAGAATGGAGAAACCTCTTCTTCTCTAACATTGGTAACTTTCCAGATAGTTTACAAGGGAAGTATCAGTGTGATGGCTTACTTTGGAAAAATGAGGAACTTAATGATGCATCTAATGATTGTACTCGAGTGAATGTTGTTGCGTAGGACAAGCCAAATATGACTGCAGTAAGTTTTTGTTGGTGGGTTAAGGAAAATCTCCCTAACAGCATTCTCGATCCTGGTTTTCCTCGAAGTATTAGTGCTAGAAGTTGGCTTCATGAGCTGGGATATGAAGTTTTGGATAAGAAGAAAGGTATTTACATCGATGGGCATGAGTGTCCTGATGTTGTACAACATCAAAGACGCTTTCTACGTCAGTTGATTTGCTGGTGGGTTGTTGACAAAGGAATTAGCACCAAGTGATGAAGTAATTGCTGCATTTCCTGATGATCTTGAGCCACCTCCACCTGCATGTTGTGAAATTATTTATTTTTTCACGTTGAGTCAGATTTTAATGCAAATGACGAGTCCTTGCAGTGGGGTAGGCCAGATAGTCAAATTATTCGACCAAAAAGCTGAGGATCTGGCATTATGGTGTCAGATTTTATTACGGGCTATATATCTCTGCCTTACACAAAAATAATATGATGTTACAAAGGTCAGCAATCCAAACATAGCAATTGCTCCTAGAGTGTTATTGGAAGATGGAGAGGCATGTGATGGATATTGGACAGGAGCAAAATTCATGAAGCAGATGGCTAGTGCAGTGAAGATTGCTGAAGCAAAATACCCCAAAGACGATGGATACCGAATATTTTGGGGTTTTGACCAAAGTGGCTGCTTATGCTGAAGATTCACTGAATGTTAACTGCATGAATGCCAAAGAAGGTGATAAGCAAGCTCAAATACATGATACTGTTTTTGAGGGAAAGCCGATATCTATGACCAAACTTGTACGCAACCGTACTGGTGATACAATCAGAATTGCCCGGGTAATAGCTGATGTCTTGAAGCAGAAGGGATACTACATGCATACGATGAAGGTGGATGATATGAGAGAGGAGTTATCCAAGCACCATGATTTTCGAGATGAAAAAACCCAGCTGTAAAATTTTATCCATAGTTGTAGTCATGCTTGCATATTCATACCGAAATTTCACTGTGAAGTCAATCCGATTGAACGCTGTTGGGCACAGGCTAAACGCTACACCAGAGCTTACTGTAACTATAATATCGTAGGACTTCGTCGCAATGTTGGACTAGGACTTGACAGTCTCCAAGGAAAACATTCAGAACTATTTTAGAAGAGCCAGAAATTATATGTATGGTTGGTTACCTAGCAGGACACAAGGCAGGAATACAGAGTTAGAAAACTTAATCCAGAAATACTCGCGAAGGAATTCAAATCTCATCGCTGCATATCCAATAACAATTAGTTAATAATGATCTTTTTTTTTTTGTCTCGCTTTCAGTTTTGTTAAAATATCTTTTCTATAGATATGAAATGCTGTTAATATTGTCTTTCTCTACTTACAAGTTAATCTGGCCACCTCTTCTGTAGTTATATTAATTGTGGTCAAGCTAAGTAAATTCCATGACCACAACATATCTCAGTTGTTAACAGGCTAATTATCACTCTATAGAACTGTCTGTGGAGCCATCCCTCAAAATTGGAAGTCTGTAGCTCTATTTGTGTAAGAGTTCTATTCTTTAAAAGGAGGCATGGCAGCATCCTACCATGGCAACATAATAAAGAAAAAGTTTTATTATGTATCGGACTAGTTCTGTGCAAAAATATAAAAACTTAAATACCCATGTGTACAGAGATAATGATTTCACAAACAACTTTTGTGTACTAGATTTTCCTTGGAGTATTAATGCCTTTGTGCAACGATGTAGCTACACAATGAACTTTGTCCCGAAAAAAGGGGATCAGTGGCCGGAGAAAATATAGACGGAATATTAGCTTGTCTGCAATTGATGTTTGACTATAAAATTAATCTGTACTGTCCTCATCACCCTGGTCTCTGCACTACCACAGGATTCTCGTCTTTGTAATAATATTGAAGCCATACCTTTCCTGTAGTCAACCTCAATCTTTGACCCAAAACTCCTCAACTGACTCGTGCCATTTGGTTTCAGCCAATTTGCAACCGTCAGGTGTGAAACAAATGGCATGGGAAACATTGAAAGTTGGTGTGGTTCTGAGCTGCTAAATAACCAAAAAAACGTAACCCCCTCTCAACAATCCTGGCTATCGTCCCTAATTTATCTCTCCTCCAGTACTATATGTATGTATACCAAAAGTCTCATATAGCTAGCCTTTTTGTTGCCTCTCATAAGCATGCGATGCTCCTTTTTGCATCTGCACACACCTGTTATGTGAAGCAGTGTGACATGCCTAAACTTCCTATTTAGACCTGTAGCCATACACAGCTACCTCATCTGCCCATTCTCACATTCATACTTCAAGTCCCACCCACCTATGTTCAAGTATATCACGATGAGCTGGATAGCACAGGATTATCTTCTCCACATCCTTACAAGCTTGTAGCCTCATATTCACACCTCGCCCTCATATTCTCACACTCAGACCTCGAGCCTCACATTGACGCTATACATTCACTGTATAGCTGCCAATCCGGCCACACCTTCAGAGTTGCCATATTTACCCATCTATTTTGCAAGTGGGTAGCTGAATAGCAGACCTATTCTTGTCTTTTTAGTCTTGTGGCCTCAGATTCAGACGTTTAGCTTCACATTGAGAAATGAGCTTTCGCTGTTAGATGCGATATTTAGACTTGCCAGCAGTAGTATTCGTGAAGAGGTGACTGGACCACCTGAGTACATGCTATGGGTCCACCCATACATACATAGTTTGGAATGCGGGCTCTTATTCATATCTGACCAACAAAAGAACATATCTCTAAGAGGCAACTCAGTGGGAGGCTTCCTGTCCTGGGAGAGAGTTTACCGGTTCTGTGCCACCTTTAGTTATGTAGTAGTATACAGACTGCCAGTTTTGGTGCACCCATTCTGTATATGATACATTTGAAATTCGGAAATGGATTGCCATCAAAATGATGTCGCATGGTATATCCATCCTAAAGTCTAGTAAGTAAGATCTCATTCTTTATAACAGTATCGGGAATCCATGGTGAGTCTTTGATAGACTGTCGAACAAAAACATCATCAACAAAAGAGAGATTCAAACCTAAATAAAATATAAAATAACACATGCAAACAAAAAATAAAACATGTGAAGGAGACAGCTAGCTCCATCCACACCCACACATCATTGAAGGAGACAGCTAGCTCCATCCACACCCACACACCATTGAAGGAGACAGCTAGCTCCATCCACACCCACACATCATTGAAGGAGGCAGCTAGCTCCATCCACACCCACACATCATTGAAGGAGACAGCTAGCTCCATCCACACCCACACATCATTGAAGGTGACAGCTAGCTCCATCCACACCCACACATCATTGAAGGAGACAGCTCCATCCACACCCACACATCATTGAAGGAGACAGCTAGCTCCATCCACACCCACACATCATTGAAGTAGACAGCTCCATCCACACCCACACATCATTGAAGGAGATAGCTAGCTCCATCCACACCCACACATCATTGAAGGAGACAGCTAGCTCCATCCACACCCACACATCTTTGAAGGAGACAGCTAGCTCCATCCACACCAACACATCATTGAACGAGACAGCTAGCTTCACCCACACCCACACATCATTGAAGGAGACAGCTAGCTCCATCCACACCCACACATCATTGAAGGAGACAATTAGCTCCATCCACACCCACACATCGTTGAAGGAGACAGCCAGCTCCATCCACACTGTCAGAATCCACTGGACCGACATGAGAGAGGGGAGGAGAGAGAGGGAGGGGAGCCCTAGAGAGAGAGAAGGAGGGGAGCCCTAGAGAGAGCGACAGAAGACAAAGAGAATATACACATACTGGTATAAACCACGTGTTTCAGTACATATTCACCTGTTCCCTTTATTCGTAACAACACCATCATTATGTCCTTATAATATAGTAATCATTACTGTAAGCTTAGGTGGACTGATCCAATTGGTCATATATTACAGCATCACATGTGATACAGTACCAAAGGGGGACAGACTATTTAAAGCCACCCCCTGAGTAGTGATGCAGATATCCTATTTTCTTGACATAAGATAAGTTGTTTAATCTCTAACTGAGTATTGGGTAGACTAACCCCTACCTTGTCTTGAGGATATCTCTGGTGGCAACTTATTAACTGGTTGATCGGAGACCTAATCCAGTTGCGGCCCCGACACGCCCACACACATCATTGAAGGAGAGAGCTAGCTCCATCCACACCCACACATCATTGAAGGAGACAGCTAGCTCCATCCATACCCACACATCATTGAAGGAGACAGCTAGCTCCATCCACATCCACACATCATTGAAGGAGAGAGCTAGCTCCATCCACACCCACACATCATTGAAGGAGACAGCCAGCTCCATCCACACCGTCAGAATGCACTGGACCGACATGAGAGAGGGGAGGAGAGAGAAGGAGGGGAGCCCTAGAGAGAGCGACAGAGAAGAGCCAAGACAAAGAGAATTTACACATACTGGTATAAACCACGTGTTTCAGTACATATTCACCTGTTCCCTTTATTCTTAACAACACCATCATTATGTCCTTAATCATTACTGTAAGCTTAGGTGGACTGATCCAATTGGTCATATATTACAGCATCACATGTGATATGATAAAGGCAGTACCAAAGGGGGACAGACTATTTAAAGCCACCCCCTGAGTAGTGATGCAGATATCCTATTTTCTTGACATAAGATAAGTTGTTTAATCTCTAACTTAGTTTTGGGTAGACTAACCCCTACCTTGTCTTGAGGATATCTCTGGTGGCAACTTATTAACTGGTGGATCGGAGACCTAATCCAGTCGCGGCCCCGACACGCCCCCACACATCATTGAAGGAGACAGCTAGCTCCATCCACACCCACACATCATTGAAGGAGACAGCTAGCTCCATCCACACCCACACATCATGAATTATGATTGTGATGTCCCCAGAATTAATTGGAATTACATACTCAAGTTTGGCATTTTCAAGTTTATGAATGGAAACTTGCAGACAATGGACCCACTTCGTTTCATCTTCAGGTTTATAGACTACATATATACTTTTCTCTTAAGAGAAATTTCTTTTTCCCCCCCGACTATCATAACAGTTCTTAACAGCGGTGAGTGCAAAAACATTGAGAGCACTAAACAACTTGAGTGTTTGACTTTATTACAAAGACGTTGACTATTCTAATTAAGCAATTTCCCAAAGTATTATTGAAATATTCGCATTATTTTCATTATTACAGGATTATTTTCCCTGCTATCTTTATAGTCTACATGACTTGATATTTATTTGTTGTTGCTTTCATTGTTGTTTGTTAAACAAATTAATTGTTACTATAATAAATTTCAGCTATTTTTTATCTGGTCGGACGTGAGAGTCTCTTCTGTTCCTCTAGGAGTCCAATTTATAGCAGGATGAAAGTGACTCCCTTTTGTGTCATATCAGGTATGATTATGTTCAATGTGTATGACTACTTTCCCCTTTTGGATGTCATAATGACATCTGGGTTCACTGTTTGAGGGGAGGAAGAATTTTAGGGGTATAGAAGGCAGATTATTAAATTGTTATATGGATTCTTTACTGTGTGCACTTTATTATATTATTAATAGATCTGTCCAACCAACCATTGTGTTTTTATAGATATAATCATTGGAAGTGTAAATCATCCATATCTTTTCCACTATGCTAATAATATCTTGAATAACTGCTGCAATTATTCACGATATTATTTCAAAGTCTACCTGCTGAAAATATGTTCTGACAACATGGAAGTGCATTACAATTTTTTTTTTTTTGAGAAAGCACACTCTGGCGGAGTTAGGAAATAATCAGGTTATTAAACATGGCATTAGCTCATATTGTTCAAGTTGTGTATCGCTATGCATGAAAGAATGCTTTCTGTCTTTCCCCACCATCCTTGAAAACGTGATAAATGCTGTCTGTGCTATGCCTGCACGTTCCTGCCAAAGGCTATATCTTAATTCAGAATGAACTTACTGCAGATAGTGAAACTGAGTCTAGGGCCATCGATTCATATTGGAATGATAACAAGCAATAACATCACATGATTTCTGAACATGAATTTTAGGAATCATCTGAATATTATAACCGGCAGGGATGTGTGTGTCTCTGTGTGTAGCACAGTTTTTATAGGTGTGATTCAGCAGAATTGGAATCCTGTATGTGATAATACATGCACTGCAGACAGTAGACTTTATTGCTGATTCAGCTGGCTAAATTTGTAAGAATGATGAAAAAGTTAATCTCCAAGAGCAGATGCTCTATATAACTCCTTGGTTAGACCTTACCCTTGTTTAGACCATACACGATTTACTACCTCAAATTAAATAGTGCACACCCTCAATTAGACTGTGTATCAGTAGGAAATATGAAAGAAAAATGATCCGTCTGGAGTAGGTGGAGGAAGATTAGCCATTGAAATGATAATCCAACTTCTTCAAAAATTGCAGAATTTCAGTCAAGGCAGGTGGATCACATGATGGGTCACATGATAAAACTGGTGCAAGTATCAGAAAGTGCTCCAGCAAATATTGTGGGTGTGCAATATTGAGCGTAGCTGAGCTGATTCAGCATCTGCAGCCATTTTAACTGCAGGAAAGACATCAGTTGGTTTACTGAGAAGCTATTTCTCGTGACAAACGTTTACACCACCTACACACAAAATAAACAAACAAGTAACTACTCTGGATATGTAGATATGCATGTTTAAAAAATGTAAAGAATTAGATCTCCACATTTCTTGCAGCTGAAAAATAAGTACAGCTATGTGGCTAGCTGTCACAAATTCTCATAAAACTACATGGCAACAGTATCTAGCAAACAGTCACATATCTAGTGGTGTCACATGAAGTTTTTTAAGCAAGAAAAATACATGACACATTGCCTTCAGTTTACAACACTCACACGGGGTGAAAGGGAGAGATAGAGAAAGGGAGAGGGACACTCACCCACAAATTAATACATTTTAATTACAAATGAAATGCAGATAGAGTGAATCAGCAATAATTTTGTACCATGTTTTCATGCAGCCACAGCAAATAGTTCACTAAAAAAGTTGCATTTATCAGTATTTTTATGCTTTCAGGATATTGAGTCTAGGTGCATAAGCCTTGCAGAAAGACTGCCAATGAGTGCAGCAAGGGCCTATACCTACCATCAAGGATCAAATTAGGCCATGTGCTTGAACTACATTATAAAATATATCATGCCAGGTACTGTAATACACATCATAATCCTAAATCACAAATCACAGGTACATACACCAGCTACAAACAATGATGAACAGTATACATCATTCATGGACGTAAACTCTGAGGCTCTGCACCTACCAGTTGGAAGACCCTTCTCTGGATGAACTCTGGGCCAAAGCTGACCTACCTGAGTCTTAGTACGTCACGCTCAACCATGTCCTCCACAGGGACACCACTGACCAGACAGGAGATTGTCGTTTCCAGATTGTCCTGCCCCTCTCTCACCGTGAGGCTGTGATCAAGCTGGCTCACTCCACACCGATATCGGGCCATGTTGGCTTCACTCGCACCAAGTACATGATTATGTGCATTTCTTCTGGCCAGGTATCAGCAAGGATGTTCGTGCTGCCGGCCAGGCTTGTGATAGATGCCCACTCTCGAGCTCCGATCAACACTATGCTCCCTATTACCTGTCCTTTTGCCAAAGTAGCCATTGATATTGTGGGACACTTGCCTCTTACTACCAAGAACAACATATATATGTTGACGTATGTAGACTTGGGCTCCTGCTACCCTGATGCCAGCCGACCCCTTGAAGACTACAAATGCTAAGGTAGTAGCCAATCATTACTTACAATTTTCTCTCATCTCTCAGTCCCCACAGAAATCCTTTCGGAGAGAGGATCTAACTTCATGTCTGCTCACATGAGGGAGATGTTCTCTTTCCTCAGAGTAAAGCACTCCAAGACTGCACCATACAGACCCGAGTCTAATGGGGTAGTAGAAAGGTTTCATCATACCTTATTACAAATGATTCGGAAGGCTGATATTGACCACAAAGACTGGGACGACTATCTCCCCTATTTTTTGTTCACCTGTCATGATGCCCCTTATCCCTCCACTGGCTATTCCCCCTTTGAACTGATATTCGGGAAACAAGTGCATGGACCTCTCTTAATCCTCAAACAACAGTGGGTTGTCGTCTTCTCCCCCCACACACTCAGTTGCAGATTGGCTCTTGCAGCTGAGAGAAGACCTTGCAGCAATGCGTGCTGTTGCTACAGAAAACCAGACCGCAACTCAAGCTCGAACCAAAGAATGGTTCAACAAGAATGCAAAAACAAGATCCTTTGCCATTGGAGATCAGTATATTGGCTTTTCCCCCATCATCACGGGTAAATCTGCAGCTAAGCTGACAGACAGATGGAGCGGACCCTATACCATTATAGGCCTTGTCTCACCAGTTACGTATTCTATTGATATGCCAGAGATAAAAAAAGAACTAGAACTATGCATAGTACTGCCGTCAAAGAGTGGCACCCCCCTGTATCTAATATTGCATATCTTTCTGCTGACCCCACAGATATAGAACAACTACCTGACTACCACATCCAACTCTCTGATGCCCCACTGCAGTTGGGCCGACCTCTCAGGTGATCAATGCAGTGCCATTCTCAAAGTCTGGCACTCCTTTCTGACAGTGATTATCTTTATGCTTGGGTGAGTCAGAGCCACTCCCCATAAGATCGACACTGGTGATGCTTTACTTGCCATTTACATCCCTACAGGATACCGTAGGTATGTGAAGAACCTTTTGTTTCAGAGATTGCTCTACTCTAAGATGCTGGTTTGTTTGTGCCATCCTCAGCTCCCTGGTTGGCACCCATGTTCGCCATTCCTAAATGCATGCCTGGTTCTATTAGACTTGTCGTCGATTACCGCCGCCTGAATGCAGTCATGTCCCAGACCCCTACTATCTACCCGTGTGGAAGACATCCTTGAGAAGATGGCTGGGGGCTGCATACTTCACCACCCTAGACTTGGCCCGTGAGTTTTACCAAGTCTCTCTTGCTGATGCTGACAGAGAGAAAATAACATTTGCAATGCCCTTTGGGAAGTTCATGTTTACTGTCATGCCCATTGATCTTCGCAATGTCCACGCCTCATTCCAAAGAATCATGGATGGCATACTTGGAGATTTATCAGACTATGTTAACGTCTACATTGATGACATTTCCATTTTTAGTAATAATTGCCAACCACCTTCAACATCTCCACACTGTTTTAACTCACCTCAGCTCTGCTGGTCTCACCGTACAACCAACTAAGTCCCAACTTGGCATGACCTCTTGTCTCTCCCTTGGACATGACATTGGAAAATGACTCATCACTCCGCAGGAAGTGGAAACCTAAACTGTTGCTGCTTTCTGCCAGCCCCGTATAAAATGTAATATCCATGCATTTATGGGGTTGGTAGGATACTACAGACGTTTCATTCCCTCCTACAGATCTATAACAGCCCCGATCTCAGACCTCACCCATCAAGCTGCTCCTGACCCTGTCTCCTGGACCGATGATTGTCAAACAGCTTTTGACATGCTCAAGAGACTTCTCTGTTCACAGCCTGTACTGGCCTCTCCTAGATATGATTGCCCATTCCGTTTGCAAACAGATGCGTCCGAATGTGAACTAGGTGCAGTGTTGACTCAAGATGACGGCCATGGTGTAGACACTATAGAGCATCCCATTGCCTACTACTCAAGAAAGATGTTTCCTCGAGAGCAAAGATGCTCAGCTACCAAGCAGGAAGGCCTAGCAGTCATCGAATCATGCAAGCACTTCCTACCTTATCTCCTTGTATGCCCATCCATTGTTACAGACCACAGAGCCCTAGATTCTTGGGTAACAAGGACTCTTACAAATGAATGTTTAGCTCATTGGATGGATGTCCTTAGGAGGCAATTCAATTTTTCGATTATATACCATCCTGGGACCGCCAATAAAAATGTTGATGGTCTCTCAAGGCAAGCTTGGCCAGACTCCCAACCCATAACCATCACTTTGACGGCTTCCGAGCTCTCCAGAGGGGAGGGAGAAGTTAGGATTCCCTAACAACCCAATTAGGAACATCACATAGCACATTCATATAACGATAAACTGTGAAATCATTAGATAGCCTTAATTGGATATATAATATATTGTGTCATTATGTTGGTTAGCCAATGAGACTGCAGGAAGACCATGTGCTGGTTAGCCTATTTAAAGGAGGCCAGCACATGACTTCCTCAGTTGGCAAGATTTTCTCTGTTTCTCAGAATTGACTTGTGTGTAAGAGCTGAATATATTATTTAATGAAATTCTAACAAGTGGATAGAATTGAACCGCTCAGACTTTGAACAGACCTAGTTAGTAGTAGCAACTTAAAAGTGTGTCTCTCTGTCTCTCCCCTTCTCTATTTCTCCCTTTCACCATGTGTAAGTGTTGTAAACTGAAGGCAATGTGTCATGTATTTTTCTTGCTTAAAATACTTCATGTAACACTACCTCTGTTTGCTAGATACTGTTGCCATGTACTTTCATGAGAATTTGTGACAGCTAGTTTCATAGCTGTACTTATTTGCAGCTGCAAAAAATCTGTCTTGAATACCTTCATGCAGCTGTACTTTTTCACATGCCCAAGAAAAAAAGCTTGTGAGAGAATGTTGGTGTGTAAGTATTTCGTTAGTTTCTAGTTGAAATGAATGGAATGAAATGATGTGGAGGATAGTCAAATGGTGGTAAGGGTTATGGTGATGGATGTGTCAAAATTGTGAGGGGAGTGTACGTGGAGTGGGTCCACACAAAAGTGATTATTGTTTTTATACCATAATATTAATGTAATCATCAGGAAGACAAAATCTAAGGTCAGCTCATGCAATAACATAATCTGAAAACTGACCAGACTAAGTGAGGAATGAGGCAGATCCTAAGACAATCAGGACACCAGCATGTAGTCTGTACAGGACACCAATGTAGCCTGTATATATATACAGAACACCAGCAGGACACCAGCATGTAGTAGTATGTATATATATATATATATATATATATATAATTATGCAGGACACCAGCATGTATCCTGTATAATTATATATATAATGTTTCATTGTTGTTGCTTTAAATGGTAAAATTGGGTGTGGTCTTCACACCTATTTTATAGTAAAGGGTTGAAAGATCAAAAGAGACCTGGGAGAGTATGTGGATGGACCCTCTGACTGTGACTTGGAGAAAATGCAAGCTATGTACTATCTCTGCAACATGCTCACAACTTCTGTGCCCATGCCCAACAGAAGAACTTGTGCAGACAAACATACGTCAGATAGCTTTGCTGAGCACTGAAAGGGGAACGTATGACGTGAAAGAAGGACATGAAAAACTAGGTACATGTACATCTAAAGTGTGAGCAGTTCAGTCAAGCCTGTGGAATGGACTTGCCTAGCTGCTGGGGAGCTACTCTAAAGAGCCTGAACTTGAAATCAACCCACCATAATTACTCTTATTTTGTATTTATCTATTGTTGTTTTTGTTGTTGCTATTGTTGTTGTTACTATTACTGTTATTGTTATTATTGTTATTGTTATTATTGGTATTATTGTTATTGTTATTTTTATTATGTTAGTTATTGTTGTTAGTTATTGTTGTTATTTGGGTTTTTTTAATTATTATTATTGTTATTGTTATTGTTATTATTGTTATTATTGGTATTATTGTTATTTTTATTTTTATTATGTTAGTTATTGTTGTTAGTTATTGTTGTTATTTGGGTTTTTTAATTATTATTATTGTTATTGTTATTGTTATTATTGCCAATGTTATTATTGTGTTATTGTTATTATTGTAAGTTATTGTGATAGTTATTGTTGTTATTTTTGTTGTTTTTGTTATTATCATCATCATCATTATATTAATTTTATTATTATTAAATATTTATATATATATATATATATATATTTATTCATTTATTTGTTTTTATATATATAGTTTTAATTTCTCCCCCCCCCCCAATTTTTGTATTTTATTGATGTAATTTTTTTGTTTTGTTGTTGTTGTGTTGTTGTTAATGTTGTTGCTCTTATTATTATTGTTGTTGTTGTTGTTAATATTGATGTTATTATTATAATATTATTTTGTTGTTGTTATTGTTGTTGTTGTTATTGTTGTTATTGCTGTTGTTATATTGTTGTTGTTGCTGCTGCTGTTGTTTGTTGTTATTGTTGTTGTTATTGTTTATGTTGTTGTGTTATAGTTGTTGTTGTTATTGTCGTTGTGGTTATTGCTGTTATTATTGTTGCTGTTGTTGTTAATTATTGTCATTGTTATTATTGTTGTTATGGTTATTGTTGTTATTTTTGTTGTTTATGTTATTATAGGTGCTTAAGATATATATACCTATTCATAGCAAAGACAGTGTCTGCACTCTCATTTAGTATGCAGTCATGTAAGAATGGGTCAGAGGAGGCAATGTGATGCATCTCACCAAAGTCACCTTTATTCTTCACACTAATTTTTGGGGGTATTTTCCTTACTGCACTGAGTATGGACCCAGCATGCTGATTGTGCATTTGAAGACCTTTGTTTATCAAACACTTTACTAGAATTAGAGCAACAATGCTCATGATGCTCTTTGAAGTCTTTTATCATTGCTTCAAAAACAACAATGTCACCACATAGGTTTAGCTCTGCCTCTCGCACATATTGTTCTTCGACAATATCAATAGGTTCCAACAATTCTCGCGGAGAGTAAACACACATAAGAGCTTTTTCCACCTCTTGATCAGATATGTATCTGGTACGACATCCTACCTTAAACTTTCTGTGTGGGGTAATACTGCATCTGGTAATATGCAAAAGCAGCTGCTATTTTGGCATTCATTGCATACATACTTATTCTTTTCCTAGTACAATTTTTTTTCATTTATTTTATGCCTTTTCCTATCAATTTGTCTGCTTCCTTGAAGAAGTCACATTTCACAAATACACTTTTGAACAGAATTTGTTGTGTGAGCATATTTAGATCATATTCTAAAAACAATATATGTACAATGCATAGCTACATATTACGAGTAGTTACTTTTTGTCATGACTATCAGTGCTGTAAACTTTTGTCACAAGAAATGGCACCTCTGTAAACCTATTGATGACTTTCTTGCAGTGAAAACATGCAGCACATGCTGAATCAGCTCAGCTATGCTCAATATTGTGCACACTTGAGTGTGGTTTATTCTATGATGAGGTTTTATACACACATTTTGCTGTTTTACTGAAGCTAGAAACAGATTAGTCATTGCAATGCATTGGAATCTTCTTATAGTAAAATTAATAGCATGCATATTATATGTGGGAGAAAGTAGATGGATGTAGATTGATCCCTGAAGATGAATTTCATGTATTTTTTTAAAATATGCCAGTTGACTTCCTTAAATAAAGATTTAAGGAACATTTGAAGTATTTTTGGGCTTAAATCAGCAGAATCCACTATTTAGGGTGCCAAGAAGGTTCCAAAGTGATTTTTTTACTGAGATGTGGGTATGTTCTTTTGTGTTTTGGCGTCCATTTTTAATAGGGTCAAACTAATATAGAGAGTGATACAAAAAATGAAATATAAATACAACATACTACAGACACACACTACATTCAATATGCTATAGCAACAGTGTTTACTTTAGTAAAAATGTCAGTAATGTTAGTTATGCATAAATAAACCATGAACTTGTGTCCAGAATTTCCTTAATTCTTGAATATTCACAACATACAGCAGGTTCACAACTGGTAACAAGCCCACAAAAATGCTTGTCAAAATTCCAAACAATGCTGGGCCATTCATTTCAACATCAGAACGACTGCATGGGTTGCTTGGATCATGACCTCCTTGCTCACAGATAAAGTACTTCTGCAAGTTATCCAAAAATTGTGCATAATTTCTAACTAACAAATAAAATTGTATTAGGTTTATAAAAGTTGAAAGTACAAAGTAGCAGAGAATAAAGAGTAGCTTCTTCTCTGCTTTTCCAAATGAGAATTGATATCCTAGTTTTCCATTGCTGACACCTTGCTATAATAAAGAAAAATATTATCATTCACAATATCAATTAAATGCTACGTTCAGTAACCTGCATTTGCTTTCTTTTGATGTGACCTTTGTGTACAGAACAGAATATGATGATGAGCAGGGAACATCCAAGTGCACCAATGATGCTTATCATCAGGACAAAACTATACAAATTAGCATATGATACTTTTCCAAAACATAGAGCAGTAGGGTATGTGGAAGGTTCAAAACCCAATCCTCCTGTCAAGAACGAGCTGTTCCTAAGCTGAGAGGTGGAATTTTGATTTTGCTTCTGAAGATCCATTGCAAAGTCAGACATTACAGCTACAATGGGGACTAGTGGAAGTAAAATTCCAACTATGACGCATGTTATGTGAATGTACTTGTTCTTGCCAGTTGCTTCAAAGGTTTGAGCGTGGAATGGAAACATAACATGCCAAAAGAGTGTAGCTGTATGGAATAGCCACCATAATGATATTTGACCTAATCCATAGGTTACCACAATACCTGCAGAATGAATCAAATACAAATATATTTACCCCAACATGTTAATGACTATACAGGGCATACTATACTTACAGGGACACTCCTCATCCTCTACCAGAACACTACTAAATTAGTCTACCAAAATTTCACAGGAGTACAGTTAACATATAATATTTCATGGATTAGTATGCGCATGTTTCATCAGTTGTCTGGCAATGAGAACTACTCGAGGGCATGTAGGTGTGCCCTGTCATTTAAAAATACTAACATGAATGCGCATAACATTGCATGACATCACTTGAGCTCAGTCAGGTAAAGTTATTGATTATAGCAATGTTCATGCTCTAGCTATCGTCCTCTATTCTGTGGCTTGTAAGGAAACCTCCATCATTTGTCTCTCCAACGTCTTTTTTGTGGAGTTTGGCCATCCGGCAATATTTGCTGGAGCAGTTTTTCTGGTACTTGCCCAAGCTTAATCATGTGACCCATCATGTGATCCATCTGCCTAGGCTGAAATGCTGCAATTTTGGAAATAGTTTGATTATCACTTCCATGATAACGGACTGCTAAGCTTCCACCATCCACTCCAGATGAATGATTTCCTCTAGAGCTTTCACATTTCCTATTGATTTGCAGTCTAATTGAGGACATGAACTATTTCATTTGGGGTAGTAAATCGTGTATGGTCTAAACAAGGGTAAGGTCTAAAGGAAATACGGTAGTTATATAGGGCATCTGCTCATGGACAATAACTTTTCATCATTCTTACCAATTTAGCCAGCTTAATCAGCGATTGTCAGAACATCTTTTCAGCAGGTGGATTTTCAAATAATATTGTCAATAATTGCAGCAGTTATCCAAAATATTAATAGTATAATGGAAGATTTACACTTCCATGATTAAAATGATAATGCCTATATGTTTGGATGGCAAAAACAGACTGATCTATTATAATAAACAAGTGCACACAGTGAAGAATCCATATAACAATTTAATAATCTCCCTTCTCCCCCTAAAATTCTTCCTCCCCTCAAACAGTGAATGCAGATGTCATTTTGACATCTAAAAGGGGAATTTAGACATACACGTTGAATATAATCATACCTGATATGACACAAAAGGGAGTGACTTTCATCCTGCTTTCAATTAGACTCCTAGATGAACAGAAGAGACTCTTACGTCCCATATAGCCGACCAGATGAATGATTACTGAAATATTTTTATGGTAACAATTCATTAGTGTTTAACAAACAACAATGAAAGCAACAACAAATAACACTTACTTAAAATCAAGACATCAATGGTCAAGTAGACTATAAAGATAGCAGGGAAAACAAGCCTGTAATAATGAAAATAATGCAAATATTTGATGGGCAATTGCTTAATTACTAGAATATTAAAGAAATCTAAAGTCAAACTCTCAGGTTGTTTAGTGCTCTCAAAGCTTTAGCACTCACCATTGTTAAGAACTGGTATTGTAGTAGATTAAAAAACAACGTATTTGTCTTATGAGAAAAGTATATAATTATGTAGTCTATAAACCTGAAGATGAACCAAAGTGTGGTCCATTGTTTGCAAGTTTCCATTCATAAACTTGAAAAAGCCAAAATTGAGTATGTATTTCGAATCAATTCTGAGGACATCACAATCATAATTCACCATGTGTGGGTATAGATAGCTGCCTCCTGCAATGATGTATGAGTGGAGCTAGCTGTCTTCTTATGTGTGGATGGAGATAGCTCTCTCCTTCAGTGATGTATTGGTATAGATGGAGTTAGCTGTCTCCTTCAATGGTGTGTGGATGTGGATGGAGCTAGCTGTCTCCTTCAATGATGTGTGGGTGTGGATGGAGCTAACTGTCTCCTTCAATGATGTGTGGGTGTGGATGGAGCTAGCTGTCTCCTTCAATGATGTGTGGATGTGGATGGAGTTAGCTGTCTCCTTCAATGATGTGTGGGTGTGGATGGAGCTAACTGTCTCCTTCAATGATGTGTGGGTGTGGATGGAGCTAGCTGTCTCCTTCAATGATGTGTGGGTGTGGATGGAGCTAGCTGTCTCCTTCAATTATGTGTGGGTGTGGATGGAGCTAGCTCTCTCCTTCAATGATGTGTGGGTGTGGATGGAGCTAGCTGTCTACTTCAATGATGTGTGGGTGTGGATGGAGCTAGCTGTCTCCTTAAATGATGTGTGGGTGTGGATGGAGCTAGCTGTCTCCTTCAATGATGTGTAGGTGTGGATGGAGCTATCTGTCTCTGTCAAATGATGTGTGGATGTGGATGGAGCTAGCTGTCTCCTTCAATGATGTGTGGGTGAAGATGGAGCTAGCAGTCTCCTTAAATGATGTGTGGGTGTGGATGGAGCTAGCTGTCTCCTTCAATGATGTGTGGATGTGGATGGAGCTAGCTGTCTCTTCAATGATGTGTAGGTGTGGATGGAGCTAGCTGCCTCCTTCAATGATGTGTGGGTGTGGATGGAGCTAGCTGTCTCCTTCAATGATGTGTGGGTGTGGATGGAGCTAGCTGTCTCCTTAAATGATGTGTGGGTGTGGATGGAGCTAGCTGTCTCCTTCAATGATGTGTAGGGTGTGGATGGAGCTAGCTGTCTCCTTCTGTCTCCTTCAATGATGTGTGGTTGTGGATGGAGCTAGCTGTCTCCTTCAATGATGTGTCCGTGTGGATGGAGCTAGCTGTCTCCTTCAATGATGTGTGGGTGTGGATGGAGCTAGCTGTCTCCTTCAATGATGTGTGGGTGTGGATGGAGCTAGCTGCCTCCTTAAATGATGTGTGGGTGTGGATGGAGCTAGCTGTCTCCTTCAATGATGTGTAGGTGTGGATGGAGCTAGCTGTCTCTGTCAAATGATGTGTGGGTGTGGATGGAGCTAGCTGTCTCCTTCAATGATGTGTGGGTGTGGATGGATCTAGCTGTCTCCTTCAATGATGTGTGGGTGTGGATGGAGCTAGCTGTCTGCTTCAATGATGTGTGGGTGAAGATGGAGCTAGCTGTCTCCTTAAATGATGTGTGGGTGTGGATGGAGCTAGCTGTCTCCTTCAATGATGTGTGGATGTGGATGGAGCTAGCTGTCTCTTCAATGATGTGTAGGTGTGGATGGAGCTAGCTGTCTCCTTCAAATGATGTGTTGATGTGGATTGAGCTAGCTCCCTCCTTCTGTCTCCTTCAATGATGTGTGGTTGTGGATGGAGCTAGCTGTCTCCTTTAATGATGTGTGGGTGTGCAGTGGCGTAGGAATCAGGGGGGCTGGGGGAGCTGCAGCCCCCCTTTATATTCTCAAGAATCAGCTCACGAAATTAAGTAAAGTAGGAGTGCGTTAAATAGGTTCTGTATTGCCTCGTCGCACTCACAGAGTTATCTTCAGTAGACCGTACTTATTTGGACTGAAGATGCATCACAGTCCCAGCAGTCACTGCTAAACTTTACACCCAGAAGAATGGAAGCTTCAGGTAGGTGAATTTTCAGATCTGTGATTATTATACAATAGCTATTTTATACAAGAATAAGAATAGACTCGGTAATAGGTAGTTCGCTGCGTAGCTAAGTCAATGAGATAATATCTCTAGCTACCTATCATAGGTAGTATTTTCTCAGGATCTAGAGATATTGATTTATTTGTGAAGACCGAGAGTAAGCTTATGCTCAGACTTTACTGCTGACTGAGCCACCAAGGTTTCTGCTAGCTAGCTATAAGGTCTTACTCAGTGACCATGCATATTTTTTTACCCTTCAATATAGGTATGGCAAAGTCTACAGATACAAGTGGCAATCCTGCCATAGCCTGGAGTTATCATATGAAAGTTGCTGCAATGCCAATGCTGTTCTGATCCTTCTACTCCACAACACCCTTTAGACCTGGCCATCAAAGCAAAAGGAGTGGCAAGAAATCATATCTAAGACATATTCAGCCGAGTTGGTACAAGAGTTTTCCTTTGATAAGTGTCTGTTCTACAACCTTTAAAATATTATTGTAGTACTTGTCGCAGTGCTAAATTTCTAGGTATCTTGACCTTCCCAAAGCATTATAAATCTGCATTTGTGGATGATAGCTTTACAAACTTGAAGAAAGCTGTGAAATTTTTTCGTGGTCACAAGGCTAGTGTCATGCACAGAGAGGCTGTGTTAAAAATAGCAGCTACCAAATCTGCAGCAACTGGAATAGATGCATAAAGTACCTTTCCCGGCAAGGGTTGCCGCTTCGTGGACACAATGAAGAATTGCAATCATTTGAGGGAAATCTATATCAGCTTCTGTTGATTCAAGCTCAATGCTGCCCTAAAATGACTACATGGATTGAGTACATTTCTCCCACAATTGTTAATGAATTAATCACGTTGATGGGTCAATCTGTGCTAAAGCAACTCCTTGCTGAGATCAAGAACTCCTTGTGGTTTTCGATATTGGCAGATGAAGCTACAGATGTATCCCATCATGAGCAAATGTATCTTTCCATTCGTTGGGTAGATCAAGTTTTTACAGTACATGAAGACACACATGGCCTAATTCAACTGCATAACACAAAATCTGCAACAATTTTGGGGGCAATCAAGGACATCCTCATAAGATCCTCTCTCCCACTTTCCCAGTGTCGTGGCCGAGCATTCGATGGTGCAGCCAACATGAGTGGTATCAGGAATGATGTTCAGACATTGGTGAAGAAGGAAGCAAGTCAGGCACTGTATGTGCACTGCTTAGCTCACAATCTAAATCTGTGCTTAAAGGATGTCACTAGCAATTGCAATTTTGTACGAAATATTATGGACTTCATGTATAACCTTATCCAACTCATCGGATTCTCTCCTAAAAGTTTGTTGCTTTTTGGTTCATTGAGAAAGGAAATAGGAATGCATAGTTGTGACACTACCCCATCTCTAAGAATGTTGTGTCCTACCCGATGGACAATTAGGCACACATCTATCGACAGCATAATCCGTAACTACCAAATTTTGGAGAGAGCCTTGGAAGAAATTCAGCAAGGATATGATGAGTATGCAGCTAAGGCAAGTGGATTGTTGGTACGAATGGAAAAAATTGATACCTTTTTCTCGCAGAAGCCATGAATAAGAATGATATTTTCAAAGCAATGCTAAGCGAGGTTTACAAACTTCTTAAAATCTACTTGACATCCCAGTCACTACAGCTACAGCTGAAAGGTCGTTTTCATCTCTTTGGAGAATTATTAAGAAGCTCAATGAGTGATTGCAAACTTAACAACCTGTTTCTGTTGTATGTGCACACATCCAGAACCGATGCACTGGACTTGTCTATGATTGCGAACGATTTTGTTTCTATTAACTCAAGGCGAATTAAATATTTTTGAAAATGTTGAATGCTTAAAAAGTTCTTCATGTGTATTATACTCAACCTAAAGTAGAGCCCCCCTTTATCAAAGCATCTTCCTACACCACTGGTGTGGATGGAGCCAGCTGTCTCCTTCAAATGATGTGTGGGTGTGGATGGAGCTAGCTGTCTCCTTCAAATGATGTGTGTGTGTGGATGGAGCTAGCTGTCTCCTTCAATGATGTGTGGGTGTGGATGAAGCTAGCTGTCTCCTTCAATGATGTGTGAGTGTGGATGGAGCTAGCTGTCTCCACCTTATTTTATTATTTTAATTTATTTATTTATTTATCATAAGCTCGTCATAGCAACCTTGTGATACACACTACAGTAGTTCTAGTTTAATCAACTACAAATCGCTTATTTTGTATGTGGAATTGCATGCTTGGCAAACTTCCCCATATAAAGAAACTTAGATCTAATGACTCATCCAGCTGGAGGGGCATACAAACAGGGTACCTATTGAGACATTGTTCTCGTTTCCCAATGCAAGTTGTTTGTACTTCAAAGAGTGAAGTCCATCCCAACAAGTCCTTGAAAAGCCCACTAGCTCCTTCTTAGTCATGCTTTTAAAAGACTAAATCTTTTGTGTAGCTCATTAGACTGCTCCAAGTATAATATACCAGACTAGTGTCTTCTTCGTCTGACTCGTGCAACTATTACTCTCTTTGCTCTCACCTAAAAATTATGCAATTATGGAGTGCATTATTTAGTAATGTTGTTTAGTTATCAATATTCTGTAAACTGATGATTTTTGTGCAAATTTGGTTTGAAGTGAGAGTACTAAACAACCGATACATATGAATGCATTAAAATATTGCTGGTTTTCCTTTTAATAATACATTGCATAATTTTTTTGGTCTTCTTCACGAAATACCGGGGTGTCCGCATTTTGGGGGTTTGGTTAATGGTAAAAGAATCCAAAATATCCTTATCATATAGCTACCACCAAGCATATGACTTGTAATTTTGGTTTGACAGATACAGTACACTATTGATAAAGTGGGAACAAAAGTTATACGGAAAGATAGGGGCTAACTACATTAACTATTGTTCATAAGCTAGGCCATGAATTAATAAACCCTAGAGTCTCATTAGCTGAAACCTAGGTAATTAGCTAATCCTTACATCAGAGCACTAATATCAAGATCTCATCTGTGGTCATATTCTGCAGGTATTAACTAGACCAATAGCACAGCTGCTAAGACTACAGTTGCTAAGACTACAGCTGCTATGACTATGGCTACTCTTAGTTGCTACAGGTATTGATAGCCTCCAGAATGAACTCAAGCAGTATTTAATCATTAGGTCACCTGTCCTGCCCCTGCCATCAATTAGCCTTGCTAGTTTTGATGATAACAACTGCAGTCTGGATAATCCAGGTTCTACTGAATACTAAGTGAATGTAGTGTAACTAATGGCAACAGTCCTCTAGCAGGTGAGATAACTAGTCATATTCACAAATATGTAAATAGCTGAAATTGATTGGCAGGCTCATGCTCAGTCAATATTATGGACTGTGTGATGTATGCAATACAACATGATGCAGTGTAACACAACACTAGAACCACCTTAACTCTCCACTTTTAATTAACTCACATTCTCCTGCGTGCTAAACAAGATATAATAGTTACTGTTATAGCTGCTAGAAATCCAAGAAATGCGGATGTGATGCTCGCCACATCCCTGAAAATAGTTATTCCTTGACTGTTTTGCATCCAGGTGTAACAACTTGGTGTGCAGATACTTGAACCATTTTCTTGGTAAAAACCTTCACTGCACTCCAGGTCTGCTACAGTGGTACCATTTCGATGGCAACAATCAGAAAGAAATGAATGCAAAGACGACAAAAATTACAAGACAATAAACAACACTTGCACCCTGGTATTGCCTGAGATTATGTTAACCTGTACCTGGAGGCAGTGACTCAGTGGCATAATATAATAGCTTCTATAATCTCACCTGTCAAAGAAGTAAGTGAGCTTGAATGAATGTATAGCTGTTTAGTTTGCGCAGGCTCAGCATGACCACTAACTGTATAACCTGAACTAGGCAGAGCCATAGTTGCCTAAGAAATAATTTACAGGTCAGGCCTGCTGGATGAAAAGTGAACAAATAAAGTGGGTAAGGGGGTTGGAGAGGAGGGGGTAATTGTGTCAATTTTTAAAGTGGCTTGTGAATAGTCTTTGTCAATAATTAATATGAGCATGAAGAAAAATAAATACCAGTAACTTATTTCATAGAAGGACTTTCTTGATAATCAACTTAAATAGATGGATGCTCTAGCCTTTATGAGAAAGCTGTATCTACCATGTAAACTGAGAGTTGTTATTACAATAGAACCTTGCTTGTTCAACTCGTCTACATCTATGGGGTAGGTTGAAGAGGGGGAGTTTGTGTTTATGGCTTCCTGGTGGGGCACATGACCTGTAAATATGGTGTATTGCAGTTATTGCACATTACAAAAATGCACATTGCAAACAGAAGAAAGCGGCTATTTATAGTTATGTGTACACAATCAGTGTTTGTACTTCACAATTACGGGCACCTCTTGGTCCCACACTGCCCAGATAAGTGAGGGTCCACCCCCTCCCTCCTCCTTTTCCTTGGGTTTGCCTCTGAACAGCTGTTTGTGATGGCAGTGAAATACAATAATTCCCTTGTTGGTTTTGGTGACAAATATAATAGAGGAAAAAGTAAGAATGTTATTTTCCCTTTTGTCTGAATAAACAGACACCCACACACACATATATAACATACTGACCAACAACTCTACTTGTGTTGTAGTTATATAAACAGGGAACAGGGGGGGGGCTAAGAGGAAGACAAAATTGATACCAGTCCCACTGATCCTACATTCCTGATACAACATTAATGCTGAGATCATTATAATGATTGTCGTTATTCATGGAACTTCGATGCATTTGCACACAAGCACCCTCTAGTGTTTAGGCACAAGTACATATATCAGAGTTGCCAACCGTCCCGGAATGGCCGGGACAGTCCCGGAATTTTGAGCATTGTCCCGGTGGTGTCCTTGTCCCGGAAATGTCCCGGAATTTACAGCTACGCGCACCTTGCGCTTCTACTGGCCACTGCAGTCTCAAGCTTGTTTAGTTTAGTCCTTTAACACTCGTAAAGCAACAAAAACAGGACACTTTTTAGCAGAGAAAAACTTCAGATAGGCTCCAGCGGGTGTGCGAAACAACCTTTGACCTTGTTTCGATTGGAGGTGCGGCACTCACGTAAAACTTCTCAGCACGTTATATGATAATTGCAATCTCAGCAAAATGGTAGCAAAGAAGCAGAGGAGAGAATGCCATTTTGACAATAAATGGATCAAAGAATTTCAGGGGATAGGCAAGAGTTTCAAAGGTATAAATAATATATATATAATGAAATTGATTGACAAAGTAAGTAAGCATGGAATACAGCAAATACAGGTAAATAATAACAATACAGGGTAAATAATAACATCATGGGTACAGTGTGCTGCTTGTGTTCAATGCAATAGTAATGTCAGTAGTCTTGCCTTCATTTTAGTTCACTTGTATCCCGATGTACTCTGTATGCAATCGACTTTGGTGTTACCCATGGTGGCCGTAATGATGTCACATCTCACCTCAAGAGCAAGAAACATAAGGATATGTCAAAGGCTGTGCTATCAACTATTCCAATCAACTCTCTCTTCCAACATCAGAGAAGTGATCAAGTAATCGAAGCAGAGGTCAGGTGGGCTACATTTGTTGCTAAGCACAACATATCCTTTCTGTCTAGTGACCATGTCACCAAGCTTTTCAGCAAGATGTTCCCAGACTCTGAAATTGCAAAGAAATTATCCTGTTCTCACACCAAAACCACCGCCATAGTGAAGAAAGCTCTTGCTCCTTACTTCACACAGAGAGTTATGGAGTCAATGTCAAGTGGTCCATTCTCTTTGATGATTGATGAATCCCATGACAAGAGGGATAAGTCTTGCATAATTCTTTTGAGGCTTCTTGATCCACAGGTAGGTGAAGTACAGACGAGATTCTTGGATATGCCTGTTGTGAACATTGATATAGCTACCAACTTGTTTCAAGCCTTGAAGGAGTCACTGACTAAGAATGGGCCTTTGACAATGCAGTGTCTTTCATGTCTGATACCACCAATGTTATGAAAGGAGTGAGGTCAGGTGTGCAGAAGCTGATTAAGGATGAGATCCCAACTTTGTATGATGTTGGTTGCATCTGCCATTTGGCTGATTTAATAGTCAAAGCTGGTTTGAAGGTACTCCCAGTGAACATTGACCAGCTGTTCATCGACATATTCTACTACTTCCATAGCAGCAAGAGAGCAGCAATTTGTCATCCTATGGTGTTCACTTTTCACCACTGAGCCAGGGGTAATTTTGAAGCATTGCCCCACACGATGGCTCAGCTTGCTGAAGTGTGTAAATCGTTACCTCAGGCAGTATGATGGTTTGAAGTCATTCTTCTTGTCTTGTGAGGAAGCTGAACAGCTAAGGTCTGTAGCATTCTTTCAAGGCATGAGAATCCTCTGATGAAACCTCTGTTGTTCTGCCCTCAATGGATCAATTTAACCGCCTCTTCCAGAAATCTACAGAGAATACTTGTATTATGAGATGAACCGGTTAGTTAGGGCGAAAAATCGCGTATAAAATTAATGGCACGCTAATTAGGGGGCGTGGCCGAAAAATCGCGCGGTATATAAAATTAATGTCCCGGAATTAACTTATGGAAAGTTGGCAAGTATGATATATATAGAGAGAGTATACATAAGTGGATTGAAATTAATACGTGTTTTTTCCATTTTGAATTACTAACCAAAATTGGTTATCCCACTCTTCATTAAAAATGCATCTAGATATAGCCATGCATGCAATAAGGTACATTTAAATATTAGCGCACCTGTTAAATTTGTAGAGAAACTGCCATTTAGAGCAGGGCAGGATGAAGCCGCAGCAGGAAATATCGTGCAGTCTGGGAGGACAATGCCAAGTGCTTGAACAAACGTCCACTCCTGTGGACAAAATGTGTCTCTGATCTGTTCACACTGACTAGTGGTAGGCTGAATAGAGACCTCCGTACCGCCACACAATCCAAACAGAATCATGCAAAAAAATGAAGAAGCTTTACTTATGCATCCAACACTTGCTCCAAGAGATTTTAATCCATTAATCACTTTTGTAGCTGTATCCTCTTCATTCCTTACCACCAAAATATTTCCCTCTGCATCAAGTGGACAGTTGGAGGATGTCAGAATGTTGGCAAATTCTGTTAGGCAGATACCATTGGTCGTGGCATACTGGAGTGGTGCTGAGCACATAAAGTCACTGTCAGAAGTATTAGCATCACTGGTATTAGATGATATCTAAACGAGATTAAATTGTGAATGCCAATAATATTATAATCATGTATTTTCTGCGACATTATCTAGTGACAATATATTGCATGTGCTACATAAACTGCAAGTCATAATAGCAACAAAAATACTTATAATGAATATCTCAAGTTGGTTGAAGTTGGTTTTTATACCATTTCTTTCAGTCAAGTTTCATCTATTCTCACCAATAAATACCGAAGACTTTGTTCATCAAAACCAACTTGAGCTCAAAATCTTCCTTTGGATTTTGTGAAGTCAGCTCAAAATCACCATTAGTGTTTAGTGAAAATAATAATAATGATAAATAATAGTTTGATTTGCAATCAATCATCAGGGACAAATCTTGAGGATCAGCCAATTCCAAAATTGTCAAAAAGTGAATAAAATGGGGTGATGTAAGGAAGAGTAAGGAAGAAAATGGTTAACTAGAGTAGCACAGTAGTGTCAAATGGTTGCATATAATATGTAGGTATTCAGGATAACAATTCTGTAGTTTTATGATGACATTGATATGACTCAATTCCTCAAATTGATCTAGCTATGGAGTGGCTATATCATTTGTCATGAAGGCATAGAGAGCTTGGCAATGTAAACAGTTGCTTTTGCATACTGCCACTCATAGGTACTACTCTGTCAGACAACAGGTACAAAAATGAGAACGGGCTAAATTACAATGACCATGAACTTGAATTTTACTTCTCGACATTTCAAGATGCTCTAGCCTTCATCAGGCTGAATGCTGGCACATGTATAAGAGTCAAGGACTGCCGGTATACTTAGTAATTTACACAGTCGTTATATTTAACATTGTTCAAAGTGGGACTAAATATTATTAAAAATTTGCCATATAATCATTATTAGCCAAATTGCAACTGGGAAAGTCGCTATGCTGTTCAACAGTTTGAGGAATACGGCAGTTTGACGATAAGTAATTCCTCTTCTCCATCTCAATATAAGTCGTAATAAGCCAAGTATAGTCATTGATTATTGAGGTTTAAAGAGAGATGTGTACCTCTTCACCGTTGTCAAGTGCATCTTTCATCTTAGATACACACCAATTGATAAAATATTGCTTAAGCTCCTTCTTGTAAGGATTATTGAACAACTTATCCATACACAGCTCAGATATGCATCTCCATAAACTCTAGAGGATGTGACTGTAGGCACCACATCAACAATCGCCAACGTGTTCAGCCAATACAATCATGTAGTTAGCTACATTCTTTTTTGATTGACATCATCAAGCTACGGAACTCTGTCCTAGGAGAGCTGGTGAACCTCTATTCCAACCAGGCCTTTTAAGAAGCAGTTTCAGGCTGTTGTCTAATTTGTCAACCAACTATTTAGCTAGCGTAGCTACCTATCACTTTTTATCTATGTTCTAATTCTCTAGCAATTGTGCACTCTGTTATTCATATAGTTTGTTGGGTCTCCCTTATCATTAGCTTTAGCTAGTTGGATGGTCCCATGTACTGTGTTTCTGTCAGTACTTAAGATTAAAATAAATAATTCTAGCCTGAAGTTTTAGCATTATGCATGATCTAATTTGATTAAAGCAATCTAATATACCCAGGGTCTTACCTCAGATATTGACAACCTGAAGAATGCCGTTGGCAGTAAAAGAGCACTCCACACTCCAACGAGAAGTACGCAAAATAGAGCAATCTGTACATAGAGCCAAAATTTCTTTTTGATTCCCAAAAAGGTGGTGATTTTCCAAGAACTGTGCTCCCCCAGATTCTCCGTTCCGCTCATTATTATCACTAGCCGTCCCCACACAACCAGTTTCAATTATGGTCAACCGCCAGCCCAAGACGTCGACCGCGTGAGATTGCTGGCGCGTAAAGGGTAGGCATCAAATGGAAGGTGTAAGTTTGAAAACGAAGTTGAAGTTTTGGGAGGAATCTAAACCAGTTGGGGTCTTTGGAGAAGCTTATAAAAGAAATGGGGGACTAGTTGAGGTGGTGAATGATAGAGGCACGAACATGAAAAGATGAGGTTGTTGGCAGTGAGTGGAAGACCAGGGGGTTCTGAGATGGGGTAAAGGTAAGGGAGAACAAAAATCCGGCTGTGGTGAACAAAGTGGTGGGAAGTTCATCCTGACAGAGGATTGTACCAGCAAACGAGAGTCTGTGTGTGTGTGGGGGGGGGGGGGGGGGGGAACCTGCACATAGTGCATGGGTGGATCAGCAGTATAAGGATTCACAGGCAAGGCGTTTCCAGTCAGTACTGGAGAAGGTACTCGAGGAGATTAATTGGTATGGAAAAGGAAAAGGAGGTGGGGAGAGTGACAAGCAGAGGGAGAAGTTGGGGATACAATTGAAAACCAGGAAAAAAGCCAATTCAAAACCCATGTACTTCAACAACCTGGTAGGTATAGGTTGCCAGGGGAAGACACTCCAGCAGATGGCATGGGAAGTTGAGAAAGAAGAGTCATCGGTGAAAGGAGCACTAAGAGGAAAGTCATCGAACAGGATTGGTGTGGGGGACTGGGAAGGGGTAGTGAAGGACAAGATGATTGTCCACTGGATGGAACAATTCCAAACCTTTCTATCACAGAAGCAGCTGGTGGTCCAGGAGGCCAGATAACATGTCCAAGATCAAGAATCTGAAGGACCATGCTCAATCAAGGGACTTGTTTAAATGTAGAGGAAAGTGGTCAAGGGAGATGGATTTGAAGATAGTGATTTGGTGAAGAGGTTTGATGAGTCTAACTGTTTGTTTTTCAGAAGGAGGACCCAGGTATAGCCGAGTATATGTGGTATGGCATCAAAGAGAGGGCGTAGGCGGCCTAGTGAAGGTGTGGGAATGCTGTTACATTGGAGTCTGGAGTCTGAGTATATAGGAGTAGTATATTTTAACCCAGAGGGGATGAGAGTAGATGAGTTGGAGAGTCTGTTTGATTTTCTGTAGTATATCATCATCCGCAAATATGTGAAGCTGAAAAGAATGGCTAAAATAATACTAATAGATTAGAGGTGTAGGAAAGCTGCTACATGGGAATCTGGATTCGAAGATGAGAAAAGGTTTTGGTCTGGGTATAGAATTAAGAGGAGTAGGGAGAAAGAGTAGTTTGTTAACCCAGAGGGGATGAGACAGAGAGTCTGTTTGATGTGCTGCAGATGTGGTGAAGAGTAAGGCTATAAAGTAGTATTGATGGGGGACTTTAATGCTAGAATACTGAGAACAGAAGTTGACCAAAGATTGACGGGAAAATGCTGTTGGGGTTGTTGAGAGTTGAGATAAATTTGTAAGAAAGAGGCTCAGGGTAGATTGGCATGAGGACATGGGAAGAAGAAGTCGGTCATTGATAACATGCTATATGGAAAAACTGGATTTGGTTATGATGGTAGTAGAGGACTCTTAGGGGGGGGGGGGGGGGGGGGGGAGGAGGGGTTGTATGCCGGGGTCATAACCTCAAGGACTCTGGGTAAACTGGTTATAGGTACAGTCATAACCTCGAAGTCTCGGGGTTAACTGGTTGTATATAGGTTGGGATGATAACCTTGAGGACTTGGGTAAACTGGAAGTAGGTGGGCAGGAGTCATAACCTCATCTGGTGTAAAGTAGTATAGGGTATAGGGGGGTGTAAGCAGAGACTCAATGACAGGCAAGACTGGCAGGGGTATCAGGAAGTAGTGAATGTTTACATGGGGGAAGGGAATGTCAGTGAACTGGGAGGGTGGGGTTGCTCATTTTTAAAATTGCCCAACGTCAATCATGCATGTGCACACTACAACAGCAGATGGAGTGTTGTGGACCTCGTGCCAGTGACAACGCCCGAGTTCGTTAGCGTGAAACCTCCAAAAAAGATTTTGTAACACCCACCTATTCCTTGCCATAACTTCAAGGTAGTACAATATTTTCCTTGACTACCATATGTTAGAATTAGAATACACAGCACACTTTAAATAACCAGATTAGTCATTAAAAAAATTGCTGGTTGTAGGTAAACTTGAAAATAGAATTCTAAATAAAGCCCAACGAAAATCAATTAGGTCCATTTCTTGCTCAGTCAAAATATTACCAAAATGCCACCAAAGAGGATAAAGCTTCACCTAATGAATGCCAGGAGAGTAAAGAAACCGAGGATGGATAATCAGGCTTCTGTAACACCTGCTATAATTTCACCTGACAGCCAAGAAGATTCTTCTCATCTTACAGACCAACCTGCCTCTTCTGCTATTTACTGACCATTCAGAGAAACAAATCAGCGAAGAAAAGCTATTGTAGGAGCACATATTGGATTGGACAAGCTCTTTATTCAGAGATGACCTTATGTCCCTAGCCATGATCCTTCACTATTCACTAGTAATTAAAAGTGATATGAAGCCCTCTGAAGCTGCTCAATGTATAATGTATATATGTATGTACACCAAAAGCCTGCATATAGCTAGCCCTTTTGTTTGCCACCCATAAACATAATTATGATGCTCCTTTTTGCCTCCGCACACCTGTTATGTGAAGCAGTGTGACATGCCTAAACATCCTATTTAGACATGTAGCCCATTCTCACATTCATACTTCAAATCCCACCCACCTATGTTCAAGTATGTCGGGATGAGCTGGATAGCACAGGATTATCTTCTCCACATCCTCACAAGCTTGTAGCCTCATATTCACAACTCACACTCATATTCTCACATTCAGACCTCGAGCCTAAAACTCAGACCACCTCGAGCCTCACATTAACGCTACACATTCACTGTAGAACTGCCAATCCGGCCACACATTCAGAGTTGCCATACTTACCCATCTATTTGCATGAATAGCAGACCTATTCTTGTCTTTTTAGCCTTGTGGCCTCAGATTCAGACTTTTAGCTTCACATTGAGACATGAGCTGTCCCTGTTATTTAGACTTGCCAGCAGTACTGTTCGTGAAGAGGTGACTGGACCACCTGAGTACATGCTATGGGTCCACCCATACATACATATTGATACATAGTTGGGAATGCGGGCTCTTATCCATATCTGACCAACAAAGAACATATCTCTAAGATGCAACTCAGTGGGAGGCTTCCTGTCCTGGGAGAGAGTATACCGGTTCTGTGCCACCTTTAGTTATGTAGTAGTATACAGACTGTCAGTTTTGGTGCACCCATACTGTATAAGATACATTTGAAATTTGGAAATGGATTGCCATCAAAATGATGTTGCATGGTACATCCATCCGAAAGTCTAGTAAGTAAGATCTTATTCTTTACAACAGTATGGGGAATCAATGGTGAGTCTTTGATAGACTGTCGAACAAAAACATCATCAACAATAGAGAGATTCACACCTAAAATATAATAATTATAAAATAACACAAACCAACAAAAAATATAACATGTGAAGGAGACAGTTAGCTCCATCCACACCCACACATCATTGAAGGAGACAGCTAGCTCCATCCACACACACACATCATTGAAGGAGGCAGCTAGCTCCATCAACACCCACACATCAATGAAGGAGACAGCTAGCTCCATCCACACCCACACATCATTGAAGGAGACAGCTAGCTCCATCCACAGCCACACATAATTGAAGGAGACAGCTAGCTCCATCCACACCCACACATCATTGAAGGAGACAGCTAGCTCCATCCATACCCACACATCATTGAAGGAGACAGTTAGCTCCATCCACACCCACACATCATTGAAGGAGACAGCTAGCTCCATCTACACCCACACATCAATGAAGGAGACAGCTAGCTCCATCCATACCCACACATCATTGAAGGAGATAGCTAGCTCCATCCACACTAACCCATCGTGAATTTTGATTGTGATGTAGCTACCCAGAATTAATTTCTCAATTTTGGCATTTTCAAGTTTATGAATGGAAACTTGCAGACAATGGACCACACTTTGTTTTTATAGACTACATATACTTTTCTCATAAGACAAAAAAAAAAATTGGGTCAACTATGATACCAGTTCTTAACAGCGGTGAGTGCTAAAACATTGAGAGCACTAAACAACTTGAGTGTTTGACTTTAGCATTCTAGTAGTACAAAGAAGTTGACTATTCTAATTAAGCATGTTCCCAAAGTATTATTGAAATATTCGCATTATTTTCATTATTACAGGCCTGCTCTCTTTATAGTCTACATAACTATTGATGCCTTGATTTTAAGTAAGTGTTATTCGTTTTTGCTTTCATTGTTGTTGTTTGTTAAACATAAATTAAATTAATTGTTACTATAAAAATATTTCAGCTATTTTTTGTCTCGTCGGCTATATGGGACATGATAGTCTCTTCTGTTCCTCTATGAGTCTAATTGAAAGCAGGATGAAAGTGACTCCCTTTTGTGTCATGTCAGGTATGATTATATTCAATGGGTATGACTAATTTCCCCTTTTGGATGTCATAATGACATCTGGGTTCACTATTTCAGGGGAGGAAGAATTTTAGGGGGATAGAAGGCAGATTATTAAATTGTTATATTATGGATTCTTTACTGTGTGCACTCAATTATTATAATATTAATAGATCAGTCTGTTTTTGCCATCCAAACATTGGGTATTACCATTTTAATCATGAAAGTATAAATATTTTCCATGATGCTAATAATATCTTGGATAACTGCTGTAATTATTCACTATAATAATTATTTCAAAATCCATCTGCTGAAAATATGTTCTGCGACATGGATGTGCATTACTAGAAAAATGCATTTTGAGAAAGTGCACTGTGGAGGATAGGAAAGAATCAGGATACTAAACATGGCATTAGCTCATTTGATTGTCCAGGTTTGTGGGTAGAGTTTAGTGCGCTGAAAAGGAAGTCCGTGGAGGAAGCAGAGTTGGAGATAATAAGCTCAAATGTGACATGGAGGAATTGTGTAGGGCTGTTTATAAGGAAGAGTGGTGGGAAGAAGTGAGAGGGAAATCCAGCCTCAAATGGTATAAGTTAGTTAAAGAAATAGTTGGGACAAGAAAGGTATGTGAGAGGATTCAGTAACATAGGGGAAGTAAAGTAAAACTGAGATTTAGGTAAAGGACAGCATCGGCAGTACTCTTGGGTGACTAGGAGAGGTGTGGTATGTGGTATATATATGTGAGCTATGTTATGAAAGCTATTGTGCATTTCTTGTTAGAAATGTTGTACAGTGGAGAATTTGCTGTTGATCGTTGATTATTGTATATAGTCGAGGGTATTGAAGGATCTGAAGAGTGGGTGATAGAATGTAGAATGGAGAAAATGAAGATGATGAAGTGAATGAAGGCCTAATGTTGTGCAGAGTAGGGTAGACAGAAGAATTTCCATGGGAAATGTGCTCAAGTGGTGGGAGAAGAGAAAATACTTACTGTTTGACACCTAGAGTGCCATGCCTTTATGTCTTTGGCTCCTCCCCCCATCGCAATCCCAAAACAAACTCTCTTTGTTCATTATTTTGTTGTAATAATAGTGGGTTTTTTCCTTCAATAGTCATTGTCATTTATTGTTTGTATGTAGTTAGTGATGGGCCTATCTCAAGGACAATTTTTGTAGTATCCAGGAAGGTGTAGTGACTAACACAAAGGGAATGGTGACTAACATGAAGTTCTTGTTGCATCCTGTTCCTTACAAAGCAGAGTCATCACAGAAGGTAGGATGATCTAGTTATTTAGAGTAGATAGCTAACTGACTGACTAAAAACTAAGCTATAAATTGCCCAAGCTATTGTTTCCTAAAAGAATCCCAGAGTTGGAGTCCTAAGTCACTTCATCTTTGGTAACCAATCATGATCATAAGTTAGCTAGCTAGCTCTAATTGGCGAGCAAAGCGAGCCCTCACAGAGGAATTGGAAACAGAAAACTTTGATATTGCCGCACATGGCATATATGACTTTTAGATGACTGGTGTTTACAGCCCAACAACATCTGGGATCAACAAGGACATCAGTCAGAGGCTTGTGAGGGAGAAGGAAAACCACATAAGCAGAGTAGCTTTGTCAGCACCTCTTCCTGGCGATAGCCAGAGCAAATGGAGCATGCATTGCCTCATGTGTAGGTGTTCCGGGACTGTGTGTGTGCTAGAGTAATTTATGTGTTTATGATATTATGTATGGCCATTTTAGTTCTATGATATTAAAATTAAATTAAGTATTCGCCTGAGAAAACAATGGCAGAATCTTAATTGGAAGAAAGAAAATTGGTTGCTTGGCCAAGTGAGAATGGCACTCCTTATGCAGAAAATAGAACTATAATATAAAGAAGCTAACATGGTTCAATACACAGAGGGTTTATTCAGGAAGCCACAGGTATGAATATACTGATATCTGAAAACTGTTATCTGAATTCTGAACAGAAATATCGCTTATGCAGAACATTTTAGATTTAAATACATTTTCATTTCAATGAGAATCCTTCCCCAAATAATAAACATGCCTCTGTGCACACTGTGCTGACCCAGTAGTTGGCCATAAATGCTAAGTTTGGCTTTATCATACTGGAGACAATGGTAACTGCATCCTGCACTGGTATATAGAAGAGGATAATCGTGTGTGTATCATGAATAAATGTGTACCTTGTGTTACCAATCTTTGTAACTTTTATTGTCTTAATGTTTAACACTTCAGAGAAGACAGAGGCACATAAGTGAAGGCTTGGACACAAGAGAGAGAACTCTTGTAGATGGATAATATAAATTGCCATGAATACTGATAATGCTGAATGGGGAATCAATAGGACATGTTTTTTGCCATTAGCTAGCTACAATTGACACCAACCAACCATACTTTCAGATTCATTTGGCAAACTATCAACTCCACCAAAACCTCAGAAAACTTAAATTAGAGCTGGCAACAACTCAAATCAACAGACAAAACTTGGCTATTTCTAGCTAAGCCTCTGAGACAGCCCTTACTACTATATATGCCTTAGCTCTATCTAGCAAGCTAGCTAGCTACACATTCCTGTTAAAAAATCAATCATAATATATATAGTTGTCTAGGAATGGATGGTGAAGTTCCATTCTGACTTAGCCACCATCAACACACTCCAGCTATGAATATGTTGCTAAACTGGAAATGATCATCACGGTCAATATTGAGAATATCTGAGCTGGTGCGCTTCCCAACCTTGTATATACCAGTTTGGAAACTTATTTACTTCTCCATAGTGTTAGGCCTACAGCTATACTTGGGGTAGGACAATACGTAGATGTGGGATTCAATGTTTTTTTAACTTTTTATTGTTCTTTCACTCATCACACAGTGCCTTGCATAAATTATGCTAGATCACAGTAGATAGGATGATCCAGCTACACCATATTCCATAGGATATCTGACAGCCTAAGTGTTTCTACACCTCAAGCCTTTAGCACTAAGAAAGTTAGCCATAGAAACAGTTTACCTATATAGAGAATAGAAATTGCTCGATAGGTAGCGACTAACAGAATAACAGAAATAATTAGATGGTCAGTGAACAACAAATCTAGGCTGTGGTATATACAAATACTAGCCCATAGGCATTAAAAAAAACTTGTATTGTGTTTTTTTATTACTTTACTATAATTAATTAGCCTAAGGTAATCATGAACATCACATACCCATAAAAATCTTTAATTATAAAAGTTAAGATTTATAATTAGCATCTAAAGGATGTGAGAGAGGGAGAGGATCTAATGGAGGGTGGGGGTGAGTTCTAAAGTGTGATAGCAGAGGGAACAAAAGAAGACTGCATTAGCTGAGGTGTGGGACAAAGGAATTAAGATGTTAGATGGATGGTAATGGTGAGCGGTTGGTCATGTAACTTCTGCATACTTGCCAACTTTCCATAAGTTAATTCCGGGACATTAATTTTATATACCGCGCGATTTTTCGACCACGCCCCCTAATTAGCGTGCCATTAATTTTATATGCGATTTTTCGCCCTAACTAACCGGTTCATCTCATCATACAAGTATTCTCTGTAGATTTCTGGAAGAGGCGGTTAAATTGATCCATTGAGGGCAAGATAAAAGAACAACAGAGGTTTCATCAGAGGATTCTCATGCCTTGAAAGAATGCTACAGACCTTAGCTGTTCAGCTTCCTCACAAGACAAGAAGAATGACTTCAAACCATCATACTGCCTGAGGTAACGATTTACACACTTCAGCAAGCTGAGCCATCGTGTGGGGCAATGCTTCAAAATCACCCCTGGCTCAGTGGTGAAAAGTGAACACCATAGGATGACAAATTGCTGCTCTCTTGCTGCTATGGAAGTAGTAGAATATGTCGATGAACAGCTGGTCAATGTTCACTGGGAGTACCTTCAAACCAGCTTTGACTATTAAATCAGCCAAATGGCAGATGCAACCAACATCATACAAAGTTGGGATCTCATCCTTAATCAGCTTCTGCACACCTGACCTCACTCCTTTCATAACATTGGTGGTATCAGACATGAAAGACACTGCATTGTCAAAGGCCCATTCTTAGTCAGTGACTCCTTCAAGGCTTGAAACAAGTTGGTAGCTATATCAATGTTCACAACAGGCATATCCAAGAATCTCGTCTGTACTTCACCTATATACCTGTGGATCAAGAAGCCTCAAAAGAATTATGCAAGACTTATCCCTCTTGTCATGGGATTCATCAATCATCAAAGAGAATGGACCACTTGACATTGACTCCATAACTCTCTGTGTGAAGTAAGGAGCAAGAGCTTTCTTCACTATGGCGGTGGTTTTGGTGTGAGAACAGGATAATTTCTTTGCAATTTCAGAGTCTGGGAACATCTTGCTGAAAAGCTTGGTGACATGGTCACTAGACAGAAAGGATATGTTGTGCTTAGCAACAAATGTAGCCCACCTGACCTCTGCTTCGATTACTTGATCACTTCTCTGATGTTGGAAGAGAGAGTTGATTGGAATAGTTGATAGCACAGCCTTTGACATATCCTTATGTTTCTTGCTCTTGAGGTGAGATGTGACATCATTACGGCCACCATGGGTAACACCAAAGTCGATTGCATACAGAGTACATCGGGATACAAGTGAACTAAAATGAAGGCAAGACTACTGACATTACTATTGCATTGAACACAAGCAGCACACTGTACCCATGATGTTATTATTTACCCTGTATTGTTATTATTTACCTGTATTTGCTGTATTCCATGCTTACTTACTTTGTCAATCAATTTCATTATATATATATTATTTATACCTTTGAAACTCTTGCCTATCCCCTGAAATTCTTTGATCCATTTATTGTCAAAATGGCATTCTCTCCTCTGCTTCTTTGCTACCATTTTGCTGAGATTGCAATTATCATATAACGTGCTGAGAAGTTTTACGTGAGTGCCGCACCTCCAATCGAAACAAGGTCAAAGGTTGTTTCGCACACCCGCTGGAGCCTATCTGAAGTTTTTCTCTGCTAAAAAGCAAGCCCGTAGCCAGGGGGGGTTCTCAGGGTTCTCTGGAACCCCCCCACTGGCTGTGAGGTCCACCCTTTCAGTTGGGTCCACCCTTTTAATTGGGTCCACATTTCCAATTGGGTCCACACTTTCAAATATTGCTTTCACAAAGCTACTAAGAATTATAATTACACATAGCTACAATGGTGTTAACAACATCAGGGAGTACATCTACAATGAATTTGTGTTGGTTAATTTGTGGTTTGTTAAAATTCATTTAAAGAAAAGCTGACAGCTGCATTTTATGTGGTGAGCACTCAAAAGAATCAAGTATGCCTGGTAGGTCCCAGCAAAGAAAGAGAGAACTGAAAAAGGCAGCCAAGAACTGCCAGGCTCTAACTTCTTTTTTGCCGCCTAAAAAAGCAAGGAGAGATGACCAATTACCTTCAGACTCTCCTGCTCAGGTAATAATCATAGTAATTTACTAAATTAGAATCCTAATCTAAAAATCTATGAGGGTCAGGTCTTTACATCACATATCATAAACATAATTTTAGGATGATGCTCTGTTGCAAAATGACCTTTTGGAAGTTGAGCCTGGTGTTGAGGTCAATTCTTTGCTTGAGCCGAAAGGTATTGCTACAGCCAGGTCTGAATCTGATGATGACTCGGAGGTTAACATTCCATTAACTGAAGGAGTGAGTGAAGTGTCTGTGAGTAAGCCTATTATTAATGATATAGGCAGTATTATCAGCATTTCTATGTCTCCATGTGAGATTGAAAGGGCTGTACAAAAACTGACAAAAGAAGAGAAATACTCACTTTTAAAATCTCATAGGAGACCATTGAGCACACATGTCTTCCCAGTGACAGTTCTTGGAGGATCTAATCGTTCCTTTCAAAGGAAATGGCTGCAGGAGTACTCCTGGATGGTTTACTGTACAGCCTGTGATGGTGCTTTTTGTATTGCTTGTTTTTTATTTTGCACTAATCGTAAAAACAAGGGATACTTAGTCAATCAACCATTTCGTACCTGGCAGAAGAAAACTTTGAAGTGCAAAGAACATGATCTTGCTCATTATCATCATGAAGCTATGAGTTTGGCTGATGCTTTCATTCGAAATGTAGAAAAGCCGGAAGCCAGTGTTGTGAGTCTAATTGACAAAAAAAGAGCCCACAATATAATGGAAAATAGGATCATTCTTAAGTGTGTGGCAGAATGTATACTATTTTGTGGTAAGCAGTGTATTGCACTCCGTGGTGATCATGAAAGCATTAATACACCTGGCAACTGTGGAAATTTTTTAAGTCTGCTGAAGCTGTTGGCTAATCACAATGAAGTGCTCCGCAATCATTTGGATTCTCCTGCAATGAAGTCTGTAACCTATATGTCTCCACAAACACAAAATGAACTGATTGAAATCATGGGCAAGCATATTATTCTTAATAACATTGTTAAAGAGATAAAAAATGCAAAATATTACAGCATCATGGCTGATGAGGTCACTTCACACAACAAGGAACAACTAGCCTTCTGCGTAAGGTTTGTTGATGAAAACTGCAACATCCGGGAAGAATTCTTGTCTTTTTTGAAAGCTGAAAGAATTACTGGTAAATATTTGGCTAAGGAAATGATTCAGTTTTTAAATGAACATGATATTCCATTGGAGCATATTCGTGGGCAAGGGTACGATGGAGCTAGTAACATGTCTTCATCTAATGTTGGTGTGCAGGCACGCATAAGAGAGCATTCTCCTCTAGCTACCTACATACATTGCAGTGGACATTGTCTTAACTTGGTGTTAAGCAAGTCTTGCTCTCTACCAGAAGTTCGTAATGTCCTTGATAAGCTCAAGCATTGCTGCTTTTTCTTTCAGTTAAGTCCCAAAAGAAATGGCCTTCTTGAATTACTTTTCAAGAACAATGCTGAAATACATGGCCCTAAAAGAAAAGCTCTTATTGATTTGTGCAAAACTCGCTGGGCTGAGCGTCATAGTGCATATCAGCATTTTTATCAGTCCTTTGTATTCATTGTTGATGCCCTAGAAGTTATAGGCCATGGCAAACATGTTGCTGAACATGGTGGCCTTTACAGTGATTGGGACACAGGTAATAGAAGTCAAGCCCAGCAAATCCTTGCTAGTATCACCAAATTTGATTTCATTGTAGTTTTCTTAATGGTTTATCAGTACCTTTCCCACCTGTCAGGCATAACTGTTCAACTACAGAGCAGAACACTAGATATCATTGAAGCTTATCACATGATTGATGGTATTAAGCAAGTGTACAAAGAAGAGCGTGCCAAAGTGGAAGAAAACTTTCAGAAAATATATGACCAGGCTGTCTTGATGTCTGATAAGGTGGGCACCACCCCGAGTAAGCCAAGAATAGCAAGCAGACAGCAGCACCGTGGTAATGCACCAGCAGAATCAGTATTTGATTACTTCAAGAGTAATCTTGCTATTCCATTCCTTGACCATATCTGCACTAGCTTAAATGAAAGGTTCTCATCATTGTCAGCAACTGCTTCATCTCTTCTGGTACTTGTACCATCTCTGATTACCACAAGATCATTTGATATCAGCACAGTTGTTGAAACTTATCACCAGGATTTGCCATCGCCAGAACTAATAGAAACTGAACTCACTCGCTGGAAGTCAAGATATGCAAATGTACCCATTCACAAAAGAGAATCCACACCATCTAGTGCCTTGAAGGATTGTGATGCAGCATTTTTTCCAAACATTCATGTTCTCTTGCAAATCGCATGCACTCTGCCAGTAACATCTTGTGAATGCGAAAGAAGTGGCACTACACTTAAACGTCTCAACAATTACCTAAGAGCATCTATGAACCAAGAACGCCTGACATCTCTAGCACTCTTACATGTACATTATGACACAACAATTAATCTGGATGAAGTTGTTGAAATATTTGGACACTTACACCCAAGGAGAATGGAACTTGAAACTCTTATTAGATAGTTTAATCTCTAGTTTAATCTCTTAATAAATAGTCATTTATTATTATGTTTAGAATGCTTATTTTGTTTCCGATATTTGCACAGGAGAGAGCACATTCCCCTACCACACCTTCCCCCTTGGGTCGACCCAAAAGGTCCCAATATCTACCAAAAGAACCCCCCCACTCATTTTTCTGGCTACCGGCCTGAAAAGTGTCCTGTTTTTGTTGCTTTACGAGTGTTAAAGGACTAAACTAAACAAGCTTGAGACTGCAGTGGCCAGTAGAAGCGCAAGGTGCGCGTAGCTGTAAATTCCGGGACATTTCCGGGACATGGACACCACCGGGACAATGCTCAAAATTCCGGGACTGTCCCGGCCATTCCGGGACGGTTGGCAACTCTGTCAGTAAGGAGTTGGAGTTGGTTGGATGAAATCTGGTAGAAAGTTGATATGGTTGTTAATTATCTTATAGAATAAATGGAGCTTGGTCTAAGCACGTCTGTTTGAGAGAGTAGGCAATTAAAGAATGGAGAGGATGGAGGCATAATCAGAAGGCCATTGGCGAGTGGGGAGTTTGAGTGCAAAGTGCTAGATGCATTCTAGAGCTTTAGAGTTGCAGGAAAAGGGGGGAGGTGCCCACAGAAGAGTAGATGAGAAAGCACTATTAGTATAGTAGTGTAAAGTCTGAGAAGTGCATGAGCAGATAAATAGTGATAGACATCGAGATAAATTATTTTTTTAGATTCAATACAAAAAAATTTATGAGAAAATTCTAGGGGAGGTTTAAGGTGACAATAACTCCTAAATACATAATAAAGTGACGAATTCAAGTAGAGTGTTATTGAGAACTAATTTAGGGGAGGATGGGAAGGTGAGAGGCTTGTAAGTCGTGATAACTTAGGGTCATACCCATCCTTCTGTCAGGAAAATTTATAATTACTGCTCGGAAAAGAGTGGTAACCAACACATGGTTCTTCTTGTGTCCTGCTGTTGTAAAGGCCAGTCCACACAGCGCCTAGACTGATGCGCATTAATGTGCGTTGGGTCCCAGAAAAAAATTCTTCAAGTCGATGCACATTCGTTGTGTTCACACTAGCACCGAAATAAACCGTATGAAGCAAAGTCATGTACTTTAGCTGTAGTTAAGATGGAGTTTCTTTTCACATCCTTTTCTTGCTGACAGCTACCTACAGATGTGCAAGAAACATTTTCTGCAGAGAAGAAAGAGGAGAGACCTGAGGGAAAGGCAGAACCAATGAAGGTTGCAACTTCACAAACTTGAAAAGTCCAGATGCAGGGAGTATGAACATAGCAACAGTTCTCTAGCTATATAATATATAGTTGGTCTAGCTAGCTACTCTAGCTAGTTTGGCCACATGCTACAGATAGTATATAGCTGGCTCCAAAGTTCCCAACTGCATCATCACAAAGATGTCAGTGAATGAAATTCTTTTCAACACACATTCTGGCAGTTATTTGAATGTTGTTGTGACTCGACTCAAACCACCTATCGAGGTGGACGAGAATAATACTCATTAATGCGCATTATTTTAATTCGAGTTCAGTGTGGGCGCATTAATGCATATTGACTTGTGCAGTGTGGACAGGCCTTAAGAAGCAGAGCCATTACAGAAGGTAAGATGAACTACATACTGTTTAGTGTTAAGTAGCCAACTGAGTAAAGCTAGGTTATCAACTGCCCCAACTATTATTGTTTGAAGCTCAGATTGGGAGTCCCAAGTTCCTTTGTTTTTCAAGACCAATTATGACCATGAGTTAGCTAGCTGTTAGTTTTGCTCAAGCTACATTGTGCCAACTGAGAGTTTGGTGAGAGTAATAGTAGATTATGATGATCTGAGTTTTTATGAGAAATTTTATCTTATTTCCAAATACAGTTAGATATTCTCTGATAAGGGAAACTCTGTAAAAGTAATTGAATAATTCATTATTAATGTTTAAAATTGATAATGTAAATGAATAACCAGTGAAATCATGAACAGATCTAGAGGATTTAATTGGAGAAGGAGGAGCTGAAAGTGAGTGTGGGTGAGTGGCTAAACATATTATTATGCAATGGGCGCTGTTGAGGAGAGGTAGTTTGTTCATGGAAGGTCAAAGAAGTTCCATTTGCCACTGGGCCACTGGTAGACACAAATATCAAGTGAAGCATTGGCTACTCATCTGTTCCTCCACAAAAATGCTGTTGTACACATAGCCCTAGATGTTATTGTGAGTTGTCACTTAGTAGTCTGTCAAAATACTCAAAAAAAAATTCAGGGTCAGAAAGTAACTACTGCAAATGGTTCTAAGCTAATTTCATAATAGAGAGGTATATGAAGAGGTATTTTCCCTGTTGCTTATAAAAAGAAGCTCAACGCACCAAATAATGGGGTTTTAACACACTATGAATGCATTACTGACCATCAGAGAGTTGAGTGGTGGTTTTCATGTAGGTTTGGTTTGAAGTGAGGAGTGCTAAAAAAAAACTAATAAATTGCATGCATGTATACTATGCAAAAAGTTGCTAGTTTTTTCCTTTTTGAGGGACAATAATAATTGTTTCTGCATAGCCACCACCATGCATGTCATTTCTAATCTTGGGTTCGACAGATGCATTCTATAGTGATAAACAAAAGTTAATAGTGATATATGTAGTGCAGATATTGGCAATAGTAATCTAGTGAGGTAGCTAGTCCACTTCTCATTGACAAATGTGTAAATGTGTATTTCAGCTGGCTCTCCATTGATGGTGGACTCATGGTCAAATTCAATATTGTGAACTATATTGTGCAATACTACAAGATGTAGTGCAACACAATGCATCACAACACTAGGCTTTGTGAAGCCACATTCTGGCTCCACTAATTAACTCACATTCTCTTGCGTGATAGACAAGATATCACGATTACTGCTATGGCTGCTAGAAATAGAATAAATTGAAGAAGGAAATGGTCATCTTAGGGAGAAAATATCAACATCAACGAATGTATAGAGGTATGTCGACTGGTTGCATGTACCTATATTAATACGTCGAGGGTAGATCCGGGAAGGTTTTCACTAATAAACACAAATCAGTTTTCGAAAATTTATGAAGTTGAAAAATATTTGCAACAAATAAAATGGATATGAATCTGACAGATGCAGATTGCTAAGATGCATGCATTTAGGGGGAACCAGATGTTTGTTACCAAACAGCTTAACTGGTTTGGCTTGAAATATTTCCATTCAACTTGCTCAACCTGTTTCTTAGTTTTTGTACAGTCTTTCTGCATCTGCAGGTGCTCTAATTACTAAACCACAACCAGTTTTTATTTCTCAGAAAAAGTATGAAAGAATATTAAGATGTTGTTTTGATAGAATATATATTCTGTGTGCACAAGACAAAAAGGAATGTCAAATTTGTAAATGACTATATACACTGAGGCAGGGATATATTCTTTTATTTCCATGCGGAGTGCAGGAGTAAAGGTAACTCACTGCATGTTCTGTATAACCAGTAATAATATTTTCAAAGTGGGATAAAAATTATTTAATGATATTCTAACACTTTGCCATTTGATAGATATTGGTCAAATTACAACTAGGAAAGTCACTGTGCTACATAACATGAAATCAACTTTAAATGACCAATATTACCGGTTTTACAAAAGACAACAGTGGAAAAATATGCCAGTGATGCAGAACAAAAACAGATCAAGAGAACAAAAACAGATCTAAGAACAATTATTAAAACATGATTTCCAATAACATGTTCTTGTCAGCTAGTGTATGGACTTCCTTTTAATATTCGAATAAGTCTGTCAGCCAGCAGGTACTGCCTGATGACCTTACTCATAATGTCTGAAGTCCTTGTGAATTTCTGCATGGTCTTTTCTACCATCTCTGACAACTCTGTCATCTAGCAAACACTATCTGATAACCTCATCCTTACTATGCTTCCTATTTCTAGGGGAAGCTGTTTCCAAGTAGTCCTAACAAAACCGTCTTCTCTCAGCCATCTTTCATGCTTACATTCACAACCATCGAGCTATTGTGTTGCTAGGCGTAACAAGTTAGGCATATCTAAAGAACAACATCCAAAAATAAAATAGCATGAAGCAATAGGCTTGGCAAGGGGCAATGTGCTCCAGCTTGCCACACAATGCTTTGAATTTGTTTCTAGTAATAATAATGACAGGGACAGAAAGACTGTTCTAGAATAAGAGATGTTGGTTGGTCGCATTTGAAAGGTGTGTCTTGTATGTATGGTGGTAGTGAATCGGGTCACTTCTTAATTAAATTTAAGCAGAGATGGAAAGTGTTGATATCAGCAGTGTACCAAGTGATGGACCAAAAGTCTTAGTACAAGGTGGTAAAGACAGAGGGAAAATTAGTTTTGTTATTAGTAACTGGTGTAGAAGGAGTAGGTAGCATGGTGTTGACGGAAGTGAATGAGCGCCTGACAGGGTGGATCTAAGATTCATTAAGGGGGGGGGGTTGAAAAAAAGTATTACAATATGTTTCAATGATATAATTAATTTATAGAGCATGTTCATTAATGTTCATTAATGTTCACAACAACATTCTGCGTGGGTACCGCCCAGCAAATTCATCTACAACTACTTATGGTATAAATTCAATATTTTGGTGAAAAAAGTAGCATAGATAAACCATTGAGTTTCTCTTGTGTCGTGGTGCTTCGCAAGGGTAATTTAATATGCTTTAGCATACTAATAGAACATCACACTCACAACTTGTCACTGGCAAAGTACCCATCAGCAAAAATAAAGTACGAATATGGGGGGGGGGAAATCTTTGTCTGCATGCTGCCTTTTCTGGCGAGTTGACTAACAGTGATGCTTGAAGGTTTTCACTCCATTTTTGTTTCCATAACTGAAGCTCTGAATCCAGGCACTCTGGTGATGGAAGGTCATCTCTGTACAACTGTAGAATACTGCCCTCAAGCACTTCACTGCCCAAATCATCAGAATCAGCAGAAACAATTGAGGATGGTTAATAGCTTGATGAAATCAGTAATATTTTTTTACTTTGAATTATCAAATCGAGTATCGAGCTCAGTGATCAAGTGATCTGGCAAGGGAATAGTTAGATTCCGGCAGTACTATTCCTGATAGTTTATGGCTGTTGTATTACTTCGATGTTGCTGCCTGGATGCGCATACTGTCTGGGCCAATCTCTTTGCTGCAGTGTACATTTTTGCATGAAATGTCTCCACTTCTGTGCGAAGCCTTTTCACATTTTTTTTACCATTTCCACTTCCTGGTAAGCCCGCTACATCAATGTATCGACCATGAAGTTTAACCCTCTTGTGTACTCCAAAACCTTCTTCGTGGTTTCTAAGGCTATATACAAGAAATTGAAATTGAGATAAAGCCAAGAGTAGTGATCGAGCATCTGATGGATTTTCTGTTCCACCCTGTACTGTTGGCGAACTACTTTGTCTGCCACTTCCATCATATTGCCAACATCTCTTATGGTACAACATTTCACTATGCACAAGTTTAACTTGTGGGATGCACAATGTGCGTAAAGAGCTTTAGGATATGCTGACATTATTCTTGATGCAGCTCCTCTTGACCTACCAGCCATTGTACCAGCACTATCAAATGCCTGGCCTCTCAACAAGTGTGGATCTAACTGCCAATTAGTAAGCTGACCAAGAATATCATTGGCAATTGCCTCGCCTGTGACACCAGAAAGACACTCACGGAACACTAAAAACTTTTCTTGTGGCTTTCCATCATCAACGTATCTTATGCTGATAGCCAGCTGTTCATCATTTGCAGAATCTGTTGCTTCATCTGCAATAATGGAAAAGAACCTAGCTTCCCGCACCTTCGTCAAAATTTTACTCCGAATTAGATCTTCGCAGATTACTATCATCTGATTTTGAGTTTCTTTGCTAATATATGTAGCATTGGCACTTGCTGTTTCCAAATGTTCCTTCAAGAATTGTGCATCAACTCGAAACTTCAACAGAGCTTTGAAGTTCCCCATGTTCTCAATACTATTTAGCTCGAGAGGTCCATCGTCTTGCTGAATCCTAAAACCCAATCCTTGCTGCCCACAAAAGATAACAGTGGCTGCAATAGATCTTAGTTTCAGCCAGTTTTCAGCTGCAGTTTAGCTTTGTGGGAGCTAATTTGCTGATCTACTGACAATACTGTATTTTCTTGAATTGCACAGAAGGTCAGTGCTTTTTCTACAGCTATTTGATATGATAGCCTTACCTTAGACTTTGTAGAAAAATGCTCATTTAATATTTCTTTTGCTCGCTTCAAAATTTTTAAAAGGCCGCTGAACCAGGACCCCCAACTCTTGTTCATGTGATTCACTCAATGCAAAAAGAGCACAAAATTTGCAGTGTCCTCCATCATCTGAAATAGAAAATGTGAGGCCATTGTATTGATCTAGCCAGCTATTTTGAAACCTGTGGTTATGATCACTAAATTTATGGACAGGGAATTCAAATTTTTTATCTGGCACAAAACAGTGTTGCCATAGTGTTGGATTTTATCCAAACTGTTTGGATTTTTGACCATTAAATTTTATGTTTAGATTTTATCAATAAATGTTTGGATTTTTCATCATTAGAAAATTGTTTGACATTTCATGCATATCAGACCATGTGCAGTCTATTTAAAAACCACTCTCTGAGTTCTCTCTAATAGTCCACCTCCCTAATAGTCCATTCTCTAAAATAGCCCACCTTGACTAACCCGACCCACTTTTGCTTGTGATTTGGCTTTGATGTGTACAACTGTAAATTGCATGGCATGGTCACACACACACTGGTAATTGCACGCACACTGGTAATTGCATCATGCATGTGCAGCACATGACTTGCAGCTGCACTCACAGTTTTTTTAAAGTGTTGAAAGAGCTGAAATTGTATTGCTAGAGCACTATGAGTCAGAGGCAGATGCCAGCTCATCTAAGGGAATTCCCTGACAGTAGCTCCAGGAAGGGGAAGCAGCTAACACCAGCTCAACTTCTTGCAAAGAAGCCTAGAGTTGAGCTAACCCTGAAGAGGAAGTGTGAAATTATTGAGGCCAAAAAGTGAGGCTTTAAGCCTGACAGCATGGAGAGTACACTGAATAGGGTTAACCAAACTCAACTAGCTGAAGAATTTGGGGCCAGTAAAAAAAACATTAACAGGATACTTTGGAAAGCAAAGGACCTCAAGCAGAAATTTTTCAACTCACCCGCTGATCTCAAACGCAATCGCCCCACACAATATTTTGCAATTGAAGAGAGAGTGGTTGCCTTTGTTACTCTTCTTCGCAATAGGCCAAAGCCACTCCCTGTTTCATTAAGCATAATAAGCTGAAGAAGTGGCTAAATCTCTCGGCGAAACCAACTTCAAAGCATCAAGTGGGTGGTGGGAGAAAGTCCGGAAGCGAAATGGCATTGGAAAGAGTGTTTATTTGCATGGCGAAGCTGGAGAAGTTGACCATGAGCAAATCAAAAGTAAAATGGAAAGGACCTTAAAAGTTATGACCCAACATCTACAATTGGGATGAAACAGGCCTATACTTCAAGCTCATTCCTCATTCCACTTATACAGCACGAAATGAAGAAAGAAGACAAGTTCGAGGAAAAAAGGCACAGAAAGCGAAAGATCGAGTCACACTCATTACTTGCACTAATGCCACAGGAACTCACAAGATTCCTCTGGCAATGATTGGAAAGGCTGCTAGGCCTCGGTGCTTTCGTGTTCGTCAATCACCTATTCCATACAACAACCAATCAAATGCTTGGAATGATAGCAAGCTTACCAAGTGGTGGTTCCGAGATGTCTTTCTTGCTCAAATAAGGAAGCAAACTTCAAGACAAGTTGTACTGTTGGCTGATAATATATTGGGTCGCATAACACAGATGACCCTGCATTGCAAGATCCACAAGTGAAATGGATTCTTCTACCACCTAACTGTACTGTTGTCCACCAGCCCATGGACCAGGGTATCATTGCTGCACTGAAAGCCAAGCTTCTTCACATCATGGTCAAGAATCTTGAAAATTATGATCAGCTACGACAGCTTGGGGCAGCTCTAACAGCAGGTGTGCGAGGTATAGACCATGCTTATCCACCCAATTTTCTTGATGCAGGAACACTTGCACATTAAGCATGGGATTCCCTGACTCAGGCTCATTGCTGGCTTAAGGCTGATATTCTTCCTCCGCTGCATACTGCTCAGCTTCACCAAAACACTGGAAGATACTATCAGCAATGTACTGCATCAGCTATTAAAGATCTCTGCACTTTGTTCAAGAGCACTACACTTCAGTCATTCGATGAGACTATTTCAAGCACTGACTTACAGCCAACTGAACAACACATGCTTGGAGATCTTCAAACTTTGTATGTGCAATCTAATGAAGACCCTGGTGGCTTAGCAACAGCACTGGAAGAATGGTTCACCATCAAAGACAGTGAGATTGTGCAACTGAATGAAATAGGAATAGTCGTAGAAGAAGAGCATTCAAGAGTTCCACAGTGATCTTGAAAGGGCAAGTTGTAATCCACCAACTCGCTCTGAGACAGATATTGATGCCAATGACAGTGTCGGAGAGTCAAGTAAGGTGAATCATAAAGACATTTTAAACTGCACTGATATGGACGAAAGCTTGAAGATTGTTAAAAGTTTACTTCATCTGACTTCATCATTGCAAGAAGATGACACTACAAGTATGCTTACAAACTTTATCGTAAATGCCTGGAACTGAAAAAAGATTAATTAAACTCCAGGCAGACTGTTATCATGCATGCTTTCCTCTGCTGTCTACATATTGTGTCAGATACATGAAGCATGCATGCTCTCCTGGAGATTTTTATTAGAGATTTTTTTCCCAAGTACTATGTCCACTGAGCAACCTATGGACCTATAATAATAAAAATAAAAAGTTTAATTATGTGCTTTTATAGTATTTTCTCTAGTAGTCCATTCTCCCTAATAGTCCACTTTGAGACCACTTTCCCACTGGCGGACTATTAGAGAGAACAGACTGTATTAGCTGAGTGTGGTCATTTTGTGGTCACCTGGTCTGTGCAGGAATATTCATGTGGTCACTCGGTCTGTGCAAGAATATTCCTGCACAGTCCTATGTTATTATGTGGTCACCTGGTCTGTGCAGGAATATTCCTGTACACTTGTCCTGTGCTCACCCAGGTCTGTGCAGGAATATGCCTGCAGAGCCAGAACCCTTTGATCTATGTGCATGCTCGTGCATGAGCTATCTGGTTGGGATTTAAAGCCTGATTTGTGCAAGAGTTAGAATCTTTCACAGTGAATGTCAGAGAGAGTTAGCTATGGTATCTTCAGAACCCAGTACTTCAAGGTTACCAGAAGAAGATTCTTCAGATATGGATTCTGACTCTCTGATAATGAGGTTTCACAAATTGACATTGACAGTCAAATCTCTATATACATCTATCAGGTCTTCTACGTAAGCGATTGTGTGTCTATCGTAGAAAGGGATCTTCTTTTGCCTTCTGTATGAAGTGCTCTCGTGATATAAACCTTGGAAGAGGAGGTACTAGAGATCTCAGGAGACATCAGGAAATTAAATTACACAAACACTCAGAAAAAGATGGTGTGGGTGTACTGCCTCTACAGTCCTACTTTGGGCCAATAAGAGAGGAGTCTGTAATCCATGCAGAAGTACTCTTCGCATATTTCCTTGGAGAGCACCATCTTGCCTTTCAATTGGGAGATCATTGTACCAAGTTGATGTTTCCTGATTCTTCTATTTTAAGTGCAGTCGTAGTAAAGCAACAGCTGTGTTGAAAGTTATTGCCCAGGATTGTTGGAAAACCATTTCCGCAGCAGTTAGAGAGACTAAATACTTCAGCCTCCAAACTGACGAGACAACTGATAATACCGTTACACAACAAGCTGCTATTATGCTTCGATTCTTCGATAACACCCAAGGACAGGTGAGATGTGTCTTCTTTGCCCTAGAGAGTATAGAGAGGGCAACTGCAGAGCTACTATCGATAAGCATTTTCAAGAATCCACTACCCTCCTTTATGATAATCTTGTCGGATTAGGTACAGATGGGGCCAATGTAATGTTGGGAGCACGAAATTCAGTGATGTCACTGTTACAATGTAAGCAGCCAGCTTTAGTTGCTCTTCATTGTCATTGTCACATAGCAGCACTAAGGCCTGCAAAGTCTTGCCTGATAAATTGGAAGATCTGACAACTGATTATTTCCAGAAGAGAAGAGCCCAAGGAGGCTGCGACAGTTTGAAGAATTTCAGAGTTTTGTGGAATCCAATCCACACAAGTTGTTAAAAGCATGCCAAACACGATGGCTCAGCCTTGAAGCTTGTGTAAATCGTCTTATTGAGCATTACTCTCATACTTTCAAAGTACTAAGGATAAGCAGGCAGCAGTGAGAAGAGTAAAAATTGTACTTGAAAAGCCTCTTTCTATGTTCTGCATTACCAATTGTTAATAAGGTACATGCAGCAGCAATCTCCAATTCTTCATGTTCTCTACCAAGAGCTCGATGGCTTAATACGAAAAATTCTGTTGCAGTTCATGAATTCTGAGTACGTGTGTGCTGCTGAACATGTTTCACAAGTGTGTATTGATAACTCAGAAGAGTATCTTCCTTTACACGAAGTTTTCGTAGGTCACAACACACTATCATACCTTGAAGAAGAGGATGGATTATCATCTGAAGATGTGAGAAAATTTAGGGAGACTATCCAAGCTTGGTAGATTGCTGCAGCCAAGGGAGCTGTCACACGATTACCTATGAGTCACAAGTTACTCTCCAATCTCAAATGGCTTAAATCAGGCTTACAACAATACAGTATGGCTGGTCAGGTGCTTGCTGCAGCAGATGTGTTCCTCAGGTAGTTCAAGTTGGTGACAAACCCAGCCTTCAAGAGGAATTTATGGATTTCTGCATGTCGCCATTACCTCCTAAAGTCATGGCCATCACAGGGGTGGATAAGTATTGGCATGCAATCAGCCAAATCAAAGACTGCTTTGAAACTGAGTATCGCTACTCCACATTGGCAAAACTCGCAAAAGCCATTCTAGTTATACCCCATGGCAATGCTGATACTGAACGTTTATTCAGCCACATTGGTCTCAACAAAACGAAGCACAGAAACAGACGAGGAATTTCTACATTAAATTCACTTTTAACAGTAGTGCAATTCAATGTTCCTCAAAAATGTAAACCGAACACTGACTATTAAAGACATGTGTAAATGCTATGAACACACTTTAGTATGTTATTTCTCATGAAATTGTTGTTTGGATTTTGTTTGGATGTTTTGTTGCCAAAAAATTTGGATAACACAGGCGAGTAATTTGGAAAAATTATGGCAACACTGCACAAAATGATGCTTTAGGAAATATGTTTTGGCTACTTGTAAGCCTTCGCTTAGTCTGTAACCTCATTACATGCCCAAAATTACCTGATTTAATAGAAGGATCAATAGTCATTGTCAAAGAACTGCATTCACCTGATTCAATAGCAGGACATGGTCATTATCGAAGCACTGCTTTCATCCTCGAAATCACTTGGACTTGATTCAGTATCAGTGGTTTCAGCAGAATTTGAGTTCAAAGAGTTCACCAAATTAGAATGACTACAATCATTGGTGGTTGCTTCTTCAAAAGAGACATTTGGAACAGATCTAACTTCATCACTACATGCCACAAAAAATATAACTAAAGCTTTGCTAAAAATTTAAACAACACAATAGACATAGGCTTTGTTGAAGAAATGTGGAATGTCCATGCTCTGGACTTTCTTAGCAGCTGGTCCTTTAGATTTGGCTCTCTTAGACATCTCAGAAGTTGCATGTGGTCAAAGGTCCCAAAGGTCATGAGCATGCTTATGGCTGTATGTACTTTGAACACATGTGGTTAGATGCATGCAGCTGGTTACCCTTGGGTGTTCATCAGCTGCACCCCATCTAACAAAGTGTGAGAATCACCCAGCCAAATTAGAAAGTATGATTGAATTTGCAAGATCAAATTTGCCAACCCCCCAAAAATTGGAAAGAGAAGGGGGGGGGGGGGGGGGGCCTTCTCCTGGATCCACCCCTGCTGCCTGATATATAACATGAGCTAAGTGCATCGCAACGGAGGCTTTGTTTGGAGGAGAGCAATAAATAATTCTTTCACAGCGTGTGTGCAGGCTCAGTGTTATTCTTCATTATTGCCTATTGCATTCCTTTGTATTAAAATTAAAGGTATTTATGTTTTTTCTTCTTTATTATTTCTGTATACACTGTAATATATAAATGATGACTTTCACAAGTATAGCAATGAACATTGATGGGGTGATTACCCATGTCTCAATACTTTTAATGGAATTGAAAAGGAACAACCATTTTCCTGTACCCTACATTAAAAAATTGGCACCAAAGAATTTGAGCTTTCTATCGACATGTCCATTGTATATAGGTTTGTGTGAGTAGAAAACAAAACTCTAACGTGAATGTGATGCCTAGGTTATATATACAGTGAGTTGTACAGTTACTTTTCAGCTGACAAAAGAGTGTTTTCCAGGAGTGAATTATTATTTTTACCTTGATCACATTGCTCTCTGGATCAATTGCTTCACTCAGTGTATACCAGACACATGGTCATGATTTGACAACACTTCTTTTTAAAAATGGTGGGATCTTTTTGCATGTTTTCGCAACTACTTTCCTTAACTTTTTTCGTGTAGCTGCTCCACTCAGCTTTAATGTAGGTTTGCATTTAGTAGGATTAACAAGTCATTGGTAATTAGAGTTCACTTCATCACAGCACTCTTAAATATAATACTCTAATAGTCCTAATATTATGTAACAAGATTAAGCACATGCAGTTTCCCATGCTACCCACTTTCCGTGTGCATTGTTTTATGGCAGTCCCTGCAACTCCATGCAAACCACGCTCAAGTTTGTGTTTGCGGGGGAATCCCAAATATAAATTTTGTCATCTGAAACATAGCTGGCTATGCCACCACATACTCAACAGATTCCTTAAATGGCAGTTCCCGTAAGTGCCGTTTAAGTCTGAAAGGCTTGTGAAGGGTAAGGCAGGATACCATAGAGTTCTTTATACTTAGTGAAAACCTACAATCACGTACACCAAAGGAAAGCTCAGAAAACTAGTATTGGTTTAGTTGTAAACTTTTTGTATAGTGTACTTGACAAAAATAGTACAACCGTTTCTCATGATAATAATATATATGTACACACCTCATCTCCTAGGTGATTGTTCCCTATGGGATCCACTGTTTAAATTAGCTAATTTTTTGAGTTAATGTTACTGAGTTTTGCATAGAACAGTCATGCAATACATCAGTTTAGGTTTGTGATATGTCAGCAAAACCTACACTGAATTTAAAAAACAACTTAGATGATTTACCTAGCCATCTAGCTTGTCTTTGCCTAATTATCTGTCTAAGTAGTATCTGCACTTCATCTACCTCTCTAGCTTATCTATAGCTAGTTAGTGAGCTACAGTCCCCCTCCCTCCCCACCCCTAGAATCTTTCAAAGAGCTCCTCTGGTGAGCACCATGTACAACTTACATAATGGCTTCTGCCATAATCCTGCTGAAATTGACTGACCACCTGTTGCTTGATCTTATAGGCTTCATCTCCAGTTTGGACTGACCCAAGAGATTAAAGAGCTTCCAACTAGCTACATCCAGTTCCTTGATTGATCATGTGTATATCTCTAATCCTGCCACATTAAAGTTCCAGAATAGTGTCGGTTAAGCTCAAGACTCAGTTGAAGAGTGGAATGTTGTCAACCGCAGCTATTTCATATTGTTATGACCAAAATTGACAACAAAAAGTACTATAATTTATATATCTTATCATGAAAGTCAGATGGGTCCTTTAGCTAATCCGAGACTGACCCTGTTGATACATTGGAGCTCTTTAATCTCTTGGGTCAATCCAAAACTGGAGATGAAGCCTATAAGATCAAGCAACAGGTGGTCAGTCAACTTCAGCAGGTCAATATAGAATATTGGCAGAAGCCATTATGTAAGTTGTACATGGTGCTCATTAGAGGAGCTCTTTGAAAGATTCTGGGGGTGGGGGGGGGGGGGGGGGGGGGGGGGGGGGGATGGGCTGTAGCTAAGTATGTCCATTGGGTCAGTGTATGAATCAATATTCTCTCAATGTGCATGTCTTGACTAGTACATATTATAAAGTAATAGTAACTGTGTTAGGTTCCTAATGATGTCATCCAGTTTCACCTTGTGGTATATATATAATAAAAAGTCTAACAGAAGAGCCATATCCCTGACATCATGCAGATTCTTCAATTCTACTATACCCCATGGTCATGCAGGTGGGTTGAAAATAAACTTGACCACTCACTAGTTTGACCAGTACTTATGCTTTAGCACCTAGTGAAAATACTTATTGTATAAAGTAGAGTTTCCTATAGCCAATGGTAGTAATTGCAATAGTCTTATACTTTCCAATTGGGAGCTAGAAAACTGCAGGTTTTGAGGTCCCTAACTTTGACTGCCTATACCTTGGGTATAGTTGCACATATGCAACAGTTTTTAGTATCAAAAGAGGGCACATAGAGAAGATATCTATTGAGCTATATTGAGTGAACTGTGGAGAATTTATGAAGCTCCAAAGTTGTAACCAAGGTTTATTAACACTTTTTAAAAAAAGTTGCCATCACCCCTGAAGCACTGCTCCCCTGTCGTACACTTACATGTTGACAGGGCCCTGATACCAAGTTATCTACTTTAGTTATCTAGGAATCACCAACAGCCAGGACCTGAGCTGGAGATTACACATCAACCTGGTGTGCGTTTAAGGATTTGCAGCTAAGCTAGTGACCAGAAGATGGTCCACTGACCAGATGGCCCTTTGCTCTGAGCTAGAATAATCACTTCCTAATGTGTTTAAAAAAAATCTATGTTGCCATTCTCTAAGTGTATTGTGCAATTGTGCATTATATTAGGTGTTTATTTTGCTGGGCTTGTCATTGGCTTAGCTGGATCAGTCCCATGCATGTACTGTGTTGCTCTCAGTGCTTAGGATTAATATACAAATTAAAACAGAGAAATCAGGCACTAGGTTTTGAGGTACCACCCACTTTAAGTTCCAGTAACTTGGGTATAGTTAGAACTATGAAAAGTGTCAAAAGAGAGCACACAGAGATACCTATCTTTTGAGATATATATGAAGTCCATACCATGAAGTTTACGGAATCTATGGAGCTATAAAGTGGTAACCACACGTTTTTCCGTTATGCCCCCCCGAGTTAAAGTGGGATAACCTCAAAACCTGAGTGCCTGATTTTGCAACAAGTCTAATTCCAGTTTGTCAAGTGCTAGACAGCTGAAGTTAGAGAAGAAAATCAATTTCCTAAAATTAATTTTCCAACAGCATGCTTGACCATGTACTAAGTTTTAGCTCCTATTCTGATTCTTATTCTTATTCTTGTTATTGTTGTTGTTGTTGTTTTGTTGTTGTTATTTTATTTATTATTGTTGTTGGTATTATTATTATTATTTTATTTTTTTGTTATTGTTGTTGTTGTTGTTATTATTATTATGAGTGAGCTGGGACAAAAGTTAGATGGAAGTACATATAGTTGATGAGGAGATCTTGGCTGCAGCTGATGGAAGAAAGAAATTATAGAGATTAGTGGAATGTTGGTAAGAGATGTGGAAGGATAATTTATGCTAGGAAGATGGCTTGTAGGAAGTTAAGAGAAGCAAGGAAAAGAGGGGAAAGTGAGGTTCATTAATTGGTGAATACTGGGGGCTGAGAAAAGGCAGAAAAGGCTGGTCAGAAGGGAGAAAAAGGAACCGAGGGAAAAAACGAGGGTAATGAGCAGGTGGTATGTGTTGCAAATTGCTCTGGAATGATTGGGCAGGGGTGGGGAAGGAAATTAAAAAATTAAGAAGATGAAGGATGGGATAGTAGAGTGATAGAAAGAGAAAATAAAGTGTTGCAAGTGATGGCAAAACATTCGTAAAAATTGAGGAAGAGAAGATAGAATGACACAGTATCAGAATCAGAGATAAGAGGCATGGGTGGGTATGATACGAGTATGTGTCAGGAATTAAGTTGGGAAGAAATGGTGGAAATCATGAAGAGAGAAGGTTGTACTGATGGAATTTTGAATGAGATGTTGGTTATGGGGGAGGAAGACTGCTGGAGGTTATGTTGCCTGGTGATTAGGAGTGAGCAATGTCTGGTATATTTGAAGAGGAATCTACTGGTACTCTTTATAAGGATGGTCACATAGAGCAAGCAGTGAACTATAGGCATGACTATTAAAGCTCTGTGCTAAAACTGTGTGCCATGGATTTGAAATGTATCCTGTTTGGGGGTGAAGTCAGTACCGGGAGCTGTGATGCCTGAGTGCAAGCTAGCCACACGTTCATAATCTAGTCCATAAATGTCATGAAGAAATATTGTCTAATGGTGCACAATTTATGCTTCTGTGGTAGAAAGATTTGGATGTTCCATCATGTGCACAATCCTCCCTTCCTCCACCCCTCTTCCCCACCCTTACCGGCCAGCTCTGTTCCACCCACCAATCCTGTTGGTTGACTTTCCTCTTTGTGCTTATGTCCCTCTGATGACTTTTCTTGGTCCTCAACTAACTCTGCCATTTTCTGGAGTGTCTACCAGATTGCTGTGTAGCTACATAGGTTCCAATTGGCTCTTCCTCCGGTTTCCAGTTGTATTCCACTACCTATCCCTCGGCTTGTCACCCTCCCCAGCCCCCTTTTCTCATCTCCTTGCACACCTTCTCCAGTGGCTTAATTTAATAGTAACTCTTCCCTTGCCAATTCCTGTACTGCCGATCCAACCCCTGCACCACGTGCGCACCTCCATTCACCCACTGACTCTCTCTCCCTCGCTTGTACCATCCTCTTTGCCAGGATGAATGGCCTCCACCAGTTGGTTCATAACAGCCTGAAAACACTCTCATACCTTTGCTCTTCTCAGAACCTACACCATGGTCTTCCACTTATTGCCGCATCTACTTCATCATTACTACCTCTATCATTTACACCTAAGCCCAACCCCATGTCTTCTATCACCTTCCCTATAATATCCTTGGCTCTACTTCACCCCCCCCCCCCCCCACCTTCCCCCAATTGGTTTAGATTCCTCCCCAAAGTATTCTTCTCTGCTTATATTCTTCTCTGCTTATATTCAACTTCTTTTCAACCCTTAGCAATAATCATAAGCAAATTTTCTATTGTTTCCTTCGCGCCAGCAATCTCACGCAGATCCCGACGCCAATCTTGGTAGGGTTTGTCAATCAAGAACAGTTTGTAGTCCACCGTGAATTGGATACCGACGATACGACTGTGAGTGTGATTGGAAATGATGATGAACTCATCAGAGAATGTAGTGGAGTACGGTTCTAGGAAAATCCCCATCTTTTCTGCGGTCAAAAAGAAATTCTGGCTCTATGTACGAGTAGCTCTATTTTGCGTACTTATCTTTGGAGTGTGGAGTGCATTCTCCCTGCCAATACTGATCTACCATTTACCAATATCTGAGGTAAGACCCTGGGTGTATTAGGATGCTACAGTCAACTATGGTCAAATGAGTTCATGCATATATATATATTATGTTAAAACTTATGGCTAGGTCTTCCAGTCAGACTATAAATTATTAGCCTTGTGTCTTTTGTTTGTTTTTAAAAGTATTCATTTAAGCACAGAGAAACCCAGTGCATAACCACCCAGCTAGCTAAAGCTAAGCACAATCCCAGCAAACTACACAAATAACAGAATGCACAAACAGACAGAATGCACAAACAGTACACTAGAGAATGAGAACATTGCTAAAGAACATTTAAAAGCAGTAGTTTGTTAATTCACTGACAAATTGGACAACAGCCAGATATTTTAACTGCTTCTTAAAGGCCAGATTGGAATAGATGTCAACCAGCTCATCTTTGGACAGAGTTCCATTGATTGATGATGTCAATGAAGAAAGAATGTACATGATAGTTTGTAGCACAAATGGCTGAACACAACCAGCTCATCTAGGACCATAGTTTCATGGCTGATGATGTCAATTAAGAAACAATGTGCATGATAGTTTGTAGCACAAATGGCTGAACAGAATGGTGATCATTCATGTGGTGTCTAATGTTACTTCCTCTTGAACATGTGGAGAACACTGAGGATGGTATGGTGGAAGAGAGGCCTGACAAGATTTTCCTTCAAAACGTCTCTTTTGAAACCTTCTCTTTGCGACAAGTGGACATCAGTCCAGCTCAGAGTAAAGGGTCATCTTGTCATTGGTCCATTTTCTGGTCACTTGCCTAGCTGCAAATGTTTCCTTTCAGTTGCAACCCCGTATTATGGAGCAGTAGCTGAGGATAGGCATGACAAAGTATAGAATTTAGCCTGAAACTTAAAAATAACAACCAGTATCCGCCTTACTTTGCAGCACACCATGCGAAGTCCCAGCTCAGTTCCTGGCTGTTGGTCATGCCTAGATAACTAAAGTGGCTAATTTGTTTAATCAGGCCCCATCAACAAGTAGCTAGGTGCAGAACAGGGGGGCAATACTTCCTTGAGATAAGTAGGTTCTTGTCTTCCTGCTGTTCAATTATAGCTTGTTAGATACAACCCAGACAACAGTCAGAGAGATATTGGATTTAAATGTAACCAGGCTTAACTCACAGGCAATTGATTTGTTAAAGATAGAAGTAAGATAGAAGTAATGGACAGCACAAAACAGAAAAAATTAATGGACAGCAGAAAAATGAGGTGGGCCAGGATCAAGCCTTGTTGAAGACGAGACGAAACTCTAGCATCAGGAGAGTGAGCTCAATTTAAGACATTCTCTGTCAGTGCCCATGCAATAATTTTTGAACTCGGAATAAAGGGCCCCACAGACACCTATATAGCCAGCGAGGAGAGGATCAAATTGCAAGAGAGCAAGTCAAAGGCCTTTGAAGGTCGAAGAATACTCAAGCCACTCCCACTCCTCTCCAAAACCTCATACTAGTTTCTAGTGGCAGCCGAAACTGCTCTTTGGGGAAACTTTCTGGCCTAAATCCAAATTGCTTGTTAAAGCCAATATTTATTAGTGTGTTTTACACCACGTACTCCAACTGCTTGCATTCTGGGACAGCAGTCAAATCGGATGATAATTGGAAACAAGGGCTGGGTCCTCTGCCTTAAAAATGGGAGGGGGGGGAGATTTTCCATTCTTGGGGCGTATACTTCTTGTAGAAAGTGAGCAGTTGAACAGAGCACCCTTACACCTTCAGCATATGGCTAGACATCCCACCAGGGCCACTAGTGACTTTTTTGTATGCATAGACTTGATTAGAAGGTACATTTGAGCTTGAGCGTTCCATTGCTGAGAGGCCAGCAGGATAAGACTGTAGCTATATCTGGCAGCACAAACAAATGTGCAGAGGCTAGCCAGTAGAAGTCATTGATGGTGTTTTCTTTGCTGCAATATCTCTTAACTTTTGTTTGGGTAATACAATGGCTTTGTTTTGGTGACAAATTTATCATGTTTGCATCAGGTATGAACATAACCAGTTTGTTTAGTCAGACATTACTCACAGTGCTAATGCCCAGCTTTGTACACATGCTGGAGGCCCACCACCACTGTGTTCGTTAACCCACTTATGTGATTATCTATTATACACCTAATTAGAAGTGCTTTACTTTCCAGTAACTAAGTGATAATTATTTTGAAACACGGACTGTTCACTGCTTTCATGATCAAAAAATGATGAGGCAGCTAAGTCTAGCAGAATCATTTTTCTAGTGATGGCGGTACTCTTGACTCATCTGAAGATGACTCTAGCAAAACCCTTCTTCCGAACATGGAGCCTTGTATAAGATAGCCATAATAGTAGGAACTGTTGGAACATGGGTTGATGAGCTTAGCGCGACAGTGAAAAGTGATTGTTTGGTCTCTGATGAGGAAGACATGGATAAAAGACTTCTTTTGAAAATGTGATTTACCTATAGTATTAACCTTTTTCTGTCCAAAGGCAGTAGTTATTTTCCCCAGTAAAACATGGGTATTGCCACAGCTAGATAGTATATCCTGGGACTTTGTTTTGTACTCTATGATGGATAATGATGCTAGAGGACTAGCTTCTCTTTTGCTTCCTTGTTCTCCATCTCCTCTCACAACTCAATAAAAATAGATTCAGCATTATAAACATGTCATATGTAGCAGGTATAATCATATTTATGTGTGGTACTTAGCGGCAAAGAGAGAGGCCTAGTCAATGTTTTGCTGAAAAACGGAATATATGTAAATACAAAAACTCGATACATGTAATTCCAATATTATGTTGTGGTCATTGTTATAGTGACAGTATGTGCTTCTTTTGTCTATAATACCTTAGCCGCTTGTAGCTTTCACAAAAATTATTGCTGAATGTTTGTTATCAGTAAATTCTGCATTAAATGTTCTAGTATTGTTCAAATTTATAAATGATATTCATATTTTGTGGTCAGAATATAGTCACAAAACCTTGAGAACAATGTTTATCAACAATAGAGATATCCCATAATATATGGTTGCTATGGACTCTAGTGAATTTACGACTTGTCATAGTTATTTAACTGAAACAGGTTCAATTTTTTTTAACACTCTCAGCAATCCGATGGTAAGAGGGCAAGTTCCAATAGAGGGAAGAATTGTCTAGTGATGTTTGTACAGGTAGAGTTGACAGAGTTATACCTGAAGCCATGTACTGCTAGTGATAGTAGCACTCATAGTCACCCCATAGTTCCAGAACCAAATATAGAAAGTAGTGAGTCAGCCACAAAGTTAACTATGGCTATTATTCTATGTCACTGCTACCCAAGGCTTTCCACAGAAACAGCAAGGTCTAGTAAGTGCCAATGTCTTTCAGCTCATAAGGATGTCAGTTTGAGGGGATTAGACATGAGCTAACATCAAGTTCATGTATATACCTGCAGGTTGCATTACCTCATGGATAAATCATTCAATGATCTTTACAAGAAGGAGCTCAAGCAATTCTTTATTGACTGGTGTTATCTAAGGTGAAAGACGCACTTGACAAAGGTGAAGAGAAACACATCTCTCTCCAAACCTCAAAAATAAAAAATAAAACTTCATGCTATTTGGGTTATTAAGACTCGTCTGAGATGGAAAATAAGAAACAAGTAATTATATCAAACTGGACTAGATCATTTCCATTATTCATCAATAAAGTTGATTTCATGTGGTGACTTTCCCAGTTGCAATTTGGCAAATACATTTTCATTAAACAACTTTTTGTCCTACTTTAAGCCAAACATTAAATATAATTAGTCTAAATATAAATTAGTGGTTTTACAATATAATTATGCAGTCAGTTAGCTTTACTCTTTTTCATGTGCCAAGATTTAGCCTTCCTCTTTTGTATTTGTTGTCTGAGAGAGCAGGACAGCAATACGCACAAGAAATTGATTTATGTTGCCAAGCTAATGGTATAAACATTCCATAAATAGATGATCAAGTTAAGGAATTGAGTAGCCATGTCATTATAAATCCACACAATTCTTATCCTGAACAGCTACATATTAACTATATTATGCAACACTCCTATGCACCAAGTAATCTTTCAATCTATTCCCCCATTTTATTTTATGTATGTCAAGATTTATCAATGGTGATTTTAGCTGACTTCACAAAATCAAAAGCAATGATTTTTCTTTTATTGAGCTCAAGTTGAACTTAAAATGGCATAAAAACCAACTTGAGATAAAACTTTGGTTTGTATAACTGTTATTACTGTTTTGTTATTGTTGTCACTTGCACTATATGTAGCACATGCAATATATTGTATGCTACAAATAATGTCAGAAAATTCATGATTATTGTAATTATAGGCAATCATAATTTAATCTCATTTAGATATCATCTAATATCAGTGATGCTAATGCTTTTGGCAGTGACTCCATGTGCTCAGCACCACTCCAGTATGCCACGACCAATGGTATCTGCCTAACAGAATTTGCCAACATTCTGACATCCTCCAACTGTCCACTTGATGCAGAGGGAAATGTGTTAGTGGTGAGGAATGAAGAGGCTACAGCTAGAAAAGTGATTAAGAGATTTAAATCTCTTGGAGCAAGTGCTGGATGCACAAATAAAGCTTCTCCATTTTTGTGCCTGTATCTGTTTGGGCTGTGTGGTGGTTCAGAGGTCTCCATCCAGCCTACCACTAGTCAGTGTGAAGAGATCAAAGAAACACTATGCCAACAGCAGTGGATGGATGTTCAAAGGCTTGGCATTGTTCTCCCAGACTGTTCGATGTTTCCTGCTGAAGCTTCACCCTGTTCTTCTCTAAATGGCAGTCTCTCTACAAATGTAACAGGTGTGCTAATATTTCATATTATGATTAAATTAATTATTGAGAAAGCCATTGTAATATTTGCATAGCTATTGATTTCTAGATGCATTTTTAATGACAAGTGTTTAACCAATTTTTTTCCCACATAAGTTTGGGTTGTATCTCTGATCATTATTAAGGAAAGTATAATTATAATCTCATACTGTAACTAGTGAGAGGTTACAATTCCAATTCCATACGATGGCTAGTTTAGATTGGCATGGCTATGTTAATTGTACCTCTTCATGCTGACAACCATCTTACGATTTTTTTTCAATCCACGTAACAATAGTTGTTGTGGATAATCTTTCTATATATCTTCACTTACTAAAAACAAACTGCCTCCTTCAGTTTCTCATCTTTTGCTTTTATAGAAATTCCTGAAGTCAGATTTCATGTCATACTTCCTGGATACGCTCTACATATTTATACACTTGCTAAAATGGCTCCATCATTTTTTCCTCTTCTTAGTTCTCAAAAATTAAAAAGATAAAAAGTACAACTATATACAACACTCCATATGTTATTGAGTTGTCTGTCAGTATGTAATTTATATATATATGTGTATGCGTGTTTTTGGAGATATAGATCATCTAGCTAAGATGTCGAAGTGATGATAATTTAGTTGATTATCAAGAAAGTCATTATATGAAATAGTTACTGATATTTACTTTTCTTTGTATATACTCATATTGACGAAGATAATTATTGCCAAAGATAATTTTTTGACAATGATAATTCAACTACTTTAACTCTCTTACCAGCAACTTAATATGGATGATTTTTTTTTTTTATGTATAAAGAGTGAGGAGAAAACTACCTAGCAACCATCTTTCAGGGGGTAGTATGAGTTGATGGACACTATAAAAAGTTGTTGTTTTTGCTTAGCAACAAACCACCACATTGTTGTGAATATCATTATAAGAAATTATCCCCATCAAATTTTAGCTGGCCAAATTTGCTGCAGAACAGTTCACCAATATATAGCTACTTATTGAGTATCAAGGTGTTGGCTTGAGCATCGAAAAGGAATTAAGGTTTCTTAGCAACAAACCACATAGCTGTGGATATCAGTAAAATGGCTTTTGGTATTAGCATGTAGCCAGTCAGCAACAGTTGATAATGTCCTATATAATTTATAGACAAACTGGATCAGCAAATTATGATGACTTCTGGTTGCTTAGCAAACAAACACAGAAATATGAATATCGTGTTTAAAAATTAATGTCTGATGCATTTATTTTATCACATGTTATACGTGTACATTCTTGGGTTCAAACTTTGCTAGAACTAAGTCTAGAGGTTTCTTCAACTTTAATATGCAGCCATAAATGATTAACCAATAAGGTGCAGCTGAGTGCTACCAGCCAACTGGAGGGAACAAAACCAACCTCCTAAGAAGCACGATGTTGTAAATTCCAGCTGTACTGAGGATTGAGTGTGGTGCACTCAGTAGAGCTTCAGACACGGAAGATGGACAATACTCATGGTTCTAAGTACACCCACAAATGCCTTCATTTCCTCCACAGTGGTATCTCTCCTAGGGTGAACTCTGAAGGTGCTACTGTCAGTACAATTAGCATATCCACTCATGTCAATCACAAACAACATCCTCCATAAAAAATGAATCAATAGTAGAAAAGTTTGCACCACCACATATGGTATGTTAAGTGCACCCACATGTCCACTAATAATCAAATGGGTTAGTGGTAGGTCACTTTTAGTCCAAGAACCTCTAACTGCTAGTAGAGCCACCAGCATATTGTATGGGAGAAATGGCTTGACTCAACTACAGCCGTGATAAGCAGAAAAGGTTTCCTGTGCTTCAGACTTGTTAGAGTCCGTATATTTGAGGGTTCAGAAGCCATTGGGAATACAACTATCAGTGCATTTTTAGAATTCATGCACATCCCAAAACAGAGTCACCAGTAGATGGACTGGGTACCATGGCTTGATCATAACCACACCCATGATGAGTAGGAATGGTTCTCAGTGTCTCTAACTCATGGAGTCAGATGAATGAGAATGGTTGAGAAATACAGAATCCATTGTGGGTGAATAAAAGTATCATTCCATTGTATTACTTGCTCAGCTATATACCTGCCAGAAAATGTTTTTTAAACAACTGGAGTAGACTGTTATGGTGACTTTGTGCTAGCTTTTATATTTAGCTATATATTATTCTTATCTATTCATCATTACTTACCTTGGAACAACTCATGCTCACCAGAATCTTCACTAGGTAGTGTAGGGACTAGACAAGCTACCATCATCCACAACAGCTCACCTCATGGCTGCTGCGGCATTACAGTCTATTTCAGAGTGCCAAGGTAAGCATGGCAACTTTCTTCCTCATATCTACCGATGTCACTCTCAGTGACCGAAAAAATTTATCTCCGAGTTTTAGTGTATCACTTTTTTTCTTGAGAAACCAGAAGTGAATTTTGACGTCATGTTTAACATAGTTGCTGAAGTTGTACATATCTAATACTAATAGAGCAATACTCTGGGCATGTTTTGATATTTTTTCTGCACAAATGGGGGGAAATTTAGCAGTGGGCATTGGTCCTTGTCATATGGTGCTTATACCAGTAAGAGAGTTAAAAAGTTGACACAATCAACACTCCAAATATATGAGTGGCACCTGCCTTAAATGACATAATTCACACATTGTAAGCACTGATTTCAGTGCATTTGTACCTCACACATTGCCCTACCTTCCCTCTTTGAATATGGGCTAGATCAGCCCCTGCCTTGTCATCCATCAGTCCTGACCTGTAAACTATTTCTTTCTAAATTTAGGCAATTATGACTCTACTTAGTTCAGGTTACACAGTTTGTGGTCATGCTGAGCCTGCGCAAACTAAACAGCTATACATTCATTCAAGCTCACTTACTTCCTTGTCAGGTGAGATTATAGAAGCTATTATATGCCACTGAGTCACTGCCTCCAGACAGCAGGTTAAGATAATCTCAGGCAACACCAGGGTGCAAGTGTTCTACATTCTTGTTTCAACTGCTTTATTGTTCTTGTTGTTATTATTGTCCTCTTTGCATTTTGTCTGACAACTTTTTACATTTTTTCTGTATTGCCATTTAGATCTTGCAGAAAAGCACCCAAATGGTACCACACTGACAGACCTGGAGTGCACTGAAGGCTTTTACAGAGAAAATGGTTCAAGTATCTGCACACCAAGTTGTTACACCTGGATGCAAAACAGTCAAGGAGTAACCATTTTCAGAGATGTGGCGAACTTCGTATCTTCATTTTTTGGAGCTTTAGCAACAACAGCAGTAATCATGATGTCTTGTCTATCACGCAAGAGAATGTGAGTCAATTAAAAGTGGAGTCAGAATTTGGCTTCGCAAAGCTTCATGTTGTGTTGCATTGTGTTGCACTATATCATGTAGTATTACACAGTATAGTTCACAATATTGACTGTCGACCATCAATGGAGAGTAACCACAGCTGGCATACACATTTACACATTCATCAATAGGAAGTTGACTAGCTACCTCACCTGCTAGAATATATTGCTACTAGCTGTACAACATCACTACTAACTTTATCAAATGCATTATGGTGGCTATTCAAAAAAATTATTGGTCTTTAAAAAAATAAACATAGTATTGGTTGTTTAGCAACCAGTACTCTACACGAAAACAATCACTGAAGAAAGAACTAAACAACATTACTAAATAATACAACCCACAATTTTTATTATTACTCTCATCTTTATGACTTATCTTTAAATCAGCTTTCAGGTTTTTGAAGCCAACATATTAACCAAAATACTTCAGTCTTCACCACAGCAAATTTAAAATGACAATGCATCCACACTTGCTGGCAATGCATTTCACATAACAAATGCATGTGATTTATAAATATTGAATAACAGCACAGCAATACATCAGACAGATGAAGACAACTAGTAAGACCTTACGAGAGAACACTGCACAAGACGAGTAACTAACAGTATGTGATGCAGAGATGAAGGTTTATTATCAGCCAGCCTTAACCCTTTCACTGGCAGATTTACGGAGGACTTTTTACAAAAATTGACACAATTTCACATTATTTTTTTATAGAGGACCTTATGAAGACAAGTACCCAACAATTATATATCATGTGATAGCTGATGCATGAAGGGACGTTATGTTAAATTTTAGTTGCTTAGCAACAAACCACAGAAATGTGAATATTGTTATAAGAGACAGGAAGTAAAATAAAATGGTTTATATCGGGTTTATATCATCTCAATTTCATATTACACAGCAATGTTAGCTGGTCAACTTTTGGTCAACAACAACAACTGTTTGTAAAATAATAACCTCTCCTCCAACCCTGTCTTCTCCTCTGCTGCTTCCTCATCCTCCTCCTCCAGCTCCATGAGTGAAACTACCTTCCCAGGAGAAATAGTTCTTATTATTATGCTAGTTACTAGGCTTTACTATACAACTCTTATCTATTCTTAGCTTGGGGGAAGTCTTCATGACCATCACTATCGTCTGAAGCTTCACTTGGCAGAGTAGGGCGATCTATACTTTGAAAACTTGCTTCGTGGTCGGTGCCAACAGCTTCTGTTATAGCTACCATAGCATCACCGTCAACTACGCCACTTCCCAGGTAAGCACAGGCACTTTCTTCCTCTCCTTCACTAACGTCAATCTTGGACAGGCCGAAGTCATCCTCAAATAGGAAGTCTAACGCTTCGTCTCTACTCTAAAGCAAGTCGCCATTTCTTCTTCGAGACCGGGAATTAACCGGAAGTGATGTTTGCTGGCACGTTTACTTCCCTTTCCTCATTCCGTATTTTCCTGATATTCAGGGGTATATTAGAGGCATGCTTTGGGCATATTCGTACAATTTTTGAAGTTAATACCGCGAACGGTTAATTTTTTATGAATTGTTTCGTCGCGGTTAATCCGTTTTCGCGACTTAAGTTGCTTATGCCAGTGAGAGGGTTAAGATCAATCCACCAGTTGAGACAAAGGAAGGATATAGGATTGCCGAAAGAGCAAGAAGAGTCTTTTTATCAGTGCAATCTTATAGAGAGAAAGTTGCAACTTGAATCACTGAGTCAATCCATTATCAGCCAACAGGAGGAGGTTTTGAACAAGAATGAGTATGATAATATTAATGAACTTTGTGGCAAAACATCAGAGAGGACACACGAAATAACCAAAAAAGACACATAAGCAGCTTCAATCTCTACTTGAAAAGAGAAACAAAATAACAAAAGTGTCTTTAAGACCAGAAGGACATGCGAAGTGGGTGGTGAACCTACCAGATGAAAACCTAATACCAGATCAAGAGGAGGTTTTGAAGCTATGTTTAAACTTTGTTCCTGTGCCACAATCGGGTTGGATGTTTCGGGGCCTCCTGGGGCCTCGCTACCAATGCTTCCTGCGACTGCGGTGACCAGAAACAGATGGTGGAGCACATCACATCCCGCTGCCCGATCTACAGACCACCTCATGGCGAACGTGGACTGATGGATCTGGACGATGAGACATTGGTTTGGCTCGCCTCAACTGAGCTACAAGTTTAAAGGCACACGCCAGAAGAAGAAAACTTCCTCTGATAGAGACCATGGCTGCAGTGTAACTCTGTGCCAAAAAATTGAAACAAATGACCTACGAATTAGAGTGTGGCATTTTAAGAAGATCTAGACTGCTGAAGGAAAACTTGGGTCAGAAACAGAGGAAAAGACTCAAGAAATTAAAGAATAAGCTAGCAATTTTACTGTAAGTATAAAACACTGACCTAGTTTTGCCTTAGTGCTTGATTTTTCCAGCAGACAAAAGCTATCACTGTCAATTTGAATGAAGGGGGGAAAAGATGGTCATCATTCAAAATTTCACAAGATACATGACTGTGACACTTATAAAAAATTTATGAGACAGAACCCGATCAAGTCACTGGAAAATAAGTAAGTTATATAAGAGTTTGGAGATGACAGGGGAGATAACTACTGTGTTGTATAATAAAGTTTATAGACCAACAGAAAGTAGACCACATTGTTGTATGGTCTTCCAAAAATTATGCAAGAAAAACCTATAGGACCTATTGTTTCATGCATAGTTGTCCTATATGCTAACTTTAAAAATATCTCTTGCAGGATAAACTGATACATATGTAAAAGACTCACACATTTTATGAATGTAGTAAAAATGTATGTTTTAGTTCAGATGAGACGCTAGTAAATTTTGATTTATCCTCTCTTTTCACTCTGATATACTTAATATGTTGGAGAAGGAGAGACCCTAGACAAAAGAACTGCATTGCTCCGTGACATAAACACTGAACTGTTGGAGATTTTTCTAAAATCAACTTACTTTAGCTTCAAGGAAGACTTCTATGAACAGAGAAAAAGAACTGCTATGAGATCCCCTGTCTCTGCTGGGGTAGTTAATTTATAAATAGAGTTCTTTGAGGAACTGGCCTTGGAGAAGGATGACCAATTTCCTTTTCCTTGACTGTTTATACTGCATAGGAGAGGAGAGAATGGCATGCTGAACTCCACAGTTTTACATAAAAAGACAGACTTAGACAGATACCTTCACTGTGGTCATATCACCCAGAGGGATTGTTGAGAGACTCTATGACAGAGCTAGAAGAAGAACAACTGAATGGAGACACTGAATATCTTCGCTAAGTGTTTTCTAACAATGGCTTTCCAATGGCTTTCCAAATGCTGTTCATCTGCTCAGCTTCAAGGAAGTCAATGGGAAGAAAGAGAAAAGACATGGAAACTGAAACAGTGGACCCCCCCTCCCTTAATAATTATTCCTTGCCTAAGTGAAGATATCGGACATGTCTGTGGAAAGTTTGATGTCAGAGTTGTTTATAAATCTGGCTTGACATTAACATCTCAGCTTACCAGGGGCAAAGATAAATGGGATACTACCATAGTGCCATCAGTTGTGTATTGTGTATAGAGTTCCTTGCAGCTGGGGGAAAGTGTACATTGGTGAATCAAAGAGAAGATTGCAGACATGAATCAAGGTATATAAATAAAGTTAAGATGCTTGCAGAAAGGGAGAACTTGGGAAGCCTGCTATTGCAGAGCATGCATGGAACCAACAACACATAATCTTGTGGGATGAGACCTCTGTGATCGATTAGAACCAGCAAATGGAGAGAGTGGTTCATAAAAGAGATGCTGCACATTCATCTCAGACTGAGGGATCAGTGCTTCACTCGAGATGTAGGGCTGGAGCTACCTGTTGCTCAGTCTCGACTCTCAAGATTATGCATCACAAACCATGACCAAGAAGGAGGCAGTGATTGAACTTCACTCTTTGAAGTACAAAAATTATTGGGCAACTTACATTGGCAAAAAACTACGTTTAGCAACTGTGTTTCAATAGACTTGTTTGTACATTGGGCAGGGTGCAATTAAATTATTTGGAACTTTATATGCCAGCGCAGGTGAAGTCATAGGTGCTTAAAACCTGGACAAAGGAAGTGCCCTGCAGTATTCATGGAGAGAAAGAAGCTTATAAAGAAATCATATAGCCACATAATGAAATCGGAAATATATATTTCACACCATTATGCAATTTTACTGGATAAAACACTGACCTAGTTTTGCCTTAGTGCTTGATATCTTTTGTTGTCCTAGTCAGTAAGTGAGACAAAAATTTGATATGGTGGATCACAAAAAAAAAACAATTTGGAGGTTATTATCTATAGAGCCTTTATAACAAAGGTGATGAAAATCCAGAGACGCTTTATTTAGACTGTAAAAACTTTACATATTTTTGATAACAGCAGCAGTGTCCAGATTTAGCACTATCTTTAGTTCCCATTGCCTGCCAAACAAATCCTGTTCAGTGGGCTTTAAACATAGAGGTTTCATGTTTGCCCTATTTCACACCATGTCAAATGATATACAAGTGCAGATCAACTGTTTTTAAAGGGAGAAGGAAAGTTGGATGATGAAATAGGGAAAGTATGCTGTCAGGGAAACCCTTCCCCTTATTCTGTAGCTAGGACTCTCGGACAAACAGACCCACAAGATCAAAGAGAGACAGTCGTGACCATATTAGGTCATAGTCAGTACTATACACTGTACTATAACACTTCAACCATTAATTAACCATGTATGGAGGAGTGCGGCTGAGCGGTTCAGTAGAGGAGAGGGCATGTTCAGTTCTGTAGATGTTGAGTCAGAATCTTTACTTGATGATACCTCCAATCCTGAGCAGTGGGGTCTGGCTACTTTAGGCTTGCTGAGCACAAGGCAAGTTCAGTCTGACAGGGATATTAGAGAGTCCCTCCGGTAGGATTGTCTCTAGCATTTGGTGAAAGCATTTACCGAACTTTGCAAGAAGAATTAGCTAGAAATGCCTAGTTGATTGCTATCTGAACCAGAAAGTTCATCAATGACATTATGGCAATGACAGATCTGAATCCAGCCAGACAGTCAGTCAGTTAGGCAGTTGCTAGCGTAGCTCAGCATTTGCTATTAGCCAGTACTATTCAGTCTGGAAGTATAGCTATATAACCATGACCAGTTGAATTCATTGATCTTTGACTACTCCAACTGATCAAAAACTGTACAAATGAACACTATGTACAAGTGCTTAAGTGTGGGTGTATACCGTATTTGCCGGAGTATAAGTTGCAGTAGTAGCTCCAAATCTTCTTCTCCAATTGAGGGGTGCGACTTATAATCCGAACGTGCCGCTTTTCCTTAAACAACTGGGCGGGGTCTCTAGTGGCACGTGTGTCGATAAAATGTCTGGGAAGTACACTGCTGGCTTTAAGCTCAAAGTAGTTGGGTATGCAGAGAAGTTCGGAAACAGAGCAGCGGAAAGAGAGTATAGAGTCAGTGAAAAATCGGTCAGGGACTGGAGAAAGAAGAAGAGTGTTTTGACAACGCTGCCGAGATGCGCTAAAGGAAGGAAGGAGTGGTATTCGAAACTTTACCTATTGTCATTGCGCATGCGACCTATACTCCAACTATTATAGATTTCCAAAATGATGGCCAACTTTGGGGGGTGCGACTTATATTCCGGTGCGACTTATACTCCGGCAAATACGGTAAGTGTGGAAGTGAAAGTGACGATCGGAAATTCAAATACAACACAAAGCACACAGAGTGGAGACACACACCAGAGAGATCTGTAGGACACAGACAATGGCATACAACGTAAGGAGGAATGGGAGATCTTGCAACATAACCAGAGGCAGGATGTTGAGACAGAGTCAAAGAAAGACGAACAGGAATAAAGCTCCCTGGAAACAGAACAGGACATGGAGATAGAAAGTCTCAGACACTGAGGAGCCAGGCCACCACGATGATGGAATTCTTTGAACAAATGGAACAGCACCAAAAGAAACAAGTGATGTAAATGGAAGAAGAATGTCAGTAGGAAAAGGAAGAAGAGACGGAATGCTGGGAGAGGCAGCTACACTTACTAACAGAACCAGCAGAAAACCAGTCAACCTCAATGTGGAGCCCACTAATGTTGATAACACAACATGTGCCGCAATTTTGCAAACAGGCAGGGGAAGAGTTATATGTAGCAACATTTCTCCTCCCTCTTGTTCCAGATGCATATGGAGAACTTTGGGTTTCCAATGGAAATGTGGACATCACACCTGGTTCCACTATTGAAGAGGGAAGCCAATCAGATCATGCCCTCTTTGATACATCATTGAAGGCCGACTTCACAAGTAAAGAGAAAGCACTCCTTTGCCATTTCTACATCAGCAAGAGATCATACCTGAGGAAGACGCAGGAGATGAGGAAACTAGTAGAGGAATCCTGGTCATGCACTGGAGGAGACAGAAATAGTGAAGCCGATGCATGACTGCAGAATGCGAGACAGCTGAGCAGCGACATGTATGATGCGGAGATGGTATATCACCAGATACGACACTGGCTTGCACCTGGATCTGGGACAAGGACCTGAACACAACCATGGAAAATGCAGCTGTGGACAACCATCTAGAAAATTGGAGGGGGAAACTGGATCAGAGGGAAAGACTGGAAGCATATCAGTGACCCCTGAACCTCAAGACAGATCCACAATGCTGAAATGAAGCAAAGTTTTGAGAGAAACCCCAGAAAGAGGGACTCGAGACAGTGCTGAAAGAAGGATGGAAGCAGAGAGGCTAAGACATGACACAAGCCAAAGTTTTACCCTTGCTGTTTTAAGTTTAATTGTTATAGTCATATGCAAGGGACTGTGAGTGGGTGGTCCACATAGCCAACTTTGCTAAGGAGGATGACCTAGCAGCCATACAAATGGGATTCATAAGGACAAGAATGCCAGAGAATTTTTGAAGATATTGAGTGCAACAAGATACTAGTCCATGCGAAGTGGTTTCCGCATAGGCTGACGACTGTGTATAACAGAAACGTGGAAACTACTCACAGTAAGGGTCAAATTGGAAGTCGACAGATGGAGCAAGGAAGTCGAAGTGGCAGTAAAGAAAGACTTAGCTTACAATGCTCTGCTCAGGTGAGACCACCCGTTCCTGTGGAATTTGAGCAGACACCTGATAGACCCAGATGAAGCAAAATGTTGTCCAGACTAGGAGCCACAGGAACGAGAAAGGGAGAGATAACAAGCAGACATTGATGCTGATGCCAGTGAGATGAACAACATGGATGCTGAACTGGATCATGAGACTCTGTCAACCACAGAGTCAGTTGAGCAGCTGGAAGACAACGGACTGGCAAATTTTTAAGACAATGTGTTCTTGCCAACATGGACCCACAAGAAGCATTTCACCCAAAAACTGAGAAAAGACAGAACAACCGAAGTTGCACATATTAGAAGGCACTCAACACATACTAGATGGAGGAGCTCCTGCAATAAGAAAAGTAATAGCAGAGGACAAATTGCTGAATGCTGTCAGAAGGAGTACAGGGAGGGAGACTCCAACTATCAGGAAGAAGCAGGCCTCCTTAATTGAGTTGCACACGAGACGAACTAATGGGGAGCATTTGAACAATTAGTTCTGCTGTCCTAGTACTGGATCACAAAACTGTAGATGGCTCATGCCATCCCCATGGCAGGACATCTTGCTCGGAAGAGACCCTACAATGTCTACTGGACCGATTTTCAACTACTGTATGGACGAACTGTCAGGGGACCACTTGAGAGCATTTCTACCAACCAAGGTAACCAAATAAAGCACCTGAAAGTGAGCAGACAACACAGAATGGGAATTTCGATGGCTCCAAGGGAAGTGTTGAACAGTCCTGACATGGACTGACCATTTCTATTAACAGATGCCTCTGGAGTGGGGATAGCAGTTCTCAGTCAGGTAGATGCTGCTGTAAGAATGCCGTTACTCAGCCATCGAACTGGAATGCCTAGCTGTAGTAAATGCAGTGAAACACATCCACGTATATCTTGACAGTACCCAATTTAAGATGGACTACCAATGCCTCCAGTACCTACATAGCTTCAGAGAGGAAGAATGGCCATTTAATTCTTGGGCTCTAACTCGACAACTTTTCGACTAAACGTCGAACACCACCCATGAAAATACAAACGGAACATGGGATGGGCAAGTGGACCAAAAGACCCACCAGATAGGACTCCCTAACAAGCCCAAACCTGCAAGTTCAAACAGAGATGGTCATGACCATATTAGGTCATAGTCAGTACCATAACAAGGGTGCTAGGATGGGATTCGGATTAAATAAATAAACAAACGGCAACAACAAAATTAAACATTTGACTGGGGAAGCTAACTCCATCTACACCCACCCATCATATATTATGATTTTGATTTCACCACCAAAAATAGTTGATTCAATTTTTCCCTTTTCAAGTTTCTGAAATGGAAACTTGGCAGTCACACTTTGATTCATCCCAGATTTAAATTTTTAAATACGACTACAATATATATTATGCTCACAGAAGAAAGCATGCCACAAAGGACATGCAAGATTGGCATTTTTATTCCAGGTTGCTGTAGTTGGTAGCTTCAGATTTACAACTCAAACATTTGAAGTAAGAACTATACCTGCTTTAACTGCAAGTATATATATATAGCTGGAAGTTTTAGGGGAGATAACTTTTGGTCAACATAAGGTCATAGAAATTATATGACTTAGGTCTTTCCAAGCTGCACAATCCATTTTCAGCACATTCTGATAGCAGACAGTGATCCTCAAAGTTATAATATCGGCACTGACATAATATCGGCACACTGACATGCGAGATGCCTCAATTGTGGAGAGCATCATTTCCTAATCCCTTACCGCATTTCTATATACCTTGTTATGTAAGGTGTTTGGTGAAGAGTCTGGCTTTTGAGAGTAGTGTTAAAAGCACAAGAGGTTTAGTCTATACCAACAAATCAAAACAAAACCATTGAAATATTCCAGCTATACGGTATTTACTGACAGTCTCTTGAATAGCAAGTAATTTTTTTCCAAAAAAAATCTAGTAACTTAAAAGTGGAAATAGGAGGTGGCTGGGAGGGATTTTGACCTCAATATTCTTTGTTGCGTAACTTTACATAAAACATCATCTGCAAATACCTAGAGTAAAAGTTTCCTGTGAAGCAACTGCTTTAGAGCAGTCTGCGATGACACTTTAACATAAATTTTGATATATAGCTGAATAGAAACATATGCATGCTTTATTAAGCCTGTTTTATTGGTGAAGCCTATTTCTTCATTTCCTGCAATGAGAACCCAACTGCAATTTCAAGATTTGCTAATAGCTCTAAAGCTTCTAAAAGTGTCAAATATGTTTTTGATACCTGAGTTCTTAACAGAGGTGGGTGCTAAAACATTGAGAGCACTAAACAACTGATGTTAGAGTGTTTGGCTTTGGGTATCCTTAATATTCTAGTACAAAGAAGTTGACTATTCTAATTAAGCAATTTCCTAAGGTATTACACATTATTTTCATTGCCACAGGCTTGTTTTCCCGGCTATCTTTGTAGTCTACATGACTGTTGGTGCCTTGATTTTAAGTAAGTTGTTTTGGCTAGTTTTTATTTTTGATAATGAACTAATTAAATATGTTTATCATCCAAATATTTCAGGTATTTTTGTTATGGTTGGCTATTTGAAACGCAACAGTCTCTTCTGTTCCTCTAGGAGTCTAATTGAAAGCAGGATGGAAGTGACTCCCTTTTGTGTCATATCGGGTATGATGGTCTCTAGCTTCTTGAGTGTAAATGACTAATTTCCACTTTTGAATGTCATAATGACACCTGGGTCCACTGTTTGGGTGGGGGGGGGGGGGGGGGGGGGAGAACAATTTTAGAAGAATAGAAGGGGGATTATTTTTTAATTGTTATAGACAACTTCTAGATTCTTCACTATGTATACTTGATTATTGTAATATCAATTTATCTGTCTGTTTTTGCATCCAAACATCGTGTATTGGCATAGGTTTTATAATTCCTGGTTTTAAAGTTGCTCTATCATGGAAGTGTAAATCTTCCAGATATTCTCTATTATTAATATTTTGAAGAACTACTGCAGTTATTCAAAATATGAGCTCTCAAGCTCCACCTGCTGAAAATATGTTCTGACAACATAGATGTGCATAATGTATTTTTAGAAATCACACAGAGGAGGAGTTAGGAAAGAATCTGACTACTAAACACACACCATTAGCTGATAGTGTTCAAGTTGTGTGTATATATTGTGATGCAAGAGAAAGTGCCTGCTCCCCAGAATGACTTGCACCCTTCTTGCAGATAGTAAAACTGAGTCTAGTGCCATCCATTGATATTGGAATGATAACAAGCAATAACATCACATAATTTCTGAATATGAATTGAAGGAATCAGCTGAATATTATAACCTGCAGGGATGTGTGTGTGTATGTGTGTGTATGTGTGTGTGTGTGTGTGTCCAGTGCAGTTTTTATAGGTGTGGCTCAGCAGAATTGGAATTCTGTGTGTGATAATACATACTCTGCCTTTATCACTGAATAAGTTGTGTAAATTTGTAAGCATGGTGAAAAGGCTGTTGTCAGCCTTCAATATAATTTTGCTAACTGTACACTTTGCCAAATCTTGGTAGACAAGCATGATTAATTTATTTGTCTTCTGGTAAGAGGAGGATAGAGTTGCTGAAATATAAACACTATATAGTCACTTGTGCATGTTGGATGAAATTTACATTTGTATCTCATTCATTCTGCAGGTATTGTGTTCACCTATACGTACTGTCAAATATCACTATGGTGGCTATTCCATATAGCTACACTGTTTTGGCATGTTATGTTTCCATTCCGTGCTCAAACCTTTGAAGCAACTGGCAAGAACAAGTATATTCACATAACATGCATCATAGTTGGAATTTTTCTTCCACTAGTCCCCATTGTAACTGTAATGGCTGACTTCGCAGTGGATCTTCAGGGAAAAAATCAAAATACTACCTCCCAACATAGGAACAGCTTGTTCTTGATGGGAGGATTGGGTTTTGAACCTGTAACATACCCTACTAGTCTGTGTTTTGGAAGAGCTTCAGGTGCAATTATGTATAGTTTTGGCTCGATTATGAGCGTCATCATGGCACTTGGATGTTCCCTGCTCATAATCATATTCTGGACTATACAAGAAGCTCACATCAAAAGAAAGCAAATGCAGGTTAGTAAACATAGCATTTCTGATATATAAGTCATATTGTGAATCGATGTTTTGCTTTAATAATGTATTAGCAAGATGTCAGCAATGGAAAACAATTCACATTTGGAAAAGCTGAGAAGAAGCTACTCTCTGTGCTGTGCTATTATGTGCTATCTGCTATTTTTTTCCCAATACCATATTCTTTGCATGTTAGAAATTATTCTCAATTCTTGGATAGTTTGCACAACCACTTTATCTGTGAGCAGGGAAGTCATGATCCAAGCAATCCATGCAGTTATTCTTTTCAAAACAATGGCCAAGGAGTGTTTGGAGTTTTGTCAAGCATTTTGCTCGGCTTGTTTCCAGTTATGAACCTGTTGTATGTTGTGAATATTCAAGAATTAAGGCAATTATGGACAAGGGTTCATGGATCATGCGTAACCCACTAACATTACTGCTGTACAGGAAATACTGTTGCTATATATAGCATATTGAATGCAGTATGTTTTCATTCTTTTGTAGCTCATTCTATATTTGTATGGTTACTCACAACTGGCATCATAATAATTATGCTTAAGATTTATCATTAAGTCAGCTCTTAGGTTTTGAAGCCAAGTTTCAAACGAAATACTTCCATCTTCATCAGGGAAAATATAAAAAAATATTAAAAAAATTAATTTTAATAATAGAAAAATGTTAATAATAGAAACAATAAAATTAAAAAGTAATAATATATAAATACTCAATGAACTCTCACTTGACACACTAAAATTACAATAACCTTCTCAATAATTGGCTTCAATTTTACTCTCTCAATGTTTTGACGAGATTCTCCAGCCTTATCAGAAATAATGAGATGCTAAGACGTGTGTGAGCTTGGTATATATATACTGGTAGATAGCTATTCACGTTGTACAAATACACAGAAAACAACATAACCTGTTTGTTGTTGCTGTTGTTGCTTTAAGTTTATATGGAAAGAGCATACTCAACAGCCAAGAGGCTAATATGAAGAGTAAAAATAAGTAAACAAATACATGAAGGAATATATTAAGTTGATTATAGTTAAGTAGTTAAAAGTCTAAGTGATGATAAGGGTGTTGAATATAGTGCTTAAATTGTTGAAGTGAATTCGTTTCTTTTAATGTAATTGGAGCTGAACTTCCATACATAATACATCAATGTTCATCATTCTTCCTGGCACTTTTATGCCGCCACAATAAATTATCCACATGTAATATACAACTTACTTACTTCTACTCAAGTTTAATTTTTCCCTGTGCTTTTTTGAAATTGCTAATGATCTAATGCGAAGGCACAGATTACTCCCTAAACACGCTTCTCTGCCAATGCAGTTTAATTTTGAAATAATATGATGTCATGGAAAATATTGTTTTGGCAATTTAAGCTCCCAGAGGTTAGGAGGTTGAACTGCCCCTGCCCACTTATCCCTCAGAGAGAAATCCTCAGAATGATTAGTTGGTGGGTTGCAACTAGGTGGTATTTCTGACTGCGTGGGAGCTTCATTGGAGAGTATGCAGCTCCCATGCTGATTGGAATTCATATAAGCAATAACTACAGGAGTGGGCTGTCTACTGGGTACTCTAAAGGTGGCTTCTGAGTGGTCTCTGGTTAGAAATAGGGTCAGAGTCCACAAAACTGTTAGTCTGTACACTACTTTACCAAGCAAGTTTGCCACTGATTTGCTTGTTAGAGATGAGCTCTTTTGGTGAGTCAAATATGGAAAATAGCCCAATATTCCACTATGCATGCATGTTCAGGAAATTAAAAGAAGTGTGAAGGCTCCTGATGGAATTTTGAATCAGATTTTGCTTTTGGGGGAGGAAGACTGCAAGTCTATAGTAAAAATTGACATTGATGCTGCTTACTATAGACTTTAGGGTCTCGACACAGGTAGCTAGGACAGGAGACAGCAAGCAAGGGAAGGTCCTGAAGGTATTGTAACTTTGGGATGGAAAAAGAGTTGCATAGCAGCATTAAGGCCGCATGGACTGAGACATGGCTTAGCCTTTCCCCATTACCTCAAAAGACCTCACCTCACCTTTATTAAGAGCCACTGAGATAGACACCACATTACCAAGCTTGCTTCAGTGGGTTCTACCACATATGCACCTGGGAGTGAACACAATATTGTCCCTCTTGTGACTGGGTCATAGCAAATGATCTCGGACTTAGGCAGAGACTCAACTCTGCAGCAGATCACATGCAGTTGAGGCATTTGTCAATTTTCTCAGCAGTACCACCAATATTGATGTCACAAACACATTATACGCAACTCGATGAAAGTTGAGCGCAGTGTTATGGACAAACAAAAGAGCAGTGGACCTAGATGATCGCCCTGTTGGACTCCTTCAGAAAACTAAGAGTGTGACCTTCCAAGAAAAGGTTGGATGGAGAAGAATTCATGGAATAGACAAATGAGTAGATTTCTGGGGGTAAGCTTGAACAGCTCTCAGCATTTTGTCTCTTCTCTGTGCACAGAGTTAAAAGCATTCCTAAAATTTAGCCTTACCTCAGTCTCAAGACTTAGTTGTGCTATAGCCACCACAAAAGTTACCACAAAAGAAAGTGAGGCAGCAGTCCATTGCAGATTTCTTCAGGTACATATACCACACTGAGAGTAACACACAGTAACTAAGGCATTGTATAATATTAGTTCAGGTGCATTTTATAATTAGCCGATTGAATAGTGCATACAGTGACAATTCTATTGAAATTGCATTTGTAGGGTTAGGTCAGCTTCTGGTGATGGTTCTTCGGATAATACTTCTGCAAAGCTCTAGCAGCCCATACTCCTTGATTAACCTTCATCAGTGAGTACTTGCCAAACTTCAATCACTAGTAACTCGCTTGTGCTGACTATGTGCCCAATTGTCCCCTTTTATGTGTCGTAGGGGTTCTTGTTCCGGGCAGGTGCAAGGTAATTCTATAACAGACTCAGACAAGTTTAGCTGCCCACACAGGAGTACCACAGAACTGACTTTGCTTCTTATGAAGTGACAAAGAAATTAAAATGAATCCCAAGAAGATGCATTGCCTCATGCTGATGTGGACATCTTTCCAAACATCTGGAAGGTTCTTTTCATAGGGTGTGTATCTCCTGTAGGGTCTAGTGAAGCAGGAAGGTCTTTCTCTGTCCTTTAATGTGTGAAAAACCATCTGCATGCAGCCATATTTGAAGAGACCTTAGCAGGACTGACACTGATGGTGTGCACTACACAGAGGCACTGAAGCTTACACTGAGCAATTTGTCAAATAGTATAATATATACAGGCGCCTCTTCTGCAACTAAGTCTTATTTAACAATGAGTAGGATAAAAAAAGTTGGACATAATATATATGTGCCTGTATTATATTATACGTTAAATAATTAAACTCAATGTTAAAATGATCATATCAATAAAAAGTACACCTTATTGCATTCTTTTTAACTCTACATCTCTCCCACCCAGGAGGTAAGTGGTGACCCCCACCCCTCCCCCTTCTCAAAATCCTAGATCATCATGTAAGTTATCTGGTCCAGGTGGAATTTCAGCTTAAGGGAGTAGTTACTTCACTCCATAGTCCATCCCCGACAACCTGCCAATCCAAACTGGACGTTTTCCACAATTTAGGTATTTCTCTGTGTGCTCCCTCTTGATGCTTATTCCTAAAAGCAGCAGTAAATTAGATGCTCAAACTATGAGCCAATATAGTTTCTAGTAAAAAGGCTTGAGAAACTTATCACATGCTACTCATGCATAATCTGACAAAGAATGCACACTATGTATATATCATAAAAACAGTGAGGGGGTTCAACCTGTAAAGTCTAAACTAACTGCCCTACTTACAGTCACACATTGGATTGAGGTAAGGATATTCCTTTTGATAATCTGTCATAGATTTTTGAATAAAAAATTGATTCTAAAAATTGGGCTGGAAGGAAACACTGTAAGCGGTGAAAAGCAACCTGTGCAAAAGTAAGTAGCATGTGGTAGTTGGTGGGTAAAAATTCAATCATGTCTGGTTTACCCCCAAGGTTTTGTGTTAGGACCAACTCTACTCTTTATCTATATAGATGGCATCTCAGGACTAAACCCGCCTGAGAGAAATAACTTCAACCGATATGCAGGTGACTTGTTATTGATAAAATCAACACAGGTTTTGCCAATACATAGCTAGACTTCAACCCTATAGGAGAGCTGGTATATAGCAGACAATAAGCTTTCCCTAAATTACAGAGCGTGGTCTCTAGGAAACAAAAATGCTTAAACATCACTGCAGTTCGAATTGAATGGTGCAATCCTATAGCATATTATCTCCATCCAATATTTAGGAGTACACTGGGACCGCAGACTTGGGATGAAGTGCACATGCAGATCGTATATTTAAAGAGGCAAGAAGGTCGATTGGATTGGTCTACATGGGGTTCTGCGCCAACGGAATTCGAGGTGTTTGATTGCTGTACTGCACTATAATTTGACCTCACTTGAAATATTCAGTTGCAGTCTTATTAGAAGCAGATGTGGTGAGAATAGAAAAAGTACCAAAGTTTTCCAGTATGTGCAGGGCTGGACTGGGGAATAAAAAATACTGGGCAAGTATAAAAAGCAACGGCCCACAAACCATTTATGTCAGTGTAGGGCTGCTCTGGTGATTTTACTATCTGGCAAGTCAACTGAGAGGCTACTCTGAAATGCTATATTCTTAATAATGTAACATATGAGGCATAAAAATAGTACAATGGAAATTTCAAGCCTGCTTAGTGGTCTTTATTTTGAGCATTCGCTTCTTGTCAGATATTTTTGTGAAGTGTAAGCAGTGGCATGCATTTATTCATAGATGGGCTTGTTTCAAAGTGGGATTTTGGGGGGATTTTTACAGTACATGACCTCATGAGTGTCCAGCATGAAATGAGTTGAATGACCTCTGGCTCTTAATATGTACATACGTTTTAGTGCCTAATGAAAACACTCATTGAATATAGTATGACTTCCTCTAGCCACTGGTGATAATTTTAACTCTCTAGCACTTGGCAATCTGGAGATATTTTATGTGGCAAAATCAGGCATTCAGGTTTTGAGGTTTCCTCCGCTTTAGCTCCAGTAACTTGGCTATAGTTATACCTATGAAATATATTGTAGTAACAAAAGGGAGCACACAGAGAGACCTATCTTTTGAGCTATATATCAAGTTCATACCATGAAGTTTGTAGAATCTATGCAACAATAAATTGGTAACCACAATTTTTTGTAAAATGTAAAAAAAATGGAGGGTGACTCCCTTAAATTATGCAGGCTCACGTAAATCGGGAATGATCATCATAGCAAAGAGACCAGTCGAGGAATGTCTGGCAGCAAGTGAGAATGTGCTGCATGGTCATCCAAACATCCTTACCAGATAGCAGAACAAGTCAACCTGAAATAGGACCCAAGCCCCTAACAAACCCTGCAAGCCCTCCAAAAGCACTTTCCCTATACATAGGCTCTTTTATATACAACAATTATTTGCTGCACTGGCTAACAGGAAAGGCAGATGGACATAATTACTTGGTTCGTCAACATGCTCAAGTGTTGTTTTTTGTTTGCTCGTCATGCATTCATTACTAGTTTATTTGATGCCATAAACTTAGTAGGAATAGATATCAGCAATCATGTGTACTAAAACATAAAAGCCACACTCAGACAACACCTACTTCCTGACCTGACCACCTTAAAATTATGTGTACCACCTCTGTTGCAGCAGTGACTGACTTAATAAGGTCCAGCCATGATTTTACTGTGAAACTATAGTCTAGATCAGCAGCAAGGTGTCTTCCCGATCTTGTATTCTCCTCAGACTGGTGAGTTGTTAATCCTCATCACAGCAGAGAATAAGTTGTCAATTATTCTTTTTCTGGCAGTCATTTTGGTGGTTGATTGGTTTCTACCAACTATGGCACCATTAATGCTGAAGGGCTTCCCTGGATGGGTAATGCCATTAATCACTTGTGGTGCTTTCTTCTTCCCTACCAAGTATTTATCTGGTCTGATGATGAAATGGACTTCTGCACTGCACTGGACTACAATATGCTGCTTGATTAATTCTTAGTGCTTGGAAACTTAGGATGAGATTACCATCAACATATACTCTGACTTTATATTAGTTTGCTAAGTAGAATGTTGTGGAGAGTTGTACATGCCAGACTAATGAAAGGTGGAAGAACCATCTCTTATTCCCTTTTACAGGAAACTACTTGATTGAATGAAGTGATGTGATTTCAGTGGAATCACTTGATTTATATTTCGGAGTGACTGCTGCACTTGTGTGAACCTAGAGGACTTTGGCTAAACACCAACTCTGTTTACCTGCAGCCTTTACATTGCAAAGTGCATAAACATAGCTTCACTGTTGTGCCGGTAGTGGCAAGTTGCCTTCTGACCTATCTTTAGTGAACCATGGCTAGGCCACAGATTGCACAATGGGATTTAAAGAGGCCAGAAACATCAGTTGAGATAGAGTGTCCCCTTGAAAAACTCTACATTCGATCTTAAAAGAAGAGTTATATATTCCACTTATTAAACACTTGACACTACAAACTTCTATTCAGAGACCCAGGTATTCCATCATATCAAAGATGTGTGGAGAGCTATTGATCCAAAAGCATTTTTAGATCAACAGATTGACCAGGTTAATGCATGCAAAATCCATACATCAATCCCTCAGGAAATCATTTTGTGGATATCTATTGATGATGGAGTTTCGACAGGGCATAGTCCCACAATTAAGTATTTTGTGAAACAATTTCATGTTGAGGGTTGAGGGAGGAATGCATAATGGAGAGAAATTTTTTTTTAATGCTATACTCAAATTTGAAATAATTTCTTTAAAAGTTATTATTTATGCAGTTTATGCAGTTTACTATCAAAAAACTTACCGAGCAATTAAGAATGCAAAGAAGTAAGTTTACCTCCCCCTAACAATTGTTTCTGTAGGCTTAGAACTTAGCCAGCAACTGGCTAATTAGCTCTAGGCCATTGCTATCGCAATTGCACATTCCGACATCATCTACTGATCACATGGTCTTTAGATAGAAGAGAGATTTTAAGCATTTTTGGGGGGAACCACTTCTCAAAGTTACGTTTTTCCTCTCAATTTTTAGACAATTTCAACATTTGAATTAAGGAAATTTGCTAAAAATATAATCATGTGGACTTGAAGTTTTACTATATACCGAAAAATGAGCATTAACAGTGTAAAATCTGTAGGTGAGTATGGTAAAAACTTCATATACCATTTGAAAGCACATGTAAAGAGAAGCATTTTGGCACCAAACATATCTTCATACAGTCAAATATAAAAAATAAAAATAAAAGTTATGACCAAATGATAATATCATACACCCCCCCCCCCCCTCCCCCCCCCCCCCACCCTCCCATACCCACATGCACCACCTTAAGGCAATAGGCCTGAAGTTTTCTGAGAGTGGCAAGTCACCTTTCTTGTGGAGAGTGATCACTTTTTGTGTTACTCAAGATGAAGGTGAATGCAGAAACTCTAAGTCTCAGGGCTGCCAAATACTCAGATTTATACAAATATCTAACCTTGTACAGTATCTTTGGATGTATTTTAGTAATCTTCGTATTTAGGTACTGTTATCACACTATGACTCTGGCATTAGAGTCCTATTGAACTGGAGACCTACTTTGGGGGTTCAAAGTTCATGAGGGGTTAAAGTTCAAAATAATTATTGTTAGCTCTGTAGAACTTTTAACCCTGGGCAAGGTGATGGCAGAGCACATTGTCAGTAATCAGCAGGGACCTCAGGAGACAAGTATTTTGAGTACTGCTAGTAGAAGTTCTAACCAGTCAGTGTCACTGTCAGAGTATAGCACCAGCAGCATTGTTGAACAAGAAGGCAGTTCTATATACGTAACTAATGAAAATGTTGATACAAATACTGATTCTCATCTAAGATAAGAAGCCAAGGTATGTTTGTGCATTCAAGTCAGACTATTCTAATAAGTTCAAGTGGGCTAATTATATCAAAAAAGGATTCATGTTATGCATTCTGCAAATTATGTAATCGTGATATTGGCATTGCATATGGCAGCACCAGAGACCTGAGAAAACATGAACAGACTGCTGTGCATATTTCAGCAAGTAAAAGTGTGGAATCTGCAAGCTCTCTTACCTCATATATACATTCGAAACAGAGATGGACCAAAGCGAGAATAAGCTGTCATAGCAGCAGAGATTAAGTTTGCTTTCTTTCATCACCTTCCATTTTGGTATATAGCTGATCACTGTTCAAAATTGTTTCCTGCCCTATTTCCAGATTCTGCAATTGCAAAATCTATAAAATGTGGCCGGACTAAAGCCACGGCTATTGTGAAAGTAGTAGCTGAAGAAGTAGTTTCTGATTTACTTACCCATCTTGATGAATCTAAGTTTTTCAGCTTACATACAGATGAAACCACTGACATTACCATTAACCAACAATGAGGTATTATGATCTGGTTCTTTGACAATACCACTGGAATGGTTTGTTGCTTTTTCCTAAAGTTGGAATCAGACTGATGCTGCACGTTTATTCCAGATCCTAGACTCTAATTTCAGTGCCAATGGACCCTATAAAATATGTGGGACTGGGCTCTGATGGTGCTAATGTCATGCTGGGAAAAAGATATTCTGTTATGACTAAATTAAAAACCTCTTTGATGGACTTTGCCATATAGCAGCCTTAATTGCTAATCATGCATGCAGTGTCTTGCCCGATATACTTGACGACATTACAGTTTAAATTTGGTATTTCTTCCATAAAAGCCCAAAACGCCAACGCACAGTTTAAAATTCTCAAGTTTTCACCAATACTAAGCTGAAGTCAGAAAGTTCAGGGGGACATGCAGAAATTTTTGGGTGGCTGCAGCAAAGTATGCTATTAAAAAAACTGCCAGTTGATAATGACTTTTTGAAAAACTTAAGTAGGATTTCTCTTCACAACCAAGAGTATGGATATGCTAGACAGGTACTGTTTGTTGCATCATGCCTTAAACTGCACTGCTGAGCTCCCTCCTGAAATTGTTGCTACAAAGGGTACTGGCATCAAGTTGGGAAAGGCAAAGATGTTTCTGGAGAATTTCGTTATCAGCTCCTCACTGTCAGTAGGTTAGCTAAAGCAGTGATAATAATTCCCCATGGCAATGCAGATTTGTAGAGGACATTTAGTCATATTGGGCTGAATAAAACCAAGTACGAAATAGTTTGAGTGTGGATACTTTATCTGCATTGCTTCGATTGCAAGTGAACACAAAGGAACCTTGTTTCGACTTCAAACCAACAGCAAGAATGCTTCAAAGATGCAAGAATGCTATTTCTGAACTCAGTTAACTAACATTCTTAAATATCAGTATATATATATATATATATATTGTATTTGTATTTTTTAATAATATAGATTGTTATTAGGTTAGTTACTAAATAGTTTCACACTGTGCTGTAATATATATGTGATGGCCTTAACAGGCTCAGCAATAGCAACATTAAATCATAATACTTTGGATACTTTGGATATATTTGGAGTTTTAGCTGGTATAAAATTCAGAGTTGAATAAGTATTAGGATTAATGAGACAAGGGAGTTGGCAGTCCTGAAGTCTTCCAATATAGCATGACTCCATAGCGCGTCTAGCTTGTCAAGCGCGCGCCATTATGTGAGGGCGGTAAAGGTCGCCTGGCGAAACACTTTTATTAGCACATGCCAGTACGCACAGTACAGCAACTGTGATGGCAGCAGCAGAACTGATGAAAGTGTTATACAAGGTGAAACCGGTGTCCTCTTTCCTGGGCAGTAGGATTTCTTTCAGGTGTGCGAGGAGGAGTGTAACTGACGAAACCAAACTATCTCGGCTAAGCTTACACCTACCAGTGCTGTATTTAGAGAGACTCAGTGACTTTCTAGACCCCAACAGAAGTAAGAAGCTCTTGCTCCAGATGGTGGAAACAGCTACCTTCCTGACAGGGAATGAAAAACGTTTTCAGGGTTTGAGGAAATGGATAACCGATGACTTCCCACTAGATGGTAAAATGTCTCCCATAAACACGGGTGAAATTAGTAAATTGGTTCATACTTGCACAATCGTGAAAGATCCCAAGTTTTTTAGTGCCCTGCTTTCTGTGGTGCAGAATCGCAGAATGGAACTGCATGACTGTGAGATTAATGCCCTCCTTGGTGCCATGGCTAGTTTTGGCTGGAATAACTTGGTCAGGGTCAATTTCAGGAAAATGGAAAAGCAAGGATTTGATTTCAGAATTGGTACACTGTTCAGTATCTTGTTTAACACAGTGCAATGTGATGATCTGGAGCTTGCTGCTGATGCGATGCATAAAATTATACAGAATGTGCTGGATAAGCCTATTCCCATGGAACAGTTCTCTATGGTGGAGGTAATGAAGGGGTGTGTGGGGAGAGGAAAGGAGGCAGTCGGGTTGGTGGATAAGGTGGTGGAGTGGCACTGTCTGATGGACCGCAATATGGAAGATCTCGATTCCTTTATTGAGTGGCTACATAGGTAATTCATGAGGATGAGATAAACTAGTTGCTTGTGGTTACCTTGTTGCTGCTTGTGTCTTGGTCTAGTGTGAAGGGAAATTACCAAATGACAAGAACAGATCAACTTCCCAAGTGAGCAACACTTCCTCAGTCTTCCTTTTTTATGCCATCTCTCGGCCTTTTTCTCATGTCTTCTTGCCCTCTTAACCAATGCTTGTCTTCTTCCTGACTATGCTTTGTCTTCTATCTCCTATTTGTACAAAGAAAGAGTGGTAATTTAATTAAGTCCGAGCCAACTATAAAATGACATTCTGTAATACCGTCAATTATGTATTCTCTGTTTTCCATGTTACTTGAGCAAGGTAAAAACTTCCACAATATAAAGGTCATAGTTGATTGCCTACCTGCAGCTGGATTGCTGTTAATCAATGTTTGGCAGCATGCTGTGGTTGCGGTATTATTGTGATTGTCACTTCTCATCCCTTTCCATTTTCGATCCCTCTGCTTTTCCCCTAACCACTGCAATGGTTAAGCCTTCTTCTTTGTAGAATTATTTTCTCTAACTTTTATCTCATCCTCTACCTTTTTGCCTTTGTCCACTGCTTTCCTTCCTCTCTCTCTTCTTCTTTCCTCGGTATCACCCAGTCATTTATCCCATCCCTTCCTTTTCTCACACCACCCTCTCACTTCTCCCTTTCTTATATTGCCCCCTCGCTTCACCCCTTCTCACACCTTCCACCTTTGTCACACTGTCCACTCATCTCTCCCTTCTTACAACACCCACTCACTTCCCCTTTTTCACGCCTCCCTTCGTTTCTCCCCCTCAGTGGTGTGTGTAGGAACTGTGGCAACAAGCTGATATTATACAGCATCTCGACATCTGACCATGCTCTGTTACAGAGTGAGATAGCAAAGGTGATTACAATGTTAGAAGAACGTCACTTACGAGGTTATCCAAGGAATAGTTTCCTTAGAGAACTTACTGGATTGGTGGATTCGAAACACTTTGGAGTTGCCATTGACGTTATGAATGTTGGACAGGTGAGGGAATGTTCAAATATTCGTCAAGACAAAGACAGGAATCATGTGATAATGTGCAATTGTCATGGGATAATCATGTGATAGTGATTATCATGCAGTGGTATGATAGTAGTGCGGACCTCAGACAAAGTCAGTTACAACTACATGTATATCATTGTCAATTATGTTATTTTTATATTTTAACCAATTTAACCAAAACTGATCAGCAACCAGATTTCAAGCCTCATGATATTTTCATCTTCCTGTGTCAGTGGTGTTGATGCGCTAGTCAGTGGCCACTGCTTTAGCTTATCATTGTGTTCTCTCTGGACATTTTGTGTTGGCCTGTGTCAATGTCGTTGATGCTGCTTGGAAGTTTCCTACTCTCTCCTTGCATAGTAACTGAATATTCATTTCTTCTTCTCTTCCCAGGCCTTCACCTCGACTTACTATCATCCACAAGTGTCTTGTCCCTGCTTTTTTTTTATATATAATTTTTTTAATCCTACACAAATCTAGACGGCTCTGTCATTGTGGCTTGGCAATTACAATCATTATTTGTACATGCACGGCAGATGTCCAATTTCGTTGATGTAAATATGTTTCAGTGCCATCTTGGACTTAGATACAGAGGCATGAATGTAGCTATATCTGCGCAGCACTAGGAGCACTGTATAGCATATCTACATAGCTCTAGCTATCCGAACAGCTCTAGTGAGCACGACAGCACTGTATAGCATATCTGCATAGCTCTAGCTATCCAAGCAGCTCTAGTGAGCACTGTAAGCTATAGCAGCACTGTCAGCACTATATAGCATATCCACTTAGCTCTATCTTAGATGTCTATAGACTCAATGCAATGATTCGTGGTGAAATAAGTGTGCTGGTAACCACAATGTATCAACAAGGGTGTGGGTGTGGCCATCTGGCGATAATACTAAGTAGTCTCATGCTAACTGCGAATAACCTTTGATGGGAATAAACTATCTCCTATTGTTGAGACCTTTTCAACTGTAATTTAATTTATGCATGGACTACTGCCAAAAATCTGGTATTGTTGGTTTATCACTCAGGAGTAAACACAGGGGTGTGGTCTGGTGTTGTTTCTCTAGTTATCACTGTAGGAGTATGTACAGGGGTGTGGTCTGGTGTTATTATCTATTATCTAGTTAACACTGCAGGTCTAAACATGGGCGTGGTTTGGTAGTGTTGTTATTCTCTAGTTATCACTGCAGGAGTAAACATAGGGGCATGGTCTGATATTGTTATTATCTAGTTATAACTGCAGGAGTAAACACAGGGGTGTGTTCTGATATTGTTATTATCTAGTTATAACTGCAGGAGTGAGTAAACATAGGGACGTGGTCTTCTGTTGTTGTTATGCTCTAGTTACACTGCAGGAGTAAACACAGGCATGGTCTGTTATCTCGTTATAACTGCAAGAGTAAACACTGTGGCGTGATCTGATATTGCTATTATCTAGTTATAACTGCGGGGGTAAGGGGTAAACACAGGGGCATGTTCTGATATTGTTATTATCTAGTTATAAATTCAGGAGTAAACACAGAGCATGGTCTGGTGTTGTTGCTATTCTCTAGTTATCACTGCAAGAGTAAACACAGGGGTGTGGTCTGGTGTTAATCTTTTGTAACCCCCATAACTTTTCCACTCTTTCTTCTGTGCAGGTAATTTTGGCACTAAATTGTTGCTTATTCTGGGGGGTATCCAGTGACTTGTTGAATGTCTCTATACGCACAATTTCTTAGAAGATACATCCAGCAACATCATAGTCACCCCCTCCCCTCATCTCCCTGTTTTCAAGTTTGTGGCGTTCATAACTTTGCCTCGTTTCACTCAAAAGATTTGTGTGTGTGTGCGTGTCATTTTAGTGTTCTGTAATATAATGAGCATTTCAGATACCCTGCAGGCATTGTGAGGTTATGGTGATTAGAAGAGGTGACCCTTGGATTTTGATCCATTTGGCTGACCTGATTGCCATTAACTATCGTCTATTTGCATTCGCTTTGCTGACGGAAGTAAGACGCCTAGCACTCGGTGACCAGAAGTCTCCAGAAACCTCTACAAAATATATATATTTGCTTTCCGAGGTATTGGCGGCCTTTGTGCACCTACCTCCCAGAGGTCCATTTTAGCTAGCATGGACATCAGGCAAAGGCTACACAGCTCAACATAACTGAAGCACTTGGGCGAAGGTTTCCAACTTTGAACAGCTGACATGTGGTGGAAGTTTTGTAGGCATGTGATGGACATAGGAAATGGCTATTTGACAACAAAGATGAGCTGGTGGAAGATGTGGTGGATGGGATGATAATGTTGATGAGATTGGTGATGATGAATAACTGATGATGTCAGCCGGTTAATTGATAGCACTGCAATTTAAGACTGCTTCACAATGTGATGGATGGCAATCCGTTCTGTTTCCAATGCTTGGTTCTCAATATTTACGTTGAGTCCGATACGTTTGAACTTTGACCAATACAATGGATGGCTGATTTGATTTCACTATTGGCTAGCAGGAGGAAGTGCAGAAGAAGAATTAATAGTTGAAATATTTTTATAGCTGATAATAGTTAGCTATTCACCTAGATAGCCACTTCCTTCCAGGCATTTTCTTTGGCCTCTTTATAGCCTCTAGCCGTCGGTCAGAGGTTGGGAAAGCTCCTCACTGCTTCAATAATTCTAGAGACATCATGGAAAGAGTGTAAAGTTCAACACGTGATATTTTCTATGATTCGGATTGGTCAGGCACAACGGATTGGATGCAAGAAATCCTATTCATTCATTTCATATCCGATAGATCCATAGTCAGTTGCGTTACCGGTTCACAATATTAGCGGACAGAACGCACACAACGGATTAACTTGCATCATATTGTGAACTGGCCTTTATCCAGACAACATACGGAACCAAATACATCTACAAACCTTGGACATGTCATGTGACTTGACAGACACAGTATGTAACATGGAACCCAACTTGCTGGAAAGAGTCGACCTTTACCTTTTCTCAGTAATCTTCACATCACTATGTTACCCCAGCAGCTCTGCTATCTCCAGTCAGGATGATTACTAATACTTAGCCAGCTATCTTAATTCCTAGCTAGATATATACTCAAGTCCTGGATGTTGCTGATGCAACTAGGTTGAATCATAATACCAGGACATACAAGAAGCTGATCTTCAGAACTTCAGCATATTCAAGTTTCTGAGCGATGTGCACCGCACGCAAAATAGGTGACCACATTCCTTGTGGCTCACATGCTATCTGAAGAATGCATGTGCTTTCCTTTATGGACTCGATAACTAGGTCTGTGCATGTATGTCTGTAGAATGCATAATATGCTTTCTATATAACTAGGTCTGTGCATGTATGTGTTGAATGCATAATATGCTTTCTATATAACTAGGTCTGTGCATGTATGTCAGAGAGCTCTAGCATTATCATAGGAAGTAGCGGAGCATCAGCAGGAGTTGGTGGTTGTCTGAAATATTGGGAATAGAGTGAGTTTCATCGCGATTTTATTTCACCAGTAAAGTGAACGTTCCTTCAGCTCCTATCTCAGCTAAGTGCTTTGACAAGCCTCAGACCTCTTTGTTGACACAACACTGAAATAGGGAGTGCAGGTTTTGAGTGACGTGGCTGTTGCTAGAGGTATCTTCCAAGAAAATGTGCCTATAGAGATATTCAATACTATTTTAAAGCACATGGAATAAGCAAGCAATCTGCACAAAAGATAAAAGTTATGACAATGTTTGGGGACTTTGACCAATAATTCCCCTTGAACTCAATGATGAAAACAAGTTAGCCCTTGACAATGGGGATAGGGGTGTTCTTATTTAGCAATCAATTGCTAGACTTGAGGTAGAGTTGGTATGTATAACTCTCATGAGAGACGTCCTATAATGCCACAAGCCTTCCTAGGACATTCCAGGATTCATGACTATCCCAGGATGTCCCTAGACCTGGTCTGGCTAATCCTAGAATAACCCTAGCCCTAGAATATCCCCTGGCAACACCCCTAGCCCTATAACATCTCCTGGAAACACCCCTAGAATATCTCCTGGCTGCACCCCTAGCCATAGAATAGACTTAGCGCACTAGCCCTAGAATAGCACTTAGCCCTATTGCTTATCGCAGGACCCAGGAACATAGTCTGTCTCCCTCACTAAGGCCATCCCGGGATAGTCGCAAGTATCCCAGGAATCCAGTTGTTTTCCCAAGGTTATGGCATTACAAGGATGCATGAGTTGACATTGGAACAGCTTTGAGCTGTATCCCAGTGTTCTCACAAGCACGACAAATCCCATCTAAATCCCTAGTACATGATCAGCATATATATATAATTACGTATATGAGGTGTTTGATCACTTGATCATTGACTAGTAATCATGTCATTATTCTTCACATGCAGTTATTCAAGGTGATTAAAGAGCTAAAGATGGTCACAGACGAGCCCATACTTGCCGTGACCAGGTGGAAAGATGGTAGAGGTGATAAATTGACCAAGCATGTAGTTGAAAAGCTGAAGGACGTGTACAATACTCACGTGTTCTTCGTGGACCATAGGTATGTTTAATTTACAATAGGAAGTCAGTTGTCCGAACATGTTGAGACTGGAGGTTTTCAGGAAACTGAAATGTTTGGATGGCTGAACTTCAGCGTGGAAGGTCTTCTTCAGCCTATCCTTACCTCACAAAATCGTGGACAGTCGACTTTCCCGTGTTATATCCTATGCTACTGTAGCTAAACTTCTCCCATTCAACAGCTCTTGAGCTCATCCTGGATATTAAGGACAGCCCTGTTTCTCTTTTGAGTTGATCCAGCCATGCTCTCTGCTTTGACGAGGAGTGAGAAGAATCCAAAGAAACTGTCGACGAGTTCCACATTGGGCCAACAGCATATATTTGTTTTCACATGCGCAAAGTGAATTTCCCAATCAAGGAGGCGGGGTGGGATGGAGGGGGGCAGGAGGGATGTACACTGAAAGTATCCGGGCATGGCTGCACTGCGAGGGGAGGGCTTTTGCCGTGTTTGGATGACCGACATATTCAATTACTAACATGCTACTATATATGACCTTGATGTAACCATATTTGGTTAATAGGGAGGGGTGTTTCTACACAAGATAGATGGGCGGGGTTGCTACTAGATTAACACACAAAATGGATGTGGAGGGGTTGCTACTAGATGAATCCTTTCACCGCCCACTTTAGAAAGGGATATTGATGACTACATTTTATTCCGTATACAATCAGTAGTTTGAGAAAAGTACCTAGCAACCATATATCTCTAGATTGTCCATGAATAGACGAACTTTGTACATTGTGGTGAAAAATGGTTTCCTAGCAACTAAACCACAGATCGTGAATATGTTCATAATATGTTCTTTCTCTTATTACTTCAATATTGGATAAATAGTGATATAGATTATGTAATAATTATATACCAAGTTTTAGCCCATGCACTTATGAATCTTCAGGTAAAATATGGTGGCTCATAAACAAACTGTACATATTGTTATACTTATCTGTAATACGTATCTGTAATAGCTAAAGATTTCATTATCTTTTTTGATGGACCAGGAGAAGTTGATGGACCAGTAGAATGAGTTGATGGTCTGTGAGCATGACTGTAAGAGCTTATTGACGGGCTTTGTCCCCGTCCACGTACTCGTCCACGATATTGTCTATGGACCCGTCCACGGCCACGTCTTGGCATTGAATGTGAAGTTGGAATAGAGATTGGAAGAAAGGAAGGTAGTAGAGGTGGAGAGTACAATGGAGGAGAAGAAGCTGGTGGAGATAGCGGAGAGTAAGCTACACCAGTTGGGCCTACAGTATTCAAGTCTGAGGCAGAACCTGTCACAGAGACATACCATATATTATTGCCATAGCCAGAAACTATGCTAGTTAGCTAACATCTAGCTTTAGAGCTAGGTATAATGTTCAAGCTATCAAGCATGCTCTATTTTGTATATCCTTACTTAGATATAGCCACCCATGACATTTCTTCCAATGTTCTAGCTATTTATATCTACTGTACTTACCTTGAAACCGATCTCCTCTGAATCACCATCGTCTACCTCGACAGAATCAACAGCTCTCCTGAGATCTGCCATGTCCTCAGGGAGCACAGCGTCATCTCTGAGGTATTCCTGCATCCCAATATCTTCTTCGTCACTGCTTTCACCGTCCAAGAGGGAGAAATTGTCATCGAATAGCAGCTCCAAAGCCTTGTCTCGGTTGAATCGTAATGATGACAATTTTTTCAGATTTTCAACTTGAACTTTGACCTGACCTAGCATTTACCTATATAGTTACCTACGAGCTATTCAATTTAAATGTTGCTTATTCGTAGAACAACCCTTTCCACGTATTTCGGCAAAATATTGAACCGAGTAAATGAAGTCGATTTATTATGATTTTTTTTGGTGAAGGTCGGTTTTGCGCTTGTAAGCGCTTAGGCCGGTGAGAGTGTTAACACACAATATAGATGGGGTTGCTATATACTAGATTACCACACAATAAAGATAGGGAGGGGTTGCTACAGATTAACACAATATAGAGTTGCTACTAGATTAACACACAATATGGATGGGGAGGGTTGCTACTAGATTAACACACAATATAGATGGGGAGGGGTTGCTACTAGATTAACACACAATATAGATGAGGAGGGGTTGCTACTATATTAACACAATATAGATGAGGAGGGGTTGCTACTAGATTAACACAATATAGATGGTAGGGGTTGCAACTAGATTAACACAATATAGATGGTAGGGGTTGCTACTAGATTAACACAATATATATAGATGCTAGGGGTTGTTACTAGATATAGATGGTGAGGGGTTGCTACTAGATTAACACAATATATATAGATGCTAGGGGTTGTTACTAGATATAGATGGTGAGGGGTTGCTACTAGATTAACACAATATATATAGATGCTAGGGGTTGTTACTAGATATAGATGGTGAGGGGTTGCTACTAGATTGACACACGATATAAATGAGGAGGGGTTGCTACTAGATTAACACAATATAGATAGGGAGGGTGGTTGCTACTAGATTAACACAATATAGATGGGGGGGGGTTGCTACTAGATTAACACACAATATAGATGGGGGGGTTGCTACTAGATTAACACAATATATATAGATGCTAGGGGTTGTTACTAGATATAGATGGTGAGGGGTTGCTACTAGATTGACACACGATATAAATGAGGAGGGGTTGCTACTAGATTAACACAATATAGATGGGGGGGGTTGCTACTAGATTAACACACAATATAGATGGGGGGGGTTGCTACTAGATTAACACAATATAGATGAGGAGGGATTACCACTAGATTAACACAATATAGATGGGGAGGGTTGCTACTAGATTAACACACATTATACTACATCACGTCATCTGTGGCTAATCTGATTGGTTAATAACTGTAGGTTACATAGGCGCGTAACCTACACTTTTAACCGGATGTAGTTTAGCGCGTGCGCAATGTAGTATAAGTAAGATAGCCTATACTCCACTCGCGGGTTATGCGCCAGTGTAACCTACTCGATTGGGACACTGGAGTTGGTTGAATAGCGATGGGAGGAGAAACAGAAGGTCCTGGCTGCAGCCACTGCAAAATATCTGGGCTCATAAATCCCTGAAGTTGAAGGAGTTTTTGATTATCAGTTGAAGGAAGTTGTTCCAACTCAGCTGCGTGTTTATCTAGCAGTACTTTGTCAGTAGCTGGGGTAAAAAATTCTTCCATTTCTAGTTGCTATGTAGTTTAGCGCATGCGCAATGTAGTATAAGTAAGATAGCCTATACAAAAGAGTCGGTTATGCGCCAATGTAACCTACTCGTTTGCTTTTACAGTCCTCGGCTTCTCCTCGGGGTAACCGCAAACTCGGAGGTTACATAGGCGCATAACCGACTCTTTTGTATAGGCTATCCTATACATATAGATGGGGAGGGTTGCTACTAGATTAACACACAATATAGATGAGGAGGGGTTGCTACTATATTAACACACAATATAGATGAGGAGGGGTTGCTACTATATTAACACAATATAGATAAGGAGGGGTTGCTACTATATTAACACACAATATAGTTGGGGAGGGTGTTGCTACTTTGATGGTCAGCATGCAAATAATTATTGCCTCCCTATGGTCGGCTGAAAATTTAGCGTATGACCCTACGGCATATTCGAGAGGACATGTGCCAGTCTAAGCGTGTCTAAAGCCCAAAAGCAACTCTACAGCCTTCAGCGCTAAGTAAATTTGACATAGAAACAGCTGAGCTATAAACAGAAAAGAAATTCTTAGCAGCAGTTAACAAGCTCAATGGTGCTTCAAAGCTTTACCTACTTACCTTAGTGTCGTAGTGGTAGTTTATCAATTGGATGGTCAGACAGAACAAGAAATCAAAGCTTCAGCAGTGCCAATTCCAATTTTTTCCCATAAAATAGTATCGTAGGTGACTTAGTGCTTATTAGGGTCACACCGATTCTTTGTGCAAAGTTTCCAGGCTGGGTGTGGTGACTAGCCGAGGGAGTGGCGATGAAGTTTTCATGCATCTTGCTCTACGAAGCAGAGCCATCATGGAAGGTAGGATGATCTTGTCTAGATAGCTAACTGATTGACTAAAAACTTGGCTATCAACTGCCCATACTATTATTTCCTAAAAGAAGCCCAGAATGGGGTCTACATTGTCTTTCGTGACAAGTCCTGGTCACTAGCTAGCTCTAATAGAATGCTAGCTAGCTATTAGAGCTGATATAGCTAACCAATCTTGGTGTTTGTCCTTCAACCTACATAATTATCTATACCAACCCATCACCATTCCACATTGCCATATGGTCATGTGAAGTTTATAAGGTAATTGTATATTATGCCAGACCACAGAAATTCAGCTACAGCATATTCCAGGGATATTGTTTCTACACCTCAAAAGCATGTCTATAGCCTTTAGCCTAAGTAAGTTTGCCATAAAAACAGTTTAGCTGTACAGAAAAGAAATTGCTAGCTAGGTAGTGGTGACTAACAAAGTAACAGATCGATGCTGCTGCTAAGCTTTAGCTACTTGCCCTGGTTTGTTATGGTGTGTGTGTTTTTTATCAGCGAAAAGCAAATTAGCTTGTGGGCAACCCAGTTCATATTCGGGTCACACCCATTCTTCTGTCAGCAAAATTATAATCAGTGCCCAGATAGAGTAGTAACCAACGCAATCTTACCTTTGCATCCTGCTGTTCTAAGAAGCAGAGCTATCACAGAAGGTAAGATGATCTAACTGTTCAATGTTAGGTAGCCAACTAAAAGCTAGGCTATCAACTGCCCAACAATTGCTTCTGGCTCCAATTTTTTACTTCGTTCTTCAAGGCAGTTATGACCATGAGCTAGCTCTAATAGAATGCTGGCTGTTAGTTTTTCTAGGAGCTGTTAGCTATAGTCATTGTACTAAATTGTGTCAACTGAGAGTTCGTTGAGAGCAATAGTAGATATGATGGATATGATGAACAACTGCTATTATGATAATTTTCATTTTATCTTCAAATGCAGGTGGATATTTTCTGAACAAGGAAACTCCGCAAAAGCCAGTTATTCAATGAATAATGTTAATGTTTTACATAAATGAATAACCTGTGAAATCAGGAACTTATCGAGAGGATTTAATTGGAGTAGGAGGAGCTGAAAATGAGTGTGGGGGAGTGGCTTGACAACTGCAATGGGAGGGGAGCTAAAAACTGTTGAGGAGAGCCTGGAGAGGTAGTTTGTTCTTTGGAAGGTCGAAGAAGCTCCACTTCCACTCGACACAAATATCAAGTGAAGCGTCGGCTGTTCGTGACTTACTCCGCAAAAAAAATGTTGTTGTCCAGATAGCCTTAGAAGTCATTGTCAGAGTCGTCACTTGGGAGTCTGTCCAAGTTCTCCAGCAAGAAATCTGGGTCAGATGTAACTACTGCAAATGATTCTATGCCTAGGGGAAATGCCAGTTGCTTATCAAAAAGCTACTACACATAAATGTGTTACTGCCAAATGACTTGGATTTAGCGTGGATGCTGCTCGAATGTGTTACTGACCGTCAAAGAGTTAACACACAATATAGATAGGGAGGGATTGCTACTAGATTAACACCATATAGATGGGGACGGCTTGCTATTAGATTTAACACACAATATAATTGGGGAGGGGGTTGCTACTAGATTAACACAATATAGATGGGGAGGGTGTTGCTACTAGATTGACACACAATATAGATAGGGAGGGATTGCTAACACTATAGATGGGGACGGCTTGCTATTAGATTTAACACACAATATAATTGGGGAGGGGGTTGCTACTAGATTAACACTAGATGGGGAGGGGTTACTACTAGATTAACACTATATATAGATGCTAGGGGTTGTTACTAGATATAGATGGTGAGGGGTTGCTACTAGATTAACACTAGATGGGGAGGGGTTACTACTAGATTAACACGTAGAGATGGAGAGACAATATAGATGGTACTAGATTAACACTAGATGGGGAGGGGTTACTACTAGATTAACACGTAGCTACTAGATTAACACTAGATGGGGAGGGGTTACTACTAGATTAACACAATATAGATGGGGAGGGAGTTGCTACTAGATTAACACAATATAGATGGTAGGGGTTGCTACTAGATTAACACAATATAGATGGTAGGGGTTGCTACTAGATTAACACAATATAGATAGGGAGGGGGTTGCTACTAGATTAACACAATATAGATGGGGAGGGTGGTTGCTACTAGATTAACACACAATATAGGGTGGTTGCTACCAGATTAACACAATATAGATGGAGCTGAGTTGCTACTAGATGAACTATATGGATTTCTAACTCTGAAAATCAAAGTTGATCAACATGCATTTTGGTGGCATGTTGCTCTCTTCAGTGATGATCAATCACATGAGCTCAGGTGGGTTGAATCATGTGACAAACGGTTGAGCATAATGGCTAGGGCCTTGTAGCCTTCGGTTTCCCAGGAAGATCATAGGCCCTCCAACGGAAACACTGTCCTCAACTATGGACTGAGGCTCGCAGTCCCGGCCATCATGCTCAACCTCTTGTTACATGATCCAACTTATTTGGGGTCCTGACATCATCCCCGAAGAAGGCGACATGGTGCTGCCAAAACGTCTGTTGATCGACTTTAATTCTGACTTAGAAATATGTGATCTAAATATGCACAGTTTCATACAGAGGTTGAGGTTGGTGGTTTCCCCTTCCCACCCAAAATTTTAATAATTATTGTTTCTAATCCGATCTCCATTAGTGCTTGATCTCGATGCACAAGACAGCTGAGAAGTTCTCATGGAACTCACCAGCTAAAAGACATTTAGCCATCACATTCCAAAGTGCAGCCCATAAATGGACTTCTCTCTGATTAGAGAATCGTTTCCACGGTCTACTTTACATGATTCTTGCCCATGCTGACATAGCAATAATCTGCCACCAACCATGCTAAGGGATGTTGGTTAGAAGGCGAGCAAGGATTTTATGAGCACTTGCTTGCTTTGCCAGTTATTGCTTATGCATCCAGTGATATTGACAATCCCAGGGTGGTTTATGCATGTTCAAAAGTGTCTTGCCCACCTGATACTGGCTAGCCAGGAAGGGGGCTAGGTTGGCAACAACACTTCTTGGACATCCCTCGTTGTCCCCATAGTTTATATCCTACACCAGTGGGCCACTGGGACAGTATTGGTCACCAACATGATCAGTGTGTGAAAAGGGAAGTTTTCCCCACTATCTACCACACTTGGAGCTGGACTTTTTAACATCAAAAAAAAATTCTGAGATTTGGCCAACTGACAAGTAGTCTCAAGCTACATAAAATGTACATGGCTGATGGAGGATATTTCCCAGAGGTCTTCTATATGCAGTTACATTGTGGGAAATCACAACCAAAATATGTTTGGACAATTGGTTCGAGTACAATCGATCTTGTTCTTGCCATTCTCAGATTTGGATCTGCCATCATATTTTTTGTTGTTGTTGTTACAACTTACATGTAACTCGATCATCAAGTAAATAGTGCAAACACAATAAGACTCGATAATGAACAATGCAGATTGAGTCAGTCCTCCTGTAACCAGTCATGTGCCAGACGTCAAGTAACAGCTCCTCCTCTTCCTCCTCTTCATTACTGTGTGTCAGAGGTTGGGGCATCTGATGCTTCCATAAGTTTGTGGTTGTGCGCATGTGTATATCCTATACAACCAATGCTAACCAACGGTTACCATTTACGCGTCCATTCACTTTTGGCCCAACCTCTAAAGCTCAGCGTGATCCGTGCACCGCCAGCCTTCCCAGGGTCACCAAAGCGCACTCAGATTTGTGCCACATGGCTATATATAAAAATCACCAATGGGACTCCTATGCTTTTGAGAGGACAGATCATCTTTGTTCTACAGCTCCTGTTCTACCAGCATAAGTTGTTGAAAAGTTATCATGAAGCCCATGGTGGAAGAAGTATATAAGTAGGTACTATGTAATGGGTCAGGACATCTTTCCAGCTAGTAAGCTGGGCTTTCACAGGTTTGTAAGCCATAGCTTCTGTACTAACTCGTATTGGCAAACCTTTTTTCCAAGCAAATTGTGCCATAAGAAAGGCTTACTTACCTAAGAGCCTAAGGGAAAGGCTTGCACACAAAGGCTGACTAAATCATCTAAAAAGTTTGCAAAGCTAAAGAGTCAGTGGTTGGACTTCATCCAGACCAGTCAATAATAGCTTGTGTATGAGCATTCTCTAACTGGTATTGTTTGCAGCTTACATTGTTTTGTCTCAGTTAACAGATTATTCTAGAAGCGAAGTTAGGGGAGAGGGAAAAAATAGATGCCCTTTTTTATAAGGTTATTTGAACATGCTGATTTGCAACAAATAAAAAGTAGGTAGGATTTTGGTGATGACACCTCGGCCATCAATTAACCCTTCCAAGGTCTCCACCAACAATCGTCCAAATTTTCCTGCTGTCTTGTCCGCATTCCACCATCAACCTGTTGACGCATTCATATTTGGAGATGGTTAATAAAAGTGGCTATTGATACAAAATGAATAACTTTATGGACAATGTGATTGTGTATCTGTTTATCTTCAGCATATTTGCGAACGGAATGTTCTTCGTTGGAGAAGAACTGGAGGGAGCTAATCCACTGTATGCCACTTCTAGAGAACAGGTTGGCTCAGGCAAATCTCCCAGTGCCTCAGCCTTCTCCTTCAGGTGGCCTCCTGAAGGTTCAGTATGAAGTTGGCCCATCATATTGCTCCACCCACCAAAGTGCCAGACCTCCTCCTTTCAGACTGGTTGATGCAGATTTGAAGATGGTCACTCAAAAGCGTGACTACTACAATATTTTTAACTAGTTCTGAACAATTTCCCCAATTCAGATAGAAAATAGTTCTTTTTGTTGATTAATTTATATCGAGAGACTGGCACACACCTAGCACGAGTCCTAAATGCTGAGTTAATGATATTCATGACATGTACATCTAGCAACAGGGCTCTCTGGTGGCACCGAGTCCCATTGAATTAAATGATATTCATGATAGTGTTCCAGACAACAAACAAAATAAGAGAGCAGTACTTAATAAATATATTATAATAAAGCCAGGGTTGTATACAGAAATTTTGCCAAGGGGGGGCGAACTTGAGATATGGAAAAATAAGGGGGGGGGCGGAGAGCCTGGATGGTGCGGAAAGGGGACGTGCACCCTGGGCTTCCGCGTGGAGTACGAAAGTGTTTTACCCACAGGTATTTTTGCAGTACTAACTGTATATATAGCTGCTACTTATGATGGCATGCACTTTTTCTAAAATCTTTAGTACAACATTCCATCTTAAATATTTGCTGAAGTTGCATGCTACGGCAATCAGCATATATAGATTAGATATAGTCACTTGTCACTCGTATAATGGAGGTGGGCTTTTGTGAAATCGAATTATGTTGCATTCCATGCATTTTCTTACAAAATCATGGACAACAGGTTTCATACACAATTTTTCTCTAGTTCTCTAGGGGGGGGGGGGGGGGGGTGGAAATGGTTGGTCACTTGGTGCCCTAATTTTTGTTAATATTTTCTTAACATGTTCACAAGTCGTAAAAGGGGGGTCTGGGGGGAAGATCCCCCCATATTTTTTTTTGCTTTTACAATGTCTGAGGATAGCTATTTTGACTGACTACCAATGGCATTATGCTATACCGAACTATGGCTAGACTGTATATATTTCTCATGATATTGTAGCTGCTTGGAAAAAGGAGAGCATGTGTCATGACACGATGACATCACACACCACCACGTGCTCTCCTTTGTAGGTTTGTCACTTCTTTTGTTTCTCCTTCTTTCCCACTCCCTCTCTCTCAGTATTTTTAACTCAGTCCATTATGTCATGGTCTTCAAGTCTAATCTTAGACATGATGTCATCACACGCCACCACGTGTTCTCCTTTGTAGGTTTGTCACTTCTTCAGTTCCCTCCTTCTTTCCCACTCTCTCTCAGTATTTTTAACTCAGTCCATTATGTCATGGTCTTAAAGTCATCACACACCACCACGTGTTCTCCTTTGTAGGTTTGTCACTTCTTCAGTTCCCTCCTTCTTTCCCACTCTCTCTCAGTATTTTTAACTCAGTCCATTATGTCATGGTCTTAAAGTCTCTATAAAAGAAACCTTACTAGCTGATTTCTCTTCATATTAATATGGATATTCGCTCATACTTTGCAAGTACTTCTCAAGCCTCTTCTCATGCTAATAGCAGCGATAGCGAAGATAGCAGAACAGATAGCTCTGAGCATGTCGAGGCATCTAGTCCTAGCCTTAGTCCTCCACCTTCAAAGAAAAGCAAGCAAAACAAACACCGCTCTTCTGTATCCACGAAGAGAAAATACTCTAAGAGCTGGGAGAAAGATTTCAGTTGGCTCTATTATGACGAGGATAGCGATGGTGCCTTTTGCAAGGTTTGCAAGCAATCTGGTCTGCAGCGTACTGGAGGAGTGTGGGTCACACAACCTTGCAGAAATTGGAAGAAAGCTGTTGAAAAAATGAAAGCTCATGCGAGAAGTGACTTCCATATCCATGCAACTCAAGCTCTTTTTGCAGCTAAAGGAGCAGCCAAAGGTGGAACAGTTGTACAGCAACTCCAGAATGTTTTAGCTCGCAAAAGAGCTCAGAACAGAGCTGCAGTGAAGTGCCTGATCCTACTCACTCATTTTCTTACGAAAGAACAAGTTGCACATTCGACAAAATTTGAGAAGCTGGTTGACGTGGTGGTTCGATGTGGCAGCCAACATTTGAAGCAATTCTTAGAAACTGCACCAAGAAATGCTGTGTACACATCAAGAGTGGCTGTGGTTGAATTCATCGAATCATTGGGGACATGGGTGGAGGAGTCGATTCTGAAGCGACTTCAAAAGGCACCTATGTACAGCCTCATGGCAGATGAGTGCACAGATGTCACCAACGTAGAAGAATTGTCTGTGTTTTGCCGCTGGGAGGAAGATGGTGTACCAGTAGAGTGCTTTCTGGAGCTTATTCCATTGAAGAAGGCTGATGCAGAGACCATCTATTCTAATCTCATCGATTGTTTAAAGAAGAAAGGTCTACAAGTCGGAAGAATAGTTGGATTGGGATTTGATGGAGCTGCAACTTTTTCTGGACGAAAGACCGGGGTTCAGGCACGTATCAAGAAACATACTCCTCACGCTCTGTTTATACACTGCCACTGTCACTTACTGCAGTTGGCTTGTGTGCAAGCTGCCAATAAAACTCCTGGAATTGCTCATGTTTACAGAACATTGACTACTCTTTGGAAGCATTTTCGCAATTCCCCCAAGCGAGCAGAGTGTCTGAAGGAGGTACAGCACGTTCTTGAACTTCCAGAAATGAAAGTGATCAAGCCATCTGACACACGCTGGCTGGCACATGAAAGGTGTGTCAAAGCTGTCAAAGCAAGTTATTCTGCAATTGTAATCACCATTGGGAACATCTACGAGACGTCCCACGAGCCAGAAGCTCTTGGAATCCATGGTGCCCTCTGCAAATTGTCTACGATTGCAGCTATATATTTGCTTGATTTCACTCTACCACAAGTAGCCAAGCTCAGCAAAGCACTTCAGGCAGAGCAGCTTGACCTCTCATTGATATCATTCCTTGTTGATGCTACTGTTAAATCCTTGGATGATGCAGTTTTGCCTGGAGCGAACTGGGTGTTGGAGCTTCTTGAAAACGTTGAAGACTTGAAGTCATCTACAAAGGTGTCTATTGACGCTGATAAAATACTTTCGTTCCAGAATGTTGTTGGTAAGCCTTTTGTTGCTGATTTAAAGGCCAACATAACAAGCCGATTTTCTTCATCCAACGCTGTTGTATCAGCATTGTCTATATTCGATCCACGGAAAGTTCCAAAACCAGATTCAGTATCTTTTCCCACTTATGGAGACACGTCTGTTGAGAAACTGATTGCTCACTACGGAGAAGATAGAGATGCAGAAACATTGGATGGAGAAGAAACAGTGAAGACAGCCATGATTTCCACTGAAATACTTACAGAGTGGAAAACATTCCGCCAGCTGTTAGTCAAGCAACCACGGGATACTACTGCATCACAGCTGAAAGAACTTGTTTCAAACGACATGCTCAAGGCCATGTTTCCCAATTTGCACAAGATTGCCTCCATCTGCTTATCGATTCCAGTTTCTACTGCTTCTGTGGAGAGAAGCTTCTCACAGATGAAGATGATCAAGACTCGTTTGCGTAATTCTCTAAGTGACTGCAGCCTTTCTCACCTTATGAGGATTGCTATAGAGGCACCAGAAGTACTCTCTGAGAGCGACCTTGAAGAGATTGTGGACGTATGGCAGAGAAAACCAAGAAGAACCTCAGTTTGACATTCCTATCATTTGAACCTGATATCATAAGCTTATTACACCTTTCTTGTATTACACCTTTCTTGACATTATTTTTAAAAATATCTCTAATTTCAAGGGGGGGGGGGCGAGAATGATACAAGGGGGGGGCGAATGCCGCGCCCCCCTAAATACACCCCTGAATAAAGCACTTATAAAATAGATGCTCCTGGATGAACTCCTCCAGTGCCTTGAGTTCAATATGAAGTTGGCCCATCCCATTACTCCACCCACCGTAGTGCCAGACCATCTTGAATAGTGGTTGATTATGGATTTGAAGGTGGTCGCTCAAAAGTGGGACTATTACGTAGTTAACCTTGTGTTGCAATTGTATTCTTAACAATTACAAGAACAGCGACAGCGACAAAAGATCAGCAAAATAACAAAAATGCGCTTCTCTAGGGGAGGCTAGGATTTTCAAGTATATTCTTAGTTCCAGAGCCTTCATTCTTCCCACCTGAAATAGAGCAGTCTAGTGTTAGTCTCCTTTTCCTTCTCCAGTCTAACCCATCGAGAAGCAGTACAGTTGAGCGTCTGTCTCCTGCCTGAAGCACTTTCATCCGCACCTCTTGCTTGCTATAAATATTGTAAGTAAGAGACCTGTGCTCGACTAGAATGAAAGTGCTTCATGTAGGAGACAGACGCTCAACTGCACTGCTTCTCGATGGGACCGACGTTAGACTAGAGTAGGAAAAAGATACTAACAATAGACTGCACTACTTCAGGTGTGAAGAATGAAATCTCTGAAACTAAGAAGAGTCTTGAAAATGCTTGACGACTAGACTGACGTCACTAGCGCAGCCATAATTTTTTTAATTTTTTGTTGTTGTTATTATTATTATTATTATTATTATTATTATTATTATTATTATTATTATTATTATTATTGTTTTGCGAAGAGTATGTGCTGCAGCACCGTTATGCAGACAGTTCAGTAGCATTTATGCTTTGTTAACTATGCAATGCAGTGGGCATGTTTTTTGTACTGTAATAATTGCACTGGTGGACACCACCAGTGCACATCTCATACACATCAGTGTGCAGTGTGGACACCACCAGTGCACATCTCATACACATCAGTGTGCAGTGTGGACACCACCAGTGCACATCTCATACACATCAGTGTGCAGTGTGGACACCACCAGTGCACATCTCATACACATCAGTGTGGGTGGTGTGGACAGGCCTAAAGTTTGTCTCATGTGTCATTTGCCTCTGGTCATAACATCGCGTGCATATTTGTTGTCATGACATTGCGTGCATATTTGTTGTCTCATTTCTCTCCATCAATTCCAGTGTTGATGATGACCTGTACACCTTATATGGTGCCCTGAGTGGAAGCCAAGACACACTCTTGGTAACCAATGACCACCTAGCTGACAAGACAAAGCTTGTGAGCGACTACTGTAAGGTCGTGCTGGCAAAATGGAAGAAGACACATGTGGTTAAAATCAACCATGGTGATAATTTCAAGATCACACTTAAAGTGAGTATCTTGTGAAGTTAGTATGAGAGCTGTGATTTTTTAATTTTATATTTAACAATATAAATGAAACAAGAGAAGAACTATATATATCGGTATCTAATTATCAAAACAAATCCAGTCCTGACTATATATAATATATCAGTTATCTAATTATCAAACAAGTCCAGTCCCTGATTATATATATCGGTTATCTAATTATCAAACAAGTCCAATCCTGACGGTTATCTAATTATCAAACAAGTCCAGTCCTGACTATATATATCGGTTATCTAATTATCAAACAAGTCCAGTCCTGACTATATATATATCCAGGGTTGTATACAGAAATTTTGCCAAGGGGGGGCGAACTTGAGATATGGAAAAATAAGGGGGGGCGAGAATGATACAATGATGGTGTATGTAATGTATAAGGGTGGTGTCTAATTTCAAGGGGGGGGCGAGAATGATACAAGGGGGGGCGTATGCCCCCCCCCCCGCCCCCCCCTAAATACACCCCTGTATATCGGTTATCTAATTATCAAGTCCTGACTATATATATCGGTTATCTAATTATCAAACAAGTCCAGTCCTGACTATATATATATCGGTTATCTAATTATCAAACAAGTCCAGTCCTGACTATATATATATATCGGTTATCTAATTATCAAACAAGTCCAGTCCTGACTATATATATCGGTTATCTAATTATCAAACAAGTCCAGTCCTGACCAGCCCCCCACTGATCCCACCACAGATACTGCATTCCCTCTCTGTACAGCTACAGAGAGATGCTGAAGTAGATATGCCCTCACCTTCACCTCTCCAGTACATTGCCTCACTCTGTGGCCCCCTTCAAAAAGGTCAGTGACCTCTTCCCAATGGCCCCCAAAGCTCAATAGCCACATGTGTGAAGGAATAGCCAGGCCCAAAGGTGGTGTACTTGGCTGACTTCCTCTCCTCAGCAAAGTCAGCCACTGCTCCAGCACTATTGGTGGCATAGCATCGGTAGGACTGTGCAGAGGTGTCCGGGCAAGTCGCATTCCATGGGATCATAGTTGCCCCATCCGGTCGCCTGCCATCTGTGCGGTTCAGACCCAATGGTTCTAGCCTTGAAGGGATGTGTGCTGTGGTCAGAGCTCTGTGCATAATGCTATTGATGACCCCATGATGATAATGGTGCCCTTCGCTTTTCGTACAACTGAGCCCATGGGTGGCCAGGTGGTCCACCTCAGTCCCACAGTGATGGCAGTGTGGGGGCAACACAAGGAGGAACCCAGTCTAAGCCTCGCAGCAACTCGCACGGTGTTGTCGTCCATTCTTAGACCTAAGCTGGAAATAGGGAGAGCTTGTGTGGACACTGCCAATAACGAGCTCCGCCATGTCATCCAGGGCACTCTTTAGGAGGGATTTTGCTGTGGTTGTCACTACAAAAGTGTCCCAGATCTACTGACTGAAGGCTGCATTACCAGTGGGAGGTAGACTGTCATGGTCCTGAGACCACACTGAAACAGCATCACCAAGTATGGCATTGGTAGGGACTGCAAGCTAGCTGGTAGAATGTGGCTGATGAAACTAGAGGAGGCAGCAGCTGAAGCCAGGTAGGCAGAAGAAGCAAGCTGCACTGCACTCCAGAATCCAAGACCACCATATCTAATAGGCAGGGATGCTTGTAACCATGCTGGATCTTCATCACCAAAAAGAATGTTGATCACATTACTCACTATGGACTTGAGCAAAACATTGTAGGCAGTTAGATCAGTGGAGAGGAAACAGGGGGAAGTTTTGAGGGTGTACAGGAGTTTGGGGATGGCAAAGGAGTTCTGTAGCAGGAGAATACCATCATGGGCTGTGATGTACTGCAATCTGTTGCCCATAACCTCAAGGGCTTTGAGCGTTTCCTTGAGAGCAGTTGAAATGCAGTCAACATTCCCAAGAGGAGAGCCCAGTAATGTAGCACATGACGGGTCAACAACTCTAGCTCCAGGCAGAGCCATGATGATGGTTCCTCTCGTCACTGGGTCATTACAGATAATCTCAGACTTCTGATTGTTTTGTTCATAACCAATCTCCGACAATGACTCAATGACTTCCAAGTCTCGAAGAATCTCCTCCGTAGAGCCCCCTAATGTGATATCATCCAAGTGGATCTCACAAAACTCAGAAGGCAGGAGGGTGCGGTGGTGGATAGACAGGCCATAGAGGAGGGGACCCAAATAATCCCCCTGCTGCACACCCTCTGATGAATCGATAGTTTTGTCTCCCCAGAGAAGAGAAGATGATGTAGAGTAAACGCAATGTACAATAGGGTAGATGCTAGGGGCAGAGCTTGAACAGCCTCCAACATCTTGTCCCTATGGACAGAATTGAAGGCGTTCTTGAAATCAAGTTTGATCAGGGCTTGGTCTGCTGTAGCTGACTGAGGTATTGTTTGGCAGCATAGACTGCTGCTTCTGTAACTCCACTGACAACATAACCCAGCTGCTTGGGGGCGAAAAAGGTTACCATGTCCTCCACCACCTTGTTCCCAGCAATCTTTGCCACCAACTTGCGGAGGGTATATATAACCCACTACAATGGGCCTGACCCCACCTCCTTTCTTCTCCAGGGCAACAAAAGTAGCTCCGCAAAAGAATGGGCAGATACTTGATTGGGGGTTTTCCTTCCAAAACCACATTGAGGAGGGAGGAGACCTTTATTTGTTTTTTTATTATTATTATTATTTTATTATCATTTTTTGGGGTGTTTGACCAAGAAGGAGAAGTTGGTAGAGGATGACTTTCTGAAGGAGAAGTTGGTAGAGGATGACTTTCTGTGGCTAACTGTGTGCAGGAGAAGAGGATCATATACTTTGTCCCTTTTCTTGTTCTCTAGAAATGCTATTGATAGTCGGGGAGAGTTTCTAGAAGAACTTGGCAAAGTTTTTCCTCCTGCTCTATTAATAATTCTATATGTAGCTGCACAGATCACTAAAGAAAATAGTTTAAAAAGAAAAGATAGTCACTCGTGTGCACACACCTGAGGTAATTCTTCAATAGCATGTGGAGAATTGGCAGCTAATGTCAAGTGCCATGTTTGCATATTTGTTTTTTGAGGGGGTTGGAAGATGGAGGCTTGTCAGTATACCTCCTGAGAGGGTGTGAGCTATCCGGGTCAAGCACCCACCACCCTAACTTCAGCATTGATGGACGCCAGCTATCCAAGTCAAGCACTCACCACCCTAGCTTCAGCATTGATGATTGCCAGCTATCCGGGTCAAGCACTCACCACCCTAGCTTCTGCAAGGAATGGATATGAGCTATCTGGATGAAGCATCCAAATTTAGCTTGAACGTACACGCATGCCCCTAACATTGCAGTCGAGACGGTGAGCTCGAGGGCGTTGTTTTTTTTTGTTTTTAGTTGGGGTTTTTTTTAATATGTTTTTAATACTTTTTTTTCCGGTAGTGCAAAACATAAGCTATAATTTGGTATACAGATGGTTGCCATTGAGTAAGCAAACAATAGCTACACATCGCACGAAACCTGAAATACAACCTTTCTCAAAAGCTTAGTCGCTCCCAATGAGTGAAAGTGCTTGTGTTGCTTTGTTTAACAGATGCACTTCCAGAAACACCAACAAAGGCCTGTTGCTTTCTTCAACAGATGCACTTCCAGAAACATCAACAAAGGCCTGTTGCTTTCTTCAACAGATGCACTTCCAGAAACACCAACAAAGGCCTGTTGCTTTCTTCAACAGATGCACTTCCAGAAACAGCCTAGGCCTGTGTTGCTTTCTTCAACAGATACACTTCCAGAAATACACTTCCAGAAATACCAATAAAGGCCTGGAAGAAACCATATATGGTGGTAGTTATGATCATCAGCTATCTTTTGGCTCCCTGGCCCCTTCAAATGGTTTATGTCTGGAGTACTTTACAAAGTACCAACTTCACTCTTTTCCGCTGGTTTTGAAGGTGAATGTTGAAAGCCTATGGGTGCTTGCCATGAAGACTACATTGAAACTTGACATCAGGTGGATATTTATATTTTTAGCCATCAATAATGGACTATGATCTTGGTTTTAAAATGGATGTTGGTATCCGTTTACTTGGACTTGGTATTAAAAAAATCATACTGCTTGCTGTATGCTTGCTACATGTACCCAGCCTAATCCTAGATAAAGGATTCAGAGAGGTGGGTGCTTGCTACATGTACCCAGCCTAAACCTAGATAAAGGATTCAGATGGGTGGGTGCTTGCTATACTTATAATCAGCACTTTTCACTCCTTACTTAGGCATAATCGGTAGCGCCTGATAAAGGCTAGAACATCTAGCCTTAACGTCGAGTGAGTAAAATTAACGATAAAGTCCTTGTATCTACAAGTGTTTTATTATTATTATTTTTTAGATGCCTCCAGGGATGAAGGTGGCCATGAGACAGAAGGACGAGAACTTACACTTGCCTTATACAGATGGAACCAATAACTACCACCTCTGCATCCAGAATGACTGCCCACCCTCTTAATTATAGTGAATCATACTAAATAGAACACACACATTTCTGTATTTGCTGGAGTACAAGTTGCACTGGAGTTTATACACTGGAGTTTAAGTCGCTCCCTCATCATTTCAAAAATTCTATAAATACTAGAACATAAAGCGTCATCTACCAGCATGTAGGAGCTTGAGTAAGTTCTGATCCAACTCAGTGTGTTTTGGCTGATCCTGCTAATGTTGTCAACTTTTTGCTTACTTCGTTAGTTCCCAGACAAATTCAACAACTTTCGACTTTTTAAAGTATCCAGACAATTCACACAAAAGAAATCACGGTGGTGAAGTTTGCTGCAGAACGAAGTCACATGCTCCACTTGTGGCAATGCCCAACAATTCATTTTGTCCACCACGACCTATATTCCAGCTAAATCAACATATTCAGTGTATATGTTACATCTTTGAAGTAGAGAGGAAGATTTGGAGCTACTATATATATGCTGTGACTAATAAAAAGTGTATTAAGCGTACAGCTGCCCATAAATTTCAATGTTTTGGGGTGATTTAGGGGGGGGGGGGGATTTTTGTTGATGTTGTTTTTGTTCTTAACCATTCAGTGACAAACTACTTGCCTTTCAAATTTGAAAGCATCAGGACCATTTTGAAGTTATAGGAGAAACTGCTATATATGAGATGCCACACTACCAAGGTCAAGATTTCTCCAACTCAAGTTCTTCAGTATTGCGGGATTTTTTAAATTTTTTTACCCAATCAAGGAACATCACAGGGGGGTGGTAGATTTCTATGTATCATTTGTAGCTTATTTTATGCTCTGCACTTTCATGAGAACTTTTTTTTTACTCGGAAGTGTGTTCTCTGCATATACTTAATTTTATATTACCACTAATATATATGACTTGTGACTCTCTCAGAGGTCTTTATAATGGTTACAGCCACATGATGAAAGGTATGTAGTAGCATGTCCTTTTATGGAAGGTGTTGATGGAAGGTGTTGACACGCTGTCAATGCTGCAGAGATTTTTTTTTTTTTAAGGTTCGGGGGGGGGGGTTATGGTATGTTGCCCCACACTTGTGAAAATTCAGTTGTATTGGAAAACTTATGAGCTAAGGAATCTTGTGGTATCTTCTTTTTGTTGTTCTGTTTTGTTTTTGTAAATGAAAGGCAAGGAAGTAATGGTCACTATATATGTGCATTCAATGAATAATTAATGAGTTATGGGCAGTTGCCCCTTGAAACAATAACAGCATCAGCAACAGGACAATAATAATGGCTTGTTCATTGGTTGGTATCTAGTGTGCTTATATATGTGGGGCAGGATGTGTGGTTAAATACAGTAGCTGCTGCAGTTAGAAAACTTTACAACCATATGACATGGAATAGTGATAGGTTGACATTGATTGTGCGAGTTGAAAGACAGATACCATGAGCTAGTGGAGCCAGATTAAAATATGAGACTATATGCTGGGTCACTGATTTGAATTCAGAAGGGATGAAGGTGTCGAAAGGATCGGGGAATCATAGTTGAATTGAACAGCCAGAAATAGTGATGGAGCAAATAGGGGGTTAAGTGGAGGGAGGTCTCTCGATAGCTGTAACCAATTTTTTGTCTTGGCGCTCTTATAACTGTATAATGTTTGACCGTATTTTTTTCTTCTTTTTTTCCCCTCTTTTTTCCCTCCTATATATAGCTCGTTATTGGCAAGTTATGATACTTTTTGTGCTACAGTCTCATTGTATAATGCTCGAGAAATGAACAAGAAGAAGCCCGAATGACCTGGCAAGTTCTTAATCCGCTAACAGTTCTTGAAACAAAGCCAAGTTAGCTCTAAATTACCATAGTAGCAGTGCAATAGAAGGCATAAAAGTCAACTACTGCGCAGGTCACGTGGCCATGAAACGACTGTCAGCAGCTGAAACTAAGTTACGAGACATTAAGAAGAGGCCCTGAGTTTCCAAGTGGTAGAGGCTTGGTCTCTGTGGTAGCTGAAAATTCAGCAACCCCTGCTACTAAAGTTCAAACCCATAATTACAGGCAGATGGTGAGTCTGTAGCTGGTCCTGCCCTAGAGTATATACCAGCTACCATAAGCCAGCCTTCTCCTGAATCTGGCGTTTTGTAGGAACATTCTGACCCTGTATCGATCCTGCTTGTGATACTTTCAAGTTTAGCATAAAATGAATACACAAGAGGGTCTCATTAAGAAGATTCTTATTAGTAATATATGCAAGGCATTGAGTAGAGCGATGGAGAAAGGGAGAAAAAATCCCCCCCCAAAACATTAACCCCAGAATCTTGCCATTGCTGGTGGTTCTAGTGAGCAGGTGGCTGGTGAGTCCAGTCCCCTCAGACAGCGAAATAGTCGGTGGAAATTTCTGTACTCAAAAAGCTCGGCCAATCCCTGAATTGAGGTCAATGGGTTGAGGGATTTGTTGGAAAGACCCCTTTCTGAGCGAGCACTACTTATGACCTTGTATTGAATGAATGACTGTAGGAGAGAAAGATAAGTTACATAGCTTAACCACACAATGGTGGGGACACATAATTGATTGTTTTTTATAGCCAGCATTGAGGTAAGTATTTTGTAGCATACTTGGTAGCATTGCCAAGCCAACCTGTGAGAGACATTACAAAGGTGTGAAAGAGCCATGCTCAACTTCACGCACTCTTCGCTTGGATGCCCACATTTTGTACTTGTCATATTTCCTGTTTGTTGGTGCGATGGTGCATGAAGGTTGAAAACTCTAACGTCAAAATAAACGATCAAAACAAACCACCCAAAAAAAATTTGAGGCGATGACAAGCCTCGCAATCTTCACTAATGCCAGAGGCACCAGAGAGACAGGATAGTGGCTGTAAGTTTTGATCCACACAAACATCATGCTAGACTTGTGTCTGACCTCGTCATGTCTGGTTATGGGAATCCCCCTCGGCCATGAGAGAGTATGTTCCCCAGTGAAGTTAATGCCACATGCACAGTTGGTGGAGAGAGGCAACCATATATACCCGAGAGCCAGGGCCACACTAAAGGCTTCCTTGTGGGGAGTGGAGCTCCATTCTTCTAAGGGGATTGCTGACAGCCAATTTAACGCCCATTTCTCCTCTAAGGTCCATTGCACAATATTTGAATCACCCTCAATGCAGCCAGACTTATCTGAGTTATTTCATCTGTGCTTCAGCTCATTGATCTATGCTTCAAGGGCCTCATAGGTGTATTCATTGACCCGATTGAGGATGAGGTTTGTTTGTGGGGAAGAAATCTTGCTTGAAGCAGAATATTCAGTGGCTGAGAGGTTTGTCGGTTGAGGATGCTTAGGCCTAGTGTGGCAGGTAGGCACATTCAGAGTCACTCTGCCCGTTAAAGCTGGAATGAATTGTGAATGGATGGTGTCCTAAGTGGGTGCAAGAGGTTATCAATGTTAGAGTTTGTCTTACAGTGGAAGGCTGCATGTGGTTTGGAGTGAGCCATCTTTAATTCCTTATTCCACTCGTGAATACAAACTCACTGAGAGCAGAGCTGCACCCAAGTATGTTTTGTCATGTGATGAGATGTTGACCTGTGTATATATCTTTAAAAATGTTTTTGGCTTCAGATAGGTGCTGTTCCTTTACTATGAGCAAGACTTTGCTGCTTTGGCATGGCATCCATAGGCAGAACCTGGGGAGGTTATGTTCTCCACCAGCTGCAAAGAGAAGATAGGCTTCCTGTGGCATCTCATACCAGGTCTGCTATCACCCAGACTGGGGATGGTGGCAAGAGCATACATGGGCATTGCCAGAGGGTCACCTTGGGTGGTGCCCTCTTCTGATATATGACATTAGTGTCAACAAACAATTCTGTAATGAAGACATTTGCAAGCAATGGACGCAAGTGCCTAATGTAGAGAGAAACCTACCGATTGAGAGAGTGTTGAATGTATTGCTGGCATTCACCAGTAGGACAGCTTCAGTACTATCCTCCTGAAAGGATGATTTCATTGCATGGATGGCAGCTTCTAGGCCTGCAATTTGTCCTGCACAGAGTTGTATGGAACTGGGAGTGTCTTGAAGGTCACATTTTGTGATGAAAACAATCGCTCGCATTCTAAACAAATGTGGCGACATTTAAATATAAATTTTTTTCGAAATCAACACAAAATGGGTAATTTGCAGCTTGCTGATTACAAAATAGTGATTTTATAATTGGATGAGTTATATGCGTCAGTTATGCAACCAGCAAGGAAAGAAGCTAAGAAAGTAAAAATATGCCTTTTAGCATGGTTTTAATAATTCCTATAGTCAATCAATGTCATATAATTATATATATAGTTGCAACTGAGAATATTAACCATGTCAGCTAAAATTTTACCAATCACTTTTTTTCCTTCTTTTTTTGTAAGTAGTAAATTTACAACCTGTTACTGTGAAAAAGCCAAAGTTGCTTGCAAATGAGATGGTCCACTAAATGAAACCAAGTAAGAAATGAGCTATCAATGAACTCTCAGATGACATAGTAGATAGAATCACTTTCTCTATATATATACTCATTCTATATATATGTTCCAGCTAGATGGCTGTTCCAGCTAGATAGTCTGGCCTTCATCATTATAATCTATATAGCTGAAATGTAAATTTCAAGTTGGTTATTGAGAAATTGAAATGAACTAGCTATGCTTTTTTACTATATTGCGGACTTCTATTGATGGAAGAGGACAACATGAAGTAGCAAGACGACCAAGCACACAAATCTGCTTAACTAGATGAAAGCCCAGCCCTCTCTTCCCAGGGTGATGACCAAGAATCATGCATGTAGCAGCATTGAAGACCAAGCAATGGCAGCAGAAATTTACTTTGATTAAGTTTGTTGCAGAGCGTAGCTTACATTCTTGTTGGAAATCATTTCTCTCATCTTACGAAAGTGAGGTTTCCTGACAGCAAGATTGCTGATGTCTACTCTTGTTCCAGGACAAAGACTGCTGCCATCTACATGCATGCCCTGGCATCTGCACTAAGAGATGTGGTTGTTAATGCATGTCGTCAACTCCTTTTACCGTTCCATGTGTTGGTCTGGAATAACCAAGTGGATATGAAATACTTGCCTTTGCTGGCCAGATATTTGGGATAACCAAATCCATATCATCTTGTGATACGATTTTCTAGCAATACTAATATGCAACATTCCTACATGAGAAGCTGTTTGAAGCACTGAACAGAGAAACATAGAATTCCATGAATATTCCATCTGGTATAGTGAATGTCATGGTTAGCAAACAGGATTCAGTGCTTTGCTGTATTCAAGCCAAGTGGCTACAAGTCTTCAGCTTTAGTTTTATGTGTCATCTGGCCAACTTATGTAATGTTGCTGCTCTTAAAACTCTCCCAATATGTGTTAACCACTTATTATTATTATTTTAGCTTCAAGTATAGTTCCAAGAGAATAGAAAAGGTCCAGGCCATCTCGACACGGCAGTTTCAGTTGGTCGAGTCTGCTCCAATGCCTTTAAGTGTTTACTTCACATGCAATATATATAGTTATCGGAATCTGTTTTATATCTGTTGAATAAGATGGTGTTTTGTGAGTTGGCTTTATTTGGCTTTCTTTTTTTACAATCTGCTCACTGATGAAATTTTTCTTACAAACTTTCAGTCATTGTAGTATGCACTGTCTATCACACAATGTCACATGATTTATAGCAACTTTTATAACATTCAATCATTTTTAGTATTTCTTGGAACACTGTTGACCCTAACTATATAGCTAAGTGTGCCTTATGTAGTATGCACTGTCTATCACACAATGTCACATGATTTATATATAGCAAATTTTATAACATTCAATCATTTTTAGTATTTCTTGGAACACTGTTGACCCTAACTATATAAGTGTGCCTTATGTAGTATGCAGTCTATCACACAATGTCACATGATTTATAGCAAATTTTATAACATTCAATCATTTTTAGTATTTCTTGGAACACTATTGACCCTAACTATATAAGTGTGCCTTAAAGCACAGAAGGGGGGACAAGGCCTGAAAAATGTGGTTTCATAAGCAGCCAAAGTGGGGGTTCCTCAAAATCTGTAAATTGCCATATAGACAGCAGAAACTGCTATCTGTTGCTTTGATTTCGGTGCTAAAATGTAACGAAGCAGGCAAGCGTGGGTGCTGATTCCATTGATTGTGAAAAAAAGTATTGTACTTTCCACTTCCTTTACTGGTATATATATATATATATATACCCGCTGTGTACATGCTTTAATAATTCTATTACAAGCTACCAGTTCTAGCTGGCTAACCTACAGTTACCCCTGAACTCTAATTATGTAATGCACATGTATATCAATATTTTTACATGACATAAAAAAAAATTTAAACAGTCTCCTCACAATGTCCAATAAACAGAATAACAAACAAACATTAAAACAATATATCTTAATAGACTATATACTTATAAAAAATAATCGTCATTACAACTAAAGCTGGTGCCCAGCACCTCACAGAACTGTCACACTGAAGCACACCTGCAACCACTTAGTCATGAGACAATACACACTTAAGGAATCAGGTAGTGATGAGATGTACTACTATTTATCAAGGTAGTGATGAGATGTCCTATATATTTAACAACCTACTATGGCACATTTCTGGAGTTTGAGCCAATCATGAGCATTGCTGCTGAAATAAATAAAATAAATAAAATCCAGATTGTCTGCTGGTGATCATATTTCTCACACAAAACACGATATCCTTGATCTCAAACTCATATATACATGAGCAGAAGTATATCAACTGAATCAGACCACACCAATACTGCTCTAGTCATTAAGGATGAATTTTGTAGCCCTCCTCTGAACTTTCTCTAGTAATTGGATATTCCTAATGAGCTTCGGCCTCCACACTTCATAGCAGTGCAGGGGCTGTGTACAAATCAGGGTCAGATACAGAGGCCCTTTCTCTGAAAGCTGAGTCTACTATATAGTTTGAATGTTTGATGCAAGAGGTCAATAGTCTTGTATGCTCTTGAAGCCATAAGTTTGTATTGAGCATTCCATGTGAAGTCAGAGGAGACCATTAACCCCAAATCCCTGTGGTCTGATTTGGCTGGAATTTGTAAATCATCGATTATTCGGTGGTGAAAAGTGGCTTACCCTTGCAGATGGTAACAACTCAGAGTGACTATTATGCAGACATACATCCCTGTCGGGTATGCTTCTAACCACAGCCACAAGTCTCCAGATACATCAATGTTCTTAAGCTTCAATAGCACCTTGTTATGTGGCACACTATCAAAGGCCTTCATAAAATCAAGATAGACTACATAAGACTGACCGTTTGATTGCATATTTGTATAGATGCAATAATAGCAACTACTGCAGAGTCGAATATCCTCACAAAAAAACATACGGCTTGTATGGTAAACTGAACTCACTGTGAGTGAATACAGAGTGAAAGTATGTGGTGAACAGGGATGCTGTATCCTCATCAGATGTATATAGCACAAATTGAACCATGATACATTGCTGGAGGAATGTTGCCATTCTTCTTGAGGAAGTTTACTATTTGTAAATAGAGCAATTAGATGTAGCAATTGAACTAGTCTCAGTCAACTTTTATCACTTTTGAAAAGCTACCTCCTCATAATGTAATTTTGCAAGCTTTGTAGGTTAGGATTTCGAAAACATCTCCTGCGAAGGGTCTTCATATTATATTATATTTACATTCATGCCAAAAGTGGGGGTATACTATACGGCCATTTATCTTTTACCTTGGAATGAACTTTTCCAGGCAGCTTTGATAACAATTTTGGTTCTATGCCAGATCATCTCCACATCCTCCAGCTTTAACATAATATGCTTAAGTCATCTATATAGCAGATAGTTACAGAGACCTTCCCAGCTTGCTTTTGGGTTGCCAAATACCATTCCTGAGTCTCTGCAACTAGCTTTAGCACTAGCCTGTTGTGAGGTCGCCGATTTCATGGATTATTAGAAAAATGTCATGTGGCACACCATTGCATAATTGCCAACCAGCCCTAAATGACAGTCTTTGACTTTTCACTCTGTCCAGTCCTGTCCCTGAAATGTGACTTTCTAATGTTTGTCCCTGAATTGTGAACTTTCCATGTTTTCCTGGAAATTCGTCAAATCATAATAAAACGTCGCCAGCTGACTTTCACTACAAATAGGTACCATTATATATGCATGAGATGCTGCTCTCTTAGTCTTCTATTTACTGTCTCTGTGGACTTTTCTGACTTCTCCTCACTTATGGTCGAGGCTGCTCCACCTATAAAGAAATCTAAGTGGTGTGTTCTCGAGGCTGAAACACGATGGTCAATGTTTGTTGCAAAGCATAACTTGGCTTCCTTTGTGTAACCAACTTCATCAGTAGAGCAAAACATACAAAAAACAAGACGCACAAAACAAATGAATGACTAACGCCAGATCTCAAGATACCTTGTGACAAGAGAAGGACTTGGCAAGGGCGATAGATAAATACATAAATAGACAATTAAGTCAACAGGGTAAGGAGCATATTGGTGTAATGTTCAGGGAAATGCATCCGAGTTCCAAACAGGGATGACCCGGGCCCGGAAGATACGGTGTGAGGCAGTTATGACTGTTGAGGCTGGTTTGTCAAGAAGATTTGTTGCATCAGATAGAGTTAGCGAGGGAAATATTCGGCGAAGTGAAGAGCGAGTGCTGGGTAACCAGTGACCCAAGGCACCAATCTCAATAGTAATGAGTGTGGAAGAGATGCCACGTGAGTCGAGGTCACTTAGGGCTTGTTGGTGATTTTTCTCTTTCCGACACTTGGATTGGCCAGGGACTCGGGGGAGTTGTATGGGACAGTAAATTCAATTAGGATGACTTCCCCAGGTCTGACAATCACGATATCTGGACGAGCTGAGGTATCTAGGATGTCTATTGGAATGATGGAAGGTGGATTCTCACTTGCTCTGGATTCTGAAAGATCTGCATACATCCTTTTTCCAGGCTCAAGGTGATTTGTTAGAGCGGAGACCAGTTTCTTCAGAGCACTGTCGTGTCTCCATGTGTATCTCCCCTGGGAGAGAGCCACCGGACATCCATTGAGAATATGGTGGATGGTGCTCCAAGGGCTGTCGCACAGGCAGCACTTTGCATCCGGTTTCATTTTCCACCGCCTCAGGTTCATTGGGGTAAGTAAGTGTCTGAGCCGGCTCGCAGTAGAAAAGATAGCTGCCCAGCTGGGAGACCAGCTTGGATGCGATTCCAGACCCTATTCTGTGATTCCAGTTCAGTGATGGCAGTGAACTTGTTCTGGACCACCTGTTCACTCAGCTTGCTGTTCCAATGTCCCTCCATGTTTTCACGAAATACCTTTTTGCAGCGCTGAGCCAAGGTCCTCGAGGTGATCTTTAATATTGAGCCTTTTTCAAGGTCCATCAGCCGGTTGCTTTCGGGGGGGATGTGCAGAGACTTTGAGAACCCCTGGTCCAGTAATAAGGAAGAGATTTCCTCAATCACAGGGTCATTCGAAGTGTAGATGGATGAGAGGAAGGTGAGCTTAGCTTTGGGACGATATTCTGAGAGAGTTGGGATATCAATCACATTTGGAATCAATCACATTTGGATGGTGAATGACGGCTACTTCTGGTTAAGCCAAGCCAGACTTTGATCTTCCTTGTGCGAAGAGACTGCACCTTCCTGATGCTGGATTCAGGGATGACATCAACAGTCAAGGTGAAGTGGAAAGAAGGGATGAGGAATCAGCGAAGAATCCACAATTTGTATTCACCAGAATGGGGGATGAATCAAGATTGGTTAACTTTTCCTGGAAGGTCGCAACAAATTTCTTCACACACTTCATTGTTACAGTCATACCAAGATTGCGTGGAACTTGTCCTGGGCTATTTTGGTGGCAAGTCTGGCAAAATCAAAACAACCTTGGGGCAGTTAAGATTTCCATACCTTTCTAAGCTGATAGCTCGACTTATGTCTATTCCCTACCAATGCAGACTCTGAACGAGGATTGTCAATTCTTAAAAAACAATGTACCTTGGTGTGGATTTTTCTAAGTCAATCAAAAAGGGGTGTGGTCAACTAGTGGGAATGGAACCCCCGAAAGTTTACGAAGGAGAGTATTTTTCCCCCTTTTTTTCCTTTCCAATACATGATTACATACTACTCTTCAATACACATATATTATGCATATGTACCGGCATATATACCTAAAACAAAGCAAAGTCTAAATCCACCTCTGCATTACCCCTCGCCGACGTTGAACTAACGTCACCAACCTGTTCGCGGGGGAGGATCGACGGGGGGGGGGGGGAGGGGGGGTTCAAAAACTTAATACGTAGGATAGCTGATCGAAGCTGTGATAGATGGCGGGTATTCCTATGAATGTGGACGAGGTTCAGCCTCCTCTGAAGGAAGGCTTCTACAGCATAGAACTGAACAAGACAGTCTGGAAGGTGCCGGACAAGTACCAGGACCTTACACCTATAGGGACGGGAGCTTATGGTTCAGTATGGTGAGCTTTGCTCCTAAGCTAATCACAATTAGCTTTCCATATACTAAGGGGTATCCAACAATTGTGTTGTTGTTTTTATGGTTGAATTGTCCTGTTGAATTGTCCTGTTAAATTGTCCTGTGAGGGTGTGGCTTTGTGAGCACCCTTCTCATGATGATTTCTTTTGTGCTGAAAATTATAGACGTTTATCACTGTGAGCACTAAATCCTCTATTCTACCGCAGGACGGGTGTGTAAAAATAAGTGGCAACAAAACAGTAACTCCTGACTACCACGGAGGCCAGGCCTACCTGCCATTCACGTATTTACATTCACATGCCCAGGCCTTGAGTGTCTGGCCCGTGGATGTAATTTCATGTACAAACCTTGTAGAATGCTTTTAAATGGGTGGCTGGGGAGGAGAGAGGGGGGGGGGGGGGGGGGTTATTTTAGTTCAGACTCTTAGTCAATCAACTGCTAGATCTGCTAGAGACCTCACCTCAACCAACAAGCAGGTGTAGTTTTCCTAGCGGGATCATAAAGACATTGTTTTGGTCCTAAGGGTAGAGCACTGGCTCAGAGGTCTATTGTATGCCTGCCTACCTACCTAGTTCCAGTGGAATCTCATCTATCTTCCAAGGAAATATGTGTCTGCTATACACACCAATTTTGTGACTGATAGTTAGCATTTCCCCCGCTTATTTTCGTAATCTATCATGTCTGATACCATAGCAATAATGTGAGCGAGCTGCTTTTTCAGTTAAAATGGCTTTGCTAACAGACTTCTGACCATGTATATATATACTACTGTATATACTGGTTATACTTTTGCTACCAAGGTGCTTTGCAAGGTGAAATGATGTGGAATTTACAACTCCCGAACAATGCTGATAAGCCAGTCGTCACCTGATTGTAATATAATTTATTTCTGTGATCTAATTGGTTTATATGTGTGTGGGGGGTGGGGGGTGGGGGGCAGAGGACTGGTTACTTTTCTAAGCTACCTTAAAACATAATAAAATATGTTTCTAAGCAATTGCAGAATGGCTGAGGGAACATCCAGCTGAAGTGAGTCATCAAACTCTTCAATATTACAGATGGCTAGATCCACTGCTGGAAGTCTTTAGCAGCAGCAAGTCTGCAAATTCCCCAATGGAGAGAGGGGAGTACTGCTGATAACTTGCAAGGAAGATGAAAGTCTAGTCGACCATAAATACCGGTGCTGGCAGGGCTAGGATTGGGTGGGCAACCGCCTTGAACCTTGGATATGTATGTGTGTACCATCTGGAGTGGCCCTCGGCATCAGGATATGTGTGCACCATCTGGAGGAGTGGCCCTTGGCATCAGGATAGTGGCCCTCGGCATCAGTGTGTCACGCTGCAGAATAATGCACAACCTTGGTCACCTTATTAAGGATCACTCCCAATGATCATTATCAGCCTCAACTCCAGACTGCATGCTAATGTTGAGACAAATAATAGAATACATCTGCAATTTCTGCACATGTTTAAATTGGGTATGCAACTTGGCAGTTCATGGTGCCAGGGTACATGATACCAGTGGTTATAGCGCTATTTGGGGTATTTCGGGGGGGGGGGGCTGAAGGTCCAACCAGAATGAAATTTTCAAGACCCTATAAAAAAAATCCTCCCTACATTTCTGATGCAGGTGATTTTCATGTCAAAGATGGGCGTATGTCTTGCACAGGATGCATGGCAAGCTAAATGGCTGAGGGGTTTTTGGGGGTGGTGGGGGGATCAACTTCAAAGTGATTATGAAATCGATGAAATTCCAAAGCAGCCATTATTGAAAGTGCACATATGCAAGTATTGTTCACAATAACAAGAATTTTAGAAAGCTCTTTATGTGGAAGTAGCAGAGCAGGCGAGATTGTCAAAACACATGCACAGACAACTTTCTGAAACTTGCTCTGGGCTTAAAACCTGCCCTAGTACGGATGTGCTCGCACATGCCAGAGTTGCACAAACTGCAGCCAGGAATGGTGAGACTCTATCATAGCCCTGAAAGATGATTCCATTCTGGTATGTCCTGGGAGAACTTGTGGTCTGTCCTGAGCAAACTTACAGTCTGTCCTGGGCGAACTTGCGGTCTGTCCTGGGAGAACTTGCGGTCTTTCCTTGGCAAGCGGTCTGTCCAGGCAAACTTGCGGTCTGTTCTGGGTGAACTTGCGGTCTGACCTGGGAGAACTTGAGGTCTGTCCTGGGAGAACTTGAGGTCTGTCCTGGGAGAACTTGAGATCTGTCCTGGACGAACTTGAGATCTATCCTGGGAGAACTTGCAGTCTACCATGGGTGAGCTGTCTGTCCTGGGAGAACTTGAGGTCTGTCCTGGGTGAACTTGAGGTCAGTCCTGGGAGAACTTGAGGTCAGTCCTGGGCGAACTTGAGATCTGTCCTGGGCGAACTCCGAACTCCCAGTCTACCCTGGGTGAGCAGTCTGTCCTGGGAGAACTTGAAGTCTGTCTTGGGCGAACTTGTGGTCAGTCCTAGGAGAACTTGCAGATTATCACATCTCTTTTGAACATCTTGTTTGTGTGCACCTGGACATGATTGTAATGTGTTTAGGCGTATCTGAGAATATCATCATAATTATGGATGTTTTAGAAACACTGCTTGTGCATGCCAATTTTGTCCACTTCTTTTATCATAAAATTGCAGAAACAAACGGACACACTCAACTCAAATTGAGAACACTGCTTGCATTTTGAGTGCTGTTCTATTTCTGCACTGGAATTTCTTGCTGTATGATCCTTACACATTTAGCTGTCCTCGTGTGTTGATGGTTTAGTTGTGGTTGTGTCTTATACACAGGGTAAGTATTTCACATAATGACAACACTTATAGCTAAGTGTATATTGAAAATGGACACCTTGCCATTTTCAGAACAGTAACTGGGAACTTAATTAACTCAGAGCAAAGTGACGTTTGTAATTCATGCTCTCTCTCTCTATGTGCACCGCCATAGTAGGGACATTTTCATCCTGCCAAAGTTCTGGCCCACCTTCTTCGGGGTCGCAGGTACAGCTTGGGCTGGGCCAGTGTAGCAGGGTTTTCAGTGCACACAGAGCCTCAGTGAAGCAGGGTTGTCAGTGCGCACAGAGCCTTTGGGCAGGGACAGGTGGCAGGATTGTCAGCATACACTGAGCCCTTGAGCCGGACCGATGTAGCAGGGTTTTCAGTGCACACAGAGCCTCAGTGAAGCAGGGTTTTCAGTGCACACAGAGCCTCAGTGAAGCAGGGTTTTCAGTGCACACAGAGCCTCAGTGAAGCAGGGTTTTCAGTGCACACAGAGCCTCAGTGAAGCAGGGTTTTCAGTGCACACAGAGCCTCAGTGAAGCAGGGTTGTCAGTGCACACAGAGCCCTTGGCAGCCCCCACAGCTAGAAGTCCAGCAGGCTCAAGTCGGGGTTGTGGGGCGACCACTTGTGGGTGTTGCCGAGGGCAATGAGGCAGTGTCGAAGAGCTGGTACATATAGGTGAAGGTGTCAGGGTGAGGTGGGATCCTCTCTTGCTTGAACCAGCCATACGGAGCTGGCCTGGAGTGAGGGTCACACTCGTGGCCTGGAGTGAGGGTCGCACTCAGGTCAACATGGAACTTCTCAGTGACCTAGCCACAGCATTTGGCATTAATGGTGACGGTCCGACAATCTTCTTCGAACCAGTAGGGACGTAGTAGCCCGTGCCTGGCATTGTAGGGCAGGAAGGCAGAGACATTTGTGTCGTTCATCTGCCTCTCTGCAATCTCCTCAGAAGGCCTCAGAAGATGTTGTTGTGTACTGCTAATGGCCGTTGTTATGGAAGTGTTCCTCATCAGAGAACCAGGTATGATTGATCCAGCCAAGGGTGCGTTCCAGCTTGTTGCTGAACCAATCACACGTGACCTGTCCTCTTTTGCGTGACGTCAGTTTATGCTCCATGTATTAGGTGAGCTTCCTGGGCATAATACGCAGCACACTTGAGTGGGAGAATCACAACTCTTGGCGACGGTGGTAGGACCTCTAGGGGGCTTTTGATGGCCAAGTCATGCTCAGCATGAATGTTGGGTTGGTTTTCTTGACTGCTGCTGGACGTCCACTTCTGCCCTTGTGTGTGCTATGGACAGACACTACACTTGCTCTCAAAGTGCTTGGCAAACCTCAGTATGATAATGCATTTGGGTGCATCACGTATGTGCACATTGAACTTAATAAACTGATGATGGGCTGTGATGGACTTGGTCTCGTACCTAGAGTTCGACGATTTTAACTTTCTGCTCTGCTATGAAAAATATTTTAGCTGGAAACTTGTGCTTCACTTTTGTCACATGCCATAATCCCCGCCCCCAAATCCAAATCCTGGGGCGTGGGTTATAAAAGAGAAATGGGAATTTTTTGAAATCCTGACACTATTATTTAAGCACCCGGTAGTGGATTAGAGTAGGTTGACAATAGCTCTATGGGGACACATACTGCACCAACACCACACTGGGTGGAGGCAGGTTGAAGTAGGTTGACTATAGCTCTATGAAAACACACACTGGACTAACATCACACTGGGTTGAGGCAGGTTGAAATCGGTTGACAATAGCTCTATGGGGACACACACTGGGCTGACACCACACTGGGTTAACGCAGGTTGAAGTAGGTTGACAATAGCTCTATGAGGACACACACTGGACTAACATCACACTGGGTTTGAGGCAGGTTGAAATCGGTTGACAATAGCTCTATGGGGACACACACTGGACCAACAGCACACTGGGTTTGACGCAGGTTGAAGTAGATTGACAATCTATGAGGACACACACTGGACCAACACCACACTGGGGGTAGGTTGAAGTAGGTTGACAATAGCTCTATGGGACACACTGGACCAACATCACACTGAGTTAAGGCATGTTGAAGTAGGTTGACAATAGCTCTATGGGGACACACACTGGACCAACACCACACTGGTTTGAGGCAGGTTGAAGTAGGTTGACAATAGCTCTGGGGATACATGCTGGATCAACACCACACTGGGTGGAGGTAGGTTGAAGTTGGTTGACAATAGTTCTACGGTGGCACACACTGGACCAACACCACACTGGGTGGAGGCAGGTTGAAGTAGGTTGACAATAGCTCTATGGACACACACTGGACCAATACTGCACTGGGTTGAGGTAGGTTGAAGTAGGTTGACAATAGCCCTATGGTGGCACACACTGGACCAACACCACACTGGGTGGAGGCAGGTTGACAATGGGGACTTACTATGCAATAGTCTAAGCTTCTCATGGAGTTTATTTTGCTTTGTCTCTCTCTCATAGTTCTGCTTTGGATGTGAAATACAATATGAAAGTGGCTCTAAAGAAACTGTCCCGACCATTCCAAACCTCCGTCCATGCTAAGAGGACCTACAGGGAACTCCGCTACCTCAAGCATCTTAAACATGAGAATGTGGGTGGAGTCATGGATATATTGGTGGACGTGTTGAATTTGGCATTGGAAGGAAACCAATTGGGCTATTTCTAAGAGGGGGTACACATTTGCTCTGTATGTGTGACATGATATCCTATCTAGTGGTCATTTTTATTAACCCAAGTGTGATAGGGGGAACCTGTTGCATCATAAAGTTAGCCATAGTGTTTCTAGGAGACTCTCTAGCCTCCATCAGGAATATAGTGAGGACTACATACTGACAGGTTATATGTAATCTGAACTCTTTCCGTTCATAACTGCTTGCAGGTCATCGGCCTGTTGGACGTCTTCACACCAGCTACATGTCAAGAGGCATTTGAAGAAGTGTAAGTGATGATTGGAAGTGCAGAGTCAGTACTCAAACCTCACCTACTATGTGCTAATCAGGTTTCAATTAGTGAGTGGTTACTCGCCAGATAGTCGGGCAACCTTCCTCTCTCCTCACCCTACTCATTCTAGACTAGAGGAATCTCAAGTGCAGTACAGGCCATTTGTGGTGTGTGTGTTGTCAGTGCTGTTTTGTGGTTGCATCCCAATCTCTGTGTTGCATTCCACAAGTCCATGCAGCAGCTACGCAGGGCAGGAGTATGAGGGAGTGTACTAGTACTCCCTACCTGTATGAGTGGCAGGGCAGGAGTATGAGGGAGTGTACTAGTACTCCCTACCTGTATGGGTGGCAGGGCAGGAGTATGAGGGAGTGTACTAGTACTCCCTACCTGTATGAGTGGCAGGGCAGGAGTATGAGGGAGTGTACTAGTACTCCCTACCTGTATGGGTGGCAGGGCAGGAGTATGAGGGAGTGTACTAGTACTCCCTACCTGTATGAGTGGCAGGGCAGGAGTATGAGGGAGTGTACTAGTACACCCTACCTGTATGGGTGGCAGGGCAGGAGTATGAGGGAGTGTACTAGTACTCCCTACCTGTATGGGTGGCAGGGCAGGAGTATGAGGGAGTGTACTAGTACTCCCTACCTGTATGAGTGGCAGGGCAGGAGTATGAGGGAGTGTACTAGTACTCCCTACCTGTATGGGTGGCAGGGCAGGAGTATGAGGGAGTGTACTAGTACTCCCTACCTGTATGAGTGGCAGGGCAGGAGTATGAGGGAGTGTACTAGTACTCCCTACCTGTATGGGTGGCAGGGCAGGAGTATGAGGGAGTGTACTAGTACTCCCTACCTGTATGAGTGGCAGGGCAGGAGTATGAGGGAGTGTACTAGTACACCCTACCTGTATGGGTGGCAGGGCAGGAGTATGAGGGAGTGTACTAGTACTCCCTACCTGTATGGGTGGCAGGGCAGGAGTATGAGGGAGTGTACTAGTACTCCCTCCCTGTATGAGTGGCAGGGCAGGAGTATGAGGGAGTGTACTAGGACTCCCTACCTGTATGAGTGGCAGGGCAGGAGTATGAGGGAGTGTACTAGTACTCCCTGCCTGTATGAGTGGCAGGGCAGGAGTATGAGGGAGTGTACTAGTACTCCCTCCCTGTATGGGTGGCAGGGCAGGAGTATGAGGGAGTGTACTAGTACTCCCTCCCTGTATGGGTGGCAGGGCAGGAGTATGAGGGAGTGTACTAGGACTCCCTACCTGTATGGGTGGCAGGGCAGGAGTATGAGGGAGTGTACTAGTACTCGCTACCTGTATGAGTGGCAGGGCAGGAGTATGAGGGAGTGTACTAGTACTCCCTCCCTGTATGAGTGGCAGGGCAGGAGTATGAGGGAGTGTACTAGTACCCCCTCCCTGTATGGGTGGCAGGGCAGGAGTATGAGGGAGTGTACTAGTCCTCCCTACCTGTATGGGTGGCAGGGCAGGAGTATGAGGGAGTGTACTAGTACTCCCTACCTGTATGGTTGGCAGGGCAGGAGTATGAGGGAGTGTACTAGTACTCCCTACCTGTATGAGTGGCAGGGCAGGAGTATGAGGGAGTGTACTAGTACTCCCTACCTGTATGAGTGGCAGGGCAGGAGTATGAGGGAGTGTACTAGGACTCCCTACCTGTATGGGTGGCAGGGCAGGAGTATGAGGGAGTGTACTAGTACTCCCTACCTGTATGAGTGGCAGGGCAGGAGTATGAGGGAGTGTACTAGTACTCCCTACCTGTATGGGTGGCAGGGCAGGAGTATGAGGGAGTGTACTAGTACACCCTACCTGTATGGGTGGCAGGGCAGGAGTATGAGGGAGTGTACTAGTACTCCCTACCTGTATGGGTGGCAGGGCAGGAGTATGAGGGAGTGTACTAGTACTCCCTCCCTGTATGAGTGGCAGGGCAGGAGTATGAGGGAGTGTACTAGGACTCCCTACCTGTATGAGTGGCAGGGCAGGAGTATGAGGGAGTGTACTAGTACTCCCTGCCTGTATGAGTGGCAGGGCAGGAGTATGAGGGAGTGTACTAGTACTCCCTCCCTGTATGGGTGGCAGGGCAGGAGTATGAGGGAGTGTACTAGTACTCCCTCCCTGTATGGGTGGCAGGGCAGGAGTATGAGGGAGTGTACTAGGACTCCCTACCTGTATGGGTGGCAGGGCAGGAGTATGAGGGAGTGTACTAGTACTCGCTACCTGTATGAGTGGCAGGGCAGGAGTATGAGGGAGTGTACTAGTACTCCCTCCCTGTATGAGTGGCAGGGCAGGAGTATGAGGGAGTGTACTAGTACCCCCTCCCTGTATGGGTGGCAGGGCAGGAGTATGAGGGAGTGTACTAGTCCTCCCTACCTGTATGGGTGGCAGGGCAGGAGTATGAGGGAGTGTACTAGTACTCCCTACCTGTATGGTTGGCAGGGCAGGAGTATGAGGGAGTGTACTAGTACTCCCTACCTGTATGAGTGGCAGGGCAGGAGTATGAGGGAGTGTACTAGTACTCCCTACCTGTATGAGTGGCAGGGCAGGAGTATGAGGGAGTGTACTAGTACTCCCTACCTGTATGGGTGGCAGGGCAGGAGTATGAGGGAGTGTACTAGTACTCCCTGCCTGTATGAGTGGCAGGGCAGGAGTATGAGGGAGTGTACTAGTACTCCCTACCTGTATGGGTGGCAAGGCAGGAGTATGAGGGAGTGTACTAGTACTCCCTAGTGGCAGGGCAGGAGTATGAGGGAGTGTACTAGTACTCCCTACCTGTATGGGTGGCAGGGCAGGAGTATGAGGGAGTGTACTAGTACTCCCTCCCTGTATGGGTGGCAGGGCAGGAGTATGAGGGAGTGTACTAGTACTCCCTACCTGTATGAGTGGCAGGGCAGGAGTATGAGGGAGTGTACTAGTACTCCCTACCTGTATGGGTGGCAGGGCAGGAGTATGAGGGAGTGTACTAGGACTCCCTACCTGTATGAGTGGCAGGGCAGGAGTATGAGGGAGTGTACTAGTACTCCCTCCCTGTATGGGTGGCAGGGCAGGAGTATGAGGGAGTGTACTAGTACTCCCTACCTGTATGGGTGGCAGGGCAGGAGTATGAGGGAGTGTACTAGTACTCCCTCCCTGTATGGGTGGCAGGGCAGGAGTATGAGGGAGTGTACTAGTACTCCCTACCTGTATGGGTGGCAGGGCAGGAGTATGAGGGAGTGTACTAGTACTCCCTGCCTGTATGGGTGGCAGGGCAGGAGTATGAGGGAGTGTGCTAGTACTCCCCACCTGTATGAGTGGCAGGGCAGGAGTATGAGGGAGTGTACTAGTACTCCCTACCTGTATGGGTGGCAGGGCAGGAGTATGAGGGAGTGTATTAGTACTCCCTGCCTGTATGAGGGAGTGTACTAGTACTCCCTGCCTGTATGGGTGGCAGGGCAGGAGTATGAGGGAGTGTACTAGTACTCCCTGCCTGTATGGGTGGCAGGGCAGGAGTATGAGGGAGTGTACTAGTACTCCCTACCTGTATGGGTGACAGGGCAGGAGTATGAGGGAGTGTACTAGTACTCCCTACCTGTATGAGTGGCAGGGCAGGAGTATGAGGGAGTGTACTAGTACTCCCTTCCTGTATGAGTGGCAGGGCAGGAGTATGAGGGAGTGTACTAGTACTCCCTCCCTGTATGGTTGGCAGGGCAGGAGTATGAGGGAGTGTACTAGTACTCCCTACCTGTATGGGTGGCAGGGCAGGAGTATGAGGGAGTGTACTAGTACTCCCTACCTGTATGGGTGGCAGGGCAGGAGTATGAGGGAGTGTACTAGTACTCCCTACCTGTATGGGTGGCAGGGCAGGAGTATGAGGGAGTGTACTAGTACTCCCTCCCTGTATGGGTGGCAGGGCAGGAGTATGAGGGAGTGTACTAGTACTCCCTCCCTGTATGAGTGGCAGGGCAGGAGTATGAGGGAGTGTACTAGTACTCCCTACCTGTATGGGTGGCAGGGCAGGAGTATGAGGGAGTGTACTAGTACTCCCTGCCTGTATGGGTGGCAGGGCAGGAGTATGAGGGAGTGTACTAGTACTCCCTACCTGTATGGGTGGCAGGGCAGGAGTATGAGGGAGTGTACTAGTACTCCCTCCCTGTATGGGTGGCAGGGCAGGAGTATGAGGGAGTGTACTAGGACTCCCTACCTGTATGGGTGGCAGGGCAGGAGTATGAGGGAGTGTACTAGTACTCCCTCCCTGTATGGGTGGCAGGGCAGGAGTATGAGGGAGTGTACTAGGACTCCCTACCTGTATGAGTGGCAGGGCAGGAGTATGAGGGAGTGTACTAGTACTCCCTGCCTGTATGGGTGGCAGGGCAGGAGTATGAGGGAGTGTACTAGTACTCCCTGCCTGTATGGGTGGCAGGGCAGGAGTATGAGGGAGTGTACTAGTACTCCCTGCCTGTATGGGTGGCAGGGCAGGAGTATGAGGGAGTGTACTAGTACTCCCTCCCTGTATGGGTGGCAGGGCAGGAGTATGAGGGAGTGTACTAGTACTCCCTACCTGTATGGGTGGCAGGGCAGGAGTATGAGGGAGTGTACTAGTACTCCCTCCCTGTATGAGTGGCAGGGCAGGAGTATGAGGTAGTGTACTAGTACTCCCTACCTGTATGAGTGGCAAGGCAGGAGTATGAGGGAGTGTACTAGTACTACCTCCCTGTATGAGTGGCAGGGCAGGAGTATGAGGGAGTGTACTAGTACTCCCTACCTGTATGGGTGGCTGGGCAGGAGTATGAGGGAGTGTACTAGTACTCCCTACCTGTATGGGTGGCAGGGCAGGAGTATGAGGGAGTGTACTAGTACTCCCTACTTGTATGGGTGGCAGGGCAGGAGTATGAGGGAGTGTACTAGTACTCCCTACCTGTATGGGTGGCAGGGCAGGAGTATGAGGGAGTGTACTAGTACTCCCTGCCTGTATGAGTGGCAGGGCAGGAGTATGAGGGAGTGTACTAGTACTCCCTACCTGTATGGGTGGCAGGGCAGGAGTATGAGGGAGTGTACTAGTACTCCCTACCTGTATGAGTGGCAGGGCAGGAGTATGAGGGAGTGTACTAGTACTCCCTGCCTGTTTGAGTGGCAGGGCAGGAGTATGAGGGAGTGTACTAGTACTCCCTGCCTGTATGGGTGGCAGGGTAGGAGTATGAGGGAGTGTACTAGTACTCCCTACCTGTATGGGTGGCAGGGCAGAAGTATGAGGGAGTGTACTAGTACTCCCTACCTGTATGGGTGGCAGGGCAGGAGTATGAGGGAGTGTACTAGTACTCCCTACCTGTATGGGTGGCAGGGCAGGAGTATGAGGGAGTGTACTAGTACTCCCTGCCTGTATGGGTGGCAGGGCAGGAGTATGAGGGAGTGTACTAGTACTCCCTGCCTGTATGAGTGGCAGGGCAGGAGTATGAGGGAGTGTACTAGTACTCCCTACCTGTATGGGTGGCAGGGCAGGAGTATGAGGGAGTGTACTAGTACTCCCTACCTGTATGGGTGGCAGGGCAGGAGTATGAGGGAGTGTACTAGTACTCCCTACCTGTATGGGTGGCAGGGCAGGAGTATGAGGGAGTGTACTAGTACTCCCTGCCTGTATGGGTGGCAGGGCAGGAGTATGAGGGAGTGTACTAGTACCCCCTACCTGTATGAGTGGCAGGGCAGGAGTATGAGGGAGTGTACTAGTACTCCCTCCCTGTATGAGTGGCAGGGCAGGAGTATGAGGGAGTGTACTAGTACTCCCTCCCTGTATGAGTGGCAGGGCAGGAGTATGAGGGAGTGTACTAGTACTCCCTGCCTGTATGGGTGGCAGGGCAGGAGTATGAGGGAGTGTACTAGTACTCCCTCCCTGTATGGGTGGCAGGGCAGGAGTATGAGGGAGTGTACTAGTACTCCCTACCTGTATGGGTGGCAGGGCAGGAGTATGAGGGAGTGTACTAGTACTCCCTGCCTGTATGGGTGGCAGGGCAGGAGTATGAGGGAGTGTACTAGTACTCCCTACCTGTATGAGTGGCAGGGCAGGAGTATGAGGGAGTGTACTAGTACTCCCTACTTGTATGGATGGCAGGTCAGGAGTATGAGGGAGTGTACTAGTACTACCTGCCTGTATGAGTGGCAGGGCAGGAGTATGAGGGAGTGTACTAGTACTCCCTACCTGTATGGGTGGCAGGGCAGGAGTATGAGGGAGTGTACTAGTACTCCCTACCTGTATGGGTGGCAGGGCAGGAGTATGAGGGAGTGTACTAGTACTCCCTGCATGTATGAGTGGCAGGGCAGGAGTATGAGGGAGTGTACTAGTACTCCCTGCCTGTATGGGTGGCAGGGCAGGAGTATGAGGGAGTGTACTAGTACTCCCTACCTGTATGAGTGGCAGGGCAGGAGTATGAGGGAGTGTACTAGTACTCCCTGCCTGTATGGGTGGCAGGGCAGGAGTATGAGGGAGTGTACTAGTACTCCCTACCTGTATGGGTGGCAGGGCAGGAGTATGAGGGAGTGTACTAGTACTCCCTACCTGTATGAGTGGCAGGGCAGGAGTATGAGGGAGTGTACTAGTACTCCCTGCCTGTATGAGTGGCAGGGCAGGAGTATGAAGGAGTGTACTAGTACTCCCTACCTGTATGGGTGGCAGGGCAGGAGTATGAGGGAGTGTACTAGTACTCCCTCCCTGTATGGGTGGCAGGGCAGGAGTATGAGGGAGTGTACTAGTACTCCCTACTTGTATGGATGGCCGGGCAGGAGTATGAGGGAGTGTACTAGTACTCCCTACCTGTATGGGTGGCAGGGCAGGAGTATGAGGGAGTGTACTAGTACTCCCTACCTGTATGGGTGGCAGGGCAGGAGTATGAGGGAGTGTACTAGTACTCCCTACCTGTATGGGTGGCAGGGCAGGAGTATGAGGGAGTGTACTAGTACTCCCTGCATGTATGAGTGGCAGGGCAGGAGTATGAGGGAGTGTACTAGTACTCCCTGCCTGTATGGGTGGCAGGGCAGGAGTATGAGGGAGTGTACTAGTACTCCCTACCTGTATGAGTGGCAGGGCAGGAGTATGAGGGAGTGTACTAGTACTCCCTGCCTGTATGGGTGGCAGGGCAGGAGTATGAGGGAGTGTACTAGTACTCCCTACCTGTATGGGTGGCAGGGCAGGAGTATGAGGGAGTGTACTAGTACTCCCTACCTGTATGAGTGGCAGGGCAGGAGTATGAGGGAGTGTACTAGTACTCCCTGCCTGTATGGGTGGCAGGGCAGGAGTATGAGGGAGTGTACTAGTACTCCCTACCTGTATGGGTGGCAGGGCAGGAGTATGAGGGAGTGTACTAGTACTCCCTACCTGTATGGGTGGCAGGGCAGGAGTATGAGGGAGTGTACTAGTACTCCCTACCTGTATGGGTGGCAGGGCAGGAGTATGAGGGAGTGTACTAGTACTCCCTACTTGTATGGATGGCCGGGCAGGAGTATGAGGGAGTGTACTAGTACTCCCTACCTGTATGGGTGGCAGGGCAGGAGTATGAGGGAGTGTACTAGTACTCCCTACCTGTATGGGTGGCAGGGCAGGAGTATGAGGGAGTGTACTAGTACTCCCTACCTGTATGGGTGGCAGGGCAGGAGTATGAGGGAGTGTACTAGTACTCCCTGCATGTATGAGTGGCAGGGCAGGAGTATGAGGGAGTGTACTAGTACTCCCTGCCTGTATGGGTGGCAGGGCAGGAGTATGAGGGAGTGTACTAGTACTCCCTACCTGTATGAGTGGCAGGGCAGGAGTATGAGGGAGTGTACTAGTACTCCCTGCCTGTATGGGTGGCAGGGCAGGAGTATGAGGGAGTGTACTAGTACTCCCTACCTGTATGGGTGGCAGGGCAGGAGTATGAGGGAGTGTACTAGTACTCCCTACCTGTATGGGTGGCAGGGCAGGAGTATGAGGGAGTGTACTACCTGTATGGGTTTGACCATCCCTCCACCCACTCCTGTACAAAAATGAACAAACAAACAAACAAGCCAAAGCTCATCTCTCTAAAATTGGAAGCCTAAATCTGTTTTTCCACTGCTCCAAACCACTCGTAGTGCGCCTTGACCCCTTCATTAAGGTAGTAGTCTGGAAGTCCTAAAGGCCGTAAAAATATGAAACCCCCTTGGAATCCATCTTGAAGGACGTATGTTTCTATCTGTTTCTATCTCCTTTCCCCTTGCCTAACTTGCGTACACTGCCAGAAGAATTCCAAATATTCCACTGCACATGCACGACTACTAGGTTTCTCGTTTATAGTAAAATGGCATGGATATAGTTTGTAATTGATGATGTAATCAAGCTAACTTACTTACATTGTTCTGTTGTTCTCCATGAGACTCAAGCTTAGCTCTGTTGCTCTCCATGACTCAATCAAGATATGCTTAGCTATGTTGTTCCCCATGACTCGATCAAGATATGCTTAACTCTGTTGTTCTCCATGACTCAATCAAGATATGCTTAGCTGTGTTGTTCTCCATGACTCAATCAAGATATGCTTAGCTCTGTGTTGTTCTCCATGACTCAATCAAGATATGCTTAACTCTGTTGTTCTCCATGACTCAATCAAGATATGCTTAGCTCTGTTGTTCTCCATGACTCAATCAAGATATGCTTAGCTCTGTTGTTCTCCATGACTCAATCAAGATATGCTTAGCTCTGTTGTTCTCCATGACTCAATCAAGATGTATGCTTAGCTATGTTGTTCTCCATGACTCAATCAAGATATGCTTAGCTATGTTGTTCTCCATGACTCAATCAAGATATGGTTAGCTCTGTTGTTCTCCATGACTCAATCAAGATATGCTTAGCTATTTTGTTCTCCATGACTCAATCAAGATATGGTTAGCTCTGTTGTTCTCCATGACTCAATCAAGATATGCTTAGCTATGTTGTTCTCCATGACTCAATCAAGATATGCTTAGCTCTGTTGTTCTTCATGACTCTTTATGATTAGCTCTGTTGTTCTCCATGACTCAATCAAGATATGCTTAGCTGTGTTGTTCTCCATGATTCAATCAAGATATGCTTAGCTCTGTTGTTCTCCATGACTCAATCAAGATATGCTTAGCTGTGTTGTTCTCCATGACTCAATCAAGTTATGCTTAGCTATTTTGTTCTCCATGATTCAATCAAGATATGCTTAGCTCTGTGTTGTTCTCCACGACTCAATCAAGATATGCTTAGCTCTGTTGTTCTCCATGACTCAAGATATGCTTAGCTATTTTGTTCTCCATGACTCAATCAAGATATGCTTAGCTCTGTTGTTCTCCACGACTCAATCAAGATATGATTAGCTCTGTTGTTCTCCACGACTCAATCAAGATATGCTTAGCTCTGTTGTTCTCCATAACTCAATCAAGATATGCTTAGCTATTTTGTTCTCCATGATTCAATCAAGATATGCTTAGCTCTGTGTTGTTCTCCACGACTCAATCAAGATATGCTTAGCTCTGTTGTTCTCCATGACTCAATCAAGATATGCTTAGCTATTTTGTTCTCCATGACTCAATCAAGATATGCTTAGCTCTGTTGTTCTCCACGACTCAATCAAGATATGATTAGCTCTGTTGTTCTCCACGACTCAATCAAGATATGATTAGCTCTGTTGTTCTCCACGACTCAATCAAGATATGCTTAGCTCTGTTGTTCTCCATGACTCAATCAAGATATGCTTAGCTATTTTGTTCTCCATGACTCAATCAAGATATGCTTAGCTCTGTTGTTCTCCACGACTCAATCAAGATATGATTAGCTCTGTTGTTCTCCACGACTCAATCAAGATATGATTAGCTCTGTTGTTCTCCACGACTCAATCAAGATATGCTTAGCTCTGTTGTTCTCCTGTGCATTGTTATGTCCAAGCAGGAGCTGTAGCTGATCCTTGGCTGCCCCTAATGACAAAACAGCAGCTAGATATTGTGTAGTGTAGCAATAGGCAACAAGATAAAGTTTTTTAAAAGGAGTGTGTCATCTCTGCTGTTTGGTTTGGTTGAGGAGTTCTCCCCTGCCCTGCCACAATGTTGAAGGATTCTGTGCAACTACAAACAGCCCCAAAAAATTATAATGAGGTAGCGACAACTGAACATCGTGAGACCCCACCCACACCTTAATCACCAACCAGTTGTCAAGGCTCCATGCATCCACCCATGGGGACTCACTGCCACCACCATCACACCATGCATCGACCCATGGTGACTCACTGCCACCACCATCACACCATGCATCCACCCATCTGCCACCACCATCACACCATGCATCCACCCATGATGACTCACTGCCACCACCATCACACCATGCATCCACCCATGGGGACTCACTGCCACCACCATCACACCATGCATCCACCCATGGGGTCTCACTGCCACCACAATCACACCATGTATCCACCCATGGGGACTCACTGCCACCACCATCACACCATGCATCCACACATGGTGACTCACTGCCACCACCATCACACCATGCATCCACCCATGATGACTCACTGCCACCACCATCACACCATGCATCCACCCATGATGACTCACTGCCACCACCATCACACCATGCATCCACCCATGATGACTCACTGCCACCACCATCACACCATGCATCCACCCATGGGGACTCACCACCACCATCACACCATGCATCCACCCATGGTGACTCACTACCACCACCATCACACCATGCATCCACCCATGATGACTCACTGCCACCACCATCACACCATGCATCCACCCATGGGGACTCACCACCACCATCACACCATGCATCCACCCATGATGACTCACTGCCACCACCATCACACCATGCATCCACCCATGGAGTCTCACTGCCACCACCATCACACCATGCATCCACCCATGATGACTCACTGCCACCACCATCACACCATGCATCCACCCATGGTGACTCACTGCCACCACCATCACACCATGCATCCACCCATGATGACTCACTGCCACCACCATCACACCATGCATCCACCCATGGTGACTCACTGCCACCACCATCACACCATGCATCCACCCATGATGACTCACTGCCACCACCATCACACCATGCATCCACCCATGGAGTCTCACTGCCACCACCATCACACCATGCATCCATCCATCGTTCAGTGTTCTCCCCAGGATTTTTGTAAGGGATATTGGCATGTCATCAGTGGAGTAGCGGACTAATAAACATGTTGGTCTGTGTTTTTCTGGTCTTGTATTCATTGCTGTGTTTACAGGTTGTATGAGGTGCACTGGACTAGATATAATATTGGTGCATGTCAAAGAGCTATGAATCAATACAGTATCATATTCTACAGTTATACTGAAGCTATACTGAAGCCTGAATGCTCGTATTATAATAGTGAATATAATTTTCTGGAAATATTTCATGGGTGAAGTAACTGTTGTGTGCTGTTTACAATGATGATTTGGGAAGATGTTTTCATAAACACTAAGAGAGGAGGAATGAACAGGAGACTATTTAAGTGGAAAGTAAGGGCTAAGCTACTCTCCTAGGCACTGCATCATCGCCCCAAATCCAAGTCAGCCCACCATGATGCTCTTCTCAAGCTTCACTAAGCTCTGCGAAATTAAAGTCATGCGAGGCCAGCTGATCCATGGCACTCGGCCGATGGCGACCTTACTAGGCCTACGATTATGTTATCAGCAGAGCGAACACGCCACACCTTACCCATCCTCCAACTCTAACATTCAGGGAAGTTCAACTTCCATTTTTTATCAATGCCAGCCTTCCTGTGTTTGTTTGAGCTCTGCTAGAAGACTCTCATCTAGACTTTGCTTCGGTAAGTCTCACTCACGAGGTGGGGGGCTACTGTGGAGCTAGAACTGCTGCAATTTTTCACCAACCACACCCACAATATGTATAAATGAAATTTTATTGCATCATTAATTTGACAAAAATGAACTTTGAACTGTATTAGTACAATTATAAGGTGTATTCTATTTCAAAGAACATCGGGCCAATACGCTTGAACGCCTGGGGAGAACACTGTTGCCATGGTAGGCAGGGGAGATTCTCAGTCGTTTGTTATTGAGTACACTGGAAAGGGCCTCTCTTTGCTTTCTAGTCAGGAAACAAACAAAACTGAGGTGGATTAGTAATTAGTATATTAGTGTTGGGTTTGTCTGTCTCCATCCATTTTTGTTCCTGTCTGCATATTGTCGTCTTTACATATTGTCGTCTTTAATGGTTGAAGACTGAACTCTAACTAGTCATGTCATCCTCCCTCACCCCATTCCTCCCCTTTCCTCGTTCCTCCCAGGTATCTTGTGACGCACTTGATGGGTTCGGATCTGAACAACATCATCAAGCAGCAGTCTCTCACAGATGAGCACGTACAGTTCCTAGTCTATCAAATACTTCGTGGGCTCAAGGTACAGTAAGATCCAACAGCCATGTCAATCACACCTGGCAAGGTACAGTAAGATCCAGCGGCCATGCCAATCACACCTGGCAAGGTACAGTAAGATCCAGCGGCCATGCCAATCACACCTGGCATGGTACAGTAAGATCCAGCGGCCATGCCAATCACACCTGGCATGGTACAGTAAGATCCAGCGGCCATGCCAATCACACCTGGCATGGTACAGTAAAATCCAGCGGCCATGCCAATCACACCTGGCAAGGTACAGTAAGATCCAGTGGCCATGCCAATCACACCTGGCATGGTACAGTAAGATCCAGCGGCCATGCCAATCACACATGGCATGGTACAGTAAGATCCAGCGGCCATGCCAATCACACCTGGCAAGGTACAGTAAGATCCAGCGGCCATGCCAATCACACCTGGCAAGGTACATTAAGATCCAGCGGCCATGCCAATCACACCTGGCAAGGTACATTAAGATCCAGCGGCCATGCCAATCACACTGGCATGGTACAGTAAGATCCAGCGGCCATGCCAATCACACCTGGCATGTTACAGTCCAGCGGCCATGCCAATCACACCTGGCATGGTACAGTAAGATCCAGCGGCCATGCCAATCACACCTGGCAGTTCTCTTCTGAGCACAGTCAAGACATGCACACTTTCCACTTTGCACTGGCTTTCTCTTTACTCTCCAAGATAGAACACTAGAGGGTTAAATACTGATAGGTAGAAACTAGAGGGTTAAAGACTGCTAGGTAGAACACTAGAGGGTTAAAGACTGCTAGGTAGAACACTAGAGGGTTAAAGACTGCTGGGTAGAACACTAGAGGGTTAAAGACTGCTAGGTAGAACACTAGAGGGTTAAAGACTGCTAGGTAGAACACTAGAGGGTTAAAGACTGCTAGGTAGAACACTAGAGGGTTAAAGACTGCTAGATAGAACAGTAGAGGGTTAAAGACTGCTAGGTAGAACACTAGAGGGTTAAAGACTGCTAGGTAGAACACTAGAGGGTAAAAGACTGCTAGGTAGAACACTAGAGGGTTAAAGACTGCTAGGTAGAACACTAGAGGGTTAAAGACTGCTAGGTAGAACAGTAGAGAGAACAGTAGAGGGTTAAAAATTGCTAGGTAGAATGCTAGAGGGTTAAAGACTGCTAGATAGAACACTAGAGGGTTAAAGACTGCTAGGTATAACCCTAGAGGGTTAAAGACTGCTAGGTAGAACACTAGAGGGTTAAAGACTGCTAGGTAGAACACTTAGAGGGTTAAAAACTGCTAGGTAGAATGCTAGAGGGTTAAAGACTGCTAGATAGAACACTAGAGGGTTAGAGACTGCTAGGTATAACCCTAGAGGGTTAAAGACTGCTAGGTAGAACACTAGAGGGTTAAAGACTGCTAGGTAGAACACTAGAGGGTAAAAGACTGCTAGGTAGAACACTAGAGGGTTAAAGACTGCTAGGTAGAACACTAGAGGGTTAAAGACTGCTAGGTAGAACAGTAGAGGGTTAAAAATTGCTAGGTAGAATGCTAGAGGGTTAAAGACTGCTAGGTAGAACACTAGAGGGTAAAAGACTGCTAGGTAGAACACTAGAGGGTTAAAGACTGCTAGGTAGAACAGTAGAGGGTTAAAAATTGCTAGGTAGAATGCTAGAGGGTTAAAGACTGCTAGGTAGAACACTAGAGGGTTAAAGACTGCTGAGGAGCGGATGATTTTAGGAGGTGGATTGAACACAACGGGCATACAAAATCCATGAGGCCTTCTCATGTGAACTCTCCTGTTAGTGCCATCTGCCAATGTGCTACCTCCTGAAAGTAACCCTCTATGGAGCACTAGCTACAGTAGCGGCCAAAAATAACTTTACGTTGCATTTTCGAACAACGTACGTACTAAGTTTTGAGAGCAAGCGTTGCGTGTGCATTCCTTACTGTTTTTCCAATCGTACTTCTAAAACGTAGGTGCATTGTGCAGCTGTAACGCATGCGTTCATAGTATAAATGTCCACGTGATACGTTTCGTCGCTCGCTCAAGTAGCTTACAGCTCTCTTTCTCGTGCTGTGGTGTATCGTCCTACAAAAAGCAAAAGCAAAGAATTCTGAACCTTAGCCTAAGTTTTGAAGCACCCAGTTAACTAGGTAGGACGACCTGAGCCTCCTGAAACATTACCTGTGATCGCACAACCTTTTGTTCAAGGAGAAAATTGGTTGTCGAGGCTCAAGTGGCAGGTTAAGTTTTTGTGCCATGCCATGAATTATAGAAAACTGGTAGCTTACAAGGAATATGAAGTCAGGAACCTGAAATGCCTTTCTATGCAGAGCATTACAAAAACTATGCTATATTACATTGACAACATGATGGCCTACTAACTACAATAGAGACTTTCTTCAAAGCAATGAGTGGCGTAGGACAGACATCTAGTAGTTGTACATTGCTGCATGGCAATTCATATTGCCATCTATTCTGAGGCAAACAAGGTAATGATTTGACTTGTGGGTACTTACCAACACGGGCCATGTATAAGATACACATAACTTGCGTGCCAGGGCTCAACCCTGGTGGAGTTCAAGTAACCAGGGTTTTGGTGTTTTTAAAAAAATACCGTATCGTCTCCCACACTCCAGGTCAAGAGGTCGGAGTGGCACAGCAATTTGTCAGCAAGGCAGGGAGTGCATTTGAGAATATCATCTGGTTTGACAAGTATACTGCGAAGCTTCTGCTACCCAGAAGATTTGTTGAGAGGTGATTCTTCACATTATCAAACTAAATAGCAGTGCTACTGGGTATTGATAATGTGTATTTCAATTTATGCAACATCTTTGTGTGTGGTTTGGTGCAGTAGTTGTCATCTGATAATATTGACAAGGCAAGTAAAGGTCCTGTTACTAGTGTGCTAGTTGTTGGTTTGTATCTTCTGGGCCAGTTTGACATCTCCATCCTCGGACTGGATACCTGCATTTATAAACCACAGACATCCAACATCTAAAGTGCTATTAGTCACAACATGCAGCCAAAATATCGCACAGAACTTGCATTATCAAGACATCCACACCACTTAGAGAGCCACTGCACACATAATCCAGCTTGTTACATTTGACAAACATAGGTGTGGAGGTCTTCAAGACCATTTTGTGTGCAACGTTACAACTTTAGCTCATATATGTTCTGATCAAGCTCAAGTGAAAATAGAGCTACTCAGATTGTCAACCAGATGATTACTAAGATGCCCTGACAAAGACCAAAGTATTTGGGTGGAAATGTTGGCAAAAAGCAAAAGAATTAGCACTGAAGTAGCAAATCTCAGCTACACTGAAATACCAGCAAGTAAAATGTATTCCGACAAAGGGACTAGCTGAGTTCAGTAAGACACAAAATTGAAAAAGTACCTCCAACACATCAAGAGCAAGCACTTACTTCTTTTGGGAATAGTATCCTCAGATATTTTCTGAACATCATCGATTTGACAGAGCTATCTAAACTGGCCCGCTGCTGCAATGTTACCTAAATAGAATTTGGCTCCGAATGCGCACGTATTCCTATTTGTCATGTGTCAGATCAAGGTAAAAATCAGATCAAGGTAAAAATAAACCTCGATGCATTGCAACGTTCATGCGTACCGTTCTCCGTGCGTTCTTAATTTGTAGATCGTGCGTTGCTTTTAAAACGCTCGAGCGTACCACGTACGTTGTACAGAAACGCAACGTAAAGTTATTTTTGACCGCTACTGTATGTTCAAACATTGGGAATCGAGTGAAGAGGTGTGGCAATGTGTGAAGAGGTGTGGCAATATGTGAAGAGGTGTGGCAATGTGAGTGAGGGGGTGAGGCAATGTGTGTGAAGTGAAGAGGTGTGGCAATGTGCGGGTGGAAGAGTCATGAAGCAGTTCATTGTTGTGGGCTCCTAATCGCTTGGGACCATTTCTGACCAAGCAACTCAAAGATACACTTCTTAATTAATATTGTTAGGGTTGGGTAGTTCGTGTACATCAGTCGGGATGATCAAGTTACATGAGTCATCTAATCTCTTGAACCTTTTGCAAGTTCCCCTTAGTAGGTTAATTGATAACCAAATACGATGCAACTAGTTAAGTGATCCTCCCTGCTACACACAACTAATCACCTGATACACACAACCAATCAGTCTACTAAGATAAACTGCACAGTCAGCAATTGTAAGAGTCTGTGTGTGTGTGTGTGTGTGTGTGTGTGTGTGTGTGTGTGTGTGCAGGTTCAGGTTTGTCACGTTAGCAATTGGTAAATATTCATCCTCACCTTGAGTGTTGGAATTCTGGTACTTCAGCTAGCCGGCCAGTTAGTCGTTAGGCCTGCCATGGCTGCGGGACCAAACATTCATACACACTTTTACTGAGGCCATTTATGCTTCTTGTACAGAATGTACACACTCATGCTTGAAGCGAAAACTTTTTCCATAGCCTAGTTCTGCTCAGTTTCTACAGCACGCTTGCTCTCTCTCTCTCATGTCTTCCCTTTTTCTTGTTTGTTTTACTCTGTTACATCCGTACACTGACCCCTCTCTTAGCAGTGCAATTAAGCACATGCACGTCGGTACACTGACCCCTCTCTTAGCAGTGCAATTAAGCACATGCACGTGGGTACACTGACCCCTCTCTTAGCAGTGCAATTAAGCACATGCACGTGGGTACACTGACCTCTCTCTTAGCAGTGCAATTAAGCACATGCACGTGGGTACACTGACCCCTCTCTTAGCAGTGCAATTAAGCACATGCACGTCGGTACGCTGACCTCTCTCTTAGCAGTGCAATTAAGCACATGCACGTGGGTACACTGACCCCTCTCTTAGCAGTGCAATTAAGTACAGGCACGTCGGTACACTGACCCCTCTCTTAGCAGTGCAATTAAGCACATGCACGTGGGTACACTGACCCCTCTCTTAGCAGTGCAATTAAGCACATGCACGTGGGTACACTGACCCCTCTCTTAGCAGTCCAATTAAGCACATGCACGTCGGTACGCTGACCTCTCTCTTAGCAGTGCAATTAAGCACATGCACGTGGGTACACTGACCTCTCTCTTAGCAAGTGCAATTAAGCACATGCACGTGGGTACACTGACCTCTCTCTTAGCAGTGCAATTAAGCACATGCACGTGGGTACACTGACCCCTCTCTTAGCAGTGCAATTAAGCACATGCTCGTGGGTACACTGACCCCTCTCTTAGCAGTGCAATTAAGCACATGCACGTGGGTACACTGACCCCTCTCTTAGCAGTGCAATTAAGCACATGCACGTGGGTACACTGACCCCTCTCTTAGCAAGTGCAATTAAGCACATGCACGTGGGTACACTGACCTCTCTCTTAGCAGTGCAATTAAGCACATGCACGTCGGTACACTGACCCCTCTCTTAGCAGTGCAATTAAGCACATGCTCGTGGGTACACTGACCCCTCTCTTAGCAGTGCAATTAAGCACATGCACGTGGGTACACTGACCCCTCTCTTATCAGTGCAATTAAGCACATGCACGTGGGTACACTGACCCCTCTCTTATCAGTGCAATTAAGCACATGCACGTGGGTACACTGACCCCTCTCTTAGCAGTGCAATTAAGCACATGCACGTGGGTACACTGACCCCTCTCTTAGCAGTGCAATTAAGCACATGCACGTGGGTACACTGACCCCTCTCTTAGCAGTGCAATTAAGCACATGCTCGTGGGTACACTGACCCCTCTCTTAGCAGTGCAATTAAGCACATGCTCGTGGGTACACTGACCCCTCTCTTAGCAGTGCAATTAAGCACATGCACGTGGGTACACTGACCCCTCTCTTAGCAGTGCAATTAAGCACATGCACGTCGGTACACTGACCCCTCTCTTAGCAGTGCAATTAAGCACATGCACGTCGGTACACTGACCCCTCTCTTAGCAGTGCAATTAAGCACATGCACAGTTGCAACATTGCAGTTCATACAACTGTTTATTCCTCTGTGTGATCAACATACATACACGGGAGGCAAAAAAAAAAATTCCATGTTTACAGTGTCTTGCTTTGCGCAGCGGTCACTTGTCTTACATATTGAACTGCAAAGCATGTTAGGCCATTGGGTTAATGTTAGAACAGGATCTAAATTGTTTTAGGATGTGTTTCTAGTTGGTTTGGGTTATGTTGCTAGGAGGTTTAGAGTGTCTTGGATGTGTTGCTAAGTGGTTTAAATATGTTGCTAGGTGGTTGAGATGCATTGCGGTTGGGATGCATTGCTAGGTGGTTTATGATGCGTTGCTAGGTGGTTTAGGATGTGTTGGAGGTACTACTAAGTGATTTGATGGACGTCACATGACAATCTGAGTCCTGACGGCTGGCCTCACAGTTCTACATGATATATATACATACATACATATATGTATATATAAGTAGATATTGTTCGTGATCATGGCGGGGCTTTTGTGCTCATGTATCTCTATCCTGTTCAGTTCCATCCTATTTCTGTGTACAGTCTTCTCTCTCCCCACATGAGCACATCCTGCATGGCATACATCGAGAGGTGGAGCGATAGTAGCACTGCCTAAACTGCAGTAGGCAGTTAGTTATCTATTGACTCTGCAGCCAACTCCCTCACTAGATACTGCAGCCAACTCCCTCACTAGATACTGATTGCTTCCAGCTGACGTTCAGCCATTGCAGGACATCTCCCTACACCATCTTTTTTCTGGCACGATTTTTTTTCCTGGCCACATTGCTGCCATTACCAACAACATGACGACCATTCTTGTAAAAGACTGTTTACTGTCTCCAGCAGGTAGAGGAGACTAAAGGCTGGTTCACAATATGATGATAGCTCACTGTTACATTTCGTCTCCGTTTCATCGTTTCGTCTTCCATCGTCTGATCCGTTCACAATTCAACGTTTAATTAGCGATAAAGTCGCTCCGACACTTTCTAGCAACTCCACCTAAAGTGTACGCGAAGCGATGAGGAGAAGCATTTGTGAGTGGCAAGTTATACTACTCATTCTACTGATCAGGAGAAGCCAAATGCAGTAGCCTCCTACTTTATTAGCTACCTCTTGCCACGCATTTTCTTTCACACAAACATCTTTGTATGTTGTAGAGCCTATCTGCCAAAGGCAGGTAAAATCTCGAACAGCTTCGACTAGCTTCTCGTTGTCCATCATCCGCGAGTTAAAAAATTTAAATGTAACTGGTGCATATTTGATTGGTCAGACGTGCTGGACCTGACGCTGGATTAGAACTTGGGTCTACTCCAGCGTCTCCTAGCGTTTCTCTTCGTTCGATGAAACGGAAGGTGATGGAGAATGTTCACAAATTGACAATAGGGCAATTGGTGATGGGACGAAACCAAATGGTGAGCTATTGTCATATTGTGAACCAGCCTTAACAGCTCTAGACTGAGCCATGGGCAGGGACCAGCAGGTAGAGGAAACTAACCGCTCTAGACTGAGCCATGGGCAGGGACCAGCAGGTAGAGGAGACTAACAGCTCTAGACTGATGAGCAGGGACCAGCAGATATAGAGACAATGGTTTGCCATTTTCCGTTTAGTCTTTTCCTCAATTACGTTTCATCGGCTAATTTTTTTTAGAATTTTCTGTTTCAGAACTTAAAATTAATTATAGGTTAATTATAGGTTGCAATAATTTAAATAAAATACCAGTGCATACTTAGCTAAAACGCCATTCAATGTCTCCATTAAAATATAACATCACAAGTCTCTTTGTATTTTGTTCTGTCAAATTCTCCCTTCGATCATTCAGGATGTGCTTATATTGTGAAAAACTTCGCTCCACATCAACTGAAACCACTGGCATCCAAATAGCATTTGAAGCTATAGCAGAAAGTTTGGGGAATCGTTCTTTCATGCTATCCCAAAATCAGGAATGGACAGTGGACTGGGTAGTTCGTCACGATACTGAGTGTAAATGAGCCACTCTTCAAGCAGCTCAGGGGATAGATCCTGGAGGGAATTGATAGCGTGGTAATCTTCGATATCATTCCCAAGAGTTGGAAGCTGACGCGGATCAAAAATCCTCACAGCCGTGTAATGTGTGTAGGCCGGATGTCTGTCCAAGTGAAGTTCTAGCTTATTAAGAGATAGTCTGAACACTGTTTGATGTATTTTCTCTTCTGGTCAGCCTAGAATTTGTCAATCAATCGATCTGTCTCTGGGCCAAAGCTGGGTTTTGAGACATCAGCTCTGAGGTAAGAACGCAGATCTTGGAGGAGATTGTACACTGTACATGCCAATGGAGTTTCTTTGGCCTCAAGTGATGTCAAGACGGCCATCAAATGCTGGCAGTTCTCCTTGATGAAGTATAGCTGCAGGCTTATTTCAGCATAGATAGTGTTGTGTGTCACGAATTCAATGATTCGTTCAACAGCCATCCCTTGCCCCTTCTCTGCCTTGTAAAAACCTTCATACACATGGATTCTTGTGGCATGATAGATGGCTGCTTGAAACCACGAATTCCATCGAGATGAAACAGGGACTGGTGGTAGCTTGACGTCAGTGCTAGCAAAAAAAACTCGCCAAGGTACTTCAGGAATCGATTTTTTTCTGCCAGGCTTCTTAAAGAGAGATGACTTTATCATCATGATAAGATCAGAGGTATGTGAAAAGTCACCATGATGGTGAAAAACTTCATCTGCCAGGTTGACAATGTGTGCAAGGCACAGAACATGCACAGACTTAGGGTAAACAGCCGAGAGAACATCCCTATATGCCTTCTTACTTTACGCAGCACTGTCTGAAACAATAGAAACAACATTCTCAAATGCTATTCCAGCTTAACTCACACTTTGGATAATTGCTTGGCTGAATGTGCTGTGATTGCACACCTCCATCTTCACCACATTGATTAGAAAAGACTTGCCTCGAACACTAGCAATGACATTCAAGATGCTATGGTCACATACATCAGTAGTTTCGTCAACAGTGATGCTAACTGGCTGGTGATGAAGTACATCCTGGTGAGCTGAAAAATGAGTCTCATAGAGCCTCGGTATATATGTTGTGCGAAGTGTGGCTACTTGAGATAGAGCTCTGCTTGTTTACAGTGTTTCTGTAGGAATGGCCTGATCTTGTTTTACCAAGGGGAATATCCGTAATGGTGCACATTTTCAAATAATCCAACACAAAACTCTCCTTGGACTTGCCGAGCATTGTCTGCCTTCTGGATGAAGGCCCACTCTCCTTCATTGCTTCCTTTTTAGTAGCATGTATCTTACTTTTGAGATGATCCTTCACAGTGTCAACTCTAGTAAAATCTATACTGTGTAAACAAACAAAAAAGCACATCCCTATCTGCATACAGATCTTCATTGAACTGTTTTGCTCTCTCCTCAGCACTTATGTGGGGAAGTGGGGCACTTCTCTTGGCTTTTTTGGCTCTGGGGGGCTCTGACTCATCAGCCATTTACAATTACACACCATGTTTGTACAATGTGTGTTAATTAGAGTATAGTAGAGCCCCAGCTACTTATTGGGACTGCTCAAATGCTACTTACTGTACTTACCATTTCTCTAACCAGCAGTAGCTACAGCTTATAAATGTCTACACAGAACTGTAAAAACCCATTAACAGGTTACATTTAGATGTACAAGTGAATTTTGGGCTAGACTAGCTAATTGAATTTAGCTACCTCAGAACAGCAAATTCCATTTCAGAATGTAGATTCCATGTATTCCATCCGGTTTCCATGTTTCCATTTTCACGGAAAACCATTGTATCTACAGGTAGAGCAGACTAGCAGCTCTAGACTGAGCCATGGGCAGGGACCAGCAGGTAGAGGAGACTAACAGCTCTAGACTGAGCCATGAGCAGGGACCAGCAGGTAGAGGAGACTAACAGCTCTAGACTGAGCCATGGGCGGGGACCAGCAGGTAGAGGAGACTAACAGCTCTAGACTGAGCCATGGGCAGTGGGCAGGGACCAGCAGGTATAGGAGACTAACGGCTCTAGACTGAGCCATGAGCAGGGACCAGCAGGTAGAGGAGACTAACAGCTCTAGACTGATCCATGGGCAGGGACCAGCAGGTAGAGGAGACTAACAGCTCTAGACTGAGCCATGGGCAGGGACCTGCAGGTAGAGGAGACTAACAGCTCTAGACTGAGCCATGGGCAGGGACCAGCAGGTAGAGGAGACTAACAGCTCTAGACTGAGCCATGGGCGGGGACCAGCAGGTAGAGGAGACTAACAGCTCTAGACTGAGCCATGGGCAGGGACCTGCAGGTAGAGGAGACTAACAGCTCTAGACTGAGCCATGAGCAGGGACCAGCAGGTAGAGGAGACTAACAGCTCTAGACTGAGCCATGGGCGGGGACCAGCAGGTAGAGGAGACTAACAGCTCTAGACTGAGCCATGGGCAGTGGGCAGGGACCAGCAGGTATAGGAGACTAACGGCTCTAGACTGAGCCATGAGCAGGGACCAGCAGGTAGAGGAGACTAACAGCTCTAGACTGATCCATGGGCAGGGACCAGCAGGTAGAGGAGACTAACAGCTCTAGACTGAGCCATGGGCAGGGACCAGCAGGTAGAGGAGACTAACAGCTCTAGACTGATCCATGGGCAGGGACCAGCAGGTAGAGGAGACTAACAGCTCTAGACTGAGCCATGGGCAGGGACCTGCAGGTAGAGGAGACTAACAGCTCTAGACTGAGCCATGGGCAGGGACCAGCAGGTAGAGGAGACTTAACAGCTCTAGACTGAGCCATGGGCAGGGACCAGCAGGTAGAGGAGACTAACAGCTCTAGACTGAGCCATGAGCAGGGACCTGCAGGTAGAGGAGACTAACAGCTCTAGACTGAGCCATGGGCAGGGACCAGCAGGTAGAGGAGACTAACAGCTCTAGACTGAGCCATGAGCAGGGACCTGCAGGTAGAGGAGACTAACAGCTCTAGACTGAGCCATGGGCAGGGACCAGCAGGTAGAGGAGACTAACAGCTCTAGACTGAGCCATGAGCAGGGACCAGCAGGTAGAGGAGACTAACAGCTCTAGACTGAGCCATGGGCAGTGGGCAGGGACCAGCAGGTATAGGAGACTAACGGCTCTAGACTGAGCCATGAGCAGGGACCAGCAGGTAGAGGAGACTAACAGCTCTAGACTGAGCCATGGGCAGGGACCTGCAGGTAGAGGAGACTAACAGCTCTAGACTGATCCATGGGCAGTGACCAGCAGGTAGAGGAGACTAACAGCTCTAGACTGAGTCATGGACAGGGACCAGCAGGTAGAGGAGACTAGCAGCTCTAGAGACTGAGCCATGGGCAGGGACCAGCAGGTAGAGGAGACTAACACTAGATTGAGCCATGAGCAGGGACCTGCAGGTAGAGGAGACTAACAGCTCTAGACTGAGCCATGAGCAGGGACCTGCAGGTAGAGGAGACTAACAGCTCTAGACTGAGCCATGAGCAGGGACCTGCAGGTAGAGGAGACTAACAGCTCTAGACTGAGCCATGGGCAGGGACCTGCAGGTAGAGGAGACTAACAGCTCTAGACTGAGCCATGGGCAGGGACCTGCAGGTAGAGGAGACTAACAGCTCTAGACTGAGCCATGGGCAGGGACCTGCAGGTAGAGGAGACTAACAGCTCTAGACTGAGCCATGGGCAGGGACCTGCAGGTAGAGGAGACTAACAGCTCTAGACTGAGCCATGGGCAGGGACAAATGATATGAATTGTTAGACTTCCACTCTAAAAATTCTAAAAAGATATTCCAACTAATGACTTAAAAATCTTTAACTTTTCTGTGGGCTTTGTTTACAATCCCCACAGTCATGTTGAAGGGAATCATTGTACATAGTTCTAGCTAATACATGGTCTCATTTGAACCTGGGCTTTGAGGCTTCATCCAGGGTAAAAACTGGTGTATAGTCCGTATAAAAACCGACTTAGCCTTGGGAAAAAACTGGTGTATCCCGGGTAAAAGCCGGGTAAAAACGCGGGTAATAATATGACATTCAAAAAATCCTAATGTTGGATCACCACATCTTTACCAGACTCTACCCTATATGTATATCAAATATTGTAATATCAAGCATGGGCTCACTGTGCGCCATTAAAGGCCTGATTATGCGCATGGGCTCACTGCACACCATTAAAGGCCTGATTATGCATGGGCTCACTGCACACCAGTAAAGGCCTGATTATGCATGGGCTCACTGCACACCAGTAAAGGCCTGATTATGCATGGGCTCACTGCACACCAGTAAAGGCCTGATTATGCATGGGCTCACTGCACACCAGTAAAGGCCTGATTATGCATGGGCTCACTGCACACCAGTAAAGGCCTGATTATGCATGGGCTCACTGCGCACCCCTGATTATGCATGGGCTCACTGCGCACCCCTGATTATGCAAGCAAGATGTCTCTGTCAGAAATCTTCCTTGTGATCGTTAATTGGTGAGTAAGTGAGATATGATCTGATTTCCCCAATTGCTGCGTACCTACAGTATTCAAATTCCAAACTGCCCTATCCAAGCACTCAAGAGAAATGGCCGAGGAAACCCAAATAGACTTTCTCTCTCTTTGGAGATAAAAAAGCCTACATTGCATCACAAGAGAGATTATCACGTGATAATGTTTGAATGGTCAAGCCAGGAAGAAGAAAATATATTTTTGCCTTGATCTGCTGGAAGTTTTAGACGTAAGCCATACATAGCTTTAGAAACGACATCAATATTACATACATTCAGTGTAAGCCTGTATGTTCTAGAAGTAGATGTGTACTCGGCTAACAACTCCAGCAGGTATCAATGGAACATTCAACATGCGATGTCACTCCCAGTTACCCACTGCCCCTTCTCCCTCACTTCCTCCCTCACCTGCTCCCTCACCTCCTCCCTCACCTGCTCCCTCACCTCCTCCCTCACCTCATCCCTCACCTCCTCCCTCACCTGCTCCCTCACCTGCTCCCTCGCCTCCTCCCTCACCTCCTCCCTCACCTGCTCCCTCACCTGCTCCCTCGCCTGCTCCCTCGCCTCCTCCCTCACCTCCTCCCTCACCTCCTCCCTCACCTCCTCCCTCACCTTCTCCCTCACCTTCTCCCTCACCTCCTCCCTCACCTCCTCCCTCACCTCCTCCCTCACCTGCTCCCTCACCTCCTCCCTCACCTGCTCCCTCACCCGCTCCCTCACCTCCTCCCTCACCTCCTCCCTCACCTGCTCCCTCACCTGCTCCCTCACCTGCTCCATCACCTCCTCCCTCACCTCCTCCCTCACCTCCTCCCTCACCCGCTCCCTCACCTCCTCCCTCACCTCCTCCCTCACCTCCTCCCTCACCTGCTCCCTCACCTCCTCCCTCACCTGCTCCCTCACCTCCCTCACCTCCTCCCTCACCTCCTCCCTCACCCGCTCCCTCACCTCCTCTCTCACCTCCTCCCTCACCTCCTCCCTCACCTCCTCCCTCACCTCCTCCCTCACCTGCTCCCTCACCTGCTCCCTCACCTCCTCCCTCACCTCCTCCCTCACCTCCTCCCTCACCTGCTCCCTCACCTGCTCCCTCACCTCCTCCCTCACCTCCTCCCTCACCTCCTCCCTCACCTCCTCCCTCACCTCCTCCCTCACCTCCCTCACCTCCTCCCTCACCTGCTCCCTCACCTCCTCCCTCACCTGCTCCCTCACCTCCTCCCTCACCTGCTCCCTCACCTCCTCCCTCACCTGCTCCCTCACCTCCTCCCTCACCTCCTCCCTCACCTCCTCCCTCACCTCCTCCCTCACCTGCTCCCTCACCTGCTCCCTCACCTGCTCCCTCACCTGCTCCCTCACCTCCTCCCTCACCTCCTCCCTCACCTCCTCCCTCACCAGCTCCCTCACCTCCTCCCTCACCTCCTCCCTCACCTCCTCCCTCACCAGCTCCCTCACCTCCTCCCTCACCTCCTCCCTCACCTCCTCCCTCACCTCCTCCCTCACCTCCTCCCTCACCTGCTCCCTCACCTCCTCCCTCACCTCCTCCCTCACCTGCTCCCTCACCTCCTCCCTCACCTGCTCCCTCACCTTCTCCCTCACCTCCTCCCTCACCTGCTCCCTCACCTCCTCCCTCACCTGCTCCCTCACCCGCTCCCTCACCTCCTCCCTCACCTCCTCCCTCACCTCCTCCCTCACCTCCTCCCTCACCTCCTCCCTCACCTCCTCCCTCACCTCCTCCCTCACCTGCTCCCTCACCTGCTCCCTCACCTGCTCCCTCACCTGCTCCCTCACCTCCTCCCTCACCTCCTCCCTCACCTCCTCCCTCACCTCCTCCCTCACCTGCTCCCTCACCTGCTCCCTCACCTCCTCCCTCACCTCCTCCCTCACCTCCTCCCTCACCTGCTCCCTCACCTCCTCCCTCACCTCCTCCCTCACCTCCTCCCTCACCTGCTCCCTCACCTGCTCCCTCACCTCCTCCCTCACCTCCCTCACCTGCTCCCTCACCTCCTCCCTCACCTCCTCCCTCACGTGCTCCCTCACCTCCTCCCTCACCTGCTCCCTCACCTGCTCCCTCACCTGCTCCCTCACCTGCTCCCTCACCTGCTCCCTCACCTCCTCCCTCACCTCCTCCCTCACGTGCTCCCTCACCTCCTCCCTCACCTGCTCCCTCACCTGCTCCCTCACCAGCTCCCTCACCTCCTCCCTCACCTCCTCCCTCACCTCCTCCCTCACCAGCTCCCTCACCTCCCTCACCTGCTCCCTCACCTCCTCCCTCACCTCCTCCCTCACCTCCTCCCTCACCTGCTCCCTCACCTCCTCCCTCACCTCCCTCACCTCCTCCCTCACCTCCTCCCTCACCTCCTCCCTCACCTCCTCCCTCACCTGCTCCCTCACCTCCTCCCTCACCTCCTCCCTCACGTGCTCCCTCACCTCCTCCCTCACCTGCTCCCTCACCTCCTCCCTCACCTCCCTCACCTGCTCCCTCACCTGCTCCCTCACCTCCTCCCTCACCTGCTCCCTCACCTGCTCCCTCACCTCCTCCCTCACCTCCTCCCTCACCTCCTCCCTCACCTCCTCCCTCACCAGCTCCCTCACCTGCTCCCTCACCTCCTCCCTCACCTCCTCCCTCACCTCCTCCCTCACCTCCTCCCTCACCAGCTCCCTCACCTCCTCCCTCACCTCCTCCCTCACCTCCTCCCTCACCTCCTCCCTCACCTCCTCCCTCACCTCCTCCCTCACCTCCTCCCTCACCTCCTCCCTCACCTGCTCCCTCACCTCCCTCACCTCCTCCCTCACCTCCTCCCTCACCTGCTCCCTCACCTCCTCCCTCACCTCCTCCCTCACCTGCTCCCTCACCTGCTCCCTCACCTGCTCCCTCACCTCCTCCCTCACCTCCTCCCTCACCTCCTCCCTCACCTCCTCCCTCACCAGCTCCCTCACCTGCTCCCTCACCTCCTCCCTCACCTCCTCCCTCACCTCCTCCCTCACCTCCTCCCTCACCAGCTCCCTCACCTCCTCCCTCACCTCCTCCCTCACCTCCTCCCTCACCTCCTCCCTCACCTCCTCCCTCACCTCCTCCCTCACCTCCTCCCTCACCTCCTCCCTCACCTCCTCCCTCACCTGCTCCCTCACCAGCTCCCTCACCTCCTCCCTCACCTCCTCCCTCACCTCCTCCCTCACCTGCTCCCTCACCAGGTGACAGGCACTTGCACATGAAAGGTCACACCTTAACGACTCCCATGGGAGTAACCATGCAGTGGCATGAAGCTGACATGTGCCATGCTGTAACTTGCAACCCTCGAGACCAAGTTACTGCCACTGATGCAGAATCGAAGAAGACGTGTTTTCAGCCTCTCCTCCACAATGAACGGGAAGTGGATCATGCGGGAGGTAATGTACAGCATTCCAGTACAGCATTCCAGCGCGATGTGATGCCATTCCAGAGTATGTGAGAGTATGTGATTCCATTCCAGAGCTATGCGATGCCATTCCAGAGCGATGTGATGCCATTCCAGATCTATGTGATGCCATTCCAGAACTATGTGATGCCATTCGAGAGTATGTGATGCCATTCCAGAGCGATGTGATGGCATTCCAGAGCGATGTGATGTCATTCCAGATCTATGTGATGCCATTCCAGAACTATGTGATGCCATTCGAGAGTATGTGATGCCATTCCAGAGCGATGTGATGGCATTCCAGAGTATGTGATGCCATTCGAGAGTATGTGATGCCATTCCAGAGCGATGTGATGCCATTCCAGAACTACCATTCCAGAGTATGTGATGCCATTCGAGAGTATGTGATGCCATTCCAGAGCTATGCGATGCCATTCCAGAGTGATGTGATGCCATTCCAGATCTATGTGATGCCATTCCAGAACTATGTGATGCCATTCCAAAACTATGTGATGCCATTCGAGAGTATGTGATGCCATTCCAGAGCGATGTGATGCCATTCGAGAGTATGTGATGCCATTCCAGAGCGATGTGATGCCATTCCAGAAGTATGTGATGCCATTCCAGAGTATGTGATGCCATTCCAGAGCGATGTGATGCCATTCCAGAACTATGTGATGCCATTCCAGAGTATGTGATGCCATTCCAGAGCGATGTGATGCCATTCCAGAGTATGTGATGCCATTCCAGAGCGATGTGATGCCATTCCAGAACTATGTGATGCCATTCCAGAGTATGTGATGCCATTCCAGAGTATGTGATGCCATTCCAGAGCGATGTGATGCCATTCCAGAACTATGTGATGCCATTCCAGAGTATGTGATGCCATTCCAGAACTATGTGATGCCATTCCAGAGTATGTGATGCCATTCCAGAGCGATGTGATGCCATTCCAGAACTATGTGATGCCATTCCAGAGTATGTGATGTCATTCCAGATCTATGTGATGACATTCCAATGCTTTTCTCCCGAATCCATGGCCAGAGCACTTGTGACCTTGTTTATTGTTGTACAAGTGATGCATGCCACATGGATAGATAGATAGATCCACACAGGCTCAGCAAATATGGTGTCCACACAAGGCAGCACAAACTGTCTCATCAAACTTCTCGATGAGGGCTTGGCTTGCTTGCTAAGAAGATGGTGTAGAAGTTGGTTGTTAAGCAGGCACTTCTTGCTAACAAGATGGCGTAGAAGTTAGTTGTTAAGAAGGCACTTCTTGCTAACAAGATGGTGTAGAAGTTAGTTGTTAAGAAGGCACTTCTTGCTAACAAGATGGCGTAGAAGTTAGTTGTTAAGAAGGCACTTCTTGCTAACAAGATGGCGTAGAAGTTAGTTGTTAAGAAGGCACTTCTTGCTAACAAGATGGCGTAGAAGTTGGTTGTTAAGCAGACACTTCCTGATCAGTTGCAAGATAATTGGGAGCTTAATAGTGAGGAGCTCATGCACACACTTGATCCATTTCTACAGGCATAGATCAGGCAAGTATGTACCAGTTAAGCTAAAGGGATGGCTAAAGGCCCGACTATTGCAGTGCAGCCTGGAGACTGCCAATGTGTATAGCATGGGATTTTTAAAAGTTGAAATTGTGCACTGAATAAACTTTATGTCGATAGACTTGATGCTTGATGATGGTGCTGGAGAACTGGCCTCTTTTTCTATCGATCCTCACTCTCTATCTCTTTTTACTTGTAAACAATATCATATGTGGATAAATAAGAATAACCATATTCATAGGTGTGGTAACTGGTGGCAAAGAGTAAGGCGTGGTCTATGTTTTGTTTGCAGTTAAACATTGAATCATGTAACAAGTCAGAAATTCACTCGAGTCATTACAACAAGCATCAGTAGCAGAGTCCACTACGAGCTCAGGATTTGCACCGCCCTAGCAAACGATTGCACTGCACTATAGAGAGCAATCGACATTTAGCTTGTATGTATGGAAGGCCTGCAAGCTGCAGTGGAGGTTGAGAGAATTAAATAATAAGCGGGTCACCCTATTTGAATGCAATTTGAATGCAAGTGGAACTCGATCGAATAATGATATCTCGTATGACAATGTTAAGCATAACTGAAGTAATACGGTAAGGGTCATAGCTATATAGGTTCAACGTTCAATGTTCTCTAAGAATCAGCGCTGAGCTTGTGTGTATGGAAGGCCTGCGAGCTGCAGTGGAGGTTGAGAGGATCAGTACTGAGCTTCGGATTAGTGGAGGAGAATAATATCTCAATGTAGCAGGTTCAAAGGTGCACTGCATGTCATGCATAAGTACTGCATAGTTCACTAAAATTGAATTCGGCGATATTTATCTGCCCAGTATGTCATTCCGCTAACCTGTTGGTTCCAATATTGCACCATTCTCATGCTCACAGCATTTCCAAACCATCATTGAATTTGTAAAGAATAGGCCGTCCAGGGTACAAAAAGCTGGTAAATTAGTGAGAAGAGAGGGGAAACGCGTATTCATTTTCTTATGCTACACACTTCCCTCGGACACAAGATGACCCTGGAATCACCTGGTGTGATGATGACGGGGCTTGACAAGGGTTGCTAAGGGTTACTGAAACATTAACAACACACAAATGATATAATGTTAGTGGTGATGGCAATAATAATAATATTGTTGATCAGGTATTGAATGGAGTTAGTAGAAGAGTTTCTAGCATGACATATTGTTGTGAGCAAGTGATAGAAGGCTCTACAACATAATTTTGGAGATCAGGCAGGAATCTTGGGACAACTGACTTGTATTCTATTGTTGACATATTTTACCTCCTGTGTGTGTGTGTGTGTGTGTGATCCAGTATGTGCACTCAGCTGGAATAGTTCATCGGGATCTCAAGCCTAGTAACATTGCAGTGAACGAGGACTGTGAACTAAGGGTAAGTGCATGTCAGAGGGAGATATGTAGATGTCCAGATGGAGGGCGGGTAAGTAGATGTCTAGGCAGGGAGGGAGGGTAAGAACTGTCTAGACAGGGAAGGTAAGTAGATGTCTAGGCTGGGAGGGAGGGTAAAAACTGTCTAGACAGGGAAGGTAAGTAGATGTCTAGGCAGGGAGGGAGGGTAAGAGCTGTCTAGACAGGGAAGGTAAGTAGATGTCTAGGCAGGGAGGGAGGGTAAGAGCTGTCTAGACAGGGAAGGTAAGTAGATGTCTAGGCTGGGAGGGAGGGTAAAAACTGTCTAGACAGGGAAGGTAAGTAGATGTCTAGGCAGGGAGGGAGGGTAAGAGCTGTCTAGACAGGGAAGGTAAGTAGATGTCTAGGCAGGGAGGGTAAGAGCTGTCTAGACAGGGAAGGTAAGTAGATGTCTAGGCTGGGAGGGAGGGTAAAAACTGTCTCTAGACAGGGAAGGTAAGTAGATGTCTAGGCAGGGAGGGGGGTAAGAACTGTCTAGACAGGGAAGGTAAGTAGATGTCTAGGCTGGGAGGGAGGGTAAGAACTGTCTAGACAGGGAAGGTAAGTAGATGTCTAGGCAGGGAGGGAGGGTAAAAACTGTCTCTAGACAGGGAAGGTAAGTAGATGTCTAGGCTGGGAGGGAGGGTAAGAACTATCTGGACAGGGAAGGTAAGTAGATGTCTAGGCAGGGAGGAACTGTCTCTAGACAGGGAAGGTAAGTAGATGTCTAGGCAGGGGGGAGGGTAAGAACTGTCTGGACAGGGAAGGTAAGTAGATGTCTAGGCAGGGGGGAGGGTAAGAACTGTCTAGACAGGGAAGGTAAGTAGATGTCTAGGCAGGGAGGGAGGGTAAGAACTATCTGGACAGGGAAGGTAAGTAGATGTCTAGGCAGGGAGGAACTGTCTCTAGACAGGGAAGGTAAGTAGATGTCTAGGCAGGGGGGAGGGTAAGAACTGTCTGGACAGGGAAGGTAAGTAGATGTCTAGGCAGGGGGGAGGGTAAGAACTGTCTAGACAGGGAAGGTAAGTAGATGTCTAGGCAGGGAGGGGGGGGGTAAGAACTGTCTAGACAGGGAAGGTAAGTAGATGTCTAGGCTGGGAGGGAGGGTAAGAACTGTCTAGACAGGGAAGGTAAGTAGATGTCTAGGCTGGGAGGGAGGGTAAAAACTGTCTCTAGACAGGGAAGGTAAGTAGATGTCTAGGCTGGGAGGGAGGGTAAGAACTGTCTAGACAGGGAAGGTAAGTAGATGTCTAGGCAGGGAGGGAGGGTAAGAACTATCTGGACAGGGAAGGTAAGTAGATGTCTAGGCAGGGAGGAACTGTCTCTAGACAGGGAAGGTAAGTAGATGTCTAGGCAGGGGGGAGGGTAAGAACTGTCTGGACAGGGAAGGTAAGTAGATGTCTAGGCAGGGGGGAGGGTAAGAACTGTCTAGACAGGGAAGGTAAGTAGATGTCTAGGCAGGGAGGGAGGGTAAGAACTATCTGGACAGGGAAGGTAAGTAGATGTCTAGGCAGGGAGGAACTGTCTCTAGACAGGGAAGGTAAGTAGATGTCTAGGCAGGGGGGAGGGTAAGAACTGTCTGGACAGGGAAGGTAAGTAGATGTCTAGGCAGGGGGGAGGGTAAGAACTGTCTAGACAGGGAAGGTAAGTAGATGTCTAGGCAGGGAGGGGGGGGTAAGAACTGTCTAGACAGGGAAGGTAAGTAGATGTCTAGGCTGGGAGGGAGGGTAAGAACTGTCTAGACTTGGGTTAAGTACTATCTAGACAGGGAAGGTAAGAACATGTGACAGGGAGGGTAAGTAAGCATCTAGAAGCAGACATGATGACTGCAATAGGGTTCAGGGTATACCTGTTGATTACATATTGAGGTTATCCACTTACTAAATTTGTGGTTTTTGCAAGTGTTTGTAGTTCTTCCGCTTCAAGCTAATGAGTGCAGCAGATACAACATTATGAGAACTGCTCCATTCAGGCAAGAGCTCATCCCACTCTGTCTACCATAAAACCTGCAGCAAAGAAACGATAATGAAGAGGGTGGGAGGGGCAAGGTGCCAAAATACCACTCATCAACACCTTTACTGATTAGAAGTTTCTTCACAAAACCCTACCCAGAAAGTGGAACGGCTCACTGGCTTGATCCCAGCTGGTGCCCAAGATTTTTTCCCAATTGTCATCGTTCTCAGTTTATAGAAAAGGAGTCCAATGAGCAATTAGTTAGAGTCTCTATATATGCATGCAGACTCACAAACAATTATAATGCTCTGAATATGTAACTTGTGTTCATAGATATGACAACCTTAGTCATCTCTCATCTTCTCCTCCCACAGATCTTGGACTTTGGCCTTGCCCGAGCCACAGATACGGAGATGACAGGATATGTAGCCACACGGTATTGGCGCGCTCCTGAGATCATGTTGAACTGGATGCATTATGGGATGCAGGTGGACTTGTGGTCTGTGGGGTGCATCATGGCTGAACTCCTCACCGGGCAGGTCCTCTTCCCAGGGTCAGATCGTATCCTGCTCTATAATAATAATAGAAATCGGTAGAAGTTGGGTATTGGGGGGGTGTCCCTATAGAGCTATTGTCAACCTACTTCAACCTGCCTCAACCCAGTGTGGTGTTGGTCCAGTGTGTGTCCCCATAGAGCTATTGTCAACCTACTTCAACCTGCCTCAACCCAGTGTAGTGTTGGTCCAGTGTGTGTCCCCATAGAGCTATTGACAACCTACTTCAACCTACCTCAACCCAGTGTGGTGTTGGTCCAGTGTGTGTCCCCATAGAGCTATTGACAACCTACTTCAACCTACCTCAACCCAGTGTGGTGTTGGTCCAGTGTGTGTCCCCATAGAGCTATTGTCAACTACTTCAACCTGAGACTCCACCCAGTGTAAAGCGAGTTGCGGCCTCCTGTCAATACTAACACTTAATTGGCTCTTGTTCTGCTTCATTTGTATGTGTGTGTGTTTAATTATATTTATAGCTATAACTTTTTCCCTCCAATAATAAATCTTCAAACAGACTGCAAATGCAATAAGCTACAGTTTGGTAAAAGAATCAGTGTCATTGTAGGAAGAACAAAAAAGATCTTTATGCATCACCAGAGCACTTTGTCCACAACAAAACAAACAGCAAAGAATATCTGTCCATGAGCACCTCGTTTCTCAAGAGTGAAGAAATTCCGAGTAACTTCAGGTAGGCACAGATGCCTGTGTAACCCTCTGACGAAGGACGTCCAGAAGCAGTAAAGGTCCGGATGATACCTTTTGGCAGATGAGCCAAGTGTTCCCCAATAACAGGACATTTCCACGTTTAAAAAATGTTTTATTGGGATAAAAACTTCTGTTGCTCCTTGCTTGCAACCATGCAGGACACGGGCTAGCTACACATAGTGATGTTGAGTGAGCATGGTGTTGTTGAGAGTGATTGTCTCTGACTTTCCATTGTCTGGCCTTAACACAAGTAATGTTAAGTAAGCATGTTATTGTTGAGAGTGATTGTCTCTGACTTTTCCATGTCTGGCCTTAACACAAGTAATGTTAAGTAAGCATGTTATTGTTGTGAGTGATTGTCTCTGACTTTTCCATGTCTGATCTTAACACAAGTAATGTTAAGTAAGCATGTTATTGTTGAGAGTTGTTTGTCCCTGATTTTCCATTGCCTGGCCTGCTGGGGCGACTGTTCTGTGTGTGCCCACAGATATAGACCAGCTCTCTAGGATCCTGCACATTGTGGGAACACCTGATGAGGAGTTCTTGAGAAAGATCACCAGCGACACCGTACGATTGTTTTTCTCTCTCAATTTTTCTGTCTCCCTATCCTTCGTCTTTCTGCCCCTTTTCCTCACATTCACATTTCTCTCCACATTTCTCTCCACATTATTCCCCTCACCCTCCCTCTCTCTGTTCCCCTCACCCCTCCCACTCTCTGTTCCCCTCACCCCTCCCTCTCTGTTCCCCTCACCCTCCCTCTCCCTGTTCCCCTCACCCCTCCCTCTCTCTGTTCCCCTCACCCTCCCTCTCTTTGTTCCCCTCACCCCTCCTCTCTGTTCCCCTCACCCCTCCTTCTCTCTGTTCCCCCCTCTCTCTGTTCCCTCACCCTCCCTCTCTTCACCTCACCCCTCCCTCTCTCTGTTCCCGTCGCCCCTCCTTCCTCTTCTCTTTTCCCCTCATCGCATAGGCCCGCACATTCATCAAGTCCATGACCAAGTCTCCTAAGAAAGACTATAGCAAGTATTTTGTGGGTGCCAATCCGTGTGCAGTGGACCTACTGGAGAAACTGTTGGTTCTTGACCCTGACAAGCGCCTCAAAGCTGAAGAGGCTCTGTCCCATCCCTACTTCGCAACTTATGCCGACCCAGAAGACGAGGCATGTCTGCTAGTCTTCCACTTTATTATTGGACAGTGTTCATATTTATAAAAGTATTTATTATTCTGTGTGTGGACACACACCGCACACATATACACACACACACCACACATATACACACACACACAGCTTGTGTGTGACTTGTGGCTTCTCTTTGTCTCTTAGCCAACATCTGCACCTTATGATGACTCATTTGAGAAGCTTGAAATTTCAAGAGAAGAATGGAAGTGTAAGTTTGCAAGCATGCCTGCCTGTGTCTGACACTGTAGAAATACTTGGTGAGCTGAGTGGGCATTAATTTATTCCTGTCCTCAATAATATTGTGCATGGTCCAGTACAAGGAAACAGTATTTCCAAATACCTGCCTAATGTTATAACTTGTGAGTTTCTCCTTCCATCCTGCAGAACTGATTGAACACTGGACTTGTACAATATTTCCTCGGGTAGAACGTGTGCCTTCTATTCATTTCATGAGCTGCGTAGCTGCACGTGCTATTCGAGAGCATGCTCTATTATTTCAACATGACTAACTGACATGTGCACAATAGTTGCATGAGAACTCCGATCTAAAAAGGTGGCAATTAATAGCAGTGTGCGTGCTCTAGCCATCGTCCTCTATTCTAGTCTCGTCTTCTTCACAGGCAGCTTGTGGTTTGTGAGGGGCCGTCATCGTCAGTCCCTCCACCTTTTCTGTGGAGTTTGGCTGTCTCACTGGCTGCTGCACTTTCTGCTATTCACCCAGGCTTCAAACAGTGGAGGCTGTCATCATATGACCATCTGTCTCCACTGAAATGCCACAATTTTTTAAGGAACTTCAGTGGTGACTGGGACTGGCCGCTCAGGACAGCATTTTCACTGGAGCCTTCGTACTTCCAGCTGGTGTGCAGTCTAATTTAGGGTGCATTCTACTTCTTTCGGTATAATAAATGATGTGCATTCTAATCGAGCAAATCGTTATCTTTAGGGCCAAAAATTAGAATAATGTGATGCGTGCCTGCACCAGAATTCTTCTCTAAAGTCATGTGATGAAGTAGCTGCACCAGCTAATTCCTCGTCACTTTGGGCTTTATCAAGCAAGCATTGTTTTAGTTCCAATAACTCAACTGAGGGATGGTTTTAGCTGTTAGCTAAAATGATCACCTCAAAATTCTAAGCACAAGAAATGAATTGTTTTGAGTCTTAACTATTTGTTGCCTTCTGCTACATTCCACCCTCCCCATCTGCTTGCTTGATTGTCCAAGCTGATGACACTTGCCACTGTCTACTTCACCATTGCAGCATTTACAGTGTTTTTCTAGTAGGGTAGCAGCCTTGCTCTAGAAAACTGCTCGAGTTAAGATTTCACTGTGCAAGCTCTTGCATAGCTGTTTAGTAATGGCAAGCAAGTTGCGTTGTTTATTGCTATTATCAGGAACGTGAAACTCTTAAGTGCAGATATATCCGCTCTCCGGCCCCCTCCTTGAGTATTGAGATTATAATTATTAACCCTTCCTTGAGTATATGAGATTATAATTATAATTAACCTTTCTGCTTGAGTATGTGAGATTGCAATTATTATTAATCCCTCCTTGAATGTGTGAGATTATTATTAACCCCATGTTGTGTGAGATTAATCTGTGAAAGAAAGTTTACATCGTCTCCCTTTTCCTTTCTCGTGCCATTCCTCCATCCTCATCTTTCTCTCCCCTCTCCTGCCCCACCTATCATCTTCTTATCTTCCTCTCTCCCTCTTCCCTCCATTGTCCTCTCTTCTCTCCCCTTGCGCTCTTCTCTCTCCCCTCCCCTCCCCTGTCCTCCTCTCTCCCTCATCCGTCCCCTCCCCATGTCCTATTCTCTCTTCCTCCCCTGTCCTGCTCTCTCTGTCCTCCTCTCTCCCTTCTTCCTGGCATGCTGCTCTTTCTGCTACCCTTCAGCTAAGGTGTATGAGGAGGTACTGACCTTTGCACAAGACCCCAGCCTCTATGCAAGCTAAAGCTCTATCACATGCTATGTGTGTGTGATATTTTGCATGTAGTCTTCATTATAATAAAAGCACATAATATGTTGTTGTATGATACTATTACTACTAGTGGGTGGACACTAGATGATGTTGAATGTTAAAATATTTTTTTGGAACTGGAATATTTTTGATCGTGCATGATGATAGTGGAAGTAACTACGACAAGAAACAAGTGGAAGGATTACACTATGTGGCAAGCTGATTTGCTATGCCTTTATGTTTCATCATCTTATTTACAAAATCTTGGCATTGTTAATTGCTAGCCTTTGCTGCAAGTAATATGCATTCTGTGGAGCACTGTATGCAGTAGGAAGTCGGTTACCGAATACGTCGTCCAACCAAAAGCTACAGGAAGGCACGCCCACAACAAGGCTGGCTGCTTATTTTTTCATTTCATGGGGAAAGATTGCTCTGCACGTGTGCACGAGGAATGTTTACCTTTGGTTGTATATGTAGAAGCTCTGTTGACAGTTTCTTTCGATTCTTCTCGCTCCGTGTCAAAGCAGAGAGCATGGCAAAAGAGAAAAAGGACCGTCTTTGATGAAGGATGAGCTTGAGATCTGTGATATTGCGAAGAATTGTTTAACTTCAGTTAACAGAACATTTCATCTATCCAAATGCTTCGGTTCCAACGTGTTAGGATAACTGCGTGTATAGGCATTAACATGTTCCTGGCAGATACCCAACTAGTGCAAGTTGCACAACCTTATGCCTTGTAATATAATGGAGTTGACATTCTGATACACAAAACTTGCCTGTTGCGGAAGTATGGCAGGGATGAGGGCCTTCTATATAGCAATACTTGAAAGGAGCTTCCCTTGAGTTGTTGGTACACCAAGAGTGAAGTCATTAGCCAGTGCTTGCTGGATGCAGTTCTGTCTGAATGCTGAAGAGGTCATGCAGAAACTGATGAGAACTTCAGGTATGTTGTTCCAGTGATTGTTTGCACTCATGAAACTGCATTCAGTAAGCCCACCACCATTAGCATATTTGTCCCTGTTGATAACACACCTCAGTTCTCTTGACTCTTGATGCCACATGCTGCCAACTATCACTTGTGTGTTCAATGTCTGGGGAGTAGCAGCAAGTCGCAGTAAAGCAAGAATTGTTTTTACCTTGCCAAACATCAAACACGCTTGTGACAAAGATGAGTAGCTAGATTGTGAAACTCCAGTATCTTTCCCTGATAGCTATTTAGCCATGCAGTCCCTCCTCACTTCTGTGCAACCGTTTTTCCTTCACCATTGAATGATGACTATTTACATTTTACTTGGGCCCATTAAAAGGACGGGGGACATTTTTTTATAACTCCTCAGTGAGGCCTCGCAAATTAAAGCTCTGTGCCTTATGCACAAAGCCATCAGTTGGTTTTTACCTCCATCATGACCATGCCTGGGAGATTTTGATGGAATTTAGCAGCTATATATAGCTATATACATATATTCCTCTCGAGCCACTGGCTAGACCTGTAAAAAAGTCAATGGTGGCTCTGCCTACTTCTGCTGTTACTCTGCACACTCGCACAGAACAGCTGCACTTGTTACTCTGTCGACAGGTTACAGAACTCACTGAGCCACAGGAAGCCAGGTGCTGAGGAAGTCAAAGTTGTACACTGTCCTTCCGCTTAGTTGAATCTTGAAAAATAGTTGCAAAGTGACCTCTGAGCAACCTCTGGTATGACCTTGCCCATTGTAATCTTGGCAGTTGGAAGATTTCCTCCCTAGACTTGCATCATTGGGTTACTTGAAGTTGGTGCGATCACCAATAAGCTTCCATCTCGACATCAACATAAATCTATACTCCACTCTCGCCAGCATGCTCCGCACCGAGTCATCTCAACGGCATCAACATAAATCTATACTCCACTCTCGCCAGCATGCTCCGCACTGAGTCATCTCAAAGCAGCAAAGCCTGTATATAGCATACTAGACACCCGTGTAATGGCTTCTTGATCATGTATTTTATGAACACTCAACCATCTGTGTTCATTGGTATAATAACATAATTATATTAACTTGTTCCTGATATGAGTGCAATGTGCAGAGCACATGCACGCATATATACACGCAGTCGAGCATTAACTTTGTCTGAGGCTCTATAATTATGAATTATGCAACTTATGCTGCCAGCTTTTTGAAGTCATCCCACCTCACTTAGAATAAGCAATTAATTAAATTACACTTCAGGAGACTGCAGAGTGTGCTACATATGTGAATACATTGCATATCGTTTTGTTGGACCACAAACAGATTTTTGGGAGCGATTTTCAGGAACCTGGAAAATATTGTACCACTTACCACTAGGGTGACTAGAATCATGTGCTTCGTGCCCAACATGGTCCAGTGAGTGTCTGCTTCCATCACACTTGTAGCTCTTCGAGGATTGCAGAAGGCAGATATATATATGATGACACTGTTTTCACATTTCTTGGTGGTGCTTTCCTCAGATATGGTTCCAAGACATTTCTTCTTGAAAGATACTCAAGTCTGTTGAACAGGATGCAAATCAATCACCTGGTTACAGTTTAGATTTTCATAATTTGTCATGGTATATAATATGCTGCTGGGTGTAACCACTTGACTACATGTACCTGCCAGCATCTTGCCCTACCTTCAGTTTGACTTTGAAACTTGAGGCAAGGAAGCATTTTCTTGTGCTCTACTTTGCAGGAAAGGCTCACCTCTGTGCTGATCCACTTTCAATGTAGATATATAGATGATGTGAGTCGGCCATTGTCGTCACAAATAACAGATGCAGCTATATATATATAGGCTGGCAAAAGGATCAAGGAGTGAGTGGAGGAGCTGCTGTTATAAATAAATCAATAAATCTTCCTGTGCCCAGATATCATTTCTGGAGAGAGGCAGGACTAGAAGAAATTAGATGCTGTTCCACCTGATTTAGAATGATCAGCAACTATATTATGTTCAGTATACTAGATAAAGCTATTAAATTATGCATATCACATATACACCTCTATTCTATATCTATATAGTTATATATTATAATATCATATATACTATTCGGTGTTCAGCACTCTGTATGTGAACACATCGCTTATATATATATGCAACTGAGGCGTTTGGGCAAGAGTGTGAATTAGGAGGATAAGAGTTCCTTGCAGAATTGGTATGTGTTGTCTGCTTTCAGACACAGCTGCCCAAATGGTTCCAGAATCTTCGTAACATGTTGCACCATCTGGGGCTCCAACTTGGGCAGCTATATATGCAATGAATAAATTAAGTGGCAGTAGAATGGAAATAGAGAATAAGGAAATAGAGAATAAATAGATGGAAGTAGAATGGAAATAGAATAAATTAGGCGGCAGTATATAGCAGTGAAATAGAGAAATGGAATCAATTAGAAATAGAGAATCAATTAGAAATAGAGGTGGAAAAGAATAAATTAGGTGAAAGTACAAGAGATAAACCAACTCTCTATTGGCTAGATATTTTTTTTTTTTTACTTGGTGCTTGCTACATGAGGGCATTTACTATATATTTCTAAAGATGCTTCCAACCTCCCCTTCTTCAAAAGCTAATGGAAAGGATAAGCTGCCCAAAAGATAAGCCTAAGGTCAGGGGTGATTACTTGCTAGAAACGTAATTGCTAAGCATGCAGTTCTATGCCTAATAATAACTACAGCTGTGCTGTAGTTTTTTTTTAAAGAGCACTAGACAAGTATGTAGTTTAGCTAAACTAAACAAGTGGTGTGTTAGATTGTTGTTCTAGTTGTATACAGTTCTCCATCAAAAGATCTAGCTACTAAACTTGAGTAACATCTCAAGAGTTAACCCTCTCACTGTCAGCATTGTGGAGAATTATTTTAAAACAGCCACATTAAAAAATTAATATCAAATCAGATATTTAGCTGAACCATTTACCGGTCATGTGATAGCATGATTGTTTTAGAAGTTGTGGTCAAAAGGTGTGACCACAAACTGACCACATACTCGATGAATATAATTATGCAAACAATAGTCGTGATTAGGAGTGCCATAACTTCTCCATAGTTCATGGACTCGATATATAGCTCATAAGATAGCTCTATCCTTATCCTTTCTTTTGCTTCTAAGAACGTAGGAATATACATTACTATACAAAAGTTATGCCAACCCATAATAAGGTCTTCATAAATCAACCACAAAAATGTCCTTATTTATCAACAAGAACTTTGTCAATACAACATTCAGTAAACATTTGATATAATTGTTTGACATAATGTAATCGAAAGACATTTTGGGTGGAGTTTGAGGTAAAATCAGTGTCTGTCAACCAAGTTGTGGAAAGCATGGAAACAATTCCGATCCTCCATAATCCAAAGGTGAACATTGCAGTATTTGCATTGCACACGACTATCTCCGAGGTAGGAATGGATGCCTTCACATTCTTCGTCACTTGATTCATCACCAGAACCAGAAATGTCCCAAGCTGCCCTAGTCACTTGGGAAATAATTTCAGCTATTGACGGTCTCGTTGATATCGTCCGACTGAAAATCGTTCGTGTTTTAAATATAATTTCATTAACTTTCCTCCGTCCAACCGCCGTAATTTTTTTGGTGTAAATAGAGTATGAATTCAGCTATCTTTTGATATAAAAATTATTGCCTATTGACAAATGCTTATATTTTATTTTATTTTTCAAATCCGTGGCGCCATTGACAGTGAGAGGGTTAAGGCTAGCCACAGTGTGTAATGTATTTACAGGAGCACAGCTATTAACTTGATGCAGGAGACCTTGGCAGTTAACTAATGCATATATATCGCCAGTAATTTTACACACAAAACTTGATCTTTAACTCATGAATCAGTTTCTATTTCATTGTTCTAACTCAGTGCTAGGATGGCCTTGGTAACGCAAGCTGAACTAATACCAATAGCTTCTAATAAGTGGGTGCAGTGTCCTGGGTCCTCACTCCAACCATTGAGTGAATTTCTGCAGCTGCACATTTTCTGATGATGTCTCAGCATTGCCATTTACTGAATGATAGTGTGTGTGTCGTATAGTATTTGGAATACTGCTCCACTCTATGCAGAGGAACGTCAAACAACTAATGGATTGCAACCTTGAATAAAATTTTAACTTTAAAAAAAAGAGAGGTCAGTTCTGAATGGCTAGAAGGAAATGATGCCAAGGTAAAGAGATGTGCACGGGTCTCCCCGGATACACATTGATGATGGTTCTGTTCCACTTCATCGGCCATGGCAGGAATATGCTAACTATGTTCCAGATGTTTTTCATCGCATTGACTAAGCAGTGACTTGAATTCCCATGAAGCTTACCAATGTGCTGTGATAAATGTGATGGACATGTATGTGTGCATGAAATATTTCATCATGTGGACACCAGAAGGAGAACAACTGAGAAACACAATGCCAATAGAATTTCAAAAGTCGAAAAATTTATAGAAAGCTATTTTGATGTTCTGGAAAGAGCCGAAACTTGATCACAGTCAAACATTCCAATAAAATCAATTCCTGATGAAGACTAGAGCATCTAGTCATTATTCCTGATGAAGACTAGAGCATCTAGTCATTATTCCTGATGAAGACTAGAGCATCTAGTCATTCCTGATGAAGACTAGAGCATCCAGTCATTATTCCTGATGAAGACTAGAGCATCTAGTCATTGTTCCTGATGAAGACTAGAGCATCTAGTCATTATTCCTGATGAAGACTAGAGCATCTAGTCATTATTCCTGATGAAGACTAAGAGCATCTAGTCATTATTCCTGATGAAGACTAGAGCATCTAGTCATTATTCCTGATGAAGACTAGAGCATCTAGTCATTATTCCTGATGAAGACTAAGAGCATCTAGTCATTATTCCTGATGAAGACTAGAGCATCTAGTCATTGTTCCTGATGAAGACTAGAGCATCTAGTCATTATTCCTGATGAAGACTAGAGCATCTAGTCATTATTCCTGATGAAGACTAAGAGCATCTAGTCGAAACATTGAGTGAATAAAATTTGAAGTTGATTACTGAGAAGGTGATTTTAATGGTATAATGTCAGCTGAGAGTTCGAGAATAAAATCAAGTTTTTGATTGGAATATCTCATTATGGTATTGTGTCATTTGTATCTTCAGCTAGAGGTCAGTGATAGAGATACCACGGAAAATTGTAGACTTCTATAAGGTATGTCGTATATATTGGCTGACAGAGGTTTCGACATTGTGTGGAAGTGTGGGACTAATGTGTGCAGAAATCAAGATTTCAGCCTTCACCAGGAAACTGCATCAAGGTGGGAATCAGCAAAGAAGTTGGCTCATGAGCATGGAACAAAAGCAACTGTACAAAGCGAAGTCTACCAATAGTCAACTTGATGAGTGAGGCTGGTGCACTTAACAATACAGTTAGCTGGCAGAATCAAGTGTTTTGATGTTAGCATTAATTCATACTCGTGTTGAAAGACACTTCTTAATCCCACCTGTTCTCTGGTTTGGTTACCATCAAGAATTTCTAAATACCCGTCAAGTTGTGCCAGAAGACTGCCGGTTTGCCGATCTGAGCAACAGAGCAGGCGACCATCAGATAGTGCTTACAAAGGTAGTGCTTACAAAGAAGTAAATTTGAATTTTTTATTTTTCCTCAATTCCATATAAGCGCACTTAACAAATTCTCAGCGGACATGGTAGGACTTCTCAACAATAAAAAACAACATTGATTTTCTCGATAATCAACTTAAATTTTCTCACCCGATATTTCGGCTCGATACTCCAGCTGAAACATCTTACTACTATATATGATAGTTAAAATGTGGTCATCGATATTTCATTTAGATGCCATTGATCATTATTATTGAACTTCTAGCCACAACATCGAGAAACAAATTTTAAGTTTATTGAGAAAGCCATTACATTCATACAAGTTACAAATCCATGCAAACTACTTGAAACTACTTGATTCCTAGCAACAGGACACTTTCCCCGAGAAAATAATAAATCAAGTTATTGGCTGCATCACAACATGCTGCGAACAAGTTTTTGATGGAACGGGAGATTTTTTATGAAACTCGGGAAGTTTTCTGCAAGTGGCACACTATCAGTCATGCTTTTGGCAGTCTTTTGACCTTGGCGAACTAATCTGTAACTACATTTTCCATTGTCACACCCAAGTACATCATTTTGTCCTTATTGTACACGCTCTTACAAGGACATATCACCAAGTCCTCTCATTCTCACTGTCCACGGGAGATATCGGCGCTGGCTCAAACATATATGGAGTGTCACTGTTGAATAAAGTGCAGGGAAGGAATGGCATTGGGCACAAATACAACTTTCATTTTGGAAGTCTTCAAACTTCAAAAATATTTTGGGGGGCCAAGTCGGCCAAGTCCATATCTATCACAATTATCAAAGTCAATGTTAGTCCCTCCAACAAAGTCAGCAAATTCCATCTCACACACAAGGTATATAGCTAGCATTGAGGTAGCTGATATTTGGCCTGATAGTGGTACTGCTCACACACAAGGTAGCTGACATTGGACCTACAAGTAGCTGGCATTGGACCAGATACACACAAGTAGCTGACATTGGACCAGATAGTGAAACTGCTCACATACAAGTAGCTGGCATTGGACCAGATAATGGTACTACTCACATACAAGGTAGTTGGCATTGGAGGTACTGCTCACATACAAGGTAGTTGGCATTGGACCAGATAGTGGTACTGCTCACACACAAGGTAGCTGGCATTGGACCAGATAGTGGAACTGCTCACACACACGAGTAGCTGGCATTGGACCAGATAGTGGTACTGCTCACACACAAGGTAGCTGGCATTGGACCAGATAGTGGTATTGCTCACACACAAGGTAGCTGGCATTGGACCAGATAGTGGAACTGCTCACACACAAGGTAGTTGGCATTGGACCAGATAGTGGTACTGCTCACACACAAGGTAGCTGGCATTGGACCTGATAGTGGTACTGCTCACACACAAGGTAGCTGGCATTGGACCAGAGTGGTACTGCTCACACACAAGGTAGCTGGCATTGGACCAGATAGTGGTACTACTCACATACAAGGTAGCTGGTATTGGACCAGATAGTGGTACTGCTCACACACAAGGTAGCTGGCATTGGACCTGATAGTGGTACTGCTCACACACAAGGTAGTTGGCATTGGACCAGATAGTGGTACTACTCACATACAAGGTAGTTGGCATTGGACCAGATAGTGGTACTGCTCACATACAAGGTAGCTGGCATTGGACCAGATAGTGGTACTGCTCACACACAAGGTAGCTGGCATTGGACCAGATAGTGGTACAGTGGTGGTCTTGCTTAAGTTTGACGTACCCATCATAGCTGTCACATGTGTCAGCTACTGATGAATCCTTCTTCCAATAGTGCACTTAAAATGTTTTATCCAAATCCACAAGCTCTCCTGGAATCCTAAGAAGTGCTTGGTTTGGTGGGAAAACAACCAAAATGTCTTGGAACCATTGCCTCTGCTTCACCCACACACCATGCATGCATGCATGGAACCATTGCACCCACACTCCATGCATGCAGGGAACCATTCTGCTTCACCCACACACCATGCATGCAGGGAACCATTCTGCTTCACCCACACTCCATACATGCAGGGAACCATTCATCATGTGAATGTCGTACACGGGCAGCTATCAAATGCCCTCAATCGGTTTACTTCCAAGGAAACCACTTCCTTTAGCCATCCCCTGACAAAGAAGTTATAGGAATCGAGAGGTTTACAAGGCTTGAGCTCTTCCAATATGTAAGGCACTTTGAGTATTTACCAGACACCTCGTGATGTCTGGTTACGTGATGGCTGGAAGCAATGTCGGGTCGCTGGACCGATCCAACATTGATAGCCCACAGGGATCTCTGTCATTAATTAGTTGTCGAAGTTCTTACCATGGAAATCACATCTAACTCATCAACACACTTTGGTATCTTAATCGGTGATGGTGATTTGTAATCCACAATAATGGATTTTGCCTAAAAGGTGAGAATATTTAGGTGAGAATACAATTAAAACGTCTCTGAAAGTTTACTACGTGCCACACCTCATTGATCGCTTTGTTTGACCTCATAATGGTGGTGCTTCCTGACAAGTGCCCAGGTGTAATTACAGAATTAGCAGCTATGATTGAAGTATGATTAATACTGAGTGGTGTACATGGTCTACATAAAAATAAAAAATTAATTTGTGTAGGAATTATACCATGGAAGCCACTTCATGCTTACCCTAACTACACCAATGACTGTCATTTGTTATTAAATAAATTGTGCTCTGGTATACAGAGGGAGAGAGTAGAATATGGTGTGTTATTTTATGAACTGGTTTGACAAGTGAAAAATGCAGCTAATGAGTGAAATGACTTAACATATTCCATGAAGAGTGTTATAATATTTTATACTTGATATAATACAATAATTACTATGCTTCATATAACAGTCTGTCAGTCAGTCAGTGGATTGGTTTGTCCACTGGTCAGTCAGATTGACACCATCTATAGCATGCATCACTTCTGGTCTTCTTGACAGCATTTATAGCTTTATTGCAGTCAATAAATTGGTCAACTACTTCATGTCTTGGAAGATGTTGCTATAATTCTTAGAAAGGGAAGTTAATGTCTATGCACATGCGCAGTAGAGTGATAAGTATATAGCCACTACTGGAATACGGGAGAATATCTAGTGCCATGCCTACAGGAAAATACTACCACAGTGAGCACATCAAGCATATATACCTGTAATTAATATATACCTGGCTGATTCCTCATGCCATACGTAGGAACAAAAATTTCTAGCTTTACATCATCATGACACAGAGAGCATTGTTAGATTGACTACTAGCTCTAACCCTAACCATGACGGCTCTAATCATAGCTAATCCTGGCTCTAACCCTAACCATGCCCTGGCTCTATCCATAGCCATTACCCTGGCCCTAACCTTAACCAGTGCTCTGACCTGAACCCTGGCCATAAACCCTGGCCATAACCTTAGACTAGCTTTAGTTATTGCCCTGTCCCTAACCCTAGCCATTGTCCTAACCCTAGCCCTAACCTTAGCCAGCTTTAACCCGAGCCACTGCCCTGGCCCTAACCCTATAGCCCCAGCCCAAGATCAACACCTGAACTATGAACCAACAACAATCTGTACAGTATTGGTATCATTATGGTGATGTAATGCCAGTACATGGGAAGCACCCAGGTTATATATGCTGGTATATGCCTAGATTAGATATGGTATATGTCTAGATTAGATACGGTATATGTCTAGATTAGATATGCAATGGTATATATCTAGATTAGATATGGTAATTGTCTAGATTAGATATGGTAATTGTCTAGATTAGATATGGTAATTGTCTAGATTAGATATGGTAATAGATATGGTATGTCTAGATTAGTTATGGTATATGTCTAGATTAGATATGCAATGGTATATGTATAGGATAGCCTATACAAAAGAGTCGGTTATGCGCCTATGTAACCTCCGAGTTTGCGGTTACCCTGAGGCGAAGCCGAGGAATGTAACAGCAAACGAGTAGGTTACACTGGCGCATAACCGACTCTTTTGAATAGGCTATCTTACTTATACTGCATTGCGCACGCGCTAAACTACATGCGTTTAAAAGTGTAGGTTACGCGCCTATGAAACCTATAGTTATATTAACCAATCAGATTAGCCACAGATGACGTGATGTAGTATAAGATAAGATATGCTAATTGTCTAGATTAGATATGGTAATTCTAGATTAGATATGGTATATGTCTAGATTAGTTATGGTAATGTCTAGATTGTAATGTCTATATAGATTAGATATGGTAATTGTCTAGATTAGATATGGTAATTGTCTAGATTAGATATGGTAATTGTCTAGATTAGATATGGTAACTGTCTAGATTAGATATGGTAATTGCCTAGATTAGATATGGTATATGTCTAGATTAGATATGGTAATTGTCTAGATTAGATATGGTATATGTCTAGATTAGATATGCAATGGTATATGTCTAGATTAGATATGGTAATTGTCTAGATTAGGTGTGGTAATTGTCTAGATTAGATATGGTATGTGTCTAGATTAGTTATGGTATATGTCTAGATTAGATATGGTAATTGTCTAGAGATTAGATATGGTATATATCTAGATTAGATATGGTATATGTCTAGATTAGATATGGAATAGTATGTCTAGATTAGATATGTTAATTGTCTAGATTAGATATGGTATATGTCTAGATTAGATATAGTAATTGTCTAGATTAGATATGGTATATGTTTAGATTAGATATGGTATATGTCTAGATATGGTATATCTCTAGATTAGATATGGTACATGTATATGTCTAGATTAGATATGGTATATCTCTAGATTAGATATGGCAATTGTCTAGATTAGATATGGTAATTGTTTAGATTAGATATGGTATATGTCTAGATTAGATATGGTAATTGTCTAGATTAGATATGGTATATGTCTAGATTAGATATGGTATATGTCTAGATTAGATATGGAATGGTATATGTCTAGATTAGATATGGTAATTGTCTAGATTAGCAATTGTATATGTCTAGATTAGATATGGTAATTGTCTAGATTAGATATGGTATATGTCTAGATTAGATATGGTAATTGTCTAGATTAGATATGGTAATTGTGTAGATTAGATATGGTAATTGTCTAGATTAGATATGGAAATTGTCTAGATTAGATATGGTATATGTCTAGATTAAATATGGTAATTGTCTAGATTAGATATGGTATATGTCTAGATTAGATATGGTAATTGTCTAGATTAGATATGGTATATGTCTAGATTAGATATGGTATATGTCTAGATTAGATATGGTAATTGTCTAGATTAGATATGGTAATTGTCTGACATCGAAGATCTACAGGAACTACCTATTATAAACATGCACTAATTTCTCGCAGCCCCCCCTCCAAACTCACAAAGTTAAGTACAGTCAATGTAGACCCCCTGTACTGCTTCAAGACCAAGATTTGTTGATGACTTTATTAGAAAGGAAAGTTAAGAAAATGTCTAACTTTCTCCTGATCCTATGTCTAATCTTACAAACTAACCGAAAGTGTTGGTGTACAGAGACCAATTAAGTGAAGGGGGGGGACTATACCTGAAACTGGGGGGGAAATGTCTGTTGATTTAGACTGCCCATAACTTTGTTTTAATGATTACTCTATCCAAATAATATTATGCTCATATTGTTCCTTGATCTATGTGCTTTCCAATGATATAAAAGATTAGTCTATAGGCATATTTTCTCAGAAGATATGTACATGCAGAAATATCAAGGCATTCCAAAAAACTAAACACTTCTGCCCCACTTCCTACTTACAAACCAAAAGCTGTAAATTGGTCTGTGGTTTTCCTAAGCTCCAACACTTTAAACCAAAAGCTGTAAATTGGTCTGTGGTTTGCCTATTATATGGGCGTGATAATTTTTTTTTAACTTGATGGGTTGTCAAGTTATGGTGATTAGAAGAGGTGACCTTTGCATGTATTCACTAATACGGCAGGATGCCCCACTCCCCCCACATTTTTGTCTCGCAAACCACAGACTAATTTACATTGTAAGTAGGGAAGTGTTGGGGCAGAAGTGTTTAGTTTTTTGGAATGCCTTGATATTTCTGCATGTATCTTCTGAGAAAATATGCCTATAGACTAATATTTTATATCATTGGAAAGCACATAGATCAAGGAACAATATGAGCATAATATTATTTGGACAGAGCAATTATAAAAAAAGTTATGGGCAGTCTAAATCAACAGACATCCCCCCCCCCCCCCCCCCCAGTTTCAGGTACTATAGTTCCCCCTAATTAAATTAAGTGGCCACCATTTTTCTGCAGCATTACATTCTCACCTCCTTGGCCTTGATCTTGAAAACTTTGGCCATAGCCATCACAGCTTCAGCCATCTGCTTCACCAGACACTCAGGAGGTTGTATGTGCTTCTTGTGCTTGATGGAGCGTGACATGGGCCTGACGAACTTCTCCTTTTGCAAGAAACCGCGACAATTGTCCTCTAAATCTAGCCACACCTGATGAAGTTCTGAAAGTTCGGAGAGCATGGTGTAAACAACGTACACCTCAATGCCCAAGGATTGAAATGCGTTCTGCACGGGGCACTGTACTGCATGAGCATTGAATGCAAAGTAACCTGTCAGCATTTCACTTCCAGGCTCTGATGGAGCATTGCTATGGAAGAGAAGTGGTAAAGGATTGCCATGCCAGATAACACTGAGGTCAGTATCGCCTGCTGTCAGGTGTGCCTCAGATTTGGTGTGGTTATGGCTGACAATCTTGTATGTGTTCCCCGTGTGTTGAAGGGAGCACTGCGGCAGCGGGGGGATCAGGCAGGAGGCCTTGAACTGAGCGCAGTGATTGGACAGATACAAATACATGATTTGGCTCTTGAGATGGAGGGAGGGAGTGGCAGAGTGGTAATGCAGCCCCCACTCAGACTCCGAGATCTGCAGAGGCGTCTTCTGCCAGATGCAACGCTGCGTCAAGTGGTGATAATAGTGGAGAACTTTGATCCAAGTCAGACTTCTTGTGTTCTTAAACTGGTTATGGGGTAGTAGGCTGTGGACAGGCAGAACCACAGTGTTCCTTGTGAGACTCTGCAGGATATCATTGACACCACCGGTACCCTCGGCACAGGCATCGATCTCCAGGAAGGCAAAGTCCGGCAGGTTCTGGAGTGCACGTTCATTAAGGAGCTTGGTCATGTTGTCCTGGTGGTATGCTGAGATAAGGTTCCGGAAGGCCTGTTGCGAGGCAGAGATCTGCATGGCCGACTTGATCATCCCCCAGGCCAGATAAGCATCCAACTTTCGCTGGCGTTCCCATTCTGCACCCGATAGCTGCCTGCTGGGATCCTCTGGGCTCATAACAGATTGCTGTGCATGATTGGTGAAGGTGGACGAGGAAGGCATTGGCTTCCTGGAAGGACAGATCTGCTTGGAACTCTTGCAGTACAATTCAGCAAGACCCAGAAATACAGTGCAGGCTAATCTGTAGGAGACAGAGATATGAAGTAGGAAAAAGTGGCTGGACATTTTAAACTGAGACATGTACAGAGAAGAGAAAGAGAATGGCACGTGATAGGGTTCGAGAAAAGGTGTCAATAGTATAGAACAACAATTATGTTTTGGTGTTTATTTAGTTTTTATTATAATTATTAGCTGTTATTATTATCTTTATTGTATTTTTGCCACATCCGGTTCATGTGCTGAACACGTGTGCCTGGGTGTGGTTTGTATCACTTGATGAATAGCTAGTTACCAAACTCATGCAAGTCTTAACATCTCATTATTCCTAGAGCATCTAGTCGAAATGTCGAAAGAGTAAAATTCAAGTAGATTATTGAGAAGGTCATTGTAATTTCGTTAGGTCAACTGAGAGTTTGAATATAAGTTGTGACGTCAATCCACAGAATGGAACTTGAACCAGCTTGTAAATCTACTGCGAACAAAAGATAAGAAAGCATGAAGATGGCATTACTAGAGTAGGACTAGGAAACCTATCTTTGTTGGCTGCATTATTGTCTTATTTTTTCACATCCTGTGGCATATCTGCACATGTGCGTATGTGGAATGAAGTGAATACGGAGAAGGTTGGGGGTATGATGAGAATTAGTAGGAGAGGTAAGGAGAGACGAAGACTTGAGGAATGCAGTGTGACAGGGTCTGTATGGAGTACAGAGGTGGGACAGGTTGAGTGAGAGTGGGAGGTGAACGTGCAGTTGGCAGGTGAAATAAGAAACATTGTCCTACACTACCCACGGTCCACACTGCCCACGGTCCACACTGCCCACGGTCCACACTGCCCACAGTCCACACTGCCCACGGTCCACGGTCCACACTACCCACGGTCCACACTGCCCACGGTCCACACTGCCCACGGCCTACACTGCCTACACTGCCCACACTACCCACGGTCCACGGTCCACACTACCCATGGTCCACACTGCCCACGGTCCACACTACCCACGGTCCACACTGCCCACGGTCCACAACCACGGTCCACACTGCCCACGGGTCCACACTGCCCACGGTCCACACTGCCCACGGTCCACACTGCCCACGGTCCACACTACCCACGGTCCACACTGCCCACGGTCCACACTGCCCACGGTCCACACTGCCCACGGTCCACACTGCCCACGGTCCACACTGCCCACGGTCCACACTACCCACGGTCCACACTGCCCACGGTCCACACTGCCCACGGTCCACACTGCCCACGGTCCACACTGCCCACGGTCCACACTGCCCACGGTCCACACTGCCCACGGCCTACACTGCCTACACTGCCCACGGTCCACACTGCCCACGGTCCACACTACCCATGGTCCACACTGCCCACGGTCCACACTACCCACGGTCCACACTGCCCACGGTCCACACTACCCACGGTCCACACTGCCCACGGTCCACACTAACCACGGTCCACACTGCCCACGGGTCCACACTGCCCACGGTCCACACTGCCCACGGTCCACACTGCCCACGGTCCACACTACCCACGGTCCACGGGTCCACACTGCCCACGGTCCACACTGCCCATAGTCTACACTTCCCACGGCCTACACTGCCTATGGTTTTTTTGCTTGCCTATAATCAGTGCCATCTGGTGCTATTGTCTTTCCAGCGCTGGTGAGCAAGGCCATGCACTCAGTCAGCCATCCTTCACCTGCACGAGCAGCAACCAGCCAACCTGCAAAGTCACTCATGCTGTCAAATTAGTCGTCCATTCTCGAGCCCAGTAAAAATGAGCTCGAGTTAGTGTCTTTTGTTACACACACATATACACACATCACATACACCATCACACCACACCACACACACATCACATACACATACCACACAACACAACTTACATACCCATCACACACATATCACACACACACACACATCACAACACAAGATACATACGACATACCTATCACACACTTATTACCTCACACATCACATATCACACATTCACACACACACCACAATGGAACACACATACATCGCATACACCCATCACACACACACCAAACATCTCACACTCACACCACATATATACAGGCACACACCATAAACCATCTGCAGTTCAGATGTGAGGAAGGGATCAGCTATAGCAGAATGCTGCAGCACCTCCAGTCCAGCCTTACAGGACTCCATCCCTCTCTCAAGATACTGGTGCCTCCCTTTCTTGTCAGAACCCTTCTTCCCTACCTCCCTATTGGCCAGAAGGAGGTGGGTGTGTGCCTGGCGCAGCAGGCAGGAGGCTAGAAGTTGCCGCTGAGGTAAGTAGATTTTGGGGAAGGATGACGAGGACGAGAATGACGAATCGACAGCCTCCAACTAGCCGAGCAAAGGGAAGGGCAGTGATAATGTATGCACTACATCATAACTGCCCCGAGCCACATGCAGGTGGATATGGTGCAGGGTTCATAGTGTACCAACATATATTTGTATATAAACATGTGTAAGTGTATATACAATCTATATATACCAGTATGTGTTTCTAATCGTGAGAAATTTTATACAAACTAAAATAATTAATAATTAATAATTAATAATAATAATAATAATAATAATAATAATAATAATAATAATAATAATAATAATAATAATAATAATAATAATAATAATAATAATAATAATAATAATAATAATAACAACAACAATAACAACAACAACAACAATAGTAACATAATAACAACAACAGCAATGGGAATCTTGACAGCTCTACTGGTCATACACACTAAAACGTCATTAGCCATCCTACAGACCAAATCTAGTTGGACCTCTAATTAAGGCAATTTGGCTCTGCCGACTTCAGGTATACAGAGCTTGTAGACATTCATTAAAGCTATTGTACAATACTGTACCCATGTTAGCCAGTTAGCTGATGCCTCACCATTTGAAATTATATACCACAATCAATAATGGAAAGGGTCATCTGACCATACAGGTATACTCTTGTTTCCTTTAACAGGGCAATCCAATATAGCTTAAAACATTTTTGTTCTTTATATTTGTTATTTTGTTTTGTTATGTTTGTTTGTTGTTTTCATTGTCCGACAGAAACCTTCAAGATTATTACATACTTATTAAAGTCAGCCAGGGATCAGTTGCAGCCCTCTTCAAGGACTTGGCAAGAGTTGCACAGGAGAACTCGAGATTAATTCTACACTATGTTTTATAAGGTGCACATGCATGTATTGTTGAATGGGTGCTTGCTTTTGCAGAACATTATTCATGTGTAAATAGAGTGATGTGCATAGCATAGAGTCATGTTTATGAGTGTGTCATTGCTTGCCCCAATTCTGATTTATAAAACAGCTCATGAGCTAGCCTGATTTTGTAATCAACATTCTGTTACATATTTGTAAATTAAAGCATTTGTGCATTCTGTACTTGTATACACTTTACCTGTTTTGTAATGGATTTTGCCAGCCCATCAAACACACTTGTCATCTCCTCTGCAACACCTTGCCGAGTTGACGTACCAGCAGCAGTGGGTGGGGCCATGGGCTGTCCGGAGGGTTGAATGCCCTGCACACATGTGACCTCAGCTAGTAGCAGAGAGGCCCTGGAGAGGATGAGGGACGCTCTGTACGAGAGTTCAGGCAGGCTACACAACAACTGCACACAAGTCTGCAGGTAGTGAGCAGACATGTAAGAATAAAGCTTTCCCACCAACAAGCCTGTTGCTAGCCTCGTTACCTAGTGAGGAATAGCCACACTTCTTCATAGGACATACCAGGATTACTAGGATAATAGGGACTATGGATGTCCCTAGCCCTAGAATCCCCTTATCCGTGGCCTTGGCCGAATATCCCCCTATGCTTAGCCTACATAAAATACTCCTAGTTAGCCCGTAACTTAGAATATACCTATTTCTAGCTCTGGAGCCCCAAAATACCCCTAGCCCTAGAATACCTTACCCTAACTCCAGAATACCTACTACAGAATACCCCTATCCCCCTTTACTTAACCCCAGAATACCCACTACAGAATACCCCTATCCCAAGCTACCCCTATCCCTAGACCTAGAATACCCTCTACTTAACCCCAGAATACCCACTACAGAATACCCCTATCCCAACCCGAGAATACCCACTACAGAATACCCCCTAAAATACCCCTATAACTAACCCAGAATACCCACTACAGAATACCCCTATCCTTAACCCCACTACAGAATACCCCTTCCTTAACCCCAGAATACCCACTATAGAATACCCCTATCCCTAACCCCAGAATACCTAACCCTAGCACAATAGAAGGCCCTAATCCTAGCAGGAATTTTGTGATCACAATATCTAGTCAGTCCCCAACACTAGGGGGAAACTCAAGGGTGTGTTGTTGGGAGTTTGTGGCAAAGCTGGTTATGAATGCCCCTACCATCATCACATATGATTGATCACATTTACATATCTTGCCTGAGAGTGGTGCTGAGCTGCCTCCAGAAGACAGGGCAACAGTGACAAGACGTGCTGTGCAGCATGGAACTTCACCTCAGCCCTCAACTCCACCTCCCCCAGCTCCACACACTCGTCACATGCACCCCTCACAACTTTCTCTCCACCCCCACCAAACACCTCCACGCCTCCAGGACTGATGAGTAACCCAACCATGCTGCGCACCATCAAGCAACGACTCTCCAGCCATAACTGCACATCAAACTCCCTCAATAACTCTTTCGCTTCCTTGTGGGGATCCTTCTGCACAGACTGGAGCAAGCGTAGGGCCTGCAGGCTCAACTGATAGGCAGTCGTAGAGTGTTGCAGTACGATAGCCACCTGAACCAAAGCAAGTAGGATTTCCACTCGGACCTCCAGGATTTCTACTCCCATCTGACCTTTGCTCCACTGATATAAGAGCTGCTCACCCAACACTCCTAGAGTCTTCTCGGCATGACGGAGAAGATCTTGCCTGATGGTGGAGCTATTTTTGGGGTTGTTTTCATTCTGGGGGTAAGAGAGATGGATAGAAGACGAGGAAGTACTAGTGAGGGTCCGATAAGTACTGAGTGAGCGGTCGGAAGTGTTATCAATACTCTGAGGTAATGCGGCAAGGTTCCAACCACTAGATAAAAAATTAACATGTAGTTGATATGAGTAGTGGGAGTGGCGTAACTATAGGGGAAGTAACGATATTATACGATCCAGTGTGTGTCCCCATAGAGCTATTGTCAACCTACTTCAACCTGCCTTAACCCAGTGTGGTGTTGGTCCAGTGTTTGTCGACATAGAGCTATTGTCAACCTACATCAACCTGCCTTAACCCAGTGTGGTGTTGATCCAGTGTGTGTCCCCATAGAGCTATTGTCAACCTACTTCAACCTGCCTTAACCCAGTGTGGTGTTGGTCCAGTGTGTGTCGACATAGAGCTATTGTCAACCTACATCAACCTGGTGTGGTGTTGGTCCAGTGTGTGTCCCCATAGAGCTATTGTCAACCTACTTCAACCTGCCTCAACCCAGTGTGGTGTTGGTCCAGTGTGTGTTCCTTATAGAGCAATAATACAACACAGTAAGAATAGGAGGAATCCTATGAGGTTGTGCACACATCATCAGGCAATGACTACACTACTAGGAATGCCAGCAAGGTATTGTGTGGCCAGCACCTGGCCAAGCCTTTATTCACGATGTTTTTTTAATGCCCTACAGCTCAATGAGCTGGCTGGTTGTGAAGCAGAATGCAAGTATGAAATGAGGCTAAGAGAGGAATGTTTTGTTCGAACTATGTGGATGGAAGCAGCTTCTCTGAGAGTTGGTAACACACTAAGAGTGAGGCCATTGTCATCATGCATTGCTTGCTGGCTATCAGAATTGTCAGAGTACTGAAGGGATGACCACTCAGTAACTGACAATAATTTTGGACATTTGTAAAATAAATTTGGCACACTTTGATTTATGTTCTCTATCATTAGCATATCTCTCATCTATTAACAATATGAAGTCAGTTATTTTCCGTCTAAATTACATACACACCATGTCCTCACTGGCCAAGGGAGGAGAAACAAGTGGCAGTAGACCTATCTTGCCAAACTTGATATATAGTCTTTACAATTCTCATGACAAATCCAACTCCATGCTGAGGAACAGAGTGTAGCTAGCTACGTCATTGTGATATTCCAGCATCCTTTTCCTGGCAGCTATTAACCATGCAGCTATTCCATCTTGTGCAGTCAGTTATCTTACCTCTGTCTTCGAATCTGCAGGGTGGTATATATCTTGATATATTTTTCACTAAGATGATCATTTCCTTGTTTATGTGAGGCAGTTCTGTTTAAGGCAGGTGAACGGCTCATATTATATTTTTAGTGGGATGTGTGGCAGATAGATATCCATCCAGCCGTGTGCACCTCAGAAATGGTCAGACAAAGAACCGTTCACTCACCAATTATATCCCGGGATTGTATACTGGATTGGTATTAAACAGGTTGACCGGTTGAAGTAGATGCAGAAGTTTGTGTACCGGCAAGATGTATGTATGGATAGCAGAATGACTAACAGCAAACACAGTGAGGGGTGTAATTGGCATCACATCCTCTCACTGCACACGCCCATATCTACCTGTATCCTGATGGAGTGGAAGGTGGGTGAGTGCAGGCTAGTGTGGTATAGAGGAGAGCAATGGCCACAGTCAGTCGCCCCACATTTACTTGACCATACAACACCTCAAGGCGAGCCCGCAGAGACCTGTCGAGCAGGAGAGTGAGTGCTCGCAGATTACCAGCGTCAGAGATGGGCAGGTGGTCGTGGAACAAGGGTAGGGGCTGTGGGGGTCAAATTATTATGATGAAAATTACGATGAGAGAAAGAGAAAGTTTGTTTCATCGGTGCGTTGTCCCACTTCAACCCTCCTCAGGGTGGGACACAGTCGAGAGGTTGGCACCAACTCATCCAACACATCAATGCTACACAGACCTGGTCGCTGAGGAACAATCAGCTATCCATAGTACCATAAACATTATCACCACTACTCCATACCATACCATACCAGTACTGTACCATGCTATGCCAGTACCATGCCAGTGTCATAAATTAATATTAATATAACAATAACAACAATTAATACTACAATGAAACCTCCCTTTCTGATCCTCTCTCAACTGGGTACTCTCTCTACCAGGCAGTTAATAAACATATGTTAGCTGCCTACTAAAACTTAGTATGCCAATATCATTCAGTCCAAAAATCTAGAGGTTGCCGGCAACATGTTTTTTTAGTAGCATACCTGGAACTACATAGCTGACTACCTGAAAGTGGTGATGTTATTGGCCAAAAAGTGGCTTTGGGACACATATAGGTCACCTGAGGTGGGTTCACATGCACTTCACACATACAAGCCTGCCACGGTGTTACCCCTGTCCTCCCCCTTGGCCTCTGTGTTAACACCCATTGGAGACAAAGAAACAGGGCTAAGAGAAATATTACAGCTCCCCCCCACCCCCCTGTATCTACTAAGCTTTGGAGGCATGGCATGGCATGACCAGTGGGCAAGGCCTACGGGCCCAAAACCCTGCCTGTGTCCTTTCCCCGGTTGATTTACCCCTATGTCCCCTGGCTCCCTTGAGACAAAGAAACAGACAGACAGAGCTGAGAGGAGTATTAGTATAGATGACTACAGGTCAGCTCTACTAGTCATTCCTGCATTAGACGGAGGAGGATGTTCTTGGAATATTTTGTGGTCATTAACTAGCAGCTCACAGACAGAGCACTCCGCAAGGCTAACACTAACCTGAGAAAACTAGCAACTCACACACAGAGCACTCCTCAAGGCTAACACTAACCTGGCAGCTCATAGACAGAGCACTCCTCAAGGCTAACACTAACCTGCAGCTCACAGACAGAGCACTCTTCAAGGCTAACACTAACCTGGCAAAATACGCGCAGAAGCACTACTCTTCACTTTGGGCAGTCTTTAACCAGCATATGTACCGAAGTGCCCACAATGACAAACATCAACCACAACAACAAGCACAACAACAACATGTTGATGGCTCACCCAGCTTGACTCTGGTGGGCGTGACATTGGCATGATATCCTGTGGAAGACCACTCCCAGTGAGAAGCTCGTGGACCCGATATATGGCCGAACCAAAGAAGGGAAAGTGCAGGAAGTTACGTATACACAGAATCTTTGCTCGTACTGTCTCCTTCACTGTCCGACACATTATAGCAGCCACATAGTGGTAGAACCACAATATAGGTAGGGCCTGCAATAATAGGTAAAAGGTTAACACAAACCTCAGGGACTGCTACAGTCAGGAATAATGTAACCACAGCATAGGTGGGTGGAATAGTATGGGTTGACACAACTACAGCATGGGTTGTGGCCTGGAATTGTAGGTAAAGGACAAATCAAAACCACACCATCATGGCCAGAAATAGTGAGTAAAGGGTCACATAATCACACATGGATGGCGAGCTGGAATAGTAGGTGTGACATGACCACATCATGGGCATGCAATAGTGGCAAGGAGGGATATGCACTGATTAGAGTCAAGCATAATTGCCAACCAAATATGGCGAAAATTTCTCATTTGTTCCTTCGGCCAATGGCATATTGTGACACACAATGTTTAGTTTGAAGTGAACCAGTTGAGTATCATAAATATGATCTATATTCTGCTGGCAATTTTTAATCATTATACGTTCCTTGACTGTGTGACCACACCCTGAGCTGGAATGCATCAAATTTAAGACTCAAACATAAAAGGAAGTTGTATCACAAGGAAATTGGCATGCCCCCACACCTCTATTAATTAACACCTTTAGGGCGTGTCCTCTGCTGACCAGCTCATGTGAGCACCATCTCAGAGTGGCCAGAAGATGGGAAGGACTGCATCGGAAGACATCGGAGAACAAATCCAATCCAGGGAAAGGTTTAATTCCTTCTGCTGCCTTGAAGGGGTTAGGTTCAAAGATGGCATAGGCGAGGTTTGAAGTGGGGAGATGGCTGGAGAAGGTGAGGGCAGCTTTGAGAAGGGAGGTGGCTAGCAGGGCACACTCAAGTCGGACATCTAGCTTCTTCCAGTACACATATCTGTGCATGCAATGGGTGACCATGAACATATCAATTGTGCGGTATATAGCACTTGCTATATTGGTTGGATTCACTTTTTAAATGGCGGATGTCAACCCCCCTCCCTCTCTACCAAACTAAAGCTCACACCATTAGCTTTTTAGCTTTTAAGCTTGGTTTCAGTAACGTTTAGTTTGGACAAAACAATCCCTTTTAATAGAAAAAATACACTACACAATTACTGTCCTCTAGCTCAAGTTAATCAAAGGTCAATGACCTTAGTTATCAGATCACCACACCTCTTCTTCACAAGAAAAAAATTGACTTCTTTGGAGTTCGGATTTCTGGAGACTCTTGTTGAGCACAAGCTCTGGAGCAAGGAGTGGTGGCCTTTCTGGCAGCACTCTGGGTGCCAATTGACACATTTGATAGCTACTGTTCCTGTAATGGCGGCAGAAGAAGCGGAGAGGTACTCAGCTGCTGCTGGTAACTGTCAACCATTGCCACGGTAGATCTTCCCTGCACTCTCAACTAGGTAGGAGCAGAGTCTGCTCTGTTTTCTCATTCTCCCAGCCATCCACTCATCTTCTCCAGATAACTTCATACAGACAAGTCCACAGACAGCAGAGAAAAGTTTTTTCGACTTCTTGTCGAACATTTCTTGCTGCTTAAACTTGGCAATCTTTATCAGTTGTGTGGCGTCTTTAGCAGACTCTGGTAGCAGTGTGGTCATCATCGGCAGTTGAGTTCGTGTTTGTCTTCCAAATGCCCACTGTGCTGGGGAAGTGCCGGAAGCTTCAGAGGGGGTGTTGATGTACTCAAGAAGAGACAGCCAGTGAGTGTGTTGTCACGTTATGTAACCTAAACATCAGTCATTGAAGTCTCCTCATAATTGCGTATATGGGCCTGGTTTGGTAGCAATGGACTCCAGTGCCTTGTTGTCAGTTGCTACCATGACTTGTCTGCTAGAGTAGTCAAACCTCTCATAGCCAAACACTATTGTGAGGTTCTCCTTCTCAATCTATGCATAATTCTCTCGCAGATATCATGGCACGTTATGCCATATTCCCTGGCTGTCCCTTCTTGCAGGAGGGAAGTTCCAAGTCTATCTGGGATGTGTCATAGTGAATTGTTCACTTTTAATTAGGGTTGTATTAGCGAAGGACTGGGGCTGTAGAAATTAATCTCTTGATCCTTTTCCAGGGCAGCTTTGTGTTGTTCTTCTCAGTGCCATGCAATATCCTTCTTTTTAAGATCACATAGGCAAGCACATATGCTGGACAAGTGTGGAAGGAACTTGGCTAGGCACGTTATCATCCCACAGAACTTATGAATTCCAGGCACATGTGGCATGTTCAGGACTGCATCAATCTTTCTAAGATGAACAACAAGACCTTCTGGGGTTAGCCAATGACAAATGGAGGTATCCTCATTCTTCCTTAATTCCACCTCTTCTGGGTTTAGTTGTAGTACTCTCTCTCTCTCTAGCACGCTCCAGGAACTTGATGAGGTTATGGTCGTGATCTGCAAGTGCTTCTTCTTGTGTGTCTTCTCTTCCAATGACCAGGTCATCCACGTAGACCTCAATTCCAGTCAACCTCTAAGTGATTCGGTCCATCTTTGCTTGGAAAACTTCTGGTGCTGAATTGATGATGAATGGCATTTGAAGCTAGTTATAGCATCTAAATAGTGTGTGCAAGGTGGTTAGGAAACCGGTCAACTCCACAGCCAGAAACCTGTTAGTCCTCTTAACACCTTGTCATTATGAAGCCTAGAACATTTAACACCTTGCATTATGAAGCCTAAACACTTAACTTGGCATTATGAATCCTAAACCTTAACACCTTGGCATTATGAAGCCAAGAACACTTAACACCTTGGCATTATGAAGCCAAGAACACTTAACACCTTGTCATTATGAAGCCAAGAACACTTGACACCTTATTATGAAGCATGTTTAGGACTTTCGAGTCCAGACATAGCCATTCTTCCGAAACAGGGGTGATGATACCATCCTGCGAAGCTCTGCAGAAAATGGTTACACAGGGCAGCTACAACATTCCGTGGTGGGTACATCGAAGCTGTACTTCTCCTCTAGTCCTCCAAACGCATCCTTGAATTGACATGACCCAAGAGATCTTGTCTGTCTCGACAATAGTAGGCATGACCGTTTTCTGGGTGTTGACCGTCTATATAGTCTGGGTGATCATGTTGACATCAGAGTCCATGAGATCTTCACTAGCTGTGGCCTTTCACATGATGCAAGGGAGAGATCAGCTACCGGTCCTTTTTCTACCAGCTGTGGCCTTTGCGATCCATGGTTAACTTCACTTCCCCTTTTGGCTTTTCCATGGCACCATTGTGCATACTAAGAACAATGCTAGGGTGAGTTAATTGCTTGAAACTCTTGTCAGCTGTAGCTTGGGTGTACATGGGTAGAATGTTCAGTGTGGAGCCTGTGTCTAACTGAATGGAACCTCAACCTTCTTATTTCTATTTCATGGTCTCTGTGATGTGATGCAGTGGCATCACTCAAACATCCTCGACCTGGCTAACTTGCTAGCTGTGGATGTCATGGTGGACATGCTAGCTGTGGATGTCGTGGTGGACATGCTAGCTGTGGATGTCATGGTGGACATGCTAGCTGTGGATGTCATGATGGACATGCTAGCTGTGGATGTCATAGTGGACATGCTAGCTGTGGATGTCATGGTGGACATGCTAGCTGTGGATGTCATGGTGGACATGCTAGCTGTGCATGTCATGGTGGACATGCTAGCTGTGGATGTCATGGTGGACATGCTAGCTGTGGATGTCATAGTGGACATGTTAGCTGTGGATGTCATGGTGGACATGCTAGCTGTGGATGTCATGGTGGACATGCTAGCTGTGGATATCATGTGGACATGCTAGCTGTGGATGTCATGGTGGACATGCTAGCTGTGGATGTCATGGTGGACATGCTAGCTGTGGATGTCATGGTGGACATGCTAGCTGTGGATTCATGGTGGATATGCTAGCTGTGGATGTCATGGTGGACATGCTAGCTGTTGATGTCATGGTGGACATGCTAGCTGTGGATGTCATGGTGGACATCCTAGCTGTGGATGTCATGGTGGACATGTTAGCTGTGGATGTCATGGTGGTCATGCTAGCTGTGCATGTCATGGTGGACATGTAGCTGTGGATGTCATGGTGGACATGCTAGCTGTGGATGTCATGTGGACATGTTAGCTGTGGATGTCATGGTGGACATGTTAGCTGTGGATGTCATGGTGGACATGCTAGCTGCGGATGTCATGGTGGACATGTTAGCTGTGGATGTCATGGTGGACATGCTAGCTGTGGATGTCATGGTGGACATGCTAGCTGTGGATGTCATGGTGGACATGCTAGCTGTGGATGTCATGGTGGACATGCTAGCTGTGGATGTCATGGTGGACATGCTAGCTGTGGATGTCATGGTGGACATGCTAGCTGTGGATGTCATTGTGGACATGCTAGCTGTGCATGTCATGGTGGACATGCTAGCTGTGGATGTCATGGTGGACATGCTAGCTGTGGATGTCATGGTGGACATGCTAGCTGTGGATGTCATGGTGGACATGCTAGCTGGAACATTGTGAGTAGACATGCTAGGACACAAGATACATTGCCATAGGAAAAACATGAACATTCAAAGCATTGACATACTTGGATAGCCGAGCGGTAACGAACAGAAAAGTTGGTGCACCAATGCAACATGGACCACTTACTTCATGAGCTTGACGGCTATCCATGCCCCCAACAAACACCCCCAGAGACCACACCCATCTAGAAATGTGTTGCACAACTTCCGCCAGTTTTCCAGAGGGTCTTTTGTCCTCAGCAGACACGCCAGACCATCACACCACCTCTTAGCAGCGAGTCTGCATGTACATGTGTTTGCATGTGGACTACTATGAATTTCATCACACCACCTCTTAGCAGCGAGTCTGCATGTACATGTGTTTGCATGTGGACTACTATGAATTTCATCACACCACCTCTTAGCAGCGAGTCTGCATGTACATGTGTTTGCATGTGAACTACTATGAATATCATCACACCACCTCTTAGCAGCCGGTCTGCATGTACAAGTGTTTACATGACAAGTGTTTGCATGTGGACTACTATGAATATCATCACACCACCTCTTAGCAGCGAGTCTGCATGTACATGTGTTTGCATGTGGACTACTATGAATATCATCACACCACCTCTTAGCAGCCAGTCTGCATGTACATGTGTTTGCATGTGGACTACTATGAATACCATCACACCACCTCTTAGCAGCCAGTCTGCATGTACATGTGTTTGCATGTGGACTACTATGAATACCATCACACCACCTCTTAGCAGCGAGTCTGCATGTACATGTGTTTGCATGTGGACTACTATGAATATCATCACACCACCTCTTAGCAGCCAGTCTGCATGTACATGTGTTTGCATCACACCACCTCTTAGCAGCCAGTCTGCATGTACAAGTGTTTGCATGTGGACTACTATGAATACCATTAAACTGATTCTTAGCATAGCATTGGTCAGACAGAGTGTAGTTGCTCAACACTGAGCAGTCACTTAACAAGCAGATGTGCAGTGGTGTGGAGTGCAGTATGAAAACAAGTGCTTGGAAAACATGTGATTCTACATGCACTCCATTTTCACGTTTGGTTGAGATATTATAGAATTCTACCTCCTACATTTCGTATCGAGCATGACCATTTCCTGACGCCACTATAAACAGCAGCTTTAACTACAAAATTAATATCTGTGAACAGGTCAGGATAGGACAAGATGTGAGGCAGAAGGCATGAAGGTACACACTGCGAGAGACACACACAGGACAGGTGAAAGGACAGATGACATAACAGATGAAGGACAAATGAAGGGTCAGATAGATTGTACCGACAATGACTGAAATGCCATACCTAACATTTCCTGATAAAATGAAGGCATCTCCAAGTTCGTTCAATGCCTGACTCTCTAACTCCCTCTCCCTACAGGACCTCAACTTCTGGATTGCCTTATCATATGCAGCCACAATGGAATGAAGATGCAGATTCGACAAAACCCCCACTTCTACTTCTGTAGCATCCCCTCCATCAAGCCACAGTTCTCCATCACAAACTAACCCTGGCAGCTTCACCCCTGCCACATACCGCTGCAACAATGCCCGACAACAAACCAACTCATTCTCGCACTCGCTTTTCCTGTCGCCCTCACTTCCATCTCCCAGTTTCCGCCTCTCTGAAAGACTCATCCCCTTCGTAAAGCCCTCATCCAAATATGCCTCAGGGACCAGGAAGAGTGAGTGTCCTACTGAATGGTACACGTCATGACCTTTAGGCCCAGGGTCAAGGTGGGCTGCAGGCTCAATTTTTTCTTGCCTAGCACAATGTTGCCGGCATAAGGCAATACGGTGCGCGAGCTTTGTCTGCACAGACTTTATCACTGGAACCAGCTGGTCACCCCAATTATGCCTACAATAAGCAAGAATTTATGATACACACAATCACATTCCAAATTCAGGAGTAGTTTAGCCTACTCATTCATGCAAAATTACAGTATGCTATCAAATGTATTCTCAATATTCAATGCTTCATTTTGATCATAAAAATGAACAATATGACACATAAGTGAAAAATAATTTGTAGAGTATCAGCATGCGTTGCCGCCTCATGAATTAATGCCTTACTTGGTGATATCATCAAATCTCATAGCCAGAGCTAGCACTTTCTCCCAGTGCTGGTGGACATAAAGTGTGTGTATCGCCAGAAACACAACCTGCTTGACCAATGCCACCCCCACCTGGCTAGATCCATCAAGACGGGAATCACACTGGAGAGAAGGCACCAGTGGGAACTGTTCAAAGTGAGATCTGGCTAACAGGTCTAGCAATCCATCTGCAAGCATGTAGAGAGGCCTGGTTGCTAGCCCGTACACGGCAGCTACGTTTGTGTCACGAACATGCGGCCTGAACCGAGAAAGAACATGGATCAAGCAGTTAATAGTATTCATGAGAGAACGTGCCACGTTCTGTAACAGTGTCCAGTGCTTGCCGCGGAGAGCGAGGACTGCCGCTTGCTGGAAATACATCATGCAGTGCTGTATATCATCAACAACTAGGAGTTGGAATGAGTGAAAGAGAATAGGGCCGTCAGAGTGAGTCTTCTCTGGAGAGACTACAAGGTTGCTGGAGACTGCTGCATGCAGCTTGGCAAGACTGATGTGCTGTGAAGTGTGTAGATGAATGGGCAAGAGAAATTTGTTAGAAAGATAGAAAGTGGGGTGTGTACACGACATGCATACATGTACATACATCATTCTGATATACATAATTCCCGATAATGTTATCGTCAATTGTCTTTAACCTGCCTCAGCCGTACTGTTGGTAAAGTGTGTGTATATTGCTGCCCCAACCCAGTGTGACATTGGTCCAGTGTGTGTTCCCAGAGAGCTATTGTCAACCTACTTCAACCTACATCAACCCAGTGTGGTGTTGGTCCAGTGTGTGTCACCACAGAGTTGATCAACCTACTTCAACCTGCCTCAACCCAGTGTGGCCAGTGTGTCCTCCTATAGAGCCATTGTCAATCTTGATGATAAGCGCATCACACACAACTTCCTCCCAAGTGTGTATTAGGCAAGTATGGTGTTATGCTGTCTACTTACCTTGCTACCCTGCTCAGCTAATGTTGGTGTAAATATGGGGATTAGTCCCTCAATGATGACACCAGTTGAATCAAATCTCGCTTCGTGATCTCCTGCTCCAACTATCTCCTCTTTCATCCTCTCCACTCCTCCTTTAACTCCCTCTGCTCCCTCTTTAACTCCCTCCATTCCCTCTTTAACCATCTCTTCTCCATCTTTAATCTTCTCCACTCCCTCTTTAACCCTATCCACTCCCTGATTAACCCTTTCCTCCTCATCATCACCGCATTCTCCCTTCAGCTTGCCCAGGACTTGGTGAAGGTAGCAATTGGAGAGAAGCAAGTTGGCCTGAGCTCTCCATGGCAGTTCCTCCATGGTTGTAGCCCTCAACTTCTTCCTGTGCATGAAGTGGTAGTACATGGATACTGCATACTACATTCCAAAACTGGTACATCAATATTTGCACAGCATATCAAAAAGGTGTATGAAAGAAGATTCTTGACTCTCGGCTACCTTCCAGGTAATTGCTAATTCAACTAGCATTACCTATGCAATGCACACATGCAGACTATTTGTACAAGTGACTCTGACCTGCACTTATGTGTGCGCCAGGTCGCAGAGAGCTGGGTGATGAAGATATAGGTGGACTTGACCTCCAAGTCGTCTCTGGTAATCTCCAACTCCTGGGACAGCTCAGCAGCTCGTGGGCTCAGCAGCTGTGGTTCCTTCACGGCCAGCTTGGGTGTATTATATGAATAGGAGGACTTCTCGGACAGCATGGTACTGCCGAGGGACAATCTCCGACTTGAAGCTTCTCCTGCTGGTGGTTTACTCTCTTTACTGAAGGCATCCATTAATGTCAGTTGCGTTGCAGGCACAGAAAAACTTGAACGTTTCTTCAGTTCCAGCCTCGATGCTAATTCTAACTTCGATGGATGTGCAATTGAAGTCATCTTTCTTTTCCCCAAACTACCTGCATGCTTACTGCGAGGTTGGAGTCCATGTCCATGGGCATGTGGAACATGAGCACGACTGGTGAGCACGTTCTCATTTCTTTTAGAGAGCCACTGGAAAGCATCCAACAGCCAATCAATGGCCTTGTCCGCGTGCCCCCTGGCCAGAGTGGTGCTGACGAGATGGACCATCATCTCCAGATACTGTGGATGACGGCGGAACTTGGATACCTCTTTGTGGGCCTGTGTATATGACTGACATGCAATTACACTATGTAGGATTACAGGGTTCTCTCCTCCAGTAAGAATGAAATCCTCGTTTGGTGGGAGATGCTGGCGTGTGGCTAAGAAAGCCTCTATGGCTCTGTATTGAACTGTCTTGCAATTATCAGGAACATCATCTGTCATCAACTGCACTCTCTTATGCTTCTTCTTCTTTTTCACAATGCTGACTCTTCTCTGAGGAATGGTGGTGGTGGTCGCCACAGAAGTCATTGTGGCAGAGTTATTCACCCTTGAAATGTTGGGCACAGGAAAGAAGACCGGACTGTCTGAGAAAAAATGTTTCTCTATCAGATTGATTTCATCAGATTTTGTGTAATTGCAACTGTCAATATTGAGAGCTGCAGGCATAGTGAGCAGGAGCAAGGACTTGGCATTGGTGGTAAAGAGAGAGAAGAGAGATTTCTTGCCTTTGGAGAGGAGCATCTGAATAAGAAAACAACATTAAAATTGCAATAGCTTCAATAATGACAGCATGGCTAAAATTAGTGTCGAATTATCCCTTAGCCACACCTCTCTTCCCTTCCCCACAAATTCATCCTTCCCTTCTACCTGTCTTCAAATATATCCCTTTTGAAATACATCACATTTACCCATGTTCCCTTGATGTGGACAAAGAAATGCTTTGCTGAGGCCACATTTGTAAATGTTTGCCATAAGTATTGTCTGTATGTAGTCTGGTTCCATATGTAGCGCCAGAGAGGAGTTTTTGGGGGTTCGGGGGAAATTGATTTTGGGGCAGTTTTGATTTTGGGGCAGTTGGGGGAAATTGACTTTTTTATGACCCACTAAGTCCAAAAATCAATGTTCACAAAACTACGCGACTGTTCAAGCGGCCATATTGGATGTTTCAAATTGACTGCCTTAAGACCATTTTCAAGCAAAAGAAAGTGTATAAAATAACTCAGCTGAGCGACCCTGAGTATATTGGATTCATTGATAGAATTTGTGATTCCTCAGTCAGTGACATGATAAATAACAAAACTGTGTGGCCCAGGAAATGCCATCCATTGTGCATAAATTCTCAAAAGATTCACCGCCTGCATGAGAAAGCCTTCATTAAAAACTCACAACCCCCTTCATCTTCAAAGCGTGGAAGGAAAAGGGAATCATCAAGAGTTAGATTGTTACTATCCCATTCACCCAGTCCTCCACTGCTCCACTCAGTAAAGAGCTACGTTTCTTTAGTCAAACAGAATTTGAAGAAACTCCTATAACACTATTGATTCCGCTGGGGACAAACAGAAACGAGCAATTGAAATACTCGATGATCCTGTCTTGCCAACCAGACTTTCGCCAGATGACACACATGCCATTGATGTAAAATATGCAAGGGCAACTGAAGAGATAATGTGTTTCATGTGATTTGTGGCCAAGAAGAAAAGTTTCCGACCAATCTCATCAACATGCATACTTGGTTGATTACCAGACAAGAGAGGTGAGATCCTCTCAGGGAGCCACACTCTGCAGGGACCCACACTCCGCAGGGACCCACACTCCGCAGGGACCCACACTCTGCAGGAACCCACACTCTGCAGGGACCCACACTCTGCAGGGACCCACACCCTGCAGGGACCCACACTCTGCAGGGACCCACACTCTGCAGGGACCCACACTCCGCAGGGAGCCACACTCCGCAGGGACCCACACTCTGCAGGGACCCACACATCGCAGGGAGCCACACTCTGCAGGGACCCACACTCTGCAGGGACCCACACTCTGCAGGGAGCCACACTCTGCAAGGACCCACACTCTGCAGGGAGCCACACTCTGCAGGGACCCACACTCTGCAGGGACCCACACTCTGCAGGGAGCCACACTCTGCAGGGACCCACACTCTGCAAGGACCCACACTCTGCAGGGACCCACACTCTGCAGGGACCCACACTCCGCAGGAAGCCACACTCTGCAGGGACCCACACACTGCAGGAAGCCACACTCCGCAGGGAGCCACACTCTGCAGGGACCCACACTCCGCAGGGACCCACACTCCGCAGGAAGCCACACTCTGCAGGGACCCACACACTGCAGGAAGCCACACTCCGCAGGGAGCCACACTCTGCAGGGACCCACACTCCGCAGGGACCCACACTCCGCAGGAAGCCCAGCAGCATGAGTGCATAAAACAAACAACAGAAAACACCGGAAACAAGTTAAGGTGAAGAGTTGAACACACCTTGCCCACATGGTCCGTGGTAACGGCTATGATGTGATGAAGTGTGGAGGCGACGGTCCTCGATTGAAGCAAGAAAGGCTCCGGAATCTCCATCAGCACAGAGTGGCAATGCAGCAGTACCCCCAGAAGGGGTCTACTGCTCAATTTGTGCTGCAGCAAAGGAGCAAGAAGTCCACACATCTGCACAACCACCTGAAGACAGAGGCTGGCCTCATTAAGCATGCCGGCCAACTCCAAGGCCACCATCAACTTCTGTACCAGCTTCAGACGTCGGAGATGGTTAGCACGGAGAGATCCACCATCATTGTCATCCTTAAACTTAAGAGAAAGCAGGTCGGCCAGCAACCCTCCTTCCTTGATGGAGAGGTGGGTCATGGCGAGTATGGAATAGATGAAGTGCTTGAGATGTGAGGCAGACGAGGAATAAGTGACAGCTTTGTCCAGCCTGAGGTGTGGGTGTGTGTGTTCCCTCCCAGAGACTCCTTGCTTTGGTGCCTGTGTTGCAGTAGTGGTGGTAGTGACGGTGGTGGGGTGAGGCTTGCATAAAAAATGGTCCCACAGTATCATGCTGGCTTTCCTCATCACAGTTCCTTCTCCGGCAGAGAACCCACACTGAATATTCAAATAATTACATACGGGCAATAATAGATGTTCTATGCATGCTATAAGATAGTAGGTTGACGTGCCTTCTAAAATACACACAACAGAAATAGAGTTGAAGAAGGCCAAGAAAACAACAGAAATAGAGTTGTAGTGTTTAGAAGATGGGCAAAAAAAACAGAAATAGAGTTGTACAATTTAGAAGAAGGGCAAAAAACAACAGAAATAGAGTTGTATAATTTAGACGGACAAAAAAACAGAAATAGAGTTGTACAATTTAGAAGGGAGGAAAAACAACAGAAATGTATTGTACAGAAGAAGGGCAAAAAACAACAGAAATAGAGTTGTACAATTTAGGAAGGTAGAAATAGAGTTGTATATACAATTTAGAAGAAACAGAAATAGAGTTGTACAATTTAGAAGAAGGGCAAAAACAACAGAAATAGAGAGCTCTGTACAATTTAGAAGGGGCAAAAAACGACAGAAATAGGGTTGTACAATTTGGAAGGCCAAAAAAACTGTACTATTTAGAAGGGAAGGGCAAAAAAAAAACAGAAATAGAGTTGTACAATTTAGAAGGGCAAAAAAACAGAAATAAGAGTTGTACAATTTAGAAGGGAACAGAAATGTAGTTGTACAATTTAGAAGGGCCAAAAAAAGACAATTTAGAGAAGGGCAAAAAAAATAAAAATAGTTGTACAATTTAGAAGACCAAAAAAACAATAGAAATAGAGTTGTACTATTTAGAAGAAAGGCAAAAAAACAGAAATAGTGTTGTGCAATGCAATTTAGAAGAAGGGCAAAAAAAACCTCAACAGAAATAGAGTTGTAGAATTTAGAAGAAGGGCAAAAAAAAACAGAAATAGAGTTGTACAATTTAGAAGGCCAAAAAAACTATAGAAATAGAGTTGTACAATTTAGAAGGGCAAAAAAAAAACAGAAATAGAGTTGTACAATTTAGAAGGCCAAAAAACAATAGAAATAGAGTTGTTCTATTTAGAAGAAGGGCAAAAAACAACAGAAATAGAGTTGTACAATTTAGAAGGGCAAAAAATAGAAATAGAGTTGTACAATTTAGAAGGGCAAAAAAAACAGAAATAGAGTTGTACAATTTAGAAGAAGGGCAAAAGAATAGAAATAGAGTTGTACAATTTAGAAGAAAAGCAAAAAAGTAGAAATAGAGTTGACTATTTAGAAGAATGGCAAAAAAACAACAGAAATACAGTTGTACAATTTAGAAGGGCAAAAAAATAGAAATAGAGTTGTACAATTTAGAAGAAGGGCAAAAAAAAAGAAATAGAGTTGTACAATTTAGAGAAGAGCAAAAAAACAACAGAAATAGAGTTGTACAATTTAGATGGGCAAAAAAAAAAACAGAAACAACTTAGAAGGCAAAAAAACTACAGAAATAGAGTTGTACAATTTAGAAGAAGGGCAAAAAAAACAGAAATAGAGTTGTACAATTTAGAAGGCCCCAAAAAACTATAGAAATAGAGTTGTACAATTTAGAAGGGCAAAAAAAACAGAAATAGAGTTGTACAATTTAGAAGGCCAAAAAACAATAGAAATAGAGTTGTTCTATTTAGAAGAAGGGCAAAAAAAACACAGAAATAGAGTTGTACAATTTAGAAGGGTAAAAAATAGAAATAGAGTTGTACAATTTAGAAGAAGGGCAAAAAAACAGAAATAGAGTTGTACAATTTAGAGAAGAGCAAAAAAAAACAGAAATAGAGTTGTACAATTTAGAAGGGCAAAAAAAAAACAGAAACAAATTTAGAAGGCAAAAAAACTACAGAAATAGAGTTGTACAATTTAGAAGAAGGGCAAAAAAAACAGAAATAGAGTTCTACAATTTAGAAGGGCAAAAAAAACAGAAATAGAGTTGTACAATTTAGAAGGCCAAAAAACAATAGAAATAGAGTTGTTCTATTTAGAAGAAGGGGGGGAAAACAGTCTATTGTACAATTTAGAAGGGCAAAAAATAGAAATAGAGTTGTACAATTTAGAAGAAGGACAAAAAACAGAAATAGAGTTGTACAATATAGAAGGGCAAAAAAATAGAAATAGAGTTGACTATTTAGAAGAAGGACAAAAAAAAACAGAAATAGAGTTGTACAATTTAGAAGAAGGGCAAAAAAATAGAAATAGAGTTGTAAAATTTAGAAGGGCAAAAAAATAGAAATAGAGAAGGGCAAAAAAACAGAAATAGAGTTGTACAATTTAGAAGAAGGGTAAAAAAAATAGAAAAAGAGTTGTACAATTTAGAAGAAGGGCAAAAAAAACAGGAATGAAACAAGAGCGAGTAAATTTCAAGTTGGGCATTGTGTTTGTTTATACCCAAGGACACATAAATCAATGTAGATTACAACCAGTTAAAAGGGAAAGTGAAGGTGTCTGATGAGGAGAGAAAAAACACGAAAAACCATTAAGCCTGATGCCTTATGGGACAAAACTTGAAACCCTAGCATTATTAGATTGTATTGCTCTAGGCATTATCCTAGCCCTAGCATAGCTTGAAGGCCTAATACAATATTGGTCCGTACATTATTGATGTCATCATGATGTTGCATACTGGATTGTGATATGGGGAAGTAGACAAGAATCTATATATTCCTGAACTGGTGCAAGGTGAACAACCTGATACCCTGTGGTATAATGGGATGACAAATTCTGAAACGGAAATGCATGTGGAGTACGGTTGTGAGTGAGAAGAGTTTTGTTAAGAGTACATGAAGCAGCTTCACTTGCAGATGGGAAGCTAACATGAGCTGAAACAAACATTTAGGAACTAAGTAGCTGCCATTGTGACTTTTTGCTGAGACATGAGCTTTGCTGTTGCTGTTGTTGTTGTTTCTTTTGGGGTGGGGGTGGGGTCCATCATTCTAAAAAAAAGGGGTACTAACACATGCTTTGATAATGCACATGCAATATTATATATACCAGCTTGCGATGTTTGTATATTAACAATAGATCATGCTTCTTCTATACGGTAAAGGGTCATAGAAGTGGGTATGGGACAATCATCATCTTACTTATTTATCATCAATACTTTTGGGGCCAGCCAAGGTATCGATTTCCTCCCCTTACCAGGCTTACAAGCAGCTTTCCTGGTGGAACTGAAGGCCTCGACTATGAACTGTTGCCATCATACACATATCAACATCCCTGCTCACCTCAATATGACCATCTCGAGTGATGGTGATATTACAGTCTACACAAACTAGGTTGTTTATATATATTCATCATGGAAAGGTAACTCTCACTCAACAAACAGACAGATCACTTCCACATTGAGAAAAATACACCTACTCAACCAGCTCATGCTTGACCTACTGTTCCAGACATGCTAAAATAAAGCTGTAGACTTCACTCATGTGTTGTTGTTTTTTTAGAGAAATTTGGAGTATCTTGGTATTAAAATTGTTACGAACGGAACTACGGGATCAAAGTTCTTTTGGGGAAGAGAATAAATGAGATGCTTAAAGAACAATTCGAATCCTTTTAGGTCTGCCAATTTACCTTTGGAAGTGTTTTGAGCTAAAAATAGTCGAAATGCATTTTAGCCGAGATATGACCTTCAAGGTCCATCATTTTGAAAAGCAAATTAACTCAAGATAACCATTTCTACCACACACACCCTTTGATAATTTTGTACATTTAGAATTATCACTGCAAGTACCAACTCATATGATTATTTGTACAACAGCAGCAGCAGCAACAGCAACAGCAGTAGCAAAGCTTTTCTCTTCCTGTAAATCCAATTCTCAGCTACACTGTAACAAAGAGGGTGCCTGTCAGTGTTGGGAGCCTACACACAGAATTTCCTCTAATAGAACGTGCCGTGTTAAGGACACTGTCGGTGTGCTGAATCTACATACAGAATTTCCTAGAATAGAACGTGCAGTGTTAAGGATATAGTCTAATCAACCCATTCTAATTGAGGAAATGTGGTAGTTACTCCTAGGCATCAGCATGCATCCACATGCATAATACATCATGCACCTGACAGCAGTAGCCCCATGCTATGAGCATGGGCAGTGAGTAAGCAGCCAGGATGGGACGGCTAGTAAGGCCGATAGCTTCTCCTATCAGATGTCCATCCTTAGTGTAACCAGCAACTGAAAACACGTATTCCTCGTCTGGGTGTAACCCTCTCACTGTTAGCCTACAACCAGCCTCGGCTGGTACCTGGGAGAAAGAGGACAAGGAGGAAGAGAAGGAAAATGATGGAGAAAGAGGAGAAGAAGGAAGAGGATGGAGGAGGAAGAGGAGGAGGAGAGTGGGAGGAGGTGGGGAGAGAAGGAGAAGGAAGAGGAGAATGAAGAGAAGGAGGAAGGGGGCGGGGGGGGGGGGGGAGGGGGGAGAAGGGAAAGAGGAGGAGGAAGGAAGAGGAGGAAGGGGGCAGGAGGGAGGAAAAGGGAAGGTGGAGGAAAGGGAGAGGAGGGTAAAAAGAGAAGGAAAAGGAAGAGGAGAAAGAGGTAGGGAAGGGGGGAGGAGAGGGGAAAGAGAAGGAGGAGGAAGGAAGAGAAGGAGGAGAAAGGAAGAGAAGGAAGAGAAGGAGGAGAAAGGAAGAGAAGGAAGAGAAGGAGGAGGAAGGAAGAGAAGGAGGAGGAAGGAAGAGAAGGAAGAGAAGGAGGAGAAAGGAGAGAAGGAGGAGGAAGGAAGAGAAGGAGGAGGAAGGAAGAGGAGGAGGAAGGAAGAGGAGGAGGAAGGAAGAGAAGGAGGAGGAAGGAAGAGGAGGAGGAGGAAGGAAGAGAAGGAGGAGGAAGGAAGAGAAGGAGGAGGAAGGAAGAGAAGGAAGAGAAGGAGGAGAAAGGAAGAGAAGGAGGAGGAAGGAAGAGAAGGAGGAGGAAGGAAGAGAAGGAAGAGAAGGAGGAGAAAGGAAGAGAAGGAGGAGGAAGGAAGAGGAGGAGGAGGAAGGAAGAGGAGGAGGAAGGAAGAGAAGGAGGAGGAAGGAAGAGAAGGAAGAGAAGGAGGAGAAAGGAAGAGAAGGAGGAGGAAGGAAGAGAAGGAAGAGAAGGAGGAGAAAGGAAGAGAAGGAGGAGGAAGGAAGAGGAGGAGGAGGAAGGAAGAGGAGGAGGAAGGAAGAGAAGGAGGAGGAAGGAAGAGAAGGAAGAGAAGGAGGAGAAAGGAAGAGAAGGAGGAGGAAGGAAGAGGAGGAGGAAGGAGGAGGAAGGAAGAGAAGGAAGAGAAGGAGAAAGGAAGAGGAGGTGGGGGAGGGGGGAGAAGAAGGAAAAGAGGAGAAGAATTTATGCCAAATATTCCGTGAATATTGTTAAAGCTAGCCTTAATTAATCAGACACCTAGGTAATTAATTGCTTATTACCGACCTCCACGCCCAGTCCAGGATAGTGTTTGTCATTGGTGCGGACCTTCACATTACTACCACCCGCCACTCGTCCAAAAAGCTTGTAATATGCCACTCTCGTCTCAGGAGTGGTAGCAGTGGTCTGACACAGGGGCTGGGGGGAGAATTCCATGCTGGTCTCCATACAGTGGACTAAAAGGGGAGGAGGAAGGAGAGGGGAGGACGAGGAGCAAGGACGGATCGAGGCTCCATGCGTGATGTTGGAGCGTGAGAACTCGGCTAATCGCTGCTGGTGTTGTTGCAGATCATTATAGGCTTCCTACGATAAGGGGAAAATGTTATTTTTCCTTTTCATGGCACCATGGGAAACATTCATCTCAGCAGATCATTCAAAATTCAACCTTTTAACTGATTGTCTGTCATAAGTGCCTACGGATCCAAACTTGGATATCCACCAAATATATATTTTTTTTAATGTAATGAATGAGGGATATTATTAACCTGCACATGCCCAGTAGACCAGTAGACTGCACCATCATTATAAAATGGTCAGAAAACTAATACTTCCAGTTTGATGGGTGAGCGGGCAAATTTTTTTTATTCGAATAAGTTTTAAAAAATTGCTGACAATCACAACTGCTGTCATTGACTGTCTAGAACTTTGCTGCTGTTTCTGGAAGCTGTTCTTCTGGGGAAGGCAGCACAGACACCTATGCTTACTGGGAACCACAGAACTTTGCTGCTGTTTCTGTAAGCTGCTCTTCTGGGGAAGGCAGCACAGACACCTATGCTTACTGGGAACCACTGCTGTTTCTGGGCTGCTCTTCTGGGGAAGGCAGCACAGGCACCTATGCTTACTGGGAACCACAGAACTTTGCTGCTGTTTCTGTAAGCTGCTCTTCTGGGGAAGGCAGCACAGACACCTATGCTTACTGGGAACCACAAAACTTTGCTGCAATCGGTAAAGGATAACACAAGTGCCTTAAGCCTGGTTCACAATATGATGCAAATCAATCTGTTGCGTGCACTCTATCCTTCTAATCTGTTGCGCTGATATTGTGAACAGGTAATGCAAGTGACTATGGATTAACGGATGGCAACGGATTTGAAATGCATGAGTAGGATTTGATTCAACTCTTGCATTCAATCCATTGTGTCTGACCAATCAGAATCCTAAAAAATATCACATGTTGAACTTTACACTCTTCCCATGATGTCTCTAGAATTATTGAAGCAGTGAGAAGCTTTTCCTGCAGATCTCAGCTAGAGGCTATAATGACTTATGTCCAAAGAAAATCCTATGGAAGGAAGTGGCTATCCAGGTCAGGTACCTGGCTAGCTATTGCCAGCTATAAAAATATTTCAGCTATTATTTCCTCTTTCTGTGCTTCTTCCTGCTAGCCAATAGTGAAGTCAAATCCAACTCTTCCTTCACTGTAAGTATCGCTGTCCATTGTATTGGTCAAAGTTCAAATGCAGCAGACTCAATGCAAATATTGTGAACCATGCACCGGAATGGAAAAGATTGCACAATGCATGTAATGGAATGCATGTAATGGAAATGGATTCAATGGAATGGGATTGCCATCCATCATACCGTGAACCACCTTTATTGGTGAGTATTGAAGAAAAGGTCAACAATGAGAAAGCGACTTCACAAATCAATGCATGAGATTCTGCGACTCATCCTGATGATAGTGATGACTTGAGTCTGGTTAAGCTGACTCGTCCTTATGATACTGATACGAACACAAAACATTCTCTGACCTCATCCTAGCATGATCCAGCTCCCCACTAAGAACACACCCACACCCACACCCACCCACACACCACCTGCACTCTCCTACCTCCATCTTTGTCTGTCTCTCCGCCTGATCAAGGCCCAAGCAAGTTGTGGCCTCCAACATGGAGAACAGGGCAAGTTTGTACTTGTTACGACCACACTCGGCCCTGAGCTGAGACAAATCCGCCACCTTAACCATAGGCAGGTCAGTTGGGAGAGAAGATGATCTCTATCTGCCTGTAGCTCCTTCCTCTCCCTCACTCGCGATTTCAAGTGAGGAAAGCTTTTCCTTTTCTGCCTGGACTGCTCGAGAGAGAGAGAGAGAGAGAGAGAGAGAGAGAGAGAGAGAGAGGGAGGGAGAGAGAGAGGAGAGAGAGGGAGAGAGAGGAGAGAGAGAGAGGAGAGAGAGGGAGAGAGAGGAGAGAGAGAGAGGAGAGAGAGAGGAGAGAGAGAGGAGAGAGAGAGGAGAGAGAGAGGAGAGAGAGAGGAGAGAGAGAGGAGAGAGAGAGGAGAGGAGAGAGAGGAGAGAGAGAGGAGAGAGAGAGGAGAGAGAGAGGAGAGAGAGAGGAGAGAGAGGGAGAGAGAGGGGAGAGAGAGAGGAGAGAGAGAGGAGAGAGAGAGGAGAGAGAGAGGAGAGAGAGAGGAGAGAGAGAGGAGAGAGAGAGGAGAGAGAGAGGAGAGAGAGAGGAGAGAGAGAGGAGAGAGAGAGGAGAGAGAGAGGAGAGAGAGAGGAGAGGAGGAGAGAGAGAGAGGAGAGAGAGAGGAGAGAGAGAGAGGAGGAGAGAGAGAGGAGAGAGAGAGGAGAGAGAGGAGAGAGGAGAGGAGAGAGAGAGAGAGAGAGAGGAGAGAGAGAGGAGAGAGAGAGGAGAGGAGAGAGAGAGGGAGAGAGAGAGGAGAGAGAGAGGAGAGAGAGAGGGAGAGAGAGAGGAGAGAGAGAGGAGAGAGAGAGGAGAGAGAGAGGAGGAGAGAGGAGAGGAGAGAGAGAGGAGAGAGAGAGGAGAGAGAGAGGAGAGAGAGAGGAGAGAGAGAGGAGAGAGAGAGGAGAGAGA